>JAIOJX010000001.1:85130593-85763093 GCA_022376925.1 Tragulus kanchil
TTCAGGACCTGTTCGATTGCCGGCGGGCCCGGCAGTTGTGGCTCACAGGCTTAGTTGCTCTGCAGCTTGTGGAATCTTCCTGGATCAGGGATTGAACCCATGTCTCCTGCATTGACAGGCGAACTCTTTACCACTAAGCTACCAGAGAAGCCCCTAATTTCATTCGTTTACATGTAGCCATTCAGTTTTCCCAGCACCACTTACTGAAGAGACAGTCTTTTCTCCACTGTGTATTCTTGCCTCTTTCATTGTAGTTCAATTGACCATAAGAGCATAGGTTTATTTCTGGGCTCTATATTCAATTCCATTGATCTATGTGTCTGTTTTTGTGCCAGTGCTATGCTGTTTTGATTACTGTAGCTTTGTATTATAGTCTGAAACCAGGGAATGTGATATTGCCAGCTCTGTTCTTTCTCAAGTTTGTTTTGGCTATCTGGGGTCTTTTGTGTTTCCATACAAATTTTACAATTATTTATTCTGGTTCTGTGAAAAATGCCCTAGGTATTTGAAAGGGATTGCATTGAATTTGTAGACTGCCTGGGTAGTATGGCCGTTTTAACAATATTCATTCTTCCAACTATGAAAATGATGTATCTTTCTGTCTGTGTTGTCTTCAAGTTCTTTCATCAAAGTCCTTTGTTTTTGGCCTCACTGCACAGCATACAAGATCTTAGTTCCCCAACCAGGGATCAAACCCACACATTCTGGCAGTGGAAGCATGGAGTCTTAACTGCTTGACAGCCAGGGAAGTCCCCATAAGTGTCTTACAGTTTTCCCAGAACAGGAATTTTATCTCATTGGGTAACTTTTTTCCTAGGTATTTTACTCTTAATGATGTAATTGTAAGTAGGGTTGTTTTCTTATTTTCTTACTCGCAGTTTGTCGTTAGTATATAGAAATGCAACAGATTCCTGTATATTGATTTTGTATCCTGCAACCTTACCAGACACAGATGAGCTCTAGTAGTTTTCTGGTGACATCTTTAGGATTTTCTAGGTATAATATCATGTTAACTGACAGTTTTACTAATTTTTCCAAGTTTTCCTCAACAATTTGGATTCCTTATATTTCCTGTCTGATTGCTATGCCTAGAACTTTCAATACAATGTTGACTAAAAGTGACAAGAGTGAGCATTCTTGTCTTGTTCCTGATCTTAGAGGAAATTCTTTCAAGTTTTCACCCTTGAGTATGATGTTAAACTGTGGGGTTTGTCATAAATGGCCTTTATTATGTTGAAATACTTCAACTCTCCACTTTCTGGAGAGTTTTTTTTTTTTTTTTATCATAAAGGGATGTTGATGTTGAATTTTGACAAAACCTTCTTCTGGATCTATTGAGATTATCATATGGCTTTTATTGTTAAATCTGTTAATGTAGTATATCACACTAATTTACAGATATTGAAAAATCCTTGTATCCCTGGGAAAAGTCTTACTTGATCATGATGTATGATTATTTTTATGTATTGTTGGGTATGGTTTGCTAATATTCTGTTGAGGATTTTTGTATGCTCATCAGTGATATAGGCCTGTAATTTTATTTTTTTATGATATCTTTGATTTTGGTATCAGGGGTGATTCTGGCCCTGTAGAATGATTTCAAAAGCATTCCTTCCTCTGAAAAATTTTGAATTGGTTGAGAAAGGAAGGTATTAACTCTTCTCTGAATGTTTGGTAAAATTCACCTGTGAAGCCATCTGGTCCTGGACTTTATTGGGAATTAAAAAAAAAAATTATTTCTGATTCAGTTTCATTACTGGTAATGGGTCTGCTCATATTTTCTATTTTTTCTTGTTCTATCTTCTTAGGAGATTGTGTATTTCTGGGAATTTGTCCATTTCTTCTAGGTCATTCATTTTGCTGGCATATAGCTGTTCATAGTAGTGTCTTATGATCCTTTGTATTTTTGTGGTGGTGTAACTTTTTCATTTCTAATTTTATTGATTTGGGCCTTAATTTCTTATTTTTCTTGATACATCTAGCTAACAGTTTATCTTATTTGTGACATCTTTAGGATCCTGCAACCTTACCAGACACAGATGAGCTCTAGTAGTTTTCTGGTGACATCTTTAGGATTTTCTAGGTATAATATCATGTTAACTGACAGTTTTACTAATTTTTCCAAGTTTTCCTCAACAATTTGGATTCCTTATATTTCCTGTCTGATTGCTATGCCTAGAACTTTCAATACAATGTTGACTAAAAGTGACAAGAGTGAGCATTCTTGTCTTGTTCCTGATCTTAGAGGAAATTCTTTCAAGTTTTCACCCTTGAGTATGATGTTAAACTGTGGGGTTTGTCATAAATGGCCTTTATTATGTTGAAATACTTCAACTCTCCACTTTCTGGAGAGTTTTTTTTTTTTTTTTATCATAAAGGGATGTTGATGTTGAATTTTGACAAAACCTTCTTCTGGATCTATTGAGATTATCATATGGCTTTTATTGTTAAATCTGTTAATGTAGTATATCACACTAATTTACAGATATTGAAAAATCCTTGTATCCCTGGGAAAAGTCTTACTTGATCATGATGTATGATTATTTTTATGTATTGTTGGGTATGGTTTGCTAATATTCTGTTGAGGATTTTTGTATGCTCATCAGTGATATAGGCCTGTAATTTTATTTTTTTATGATATCTTTGATTTTGGTATCAGGGGTGATTCTGGCCCTGTAGAATGATTTCAAAAGCATTCCTTCCTCTGAAAAATTTTGAATTGGTTGAGAAAGGAAGGTATTAACTCTTCTCTGAATGTTTGGTAAAATTCACCTGTGAAGCCATCTGGTCCTGGACTTTATTGGGAATTAAAAAAAAAAATTATTTCTGATTCAGTTTCATTACTGGTAATGGGTCTGCTCATATTTTCTATTTTTTCTTGTTCTATCTTCTTAGGAGATTGTGTATTTCTGGGAATTTGTCCATTTCTTCTAGGTCATTCATTTTGCTGGCATATAGCTGTTCATAGTAGTGTCTTATGATCCTTTGTATTTTTGTGGTGGTGTAACTTTTTCATTTCTAATTTTATTGATTTGGGCCTTAATTTCTTATTTTTCTTGATACATCTAGCTAACAGTTTATCAATTTTGTTTGTCTTTTCAAAGAACCAGCTCTTAATTTCATTGATCTTTTCTACTGTTTATTTATATCGACTCTGATATTTATTTCTTTCCTTCTACTAAATGGGTTTTGTCTGTTCTTTTTCTGTTTCACTTATGAATTAGTTTAAGTTGTTTATCTGAGATTTTTCTTGTTTCCTGAGGTAAACATCCCTCTTAGTAGAACTGTCTTTTCTGCCTTCCATAGATTTGGGATCATTGTGTTTTTATTTTAATTTTTCTTCAGGTGTTTATTTCATCTTTGATTTCTTTCCCCATGATTCATTGGTTGTTTAGTAGCATATTGTTTAGATTCCACATGTTTTTGTGTCTTTTTTGTTTTTGTTTTTTCTTGTAGTTGGTTTCTAATCTTATAACATTGCAGTTGAAAAGGACGCTTGGTATTATTTCAGTCTTCTTAAATTTACTGAGACTTTTTGTGGCCTATGTGATCTATCCTGGAGAATGTTCCCTGTGCACTTGAAAAGATGATGTATTTGTGCTACTTTCAGAGGGAATGGTGTGTGTGTATATATATATATATATATATATATATATATATATATATATAGTCTGTCTGATGTGTCACTTAAAGCCTTACTGATTTTTGTCTGGATGATCCATCCACTGATCTTAGTGGGGGTGTTAAAGTCCCCTACTATTATTGTGTTACTGTCCATTTTTCCTCTTACATCCATTATTATTTGCTGTATGTGTTAAGGTGCTTTTCTGTTGGCTGCATAGTTATTTACAGTTGTTATATATTCTTCTTGGATTGATCCCTTGATCATTATGCAATGCACTTCTTCATCTCTTGTAACAGCCTTTATTTTAAAGTGTATTTTGTCTAAATTGCTACCCAGACTTTCTTGGGATTTCCATTTGCATGAAATGCCTTTTTTTCAGCCCCTCACTTTCAATCAGTGTGTGTTTATATCTGAAATGAGCCTCTTGTAAGCAGCATAGATGGGTCTTATTTTTTTAATTCATTCAGCCACTCTGTGTCTTTTGATTGGAGCATTTAGTCCATTTATGTTTAAGGCAATTGTTGATACGTATATTTTTATTATGGGCTTCCCAGGTGACACAGTGGTAAAGAATCTGTCTGCCAGTGTAGGAGACACAAATGATGTGGGTTCAATTGCTGGGTCAGGAAGATCCCCTGGAGTAGGAAATGGCAACCCATTCCAGCATTCTGGCCTGGAAAATTTCATGGACAGAGGAGCCTGGCAGGTTACAGCTCATGGGGTCACAAAAAGTTGTACGTGACTGAGCAACTGAGCACACGCATGTTCTATTGCAATCTTGTTAACTTTTAGAAGATTGTTTTGTAATCTTCTTTTGTTCTTTTCTCTTATGATTTGATGGCTGTCTTTACTGTTCTTTTGGATTCCTTTTTGGTTTTGTGTGTGCATCTATCACAGGTTTTTGGTTTGTGGTTACGATGAAGTTTTTATATAGCAATCTCTCTGTTATTATTTCAAGTTGCTGATCTCTTCATTTCAATTGCATTTCAACAACCCTGCATTTGCATTCTCTTTCCCTCATGTTTACTCTTTTTGAAATCACATTTTACATCTAATTGTTTTGTGTTTCCCTTAATTGTGTATTGTGGATATAGATGACTTTACTACTTTTGCTTTTAACCTTCCTACTAGCTTTGTGTATGGATGATTTCCTACTTTTGCTATACATTAGGCTACTGACGTCTTGAAAGCAAGGTCTGAGCCTTTCCCACCTGTATATCTCCAACAATACTATGCACAACTTTGTACACATCCCAGGCATCAATAAATGTTGATTCAAATAGACCATCCCAGTTTTGATCAACCCTTTTCTTTTGATCTTCCCCAATATAAAATTATTCCTGTTAATCAGGTCTGAGTTTTGATCTCATTATCAGTCAGGGGCAAAAGCAAGTAAAACTATATTAAAGTCTCCTAAAGAATTCCTGTAAATGATCTTTTGTTTCTAGCCACACTGTTTCTCACAGACAAGTACCATCCTTCATCTGGTATCTGTGCCTGTGGTCAGGCTTCCAAGAGCAGCCTAAGGAAGCCCAAATACCTAGTGGGCACTGGAAAAATCGAAATCAAAACTTTCCACAACTGGGTTTTCAAAAACACAAAAAAATGGACCTCAGTATTGTAAAGGGCTATGAGCCCAATGTGGGAAAACACCATAAAAATTGAAAGAAAAATAGTTAGCATAGCATTGCCAAACCACACACATGCCTCTGTCCCCCTACTCCAGCCTAAAGTGAATATAGATTACAGCGAAGCCATTAGGAAAATTGTTATAATTCCAATTATATTCTACTTGATTCCAATGCTGCCTCATATTCCATCTACCTCCACCAAACAAGTGTGTCACTATGTTTACCACTAACTCTGAGCCAGTCTGTCCTTTAGATGTATTTGGAGACCCTCCCCCTCTACTCTGGTGAGTCTTGCTCATTCCAAAATGAGGCAGTTTCAGATGAGTTCAAATATTTTGCCGACCAAATTAAATTGGATATTCAAGCAATTTTAATTTCTCCCCTTCTCAATCCTTATTTGTGATTTGGGGAATTAGCCAGGCTCCTCAATCTGCTTGTCACTAAAGTTGGGCTACCCATTCACATAGAAGAGAAAATCTGTGAAAAACTGAGGTGTTTTTTTTTTTTTTCAGTGCTGACCCAGCCTGAGTCAGATTTTTTTTGTCTCACACTTTGCTGCTTGTAGAGGGGTAGCTTCTACCACCCTATGGTTTTCTCTGGGACAGAAACAGCCCACCTTTCATTTTCCTTCCAGCTTATTGCCTATGTTTTATTTTGCTATGTAATTTTTTATTTTCCTCTTTGTTAGCAGCTAGATGTTAAATTGCTTAAAATGTAGCCAGTTTTTTGTATTTGAATTAAAATCTTTAAACTTGATGAGTGAATGGCCATCCATGTGAACTGTTTATCATAAATAATTGATTGAAAGAAAAGCAAAGCAATTATCTATAGAAAATACACACTTCTACCATATAATTGCTATATTCTTATAGCTTCATTGAAGTATAATGCACATAATGCTGCACATATTTTTTTCTGTTTTAATTGGTAGAAAATTGCTTTATAATTTTGTCTTGGTTTCTGCTGTACAACAATGTGAATTAGTCATAAATGTATATATACTTTTCCTCCAGAGTCTCCCTCCCCTCCACACTGCACATATTTAAAACGTGTGTTAGTTGCTCAGTTGTGTCCGACTCTTTGCGACCCCACAGACTGTAGCCCACCAGGCTCCCCTGTCCATGGAATTCTTCAGGCAATAACACTGGAGTGGGTTGCCATTTCCTTCTCCCCCTTTTAAAGCATATGATTTGATAAATTTTTGAATATGTGTATAGCTGAGAAGCCAACTTCACCTATCCATCACCTCCAAGACTTTCCTCTTGATCTTTTATAGTGTCTTCTTCCCACTCTTTATAGCCCCATCCATCCCCACATGCATCTCCCGGCTGGTAGAAATAGGCACTGTTCATTGTTCCTGGCCCTGTGTGACCTCTGGACAGTCTTCCTTCTAAACCTTTGGGATGGTTCTTTCCCCAGGATTGTATAGCTTCCTCACACACATGCTGATCAATACTCTACTGAATACTTAAGGGAGGCCTTCTACAGCTCTTTCAATTTTTTTTCTCTGTATACATCTCATGTCTACACTGTGAATTCCAGTTGTTTTGATATCCCTTGACTCTCAGCTCCATTTCTTCAACTCAGGGATTCTTCTGCTCAGCCTCCATGCTCCTCCTTGCTGCACTGTGACCTGGATACCTTCTCCAGGCAGTAAGCGGGAGTGCTTATAGAACTACATCCTTTTTTTCCTCCCATGGATCACTGTCCTTATTTGCCTGCTCTCCAGTGTCTTAAAGACCATCGTTTCATATATTTTGTCCAATTTCCTTTTCTTATTTTTAGCAACTTGAAAAGCACACATTTATTTTATCATTTCTGTAGGTCAGGAATTTGGGGAAAGCTTAACTGTGTCCAATTTCTTAGTGGTTTAAGATGGGATGATAAATCTTCGCCTTGTTATTCCATCTTGGTTACAAGAGGAAGTTTCTCAGAGTACTTTTGTTTGCTGTAAAATGTTTAAAGGGTAATAAAATTTCCACTAATGCTGCACATATTTTTCTGTTTTAATTGGTAGAAAATTGCTTTATAATTTTGTCTTGGTTTCTGCTGTACAACAATGTGAATTAGTCATAAATGTATATATACTTTTCCTCCAGAGTCTCCCTCCCCTCCACACTGCACATATTTAAAACGTGTGTTAGTTGCTCAGTTGTGTCCGACTCTTTGCGACCCCACAGACTGTAGCCCACCAGGCTCCCCTGTCCATGGAATTCTTCAGGCAATAACACTGGAGTGGGTTGCCATTTCCTTCTCCCCCTTTTAAAGCATATGATTTGATAAATTTTTGAATATGTGTATAGCTGAGAAGCCAACTTCACCTATCCATCACCTCCAAGACTTTCCTCTTGATCTTTTATAGTGTCTTCTTCCCACTCTTTATAGCCCCATCCATCCCCACATGCATCTCCCGGCTGGTAGAAATAGGCACTGTTCATTGTTCCTGGCCCTGTGTGACCTCTGGACAGTCTTCCTTCTAAACCTTTGGGATGGTTCTTTCCCCAGGATTGTATAGCTTCCTCACACACATGCTGATCAATACTCTACTGAATACTTAAGGGAGGCCTTCTACAGCTCTTTCAATTTTTTTTCTCTGTATACATCTCATGTCTACACTGTGAATTCCAGTTGTTTTGATATCCCTTGACTCTCAGCTCCATTTCTTCAACTCAGGGATTCTTCTGCTCAGCCTCCATGCTCCTCCTTGCTGCACTGTGACCTGGATACCTTCTCCAGGCAGTAAGCGGGAGTGCTTATAGAACTACATCCTTTTTTTCCTCCCATGGATCACTGTCCTTATTTGCCTGCTCTCCAGTGTCTTAAAGACCATCGTTTCATATATTTTGTCCAATTTCCTTTTCTTATTTTTAGCAACTTGAAAAGCACACATTTATTTTATCATTTCTGTAGGTCAGGAATTTGGGGAAAGCTTAACTGTGTCCAATTTCTTAGTGGTTTAAGATGGGATGATAAATCTTCGCCTTGTTATTCCATCTTGGTTACAAGAGGAAGTTTCTCAGAGTACTTTTGTTTGCTGTAAAATGTTTAAAGGGTAATAAAATTTCCACTAATAACTGTAGGAAAAATGTTTTTCATGAATTCAGAAAGCAGATTTAGAAGGTAAATTTAATTTCCCAACTTCTTAAATACAAGGGCATGGGACTATTAAGAAGATAAATATTCATTATAGCTGCATTTGAAGGAAAATGGATGAAATGAATAGAACTTAGACATGAGTAGATAAGGAGATACGATTTTCAATTTGTTTTCCCTTTTCTTCATTTTTTTTTTACTCTATCCTCACTTTGAACTTTACCACCCAAGCCATCCACGTATGCATTAGTCCACTTATCAAACACTACTGAGTGCCAGGGATAAAATGAATTATAAGACAAGGAAGCTCTTATAAGGTGCTCATCTATGGTGGTTGAGAGCTCTATTGTCATATGGGGGTGAATAAAATGCTGAGGCCATTTGAAGGGTGGGATCCTTAACTTGGGATGGTATTGAGGAACAGATCAAGGAAAGCCTCTCCTGGAAAGATATGTTTAAAATGGTATTAAAGAATGAGTAGCATTTGGCTGGGTGGATTTGGGATAGAGGAGGCATTTGAGAGAGAAGGAATGAGCCAAGCTAAGTGTGGCAAAGAGATCAGTCCTATTTCTAGAGTGGTGAAAACTTGAGCATGACTGAAGTCTAGGGGATGGAGGGAGGTGTGACTTGGCAGGAAAATAAGCTGCAGAAGTGGTTAGGCCCAGACTAAGAAGAATGGTGAATGCCAAGCCAGAGAGTCTGGATTTGAATCTTCCAACAATCGAAAGTTTCAGAGCGAGGAAGTGGCACGATCACGTGTGGATCCTGGACTCTCTAGGAGAGGAAACTAGCAAAAGGCTGCTGAAGCCATCCAAAAAAAGGACACGTGGACTCATCTGAGGAACATTTCTGTAAGAGAACCCACAATGTATGGTGATTCATTGCACACCAAGAATGGATGAGGGCGGGGGGCGGGACTTGAAGATACGTGCGTCTGTGTGCTTAGTCTCTCAGTCATGTCCAACTCTTTGCAACCTCATGAACTATAGTCCACCAGGTTCCTCTGTTCATGGGATTCGCAAGGCAAGAATACTGGAGAGGGTTACCATTTCCTTCTCCAGGGGATACTCTCAACCCAGGGATCGAACCCAGGTCTCCTGCATTGCAGGCAGATCCTTAACCAACTGAGATACCAGCGTAACCCAAGAATACTGGAGTGGGAAGCCTATCCCTTCTTCAGGGGATCTTCCCAACCCAGGAAATGAACAGGGGTCACGTGCTTTGCAGCCAGATTCTTTACCAGCTGAGCTACCAGGGAAGTGCTAAGTGCAGCTAGGTTTTCCAATTTGAGAGAACTGGAAAAATGTCATGTCATTAAGATGAAGTAAGAAGGCAGAATATGCTTAAATTATCTTTTAGTCTCATTGAGTTTAGAGTTTTTATGAGCCATTCAGGTGGAGATTTACAGCAGCCATGTAGACCCCAAGAGATGTTTGAGAATTAATGCTTGTGGTTAGAATGATCAAAAATTGGTTTGATCATAGTATATAAAATGAGATGGAAATTAATGTGTTATTCTTATTTTCTTAAACATTTTTATAAAGAACACTACCCTTCTTATTTCTATCAAAAAAAGATATTCATAAGGGCCAATTTCTAAATATCCCAGTGTGAGAGATAAGATTCTTCCATAATGTTCTCTCAGTGAGCAAAGGAATTTAAGGTATTTTAGTCATCTTTCAGAAATTCTAGAGTTTTATGTGGCATGATAATGTTTAATGAAAATGAAAATATCAGATAGAAAGCATGTACTGTCACAGATTCTGACCACGTGGTTAGGCCCAGACTAAGAAGAATGGTGAATGCCAAGCCAGAGAGTCTGGATTTGAATCTTCCAACAATCGAAAGTTTCAGAGCGAGGAAGTGGCACGATCACGTGTGGATCCTGGACTCTAGGAGAGGAAACTAGCAAAAGGCTGCTGAAGCCATCCAAAAAAAGGACACGTGGACTCATCTGAGGAACATTTCTGTAAGAGAACCCACAATGTATGGTGATTCATTGCACACCAAGAATGGATGAGGGCGGGGGGCGGGACTTGAAGATACGTGCGTCTGTGTGCTTAGTCTCTCAGTCATGTCCAACTCTTTGCAACCTCATGAACTATAGTCCACCAGGTTCCTCTGTTCATGGGATTCGCAAGGCAAGAATACTGGAGAGGGTTACCATTTCCTTCTCCAGGGGATACTCTCAACCCAGGGATCGAACCCAGGTCTCCTGCATTGCAGGCAGATCCTTAACCAACTGAGATACCAGCGTAACCCAAGAATACTGGAGTGGGAAGCCTATCCCTTCTTCAGGGGATCTTCCCAACCCAGGAAATGAACAGGGGTCACGTGCTTTGCAGCCAGATTCTTTACCAGCTGAGCTACCAGGGAAGTGCTAAGTGCAGCTAGGTTTTCCAATTTGAGAGAACTGGAAAAATGTCATGTCATTAAGATGAAGTAAGAAGGCAGAATATGCTTAAATTATCTTTTAGTCTCATTGAGTTTAGAGTTTTTATGAGCCATTCAGGTGGAGATTTACAGCAGCCATGTAGACCCCAAGAGATGTTTGAGAATTAATGCTTGTGGTTAGAATGATCAAAAATTGGTTTGATCATAGTATATAAAATGAGATGGAAATTAATGTGTTATTCTTATTTTCTTAAACATTTTTATAAAGAACACTACCCTTCTTATTTCTATCAAAAAAAGATATTCATAAGGGCCAATTTCTAAATATCCCAGTGTGAGAGATAAGATTCTTCCATAATGTTCTCTCAGTGAGCAAAGGAATTTAAGGTATTTTAGTCATCTTTCAGAAATTCTAGAGTTTTATGTGGCATGATAATGTTTAATGAAAATGAAAATATCAGATAGAAAGCATGTACTGTCACAGACTTCTAAGCAGTGACCACTAGAAGAGAAAAGTTAGAGGGATAGCTGTAAAGGGTTTTTGAGGAGTCAGTACTGAACCCTTTTTCATGGAGTGGCTATTTTAAGGTCCGTTCTGATTTAAATATTCCTAGTACTGAATAAACAGAGGAACTTGGGTCAGCCTGAGTCAGCCTCACACCCTCAACTGACTTCATCAACCAAGACACATTCTAACTTGGCCATTTTATGAGCCTGTGAAAGTGAGATCTATTTGAGGAAGAAGTGATTTAGTTTGACCTTCAAGCAGTGGAAAAGAAAACACTTGCCACTTCAGGAGGATTTCCTCAGAGGAAGTTCTGCCCCAGACAGTAGAAAGCCCTGGCATTTCTCAGGCTCTTGAAATGTCAGAAATGTTGGCTACAACTTTTGTATTCGGGAGGACAACTTGTTTGAGCATTATTGGGAGACAGCTTTGTTAGTACCAGTTAGTCCAAAGCTCTTAACAAGTTCTTTCTTAACTCTCCTGGTCCATGGTGTGCAGTATCATACATCATGAAGAGGTTCCTGGAAATTTGCTTGTCCAAGACTATAAGACATGGGCAGAGAGAATGAATAACGAAGAACTAGGAATCCATTCCCTCAAACACGGCATGGTCCTATTCCTGTATTCCAAAGTTAAACAGCATGCTCACTCAGCTTCCAGACTGAGAAAAGATTTGGTTTGTGTGTGTGTGTGTCTGTCTTTAGGGATGACATCAGGAAACTTCTTGTTTAAGTCACATCTAGTATGATTGATTTTTTTTTTTAATTTTGGCCTCTTTTATTGGCCTTTCATTTGTTTATTTTCATCCATCTTTGTTCTTTGGCCCATGTGGGCCTCCCATCACAGTGGCCTCTCTCGTTACAGAGCAACGGTTCTGGGCGCATGCACTCCAGAGTGCTGGCTCATAATTGGACACACTGGTCCAGCTGCTTCGTGGCATGTGGGATCTTCCCGGGTCAGGGATTGAACTGGCACCCACTGCACTGCAAGACAGACTCTACCCACTGGACCACCAAGGGAAGCCCTAGTATGATTGATTTTTGTGCTGTGCTGTCACTTCAGTTGTGTCTGACTCTATGACTCCATAGACTATAGCCCGCCAGACTCCTCTGTCCATGGGAGTCTCCAGGTAAGAATTTGGAGTGGCTTTCTATGCTCTCCTCTTGGGGATCTTCCTGACCCAGGGATTGAACCCATATCTCTTATGTCTCCTGCATTGTCAGGTAGGTTCTTTACCACTAGCACCACCTGGAAAGATAAATGATTTTTAAATACAACATAGATTACAAAATAGCCAGGATTTGCAATCACACACTTTAAAAGTTTTCTTCTTAGTATTATTGGAAGGTATGACAGAAGAAATTTTAAAAACGCAATCGAAAACTGTCTTCAGGAACCTGTAGACCTGTACACATAATGCTGAGAGGAAACAGTCTTGTCACTTATTCCAGAATAACTGGAAAGTACTTGAGAAAGTAGAAGTTGATCTTCAAAGAGCTTAGAAAGCCTTGATATTTGGAGCCTTTCTGGCAGTGGGGTAGGGGAGAAAGGTGTGCTTAAAAACAATGGCGAATGGGCAGCTATAGGCCACACCTACAGATCTCCAGTGTGTCTCCCACATGGAACTTTGATGGAAATGCACAGAATGCTCAATGGAGTAAAAGCCTTTAGGCATTTCTTGCCAAAACAAACTGTGGGTCATGATGAGTCATCTCTAAGGATGTGGTGCAAAAGGTTAGGAACAAGGAGTCCACACTCAGGAGACCACCACCCTGTCCCAAATGGCTACTGATCTCTGAACTTCTACCACCAGCCACTCCCCAGCCTCCCTCTTCTTAAACTTTATGGAAGAAAAACCTGTGCCATGACCAGGATATGAATTAATCAACCAGACTGATTCTCTAGTTATTAGCTGGGCCATTGGTTGGTAAAGGAGAAGGTAAGGAGCCCCAAATAAAACTCTATCTCCTTGGCAGTTTTGTTTACTTACTATAATGCTATTTTGGGAGATTCTTAATTACCCTGAGAATACCTTATAATATGTTGGTCATTTTATTAAATATTTACTATGTTCCATGATTTGTGCTAAGCATTTTATGAATATATTCCCATAAAAGGTCCTGAGAAGTAGGTAGTATATTAATTTTACAGATGAGGAAACTAAGCCTCCCTGAGGTTAAGTGACTGACCCAAAATCACTGAGATGCAAACCTGAGTGTGTGTAATTCCACTGCCGTATTCTGCCTAGATCTTTTGTTACATTGCTAATGAGTCATAATGATGTTTTATCTCCATATTTAATCATAAAATTGTGGCTTCTCCTCAAATAACTTTTAAATAACTGTCCAATAAATAGTGTTTAGCATTCATGCTCTTTCATTCTTACTATTTAATTCAGTCTCCCTCAGGGCCAACTTTTGTCCCCATTTGCCTGGATAAATATTGTTCCAGCCAAAACTAAAACATTTCATGTGCTCACATACCCCCAGCATTTACCAGTGTGCATTCTTTTTTGTTGTTGTTGAGAGCAGAAAGATGAGGATAGTATATAGAAGGAGCTACATGGTGTCCATTTCTGCTCATCATTGGGACAGACAGAGCTGAAGACATTGTTTTAAGGAGGGCTTTGTCAGATATCACACATTCGACATGGTTTCATGTCTATGTGGATAGCCCTGGAAAACAAAAGGCCATTCTCTCCATTTCTCCATAGAATTAGTAGGGCTTCAGTCCCAGGAGTTGAAGGGATCACTCTAACAGCTTGAGATGCACGGATCCATGCCCAGGAGGCATACCATACTCAAAGAAGGGGTGATGGCTCTGCAGAGTGGGCATGGCTGGGATCTTTCCCCTTTAAAAACATTAGATAAAGACCCACATGGAAAAAGTAAGAGAAAACAGTGCATGAGCACATGTACAGCAGCCCTTCAGTGAAAGCTTCTCGGTTGTATCTGACTCTTGGCGACCCCATGGACTGTAGCCTGCCAGTCTCCTCTGTCCATTTAATTCTTGAGGCAAGAATACTGGAGTCAGTAGCCATTTCTTCCTCCAGGAGATCTTCCCAACCTAGGGATTGAACCCAGGTCTCCCACAATCCAGAATTCTTTACCAGCTGCACTACCAGGGAAGCCCCTAAACACCCTTGAAGTCCTGGGAATAACTAAAATGACTTGAGAGAGTGACAGTTCTGGGGTTAAGGCCCAACATTATCCATAAGTGCCAAAGAAGTATGAGTTATCCTCATTCTGTGACCTCATCCGCTCTTGGACCAACCACCTGGTGGGTCTTGGATAAGATTGAGAGATCATCGGGTCTAAGCCGTATTCTGCCTAGATCTTTTGTTACATTGCTAATGAGTCATAATGATGTTTTATCTCCATATTTAATCATAAAATTGTGGCTTCTCCTCAAATAACTTTTAAATAACTGTCCAATAAATAGTGTTTAGCATTCATGCTCTTTCATTCTTACTATTTAATTCAGTCTCCCTCAGGGCCAACTTTTGTCCCCATTTGCCTGGATAAATATTGTTCCAGCCAAAACTAAAACATTTCATGTGCTCACATACCCCCAGCATTTACCAGTGTGCATTCTTTTTTGTTGTTGTTGAGAGCAGAAAGATGAGGATAGTATATAGAAGGAGCTACATGGTGTCCATTTCTGCTCATCATTGGGACAGACAGAGCTGAAGACATTGTTTTAAGGAGGGCTTTGTCAGATATCACACATTCGACATGGTTTCATGTCTATGTGGATAGCCCTGGAAAACAAAAGGCCATTCTCTCCATTTCTCCATAGAATTAGTAGGGCTTCAGTCCCAGGAGTTGAAGGGATCACTCTAACAGCTTGAGATGCACGGATCCATGCCCAGGAGGCATACCATACTCAAAAAAGAAGGGGTGATGGCTCTGCAGAGTGGGCATGGCTGGGATCTTTCCCCTTTAAAAACATTAGATAAAGACCCACATGGAAAAAGTAAGAGAAAACAGTGCATGAGCACATGTACAGCAGCCCTTCAGTGAAAGCTTCTCGGTTGTATCTGACTCTTGGCGACCCCATGGACTGTAGCCTGCCAGTCTCCTCTGTCCATTTAATTCTTGAGGCAAGAATACTGGAGTCAGTAGCCATTTCTTCCTCCAGGAGATCTTCCCAACCTAGGGATTGAACCCAGGTCTCCCACAATCCAGAATTCTTTACCAGCTGCACTACCAGGGAAGCCCCTAAACACCCTTGAAGTCCTGGGAATAACTAAAATGACTTGAGAGAGTGACAGTTCTGGGGTTAAGGCCCAACATTATCCATAAGTGCCAAAGAAGTATGAGTTATCCTCATTCTGTGACCTCATCCGCTCTTGGACCAACCACCTGGTGGGTCTTGGATAAGATTGAGGTGTATAATTCATTCATTTGGGAGACACAGATTAAATACCTAAGATGTTCTAGACACTGTGCAAAGTTCTGAGGATCCGAAGACATAAGACCCAGTCCTTGGCCTCTGAGGACTTACATCATGATAGCAAGTCCACTCCTTATCTCTGCAAGAGATTTTGTCCTGGAAATCTCTTAGACTTTTGCCCTAAAATTGCTGCCAACGGCCACATAGATTGTATTCTGCTCAGAGAATATGATATGAATGGCAACTCCTTGTGTTATGCATTGAACAGCCTCGCTTGGTGGCCCTATGTGCCCACATATTCTCCACCTAACATATCTTCCCCTGCAATTCTGCCTTCCACCTCCTTCCATATACATCTCTGATCTGGACTCCTTTCTCCAACCTCACGTTGTCTCCTGACCGTAACCCCAAGGTACCCTCTTTTCCTCAAACTTTCTTTGGTATATTCTATCTCCAATGGTAACCTGAAAATTAAAGAAGGCCCGTATGCACCCTGTCTTGCTCAATGTTTTCTTTTACTATTATTGCAGCCCTGTGCTCCTTTTCAACTTTTGACCAGCCTGAATCTTACCTGCTTGCAGGGTTTTCAGCTATAAGGGTGGAAACTGTGTCCTATCCATTTTTATATCTCCCTACAGGGCTTGCACATAATTGAAATTCACTAGGACAAAAGAAGAAAGTACTGTTTAAAAGGAGAGACCTTTTAAAGAGTGAAAGATGCCAGTTGAAATGACGAGTGTTTATGACAAAAATCTTCAGTCAATAAGTTTTTTTTTTTTTTAAAGATTTATTTATTTTGGACAGGGGTCAGGTTGGGGAGGGAGGGGAGTGGGCGGGCCACTTCTATTGGTCTTTCATTTCTCTATTTTCAGCCATCTTTGTTCTTTGGCTCCTGTGGGCCTCCCATCGCGGTGGCGTCTGTTGTTGCATAGCGCCAGCTCTGGGCGCATGCGCTCCAGAGCTCTGGCTCAGTAATTGGACACATCGGTCCAGCCACTCCGCGGCACGTGGGATCTTCCCAGGTCAGGGATCCAACCGGCGCCTGGTGGGTCTTGGATAAGATTGAGGTGTATAATTCATTCATTTGGGAGACACAGATTAAATACCTAAGATGTTCTAGACACTGTGCAAAGTTCTGAGGATCCGAAGACATAAGACCCAGTCCTTGGCCTCTGAGGACTTACATCATGATAGCAAGTCCACTCCTTATCTCTGCAAGAGATTTTGTCCTGGAAATCTCTTAGACTTTTGCCCTAAAATTGCTGCCAACGGCCACATAGATTGTATTCTGCTCAGAGAATATGATATGAATGGCAACTCCTTGTGTTATGCATTGAACAGCCTCGCTTGGTGGCCCTATGTGCCCACATATTCTCCACCTAACATATTTTCCCCCTGCAATTCTGCCTTCCACCTCCTTCCATATACATCTCTGATCTGGACTCCTTTCTCCAACCTCACGTTGTCTCCTGACCGTAACCCCAAGGTACCCTCTTTTCCTCAAACTTTCTTTGGTATATTCTATCTCCAATGGTAACCTGAAAATTAAAGAAGGCCCGTATGCACCCTGTCTTGCTCAATGTTTTCTTTTACTATTATTGCAGCCCTGTGCTCCTTTTCAACTTTTGACCAGCCTGAATCTTACCTGCTTGCAGGGTTTTCAGCTATAAGGGTGGAAACTGTGTCCTATCCATTTTTATATCTCCCTACAGGGCTTGCACATAATTGAAATTCACTAGGACAAAAGAAGAAAGTACTGTTTAAAAGGAGAGACCTTTTAAAGAGTGAAAGATGCCAGTTGAAATGACGAGTGTTTATGACAAAAATCTTCAGTCAATAAGTTTTTTTTTTTTTTTAAAGATTTATTTATTTTGGACAGGGGTCAGGTTGGGGAGGGAGGGGAGTGGGCGGGCCACTTCTATTGGTCTTTCATTTCTCTATTTTCAGCCATCTTTGTTCTTTGGCTCCTGTGGGCCTCCCATCGCGGTGGCGTCTGTTGTTGCATAGCGCCAGCTCTGGGCGCATGCGCTCCAGAGCTCTGGCTCAGTAATTGGACACATCGGTCCAGCCACTCCGCGGCACGTGGGATCTTCCCAGGTCAGGGATCCAACCGGCGCCCCTTGCACTGCAAGGCGGTGTCCTTACCCACTGGACCACCAGGGGAAGCCCAGTCAATAAGTTTTTCAAATTCTTTCAGTTGTTGACTCTCAAATATTTATGCTAATGACAACCAGGAAAAGCACAGGTGTTGGACATGTACCAAACTGAAGACTAATTCTAGCCAACTAATTCTGTTCACCAAACTTTTCATAACAGTTTCTAATAAGAAGAGGCTCAGACACCATTGACCCCTTGCAGCTCTCCCTTGAGGGAGTGAAGCTCTTTCTTTCTCATGTTGAGACTGTTAGTGGGAGGTCCAGAGTATTGTGATCTGAGGGTACAGGAGGAAGATGGAAAAGAAAAGAGGAAAAAACAAGGAATCTGAAAAGTAAAGATGATGTATAATTATTGATATAAAGCCTAATTTAGAAACTTAGGAGAGCTCAGCTAAGGTCATTTCCATTTAATTACTTCAGTAATTTTATTCTTATAAATAATAGCTGCTTTTTTTCAAGGAAAGAAGCAAGGAAAGAGAGAGATAGAAAAAGAGTGGAAAAGAGGGAAAGAGCGAGAAGGAAGGAAAGAGTGAGAGAGCGCCAGTGAGCAGAACATTGGAGAAGGGAAAACTCTAAACAGACCCTTGCTTGCCTTTTTAAAATTTTATTGAAATTCAATATTCTTTAATTGACACAAGAGTCTGGAATGCTCTGAAATTCTGACTAAGGGGACAGCCTCCTTGGGTAATTTAAACTTCCTTTCTCATTCATAACCTTAACCACAAGGTTAAACTGGCACTCGGTTCTTTTTGAATTTCATGAGTAAAAAATGCACTGAAAACCCATTACTCTAGCCAGAATGAGTGATATTTCCTCCAGATCTACTTTCTGACAAATAGTACATCCTAACCCAGGTAGCTGACTAAGTCCTTAGTCACACAAACAGAAGGTTTTCATCTGAAGTCAGTCTTTTCCCCTTTGAGTTGGCCAGGCTGCCCCATCTGCTCTGGGACACTGGAGCCCCATGAGTAAATTAGAAACCTAACTTCAGGGGAGTGAGATACTCCGAGAAAACCCCCAGCATCCTGTACTCTGTGGTTGTAGCACCACACAAGGACATTTAGGAAAGAAAATGCAAATAGTTTGACAGAGACTAAGAATTAGTAGGCTCTGTGGTCTGATACTAGGGAGTCTGGGAAGACCCTAACATCACCTCCCCTCACAGGACTGTGGCCTTTTGAGGTAAGGCTCTCATCCCTCCTCAAAGGTCAAGTGATTAAGGCCCCAAAGTGTTGTTAGTAACATCTTCATGTGAATGCATAGCTTGAATAAGATTTGGGGAGAGAGAGCAAGAAGAACAGGGGTTTATGTCAGACCTCAAAAACGAGAACCTTGGAGAGCTAGGTGCCTTTGGAAAAGTTATTTTGCTTCTCTCTGGATCATGACAGGTGATCTAAGTTGATGATCTTACCTCCCTCTCCCCTTCCTTCCTCCTTTTCTTCCATTCTGTCTTTTCTTCTTTTCCACAAACATTTGTTGAGCCCCTATTATGACTTTGTCCTATGGCATTGGGAATACAACTGTAAGTAAAATAGGCTAAGTCTCTATCCCACATAACTTTACATTCTGGCTGGGGAAACATAATAAGCAAATAAATCTATAAAACAGATAGTCCTTGGTTTACATTGTTTTGACTTACTTGAATTTCAATTACCATGGTTTAGTTAACAACAGCCACCCAGTAACACACTTCAAATTTCAGTCAACACTGTATACTAATTATGAGTAATTGCATAAAATACAAATCTCACTGCTTGCTCTTCAGTCCACAAGTCACTATATAAATGAGAGATGTATGTTGTGTTATGTTCAGTGACCAATCGCATCCTTTTTTATTCTTTTTTTTTTTTTTTTAGAAAAATATGTATTTATTTGCCTGTGCCAGGTCTGAGTTGACAATTGGGTTTTGCTCTTCCTTTCAGCATACAAGATCTTTCTTAGTTGCAGCATGTGAACTCTTAGTTATAGTATGTGGGATCTAGTTCCCCGATCAGGGATTGATCCAGGGTCTCCTGCATTGGGAACACAGAATCTTAGTCACTGGACCACCAGAGAAGTCCCAGCCATTCTTCTTTTCAAAGTCAGTCAGTAACTAGTCACTGCTCATCTATCGTTCAGTTTACACAAGGACAGCAAAGCATGTTATTTGGCTGTGTCCTGGTCTTCCAGTGACAGATATTTCAGGCACAATAATTTAACTATTAAAACATTACTACTACTATTGGATAATCCTCATTCTCTTGAAGAGAAATGTGAAAGTTTGCTTTCTACCACCAAATACAACTTCATCCAATGGACCTTGGAGTTCTTTCAACTTTTAAAGCCTAGTAGATGTTCTTTTATAACAGGCTATTGGTGATACAACTGGAGAGAGAGGGAGAGATACAATTTCATGCAATTTCTTTAGCTGAATTTTGAAAGAAATGTAAGTCATGCAGTTGATAATATTTAAGCATATAGCAAGTAGTATGTGCACAGCATGTCAGAAAATTTTACTTTTCTGTGTAAGCTACTTTACAAGTTTTTTTTTTAAAGTTTGGACTCTTTTACTGATTTTTTTGTATTTTTATTTTCATCTGTCTTTATCCTTTGGCCTGTGTGGGCCTCCCATCACAGTGGCCTCTCTCCTTGCAGAGTACCAGCTCTGGGCGCATGCACTGCAAAGCACTGGCTCATAATTGGACACACCGGTCCAGCTGTTCCACAGCACGTGGGATCTTACCAGGCCAGGGATTGAACTGGTGCGCCTGGCATTGTAAGGCAGACTCTGGACCACCAGGAAAGTCCACTTTACAGGGTTTTAATAGAATGTACCATGGGGACTTCCCAGGTGGTCAGGTGGTTAAAGACTCTGTGCTTCTGATGCAGGGCACTCATATTCAATTCCTGGTTGGGGAACTAAGATCCCACATGCCTACATGGCTAAATAAGTAAATAATTTTTTTTTTGAGAAAGAGAAAGTAACATGGACATGGAGATGAACTTGGGCAAACTCCAGGAGGTGGTGAGGGACAGGGAGGCTTGGTGTGCTGCAGTCCATGGGGTTGCGAAGATTTGGATATGACTTGGCAACTGAACAATAGAAAGTAAATGGAGTTATAGCATAAATAGTTAACTGTGGGACAATGGGAACAGTGCTGCTGTTTGAGAGGCTCTAGATTTGCAGCCATAAAAAGGCAACTTTAGGGGCTGAAATGAAGAAAGTGAATGTGACTTGTGATGAAAAGGATTAAGATGTCCCAGAGGAAGGCACACCAGGTGAAAACCTCACATTAAAGGAAACTCAGAGATTTTTCATGACATTGGAAACACAAAGGACAGAATGCTCGAAGCTGCTCCAAACTTAGAAAGGAGTATGATGTTCACTAAAGAACATAATTTTTTTTTAAATTTTTTATTTATTTTGGTGGGGATGGGGTGGGGAGGGAGGGGTGCAGGCAGGCCACTTCTATTGGTCTTTCATTTGTCCATTTTCATCCATCTTTGTTCTCTGGCCCGTGTGGGCTGCCCATCGCGGTGGCCTCTGTTGTCGCAGAGTGCTGGCTCTAGGCGCATGAGCTCCAGAGCTCTGGCTCGGTAATTGGACACATCAGTCCATCTGCTCCACTGCACGTGGGATCTTCCCAGGCCAGGGATCAAACCGGCCCCTTGCACTACAAGGCAGTGTCCTTACCCACTGGACCACCAGCGAAGTCCCATAATTAAGTTTTAAAATGAGAAGAGAGAGGCAAGCACTGCTCAAACTGC
This sequence comes from Tragulus kanchil, assembly GCA_022376925.1. NCBI lineage: Eukaryota > Metazoa > Chordata > Mammalia > Artiodactyla > Tragulidae > Tragulus > Tragulus kanchil. The sequence goes on from JAIOJX010000001.1 coordinate 85,152,140, forward strand.
TCTTCTTATTTTAATTGGCAAATATATACATATATATATCTAACATAAAATTTAAAATTTTAACTGTTTTTAAGTGTAAAGTGTCAGTATGTTCACACTGTTGTACAACTATCATCAATATCTATGTCCAAAACTTTTTAATCATCCCATATTGAAGATCTGTATCTACCAAACACCAACTCCCCATCCCCTCCCCCAAACTCTTGTAGCCTCTCTTCTACAACAAAATTCCCTACTTCAGATACCTCATATAAGTGGAATCATACAGTGTCTACCTTTTTTGTGATCGACTTATTTCAGTCAGCATAATGTCTTTCTTAATTTATTTTTTAAAATTTATTTTCATTACTTAATTTAGCTGCATTGAGTCTTAGTTGCAGCATGCAAGCTTATTGCCCACCAGCATGTGGGATCTTAGTTCCCTGAGCAGGGATCAAACTTGTGTCCCCTGTGTTGGAAGGCAGGTTCTTAACCACTAGACCATCAGGAAAGTCTCATGAGCATAATGTCTTTAATGTTCATTAATGTTGTAACATGTGTCAGCATTAGCTTTCTTTTTTTTTTTTTTTTGGCTTCCTATATTTTTCTTTATATTTTTTTTAATTTTTGTACATGTATGTTCCCAGATCATTCATATGCATATCCCTTGACCCTCCCCCCACCCAGTTCCCCAATCCCTCCAGACCATCGCTCCAAGTGGTTGTAGGTACTCCTATTCCCCTAGCATAATGACAATAGCTATCTTTTCTACACATGACAGTATAGGTTTCCATGTTACTCCCTCCCACTGTTCGGTCTCCACAATGTCTTTATGTCTATTCTCTGTTTTTTCATGAGTTCACTGCGTGTGTTATCATGACCATCTTACTAGATCCCATATATATGAGTTAGTATACTATACTTGTCTTTCCCTTTTTGACTCACTTCACTTTTTATGATAGGTTCTAGAGCCAGCCACCTCATTAGGACTGAGTCTTCTGCATTTCTTTTAACAGCTGAGTAGTATTCCATTGTATATATGTACCAGAGCTTCTGGATCCATTCATTTGTCGATGGACATCTAGGTTGCTTCCATGTTCTGGCTATTGTATAGAGAGCTGCAATGAACATTGGGGTACAGGTGCCTCTTTCATTTTTGATTTCATCAGGATATAAGCCTAATAGTGGGATTGCTGGGTCATAGGGTGCTTCTATTTTTAGTTTTTTAAGGAATCTCCATATTGTCTTCCATAGAGGTTGTATTAATTTACATTCCCACCAGCAATGCAAGAGGGTTCCCTTTTCTCCACACCCTCTCCAGCATTTGTTGTCTGTCGATTTGTTGATGATGGCCATTCTGACAGGTGTGAGGTGGTATCTCATTGTGGTTTTAATTTGCATTTCTCTGATAATAAGCGAGGCTGAGCATCGTTTCATGTATTTTTGGGCCATTTGTATGTCCTCTTTGGAGAGGCGTCTCTTTAGATCTTTTTCCATTTTTGATTACTAATTTAGCTGCATTGAGTCTTAGTTGCAGCATGCAAGCTTATTGCCCACCAGCATGTGGGATCTTAGTTCCCTGAGCAGGATCAAACTTGTGTCCCCTGTGTTGGAAGGCAGGTTCTTAACCACTAGACCATCAGGAAAGTCTCATGAGCATAATGTCTTTAATGTTCATTAATGTTGTAACATGTGTCAGCATTAGCTTTCTTTTTTTTTTTTTTTTGGCTTCCTATATTTTTCTTTATTTTTTTTTTTATTTTTGTACATGTTTTTTCCCAGATCATTCATATGCATATCCCTTGACCCTCCCCCCCCCCAGTTCCCCCCCCCCCAATCCCTCCAGACCATCGCTCCAAGTGGTTGTAGGTACTCCTATTCCCCTAGCATAATGACAATAGCTATCTTTTCTACACATGACAGTATAGGTTTCCATGTTACTCCCTCCCACTGTTCGGTCTCCACAATGTCTTTATGTCTATTCTCTGTTTTTTCATGAGTTCACTGCGTGTGTTATCATGACCATCTTACTAGATCCCATATATATGAGTTAGTATACTATACTTGTCTTTCCCTTTTTGACTCACTTCACTTTTTATGATAGGTTCTAGAGCCAGCCACCTCATTAGGACTGAGTCTTCTGCATTTCTTTTAACAGCTGAGTAGTATTCCATTGTATATATGTACCAGAGCTTCTGGATCCATTCATTTGTCGATGGACATCTAGGTTGCTTCCATGTTCTGGCTATTGTATAGAGAGCTGCAATGAACATTGGGGTACAGGTGCCTCTTTCATTTTTGATTTCATCAGGATATAAGCCTAATAGTGGGATTGCTGGGTCATAGGGTGCTTCTATTTTTAGTTTTTTAAGGAATCTCCATATTGTCTTCCATAGAGGTTGTATTAATTTACATTCCCACCAGCAATGCAAGAGGGTTCCCTTTTCTCCACACCCTCTCCAGCATTTGTTGTCTGTCGATTTGTTGATGATGGCCATTCTGACAGGTGTGAGGTGGTATCTCATTGTGGTTTTAATTTGCATTTCTCTGATAATAAGCGAGGCTGAGCATCGTTTCATGTATTTTTGGGCCATTTGTATGTCCTCTTTGGAGAGGCGTCTCTTTAGATCTTTTTCCCATTTTTTGATTGGGCTGCTCATTTTCCCTGTGCTGAGTTGTCTGAGTTGCTTGTAGATTTTGGAGATTAATTCTTTGTCTCTTGTTTCATTTGCTATGATTTTCTCCCACTCTGTGGGGTGTCTGTTGAGCTTTTTTGTAATTTCTTTTGCTGTACAAAAGCTTTTAAGTTTCATAAGGTCCCATATGTTCATTTTTCTTTTCAGTTCTGCTATTTTAGTTGGTGGGTCAGAGAAGATCTTGCTTTGATTGATGTCCTTGAGGGTTTTGCCTATATTCTCCTCTAAGAGTTTGATGGTTTCTGGTCTTACATTGAGGTCTTTAATCCATTTTGAGTTGATCTTAGTGTATGGTGTCAGGGAATGTTCCAATTTTATTTTTTTGCATGTAGCTGTCCAATTTTCCCAGCACCACTTGTTGAAGAGGCTGTCTTTGTCCCATTTTATAGATTCTCCTCCTTTATCAAAAATAAGGTACCCATAGGTGCGTGGGTTGATCTCTGGGTTCTCAATCTTGTTCCATTGATCTATAGTTCTGTTTTTGTGCCAGTACCATACTGTCTTGATAACTGTTGCTTTGTAGTAGAGTCTGAAGTTAGGGAGGCTGATCCCTCCAACTCCATTTTTCTTCCTCAGGATTGCTTTGGCTATTCGAGGTCTTCTGTGTTTCCATATGAACTGTGTTATTATTTGGTCTAGTTCTGTGAAAAATGTCAGTGGTAGTTGAATAGGTATTGCATTGAATCTGTAGATGATATTTGGAAGTATGGTCATTTTCACAATATTGATTCTTCCAATCCAGGAACATGGAATATCTCTCCATCTGTTTAAGTCTTCTTTAATGTCTCTCATGAGTGTCTTGTAATTTTCTGTGTACAATTCTTTTGTTTCTTTGGGTAGGTTTATTCCTAGATATTTGATTCTTTTGGTTGCAATGGTGAAGGGGATTGCCTCTTTGATTTCATTTTCTGATTTTTCATTGTTTGTGTATAGGAATGCCAGTGACTTCTGTGTGTTGACTTTATATCCTGCAACTTTGCTGAATTCATTGATTAGCTCTAGTAGCTTTGTAACCGTGTCTTTGGGGTTTTCTATGTATAATATCATGTCGTCTGCAAAAAGAGAGAGCTTGACTTCTTCCTTTCCAATCTGGATTCCTTTGATTTCTTTCTCTTCTCTTATTGCTGTTGCTAGGACTTCCAGGACTATGTTGAATAGCAGTGGTGAAAGTGGGCACCTCTGTCTTGTTCCTGATCTTAGAGGGAATGCTTTCAGTTTTTCATCATTAACAATAATGTTCGCTGTGGGCTTCTCATAGATGGCTTTTATTATGTTGAGATAGGTTCCTTCTATGCCCATTTTCTGAAGAGTTTTGATCATAAATGGATGTTGTACTTTGTCGAAGGCTTTTTCTGCATCTATTGACATGATCATGTGATTTTTGTCTTTCAACTTGTTGATATGGTGTATCACGTTGATTGATTTGCGGATGTTGAAGAAGCCTTGCATGCCTGGGATGAACCCAACTTGATCATAATGTATGAGTTTTTTGACATGTCGTTGAATTCTGTTTGCTAGGATTTTGTTGAGGATCTTGGCATCTAAGTTCATCAGTGAAATTGGCCTCTAGTTTTCCTTTTTTGTGTTGTCTTTGCCTGGTTTGGGTATCAGGGTGATGGTGGCCTTGTAGAATGTGTTTGGGAGTTTTCCTTCCTGTGCAATTTTTTGGAAGAGTTTTAGAAGGACAGGCATTAGCTCTTCTTTAAATGTTTGGTAGAATTCGGCTGTGAAGCCATCTGGCCCTGGGCTTTTATTTTTGGGTAGATTTTTAATCACAAATTCGATTTCTGAGCTTGTGATTGGCTTGTTCAAAGTTTCTGTTTCTTCCTGGCTCAGTCTTGGGAGATTAATCCTCTCCAAGAAACTGTCCATTTCTTCCAGGTTGTCCAGTTTGTTGCCATATAGCTGTTCATAATAGTCTCTTAGAATCCTTTGGATTTCTGCATTATCTGTTGTAATCTCTCCTTTTTCATTGTTTGTGTATAGGAATGCCAGTGACTTCTGTGTGTTGACTTTATATCCTGCAACTTTGCTGAATTCATTGATTAGCTCTAGTAGCTTTGTAACCGTGTCTTTGGGGTTTTCTATGTATAATATCATGTCGTCTGCAAAAAGAGAGAGCTTGACTTCTTCCTTTCCAATCTGGATTCCTTTGATTTCTTTCTCTTCTCTTATTGCTGTTGCTAGGACTTCCAGGACTATGTTGAATAGCAGTGGTGAAAGTGGGCACCTCTGTCTTGTTCCTGATCTTAGAGGGAATGCTTTCAGTTTTTCATCATTAACAATAATGTTCGCTGTGGGCTTCTCATAGATGGCTTTTATTATGTTGAGATAGGTTCCTTCTATGCCCATTTTCTGAAGAGTTTTGATCATAAATGGATGTTGTACTTTGTCGAAGGCTTTTTCTGCATCTATTGACATGATCATGTGATTTTTGTCTTTCAACTTGTTGATATGGTGTATCACGTTGATTGATTTGCGGATGTTGAAGAAGCCTTGCATGCCTGGGATGAACCCAACTTGATCATAATGTATGAGTTTTTTGACATGTCGTTGAATTCTGTTTGCTAGGATTTTGTTGAGGATCTTGGCATCTAAGTTCATCAGTGAAATTGGCCTCTAGTTTTCCTTTTTTGTGTTGTCTTTGCCTGGTTTGGGTATCAGGGTGATGGTGGCCTTGTAGAATGTGTTTGGGAGTTTTCCTTCCTGTGCAATTTTTTGGAAGAGTTTTAGAAGGACAGGCATTAGCTCTTCTTTAAATGTTTGGTAGAATTCGGCTGTGAAGCCATCTGGCCCTGGGCTTTTATTTTTGGGTAGATTTTTAATCACAAATTCGATTTCTGAGCTTGTGATTGGCTTGTTCAAAGTTTCTGTTTCTTCCTGGCTCAGTCTTGGGAGATTAATCCTCTCCAAGAAACTGTCCATTTCTTCCAGGTTGTCCAGTTTGTTGCCATATAGCTGTTCATAATAGTCTCTTAGAATCCTTTGGATTTCTGCATTATCTGTTGTAATCTCTCCTTTTTCGTTTTTGATTGTGTTGATCTGGTTCTTCTCTCTCTTTTTCTTATGAGTCTGGCCAGTGGCTTGTCAATGTTGTTTACCTTTTCAAAGAACCAGCTTTTTGTTTTATTTATCTTTACTATTGTTTCTTTTGTTTCTTTCTCATTTATTTCTGCTCTGATCTTTATGATTTCTCTTCTTCTGCTGGCTTTGGGATGTTTTTGTTCTTCTTTCTCCAACTGTTTTAAGCGGAGGGTTAGGTCATCTGCTTCATATTTTCCTAGTTTCTTGAGGTGGGATTGTATTGCTATAAATTTCCCTCTTAGAACTGCTTTTGCTGTATCCCATAGGTTTTGCACTGTCGTGTGTTCATTGTCATTTTCTTCTAGGAATTGTTTAATTTCTCCTTTGATTTCCTCAATGATCACTTGGTTTTTTAGGTATGTATTGTTTAATCTCCATGTGTTTCTGTTTTAGGGTTTTTTTTCTGGTAGTTGATCTCCAGTCTCATTGCATTGTGGTCCGAGAAGATGGTTGATATAATTTCGGTTTTCTTGTACTGACTGAGGTTAGATTTATAGCCCAAGATGTGGTCTATCCTGGAGAATGTTCCGTGAGCACTTGAGAAGAAAGTGTATTCTTCTGCTTTTGGATGGAACGTCCTAAAGATATCGATGAGGTCCATTTTTTCCAGTGTGGCATTTAAGGCTTGTGTTTCTTTATTAATTTTCTGTTTTGTTGATCTGTCCATTGGTGTGAGAGGAGTGTTAAAGTCTCCTACTATTATTGTGTTATTGTTGATTTCTTCTTTTATGTCTGAAAGTACCTGTCTTATGTATTGAGGTGCCCCTGTGTTGGGTGCATAGATATTCATGACTGTTATGTCTTCCTCTTGGATAGATCCCTTAATCATGATGTAGTGACCTGCCTTGTCTCTTAGAATCTTCTTTACTTTAAAGTCTATTTTGTCTGATATAAGGATTGCTACTCCAGCTCTCTTTTGATTTCCATTTGCATGAAATATCTTTTTCCAGCCTTTCACTTTCAGTCTATGAGTGTCTCTAGGTCTGAAGTGGGTCTCTTGTAAACAGCATATATATGGGTCTTGCTTCTGGATCCATTCAGCCAGCCTGTGTCGTTTGGTTGGAGCATTTAGTCCATTTACGTTCAAAGTAATTATTGATACGAATGTTCCTATTGTCATCTTAGAAATTTGGGGTTTGATTTGTAAGGCTTCTCCTACTCTTGTATTTATTGGCTATATCAGGCCCTTTAACACTTGTTATAGGGCTGGTTTTGTGGTACAGAATTCTTTTAGTTTTTGCTTGTGTGTGAAGCTTTTGACTTCACCATCAATTCTGAATGAGATTCTTGCTGGGTAGAGAATTCGTGGTTACAGGTTATTCTCTTTTAGCCGTTTAAATGTATCTTGCCATTCTCTTCTGGCCTGTAGGGTTTCTGTTGAGAGATCCACAGTTAAACGTATGGGGTTTCCTTTATATGTTATTTGTTGTTTGCTCCTAGCTGCTTTTAGTATCGCTTTCTTTTTAAAGCTGAAACAATATTCCAGTATACGTATAAACCACATTTTATTTATCCCATTTTTAGATTGTTCATACATTTTGGCTATTGTGAATAATGTTGCTATGAATATTAATGTGCAAATATCTATTCAAGACCTTGGTTTTTAATTCTTTTTGATTAAAGTTCACATCTAATATATGTATTTAGATGTGAAACTAGAATTGTTGAATCATGGTAGAATTCTAATTTTAATTTTTTGAGGAACTGCCATGCTATCTTCCATAGTGGCAGTACCTTTTTTACATCCCCAGAGACTGTACAGGGTTCCAATTTCTCCACATCCTCAACAGCACTTGTTATTTTCTGTTTCCTTTTTTTAAAAAATTAATAGCAACCTTCATGGATTTGCAGCAGTATCTCATTGTGTTCTGAGTTGCGTATCAGTAATGATTTAGTGGATGAGGATTTAGTAGATGAGGATGGCATCACTGATGCAATGGGCATGAACTTGGGCAAACTCGGGGAGATGGCGGGGAGGCTTGGTGTGCTGCAGTCCATGGAGTCACAAGGAGTCAGACATGATTGGGCGACTGAGCAGCGACAACAACAATGATTTAGTGATGTTGAACATCTTTTCACATAGCTTTTGGCCACCCGTATACCTTCTTTTGACAAATATCCATCCAACTTTTATGTTTTCTATGAAGAAACAGAATATTTCAATTCTTGTTGTTCCTAATGTTTTAAAATACATTGTAGTTAGTAAATATTTTATGAGTTTTTCACATTTCTATATGTTTATAACCAATGATAGGAGAGTTTTTAATGCTTTGACCAAAATTTTAATGGTCATTCGTGGAGCAAGCATAATTTCCTCCACTTATTAAGAATGCTTTGTACAACTGTAGAACCATTTTGGGGGCCCCCATTGTCATGCAAAATGAGAATTTCCTCTAGAGTATCAGGTTAGTGATCAGGGAAATGAAAATAATGCAGGATGAGAGGATAATGATGCACTGTAATGGGAGAATGGGCTATTTTTTTTTTTAAATCAGCTTTATTTTATTTTGGCTGTGCCATGCAGCTTGTGGGATCTTAGTTCCCTGACCAGGGATTGAACCTGGGCTCTTGGAAGTGGAAGTACAGAGTCCTAACCATTGGACCAGCAGGGTCATGAAGCTAGGTTCCTATAAGCCATGCGGTGCAGCCAAAAAAAAAAAAAAAATGAAATGAAGCAAAAAAAGAGAGAGAAGGCTATTTATGTTGGTTGTTAGGCAGTGCCAACTCTGGGGAAAGTGAAATTTGAGTAGAGGCCTAAACAGAGTGAGGAAGGTGTCCATATCCCTGCCCATGGCAAGTGCTTTCTGGGCTTGGGGAATAATAAGTGCAAAGGCCATGGATGGGGTCCTCCTTAGCCTATTTGAGTAATAGCAAACAGCTCAGTGTGACTAGAGCACAGTGAGAGAGGAGGAGAGTGGTAGCTGGTAAAGATGGAAGGGGCCAGATCATGTAGGGCTTTGTTGGTCATGGGTATGTATTTTTGGATTTTACTGTAAAGGGATGGGAAGCCCACTGGTGGTCTGAGAGTGATGTCACATTAGTGCTCAGGGCATCTGATTGGTTAGGGGTAAGTTCCCATCAGAAGAGAAAAGGACAGAATGAGGATACAAAAGATTAACTTCACTTACTTTATAATTTGTCTAATGGCCACTCTTCACCTGGAAATAGAAAGGATAAGAGATTTCTGGAGACTAGGACCTGCTCATAGCTTTATTGAGCATACCATATGTACCAAGGAGGTTCTCAACTCCTTCAGTCTCACTAAGAGCCTCTGGGACTTTCCCCAAGAGACTTGCAAGACAAGACACTTCTCACCCATGACATGGAAGACTGAAGGTTCCAAGTCAACTGAGCTATCAAGAGGACATGCTACTGGTCAGTCCCTTGAATTGTGTCTGACTCTGTGTGATCCCATGGACTGCAGCCTCTCAGGGCCCACTGTCCATAGAATTCTCCAGGCAAGGATACTGGAGTGGGGCTTCCCTGATGGTCCAGTGGGTAAAGACACTGCCTTGCAGTGCAAGGGGTGCTAGTTTAATCCCTGGCCTGGGAAGATCCCACGTACTGTGGAGCGGCTGGACCAATGTGTCCAACTACTGAGCCAGCACTCTGGAGCGCATGTGCCCAGAGATGGTGGTCTGCAACTAGAGACGCCACTGCAATGGGAGGCCCACACAGGCCAAAGAACAAAGATGGAAATAAATGAAAGGCCAATAGAAGTGTCCCCCGCAAAAAAAGAAAGAAAAAAGAATACTGGAGTGAGTTGCCATGCTCCCCTCCAGGGAGATTTTTCCCAACCCAGGGATGAAACCCAGGTCTCCCCATGGACTGTAGCTTGCCAGACTCACCAGGCTTTTCTGTCCATAGAATTTTCCAGGCAAGAATACTGGAGTGGGTTGCCATTTCCTTCTCTCATCAGAGGACATGAATGCTTCCTAATTTGCAGGGAAGCAGCAGCCAGATTCTCTACACACTGAGCCAGTTCACAAACCTACAAGCCCATGATTTAACACATCATGCAGGCTTTATATAAATGTACCAATGGTCCTAATGTTCTTTCTGATTTTAGAGAAGCTTGCCTCTCATACACATTCCTATTTTTCCCAAAATTGGCAGAATTTATGATTCAACATTAGTGCTCAGGGCATCTGATTGGTTAGGGGTAAGTTCCCATCAGAAGAGAAAAGGACAGAATGAGGATACAAAAGATTAACTTCACTTACTTTATAATTTGTCTAATGGCCACTCTTCACCTGGAAATAGAAAGGATAAGAGATTTCTGGAGACTAGGACCTGCTCATAGCTTTATTGAGCATACCATATGTACCAAGGAGGTTCTCAACTCCTTCAGTCTCACTAAGAGCCTCTGGGACTTTCCCCAAGAGACTTGCAAGACAAGACACTTCTCACCCATGACATGGAAGACTGAAGGTTCCAAGTCAACTGAGCTATCAAGAGGACATGCTACTGGTCAGTCCCTTGAATTGTGTCTGACTCTGTGTGATCCCATGGACTGCAGCCTCTCAGGGCCCACTGTCCATAGAATTCTCCAGGCAAGGATACTGGAGTGGGGCTTCCCTGATGGTCCAGTGGGTAAAGACACTGCCTTGCAGTGCAAGGGGTGCTAGTTTAATCCCTGGCCTGGGAAGATCCCACGTACTGTGGAGCGGCTGGACCAATGTGTCCAACTACTGAGCCAGCACTCTGGAGCGCATGTGCCCAGAGATGGTGGTCTGCAACTAGAGACGCCACTGCAATGGGAGGCCCACACAGGCCAAAGAACAAAGATGGAAATAAATGAAAGGCCAATAGAAGTGTCCCCCGCAAAAAAAGAAAGAAAAAAGAATACTGGAGTGAGTTGCCATGCTCCCCTCCAGGGAGATTTTTCCCAACCCAGGGATGAAACCCAGGTCTCCCCATGGACTGTAGCTTGCCAGACTCACCAGGCTTTTCTGTCCATAGAATTTTCCAGGCAAGAATACTGGAGTGGGTTGCCATTTCCTTCTCTCATCAGAGGACATGAATGCTTCCTAATTTGCAGGGAAGCAGCAGCCAGATTTCTCTACACACTGAGCCAGTTCACAAACCTACAAGCCCATGATTTAACACATCATGCAGGCTTTATATAAATGTACCAATGGTCCTAATGTTCTTTCTGATTTTAGAGAAGCTTGCCTCTCATACACCTTCCTATTTTTCCCAAAGAATTTTCATTCTGAGGATCAGAAATGTTATCTTTCTCCAGAAGAGAATTACACTTAATTGAAAATCTCAGTGTTGTATATGTGTGTGTGTGTGTGTGTGTGTGTTGACTTTGACAATTGTTTTTTTTTTTTTTTCAGTGTCTTTTACTGTTTTTTTTTTTTTATTTCTTTTTTTTTACATTTAAAAAGATTTTAAATTGGAGGATAATAGCTTTACAATATTGTGTTGGTTTATGCCATATAATAGTGTGAATCAGCCATAAGTATATATATATATCAGTGTCTTTTAGTGACCTTTCAATTCAAAGTTTAATATGCCTTGATCACTTAAAAGGTCTTTTATAAAAGACTGTTGGATTTGGCCAAAAAAAAAAAAACCTCTGAATTGGACAGACATTATTAATTAGCATCTAAATATCCATTGTTTTCTTAACACTCTACAAACCTTTAAAAGTTACGGTATCTTCATTAAGCAACTTGATATGAAAAAGTAAGAAATATCATTGATCTACAAGGCAGGAATTCACTTTAAAAAGCTTATGCTTGCTGCATTCTAACTGTGTAGAACCAAGAAGAGCAATGTAAACACAGAGAACATATTTTTTAAGGATTAAGTGGATTTTCTTTGTGTTGAACTTTTCAAAAAGATCTATTGAAATATTTGTACTACTAAGAAACGCTATACATGCAGATTTTTTTTTTTGCACTCCTAGAAAAGTTCCATATTTATACCAGAGTTTTAGTTTCACTTTCCTACTTCTCATTTGTTTCAAAGAAAAGAGAAGTTTAAATGAGATTTTGTAATATGAGGGTTATATTATGAGAGAAGGGAAATTATATCAGTCTTTCAGGGTCAGACTTTTAAGAGATATTTTTTGACTCACAAAGACAATTTTGTCAATTATTTAATCTGAGAACAAAAAGTTTCATATCTTAAAAAAAATCCCCATGATTGTTGCCCTTCTAAACTAAAAAAAAAAAAAAAAAAAAGCTGAAGAAGAACTTTTTTTTTTTTTTTTTTTACAGTACCTTAAACCACAATATGTACTACTCAGTGTTAGGTTAGAAAGAAATCTGCTGTGTGTAGTTTTCCTAGACTCTTCAATTGATGGAGATAATTACTCTCAAATTATTTAATCATCTCTTCTAAGAATATCAATATCTCATCTACTTGGTTAACTTCTGTAGCAACAATAGCTTCAGAACCTCAATAAGTTGTTAGCTCAAGCTAATGGGAAGTGGAATACCTGCTCATCTTCAGAAGTCAGGCATCCTAGCTCCTCTTACATAGGTAGACCAAAAGGCCAATGTGTTGCTGCTCCAGAGTAGTGCCAGGGAAGGACAGACTTTCTATGTTTTTTGTAGGGACATGTGAGAACTTACAAGAATCCTGTTTAATTGGCCAAAGGACTGATCTCCACCATATCCCGTTTCTGAGTTGTTTACTCTCACATGGGGAGTTAAGTGATTTTTAAGATACCGCTCAAACCTAGGAGGATGTGACTCTAAAGTTCTCACAGCTCCCATTGTATTTAGTCAGTGAATGAGGGTGGTGAGATCTGGCAATGTACATGTCACATGGCTCTAGATCCAAATCATATTTTGTTCTTTCACAAAATTCCATCCAGGAAGTAAAAAATGGCCATATTGTGCCACACCCCTCAGAGAACAAATATGGTGCTTGTAGATGGCACATTTCTCTAAAAGCTTGAATCAAGAATTTCCTGGAAGCCCAGTGGTTAGGACTCTGCTTTCACTGCCAAGGGCATGGATTCAATCTCTGGTCTGGGAACCAAGATTCCACAAGCCATGAGGTGCAACATAAGAGAAAAAAAAGAACCCAAATACTTTTTCATATAGGTGTATTTAATTTTTGATCTTGTTATTTTTTTCTTTATAGGACAGTGTCCTGCAAGATAAGAAGTGACAAATATCAACCTGATATTGCAGAAGAAATCAAGATAAGAAGGGTGAGTGTGTGGAGGAGAAAGATCCTCCACAATGTTTAAATGAATCGATGCAGAACAGTGCTTGCAAATTTGAGAAACCGGGTCATGACGTACAAACAGGAAATTCTCCTTAGAGCTTTTATTATGATACTTTATGATGGAGAATTAACACTAGCATATATTGTCAAAGGTCAGGCCAACGGTGTGAGTTTCCTATGGCTGCCGTAAGAAATCACCAATTAAGATATAGCACATCACATGACTTCTAGTAGTTCTAAGGAACAGACCTGGATAAGGGTACCACATCCTGTCTGGTCTGGAGGAACCTTAGGAAAGGACATTGGACAGAATTGGGAAGATTCTCTGTGAAACAATATAAGGTCATGATTTGTTTGACCTGGATTTGTTTCCTATGGGGTTCCTATTGACAGAATCTCTATCTGCAACCCTCCTTCTAACAAGTCTAACTACTTTGATCTTGAGAGATTAATTCTATACTTTTTGCATTTTAATTGAATACTTTTTTATACTTTTAAAATTTAATCCTTAGTTCATTCCATACTTAGTAATTTTATACTAATTCTATGCTTAGTAATTTTATACTTAGATCCTAATGATTAAAGGTATACAGTTATGAAAAAAGGGAGAGAAATTACCACAAATTTAGTGACTCAAAACAATATGGACTTATTTTTTTATGGTTCTAGAGGTCAGTTCAAAATCAGTCTAAATGAACTAAAGTCAAGGTATCAATAGTGTGGCGTCTCTAGGGGCAGAATCCGTTCTCTCGTTTTTTCCTGTGATTCTAGAGCCTGTCTGCATCCTTTGGTTCTTGGCCCCTTGTCTGTCTTTGAAGCCAGAAATGGTGAGTTGAGTCTTCCTTACATCAAATTACTGAGACGAACTCTCCTGGTATAAGGAATCTTGTGATTACACTGGTGCAACATAAGAGAAAAAAAAGAACCCAAATACTTTTTCATATAGGTGTATTTAATTTTTGATCTTGTTATTTTTTTCTTTATAGGACAGTGTCCTGCAAGATAAGAAGTGACAAATATCAACCTGATATTGCAGAAGAAATCAAGATAAGAAGGGTGAGTGTGTGGAGGAGAAAGATCCTCCACAATGTTTAAATGAATCGATGCAGAACAGTGCTTGCAAATTTGAGAAACCGGGTCATGACGTACAAACAGGAAATTCTCCTTAGAGCTTTTATTATGATACTTTATGATGGAGAATTAACACTAGCATATATTGTCAAAGGTCAGGCCAACGGTGTGAGTTTCCTATGGCTGCCGTAAGAAATCACCAATTAAGATATAGCACATCACATGACTTCTAGTAGTTCTAAGGAACAGACCTGGATAAGGGTACCACATCCTGTCTGGTCTGGAGGAACCTTAGGAAAGGACATTGGACAGAATTGGGAAGATTCTCTGTGAAACAATATAAGGTCATGATTTGTTTGACCTGGATTTGTTTCCTATGGGGTTCCTATTGACAGAATCTCTATCTGCAACCCTCCTTCTAACAAGTCTAACTACTTTGATCTTGAGAGATTAATTCTATACTTTTTGCATTTTAATTGAATACTTTTTTATACTTTTAAAATTTAATCCTTAGTTCATTCCATACTTAGTAATTTTATACTAATTCTATGCTTAGTAATTTTATACTTAGATCCTAATGATTAAAGGTATACAGTTATGAAAAAAGGGAGAGAAATTACCACAAATTTAGTGACTCAAAACAATATGGACTTATTTTTTTATGGTTCTAGAGGTCAGTTCAAAATCAGTCTAAATGAACTAAAGTCAAGGTATCAATAGTGTGGCGTCTCTAGGGGCAGAATCCGTTCTCTCGTTTTTTCCTGTGATTCTAGAGCCTGTCTGCATCCTTTGGTTCTTGGCCCCTTGTCTGTCTTTGAAGCCAGAAATGGTGAGTTGAGTCTTCCTTACATCAAATTACTGAGACGAACTCTCCTGGTATAAGGAATCTTGTGATTACACTGGGCAATGCAAGATCATCTCCCTATCTCAAGATCTTTCATTTAATTGGCTCTATCTCTAAAAGTCCTTTTGCCATGGAAGGTAACATACTCACTGGTTCCTGGGATTGGGATGTGAACATCTTTGGGGGCCATTATTCTACCCATTACACTAGCCACACTGCAAATTTCAGTGGACTCCGGGGGTGGCAGTCTAGCAAGTAAACATTATGGCATCTTTTAAAGCATCAAGATTATGGCACTTCCTGGGGGCTCCTGAGTTACCTTTGCTGATCATTGTGTTTCCTGGCTAGGGCCAATCTCATTTTATAGACAAGAAAACAGAAGCCCAAAGAGCTAAATATCTCTCCAACAACCCTCCATTGTGATCAAGGCAGGAGTGAGTCTGGAACATGGAGTTTTTGATGTTCAGCCAGCATGTTTCTCACCATTCTCCAGTGCCTCTTCTCCAGGCAGTGTGTCCTAAAAAGATGCTGGAGTGAATTTGGTACCATATTTAGTACTGTTCGGCAGGGTGTGGGTTGAGGATTTATAAAGGAAGGAAACAATTTTCTATCCAACATTTACAACACTTCTTCTAAGGAGGAGACAAAGCAACCATGCAGAGGTCATACTCCCAGGCACTGCTCCCCACTCTTACACAGACTTTCAAAAAAAATCTTTTTATTGTATGTCAGAGTGTAGTTGATTAACAATGTGGTGTTAGTTTCAGGTATACAGCAAAGTGACTCAGTATGCATGTATGTTTCTGTTCTTTTTCAAACTCTTTCTCCATTTAAGTTTCATAATACTGATTTGAGTTCCCTGTGCTATACAGTAAGTCCTTAATTGATTCTCCATTTTAAATATAGCAGTGTGTAGACATTGATCCCAAACTTCCAATCTATCTGTCCCCACTACCCTTGCCCCCTGGCAACCATAATTTTATTCTCTGTGACTGTTTCTGTTTTGTAAATAAGTTCATTTGTATCATTTTTTTAAGATTCCACATGTAAGTGATATTTGTCTTTCTCTACCTGACTTACTTCACTTAATATGATCATCACTAAGGCCATCTGTGTTGCTGCAAATGGCATTCATTCCTTACACAGACTTTTAAGAAGGTCCCTTCCATAGTTCTCTCTAGAGTTTAAGCTGGATGATGATTCTGGGCATGATTCATTTTACATGTATTCATTTTACAAGGTATTTGAGTCCACTGATGTCCTTGGTATATCAATAGAGTAAAATATTTAATAACTAGAACTGGTTTGGGGGTCAGACCCTGTGGTGCTCATATCCCAGCTCTAGCGTGTACTATTGGCCATGTAAACAGTGGAACGGCACCAACCTCATGGACTAGATGTGACAAAGAGGCTAATCCACAGAAAGCATTTGGCATGGTGCAAGGCTGTAACAAATGCCAGCTGCTGCTATTAATGTTGTTATTATTACTAGGACATCAGTTTTCCCCGCATGAGCTGGTCGCTGCCCAACTCCCAGCCTCATCTCCCATAATCCTGTCCCCTCATCCATTGTACTCCAGTCACATGAGCCTTCTTTCTGACCTTCAGGTGGGCTGTAAGAGTCTTCACATTTGCTCTTCTTTTAATTTATTAATAATAGAACTCTTCCTCCAAATATTTACAAGGCTACCTATATCTCATTATTCAGGCCTTACCTCAAATATTACCTCCCAGAAAATTCTCCTCTGACCACCACAACTAGAGTAGCCATTCCCACCCTCCCTAGTCACATCCTGTGCTATCATTTTCTTTTATCCCTTTAAAGTCATGATTAAGCTCTGAAATTACCTTCTTCTCTCTCTCCCTTCCCACCGTTCTTACTGTAAACTTTACGCTCCTTTCATTCAGCAGTGTTATCATGTTCATTGATATATCTCCAGCACCTAGACTAGCACCTGGAACCCAAGGGGAGCTCATGCCTGCCAGCAGGCTGACCCAGTGAATATTCAGAACAGACCTTACCTTAATGTGTTAATTAGAACTTTTTGTTCTCTATAAGTGTTGACCTTTGGGGACCCATTCTCCCTGTTCTTGCTAATTACCTCGGTCTCTCTTTGATGTCTCTCCACCCCTCCCTCACTCTTCCTCCTCTTCACTGCATTCCTTTGGGGCCGTAAAGTAGGCTCCTCCCTCATTCCAAGTACTTTTTAAAAATTATAATAGAGCACTTTCAAAGCCCAAGGAACTTAAAAGACTCAAAGAATGTATCATTACTGGTGAAACTTCAGAGGCCATTGTTGGTTGATAGAGAACTATTCTGGGTTTCTTTGCCTCCCTGATCTAAAGCACAATTGCATAATTGCTTGTGGGCTCATGAAAGTGAAGAGTTTGCCTAACGATGTCTTATATCCTGGGTTTGGCACAGTGATTTAAGGATATAGCAAGCACTCATAAATGCGTGTGACATGAATGGGGGCTTCTGCCTACTCATAAAATTTGTTTGAAAGAAATGCAAATCAACAGTGATCAAGGAAGAACATGAGAATCCTGCCTTAGATCCTGCCAGATCTCCTTACCCATCTCAGAATCAGGCCAAAGGCCAGCTGATCTGCCAGTGGAGAGGGGGTCCAGAAAGAGTGGGGTGGGTGAGTGTCCTGTTCCTAAGCCCTAACTTCTAGGACTTGGAGCTTGGCAGAGTCACTGGTGTCCCCAGGTGATAGCCAGGAGCTGTCAACAAGAACAGGTCATACATCTTCACATTTCCTTTGAAAAGAGGAAGGTAAATCCCATGGCTATAGATAAAAATCTTAAAATTGCAACAGTCTTTTGGAGTCATCTAATCTATCCTGCTACTTTTGATTAAATTATTAGCCCACAGTAATTCAGTAGTGGAGCTGGAAATAGAACTCAGGACTGATACCCATTGTCTTGTAAGGAAAGAAATAGAGATGAAGTGTGTAAGGCAATTTTCTCCTCAGTCATCATATATGAAGACTCAGAGAGGAAATATAAGGCTGTGTAAATAGATATGCATGGTGGTGGTGGATCAGTTACTAGGTCATGACTGACTCTTAGGACCCCATGGACTGTAGCTCACCAGGCTCCTCTGTCTATGGGATTCTCTGGGCAAGAATACTGGAATGGAAATACCATTTCCTTCTCCAGAGCATCTTCCTGACCCAGGGATCAAACCCACATGTCCTGCATTGCAGGCAGATTCTTTACTGCTGAGCCACCAGGGATTCCCTATATAGATATGCATACCATTGTTTATTTCATACACATTTTATATATACATTATATATATATATATATATATATATATATATATATATATATAGCATACATCAAAATTTCAACCTTATCTGGAAAACAGAAAAATGTTTAAGTTTGATCTCAAATTTCTTACCCTCAAAATAAATCCTTATTTACCTTATAGCAAATATTTATACTGAGTTAATATTCTAGGTACCTTTTCACTCTAGTAAACAGTATTTTTATTTGATTTTTTTTAAAAAATTTATCCAACAGGAAGGACACTTTTCTGTGATATTCAATTAATATTATACAGAAGACAGTTCTTTTATCTTAAAAGAAATAGAATTTAGCAGAAATAAAATTTAGTGAGAGAGGTCAAGAAAGAGGAATAGCTACATGGGATGTTCATCTGAATTTAATAATAAAAAAGTGCCCCATTATTATTATTTTTAAAACCTTTTTCTTTCATATAGCGATATAGCTGATTGATGATGTTTGTGATAGTCTCCAGTCGAGGAAACAGTATTTTTTTAAGTGAATGTTATACACATGTGCACACATGTATATCTGAGACTGCTATGGGACAATCTAGAGCAGATTTCAGGTGAACAAAATATTGTTGGCAATTGTACCCCTTCTTCTCCTCATCCTCCCTCTCCTCTCCTCTCTCCTGCACCCCAAATTTTCTCATCCCCCAACGTCTCCACACACCAGCACTGCTCAACCCTGAATTTCAACTACGTACAACATCCAAGCTCTTTAAGACTATCTTGAATCATAAAAACATTCGCTTTGCAAAGTTACAATGCCTTTCTTCCCTTAGAAAACTGAAGAAAAGCTTTTTTAAAAAAGCTTTGTAGCATAAATGGTTAAAAAGTCAGCTCTCTCTTGTTTTTACAATCCTTAGATCATTTATTTTCCAGGAGTGAGAAGGGTAGGGGTGATGGTATTGATTCTCTGCCTGGTAATAATGTTCAGGATTTTCAGTGTGTCATTCTGTGTGTGAGTGTGTTTCTCCCTTTGGAAAAACAAAAGATGGGTTTCCTTGCCCACCATGGAAAAAATGTAACATACAACTCAATCCCTTCCTGAGAGCACAGAGGACCAAAAGCAGGCAGCTGAGATCAGGGTGGTGAGGAAGTTTTGTCATTTCCAGAAGGAAGCATGAGTCATAGTGTGCGACATTTTAGGAGGCCTGAATCAGAGCTGTCGAGGAAGTCGGTTCTCAGACAGTTTAACTTAGAACCACAATGTCATTTAATTTAACACCTTCAATGTCGTATCGTTCTCCAAGACATGGATGTTCCAATTATTTCCCTTCAGGAGTAGAGAATAATTTAACAGTTGAAGAAGTCTCCTAATCCACTTCTGAGCAACTAAACCTGAAGATTATGTAATTAATATATATCTTTTAGGAAGGAGAAAAGAGAGTGTGTGAAAGAGGAAAGGAGGACACTTACTCCAAAATCTTTTTTCATTTTTAAAAGTTTTATTTATTTATTTATTTTCATCCATCTTTGTTCTTTGGCCTGCGTGGGCCTCCCATTGCAGTGGCCTCTCTCATTGCTCAGCACCGGCTCTGGGTGCATGTGCTCCAAAGCGCTGGCTCATAATTGGACACACTGGCCCAGCCTCCATGGCACATGGGATCTTCCCGGGCCAGGGATCTAACCGGTGCCCCTTGCACTGCAAGGTGGACTCTTTACCCCCTGGACCACCAGGGAAGCCCTGAACTCTATTCATAAATGAAGAAGGATCAAGTTAAATTCAGTTGTTAGAAAAATTAAATCCTTATGGACAGGTTGGCATTTTTTTTTCCTCTTTGGCACCAAAATGGGCTTGAGAAACACACACTCAAATTTCTCAATGCTAGAAGATTCTGTCCTCTTTTGCAAAGACTCCATTCCCAGAAAGTTTCCAGAATGCTAAGAAACACTCCATGTAGATATTTAGAAGAATATGGTCATGGGTGAGGTTCAGGTACAAGAAGAAACTCTGCTCTTTGGGGCCAGGAGAGGGGTAGCAGAGTTAGGGTGGGACCAAGCAGGGGAAGAAGTGCAGAGATGGCAGGACGGGATGCCTTTCTAAGATGGGTTTTGAAGCCACACCTAACCTAAGAGGTTTGGGGTAAAATAAGTTAGAAATGTTTTGAAATTAGAGGCAGAGAGCATAGAAAAATCTTGCTATGTTATGGTTTCTGTAGCCTTTGAAAAAAATGATTCAGATAGATAACTTTGGTGAGGAAGTTTTGTCTTTCCAAAAATTCATAGTGTGCGACATTTTAGGAGGCCTGAATCAGAGCTGTCGAGGAAGTCGGTTCTCAGACAGTTTAACTTAGAACCACAATGTCATTTAATTTAACACCTTCAATGTCGTATCGTTCTCCAAGACATGGATGTTCCAATTATTTCCCTTCAGGAGTAGAGAATAATTTAACAGTTGAAGAAGTCTCCTAATCCACTTCTGAGCAACTAAACCTGAAGATTATGTAATTAATATATATCTTTTAGGAAGGAGAAAAGAGAGTGTGTGAAAGAGGAAAGGAGGACACTTACTCCAAAATCTTTTTTCATTTTTAAAAGTTTTATTTATTTATTTATTTTCATCCATCTTTGTTCTTTGGCCTGCGTGGGCCTCCCATTGCAGTGGCCTCTCTCATTGCTCAGCACCGGCTCTGGGTGCATGTGCTCCAAAGCGCTGGCTCATAATTGGACACACTGGCCCAGCCTCTCCATGGCACATGGGATCTTCCCGGGCCAGGGATCTAACCGGTGCCCCTTGCACTGCAAGGTGGACTCTTTACCCCCTGGACCACCAGGGAAGCCCTGAACTCTATTCATAAATGAAGAAGGATCAAGTTAAATTCAGTTGTTAGAAAAATTAAATCCTTATGGCCAGGTTGGCACTTTTTTTTCCTCTTTGGCACCAAAATGGGCTTGAGAAACACACACTCAAATTTCTCAATGCTAGAAGATTCTGTCCTCTTTTGCAAAGACTCCATTCCCAGAAAGTTTCCAGAATGCTAAGAAACACTCCATGTAGATATTTAGAAGAATATGGTCATGGGTGAGGTTCAGGTACAAGAAGAAACTCTGCTCTTTGGGGCCAGGAGAGGGGTAGCAGAGTTAGGGTGGGACCAAGCAGGGGAAGAAGTGCAGAGATGGCAGGACGGGATGCCTTTCTAAGATGGGTTTTGAAGCCACACCTAACCTAAGAGGTTTGGGGTAAAATAAGTTAGAAATGTTTTGAAATTAGAGGCAGAGAGCATAGAAAAATCTTGCTATGTTATGGTTTCTGTAGCCTGATGATTCAGAAGCCCAATAATATTAATTATAACATGGTCTGATAATCGAATAGATATGGAATAGATGCAGATAGATAACTTTGAGTGAGTTCTCTCCTATTCCCCACCTCCACCAATATCTCCTTGAGGTCTGAGAACCTAGAAGAGTGCAACTTCAGCATGATCATTTCCTGTGGTTGGTTTCACTCTCAGCTAAGTACTTAGGGGGAGCCAGCTGTTGTTAGGCCTGGGAAAATTTGCTTGAGGCAGTTACAGCCCTTGGCAACCCTAAGAACATATATCTATGAGAAAAGAAGAAAAAGGAATATATGTTCTGTAATTTAGAAATGTAGAAGACGCACACACACACACACACACACACACAGAGTTCAGTCATTCAGTTGTGTCTGACTCTTTGCGACCCCATGGACTGCAGCACACCAGGCTCCCCTGTCCTTTGCCGTCTCCTGGAGCTTCCTCAAATTCATGTTCATTGACTCAGTGATACCATCCAATCATCTTGTCCTCTGTTGTCCCCTTCTTTTGCCTTCTATTTTTCCCAATATCAGGCTCTTTCCAATGAATTCTCTTTGCATCAGGTGGCCAAAGTATTGGTGCTTCAGCTTCAGCATCAGTCCTTCAATGAATATTCAGGGTTGATTTCCTTTAGGAATGACTGGTATGATCTCCTTGCAGTCCATGGGACTCTCAAGAGTCTTCTCCAACACCACAGTTCAGAGGAATCAATTCTTCTGTGCTCAGCCTTCTTTATGGTCCAGCTCTCACAGTCATACATGACTACTGGGAACACACACACACACACACACACACACAAATACACAATATGAGGCATGAGGTTCTGAGATCCATTTGGGATATTAAAGGACAACAAGATAGTAACAGAAAACCTGTCCTCCTGTAGATTGTAAAGAGATATTAATATGAGGACTTATAAGATTTTATAAAAGTTTTTCTCTGAATCAGGCATAAGCTAGGCTAGAACCTGTTCCCAGGGTTTGGGGGAGTTGTAACTTGCCCCATCAGACTTCCTAGGATTCAGAGGACCACATGATATTTGCCTCCTTCCACAGGCTTGGGTACTCTCACACAGAGTATTATGGGACAGAAGCAAAATGGAAAATCATGGAATATATGGTCAGAAGGCCTAGTTTCAACTTGTTAATTTTGTCCTGGTGAACTGTGACCTGGGGAACTGTTAGTCCGGGCCTCTGAATCCTGGTTGCTATAAGTGAGGATCAGGACACCAGGGCTGCAGTGAGGACCAGATGGACTGTGTAGTGGTAAAGGCATAGCACCTTGAATATTGCCATATGATAGCATGGTGAGGGGGGGTGTCTCCTTCTAGACCATTCTTCTTTTATGCTTTTGTAAAATGTTGAAATATAGTTAATAGTTTTGTTAGTTTCTGGTATATAGCAAAGTGATATATATATATATATATATATATATATATATGTATATATAAAGTGATATATATACATATTCTTTTCATGTTCTTACAAGATATTAAATATAGTTTCCTGTTATATATGATATGTCTTTGTTATCTATTTTCTATATAGTAGTGTGTATCTATTAATCCTCAACTCCTAATTTATACCCCCCCACCTTGACTGAGTGACTGAACACGCATGCCCTTCCCCTTTGGTAATCATGTTTGTTTTCTGTTGGTCCATTCATGTTTTCTTCTCCCTGGTCCATAAAGTAAGATTTCTCAAGTCTGTATCCTCCTTCCCTCCCATGACCAGCATGGTTCAGACTTTTCTGCTGCATCTGAACCATTTTTAAGAGACTGCTTTCTGATAGCTTTGCTCTTGTCGGTTCTACTTCCTAGCATAGTCTCCCCCTGCTGCCCACGTGGCTTGCTGCTCCCCCTTGCCAGTTCACATGTCAGCTCCTTAGATAGGCCTTCCTCAAGCACTCTGTGAAAAATAGCACCCAGTTCCCCTTACCCTCAAATCTCCCTTACCCTGTTTTGGTTTTTTTTTTTTTTTCACATTAATTATAAGAAACCTCTGTAATGATCTGGCTATTTTATGTAAATAGACATTTTAGGATGCTTTTAGATTTAAAGAAAATTTGCAAAAATAATAGAGAGTTCCTAAATGCCCCTTTCCCAGTTTCCCCTATTGTTAGGTTCATATGTTATTAGGGTGCATTTGTTAAAACTAAGGGACTGCATTGATACACTATTAGCAAAATGCCATACTTTTTCCAGACTTCCTTAGTTTTCACTAATGTCCCTTTTGTGGTCAGGGATCTCATCCAAGATACCATATGACATTCATCCTCAGCTTCCTCTACACTGTGAGAGTTTCTTACACGGTCTTTGTTTTTGATGGCCTTGACTATTTTGAGGAGTACCCTCAGCTGTTTTGTAGAATGTCCCTCCCTTTGGGTTTGCCTGGTGTTTTCTTCATGGTTAGATAGGGGTTATAGGACTTAGGGAGGACAGACATAGAGCAAAATGCCCTTCTCATCACATTATATCAAAGTTCATACTATCAACAAGATATATCACTGTTGATGTTAATCACTCAAGACAGTATCTATCAGGTGCGGTTTTTTAAAATTTTTATTTTACTTTTTACTTTTACAGAGTTTTGTTGTTTACAGATATGTATGATCCCAGATTAGTCATATAGTATATCCCCCCATCCCACCCCTCCAGGCCATTGCAACAGCACTCCTGCAGGATCTCCTTTTCCAACAGCGCAATGACAATAGCTATTTTTTTCACACATGTCTATCAGGTTTTTCTACTGTAGAGTTACTTTTAACTCCCTCCTTTACATCCTCCACTTTTTGGAAATAAGTCATACAGGCCAGACTCAATGGGTAAGGACTTAAATTCTACCTTCTTAATGAGAGAGTATCTGCCTAAATTACTGAAAGTTCTTTTTTTAAAATTAATTTTTATTGGAGTACAGTTGCTTTACAATTGGGAGTTCTTGTATGCAGGAGATTTATCTCTTCTCCATTTATTATTCAATCATCTGCTTATATCAGTATGGACTCATGGATATTTGTTTCATGCTCTGTGTTATATTCCAATGCTATATTATTTATTCATTGCTTAAATTGTTCCAGCTTTGGCCATACGTAACTATTTCAGATGGCTTGTGTGTCACTTGAGCATTGTTTTGTTATTTGAACACTCCTTTGCTTTTTGGTGCTACAAGAAACTCAAGGCTTGTCTTATACATTTCCTGCCCCAACCCTAGTATCAGCATTTCTCCAGTGAGTTCCAGTTCCTTTTATTAGAGAATGTTGTTAGAAAATAAGACCTGAGTTTTGGGTGCTTGTTGCTACCTGTGTCTCTTTGCTTCTAGGCCTTCTCAGAGAACAGGTCTAAGAAATAAATGTGTTCATATGCACTCCAATCTATAATTATTTCCTTATGAATCAGTACAGAATCCATCTGTATCTATGTTAAGCTAAACTTGAGTTTACAGTGATATCTTTGATTCTAATGCATTACCATATGAATCATTCTAACCTTTTCTCCTTGCTTATCTGTAAGTTCCCTCACCAGTAGTTAGCAGCCTGGCTCCCACCTTCCATTTATTTGCTCATCCCAATATACACGTTGGAGAAAGAAATGGCAACCCAGTCCAGTATTCTTGCCTGGAGAATTCCACTGACAGAGGAGCCTGGCAAGCTACAGTCCACGGGGTCACAAACAATTGGACATGCCTGGGCAACTCACTCACTCAGTATACATGTACAGCAATGTTGGAATTGTTAAGCCATATCCCCATGAGAAACAACTTTAGCAACTAGCATTCAGTGTTCCTATACAATCACTTTTGCCTTTAGTCTTAGTGTATATGGTGAAAGCACCATTTGTCAAAGTTACTGAAGCCAACACCTTTTGCTCAGTCTATTCAGTGAGGTTATGTCTTATATTTGTAATACAGTTAGTTTTTTTTTTGTCACTCTGCATTCCATCCTGGGATTCTGAAACCTCTTGATTGATTTTTAAGAAATTTTTGTGTATATTAAGGTTCATTCCTTGTGCTTTAAAATTCTGTGAGCTTTGACAATTGCATAGCATCATGCATCTACAATACAGATTAATTCCACAGCTTAAAACTCCATTGTGCTTCCCCTACTTAAATGCTATTACCTGTTTTCCTTCCAGTAGATATAAGCTTCATAAGGAGAGGGATTTTTGTCTGATTGGTTTGGTGTTGTATTTTCAGTCCCTAGAAAAGTGCCTGCATGTAGTAAGTGCTCAGTAAATATTTTTCAGAAGGCAGAAACGCATCTGTTCTTGCCATTTGCAATCTAGCTCTCCTTTTCTTCTAAAAGGACAGGTCTGTCCTTCTAAAACTTCATATAGAAATATATCAGTCCCTGATCTGGAAATTTATCGTGGAATAGAGAGATATTTGTGCGTGTCAGCTGTAAACAACTTCTCTTCCTCAGGGTGGGTTACAACCCCCTCCATTTCCGTAAGTAAGCCTATGTATAACTCTACTATAGTATTCTTTACCATATACTACAATGACTCTTCTCCCTCTAGCTTTATTGATGGCTTCCCATAATAGCTTAAACAGGTACTTTTTATCTAAAGTCTTGGGTATATGGAATATTCTATGTCTGTTTTCCATGGAAATAATGAAGTGCAGTTAGCTCTTGGACATGAACTCACCCTCACTTTTCCTCCTTCCTGTTTCTTACCCTCCCTCACCTGCACCCCTGACCTGCTCTCATCTCCAACCCAGAAAATTGATAGTACTACATACCAAGGATCCCAAACATTACTGCATACTCAGAACCCTTGAATGGGGAAACTGAATCATACTTAAATAATTTTTTAAATGAAATTTAAAAGACTAAATTTTTATGAGGGCTATAAAATAGGAGTCTAGAGCCATTCTTTTCCATGTGGCTAGTCAGTTTTCCCAGCAACATTTATTGAAGACACTATTCTTTCCCCATTGTGTGTTCTTGGTGTGTTAATCAAAAATTAATGACTGCATGTGTATGGGTTTATTTCTGAGCGCCTTATTGTGCTCCATTGATCTATGTGTATATTTATGCCAGTACCACATTGTTTTGATTACTATAGTTTTCAGTATAGTTTGAATCCAAAAAGTGTGATGTCTCAACTTTGTTATTCTCAATATTGCTGTGCTTGGTTGAGGATATTTCTGTGGTTTCATACAAATTTTAGGATTATCTTTCAGCTTCTGTGAAAAATGTCATTGGGGTTTTGCTAGGAATTGCATTGAATATGTAGATAATGTCTGGGCATTTTAACAATATTAATTTTCACAATTCTTGACAATGGGATATAGTTCACTTATTTGTATTTTCTTCCATGTATTTCATCAGAGTCTTATCATTTTCAGTGTACATGTTTTTCACTTCCTTGGTTAGATGAGTTTTAGGTTTTTTGGGTTTTTTTTTTTTTTTCACAATCCCAAGTGTTTTTATTTTGCTTTTTTGATTCTACAGAGTTTTGTTGTTTACAGATATGTATAATTCCAGATTAGTCAAATGTATATCCCATTCCTCCCCATCCCACCCCTCCAGTTGTCGCACTGTCCCCATGTACGATCCCTTAGTCCCACAGTGCATTGACAATAGTTATCTCTTTTACATAAGATAGTATAGGGTTCCATGTTGCTCTCTCCATATCTCTCACCTACTTTTATCTCTCCCCAGTGTCCATAAATCTGTTCTCTATGACTGTTTTTCCATCGATGCTCTGCATGTGTATTTATCAGTATGAACTTACTAGATTCCATATATATGTGTTAGTATACTGTATTTGTTCTTTTAGGTATTTTTAATGCTATTTTAAATGGAATTATTTTCTTAATTTCTCTTTCTGATAGTTCATTGCTCTTGTGTAGGAATAGAACTGATTTCTTTTATGTTGATTTTCTATCCTGCAGCTTCACTGAATTTATTACTTAAGTATAACAGTTTTATAAATCTTTAGCATTGTCTAAATATAAGATTATGTCATCTGCAAACAGAGACCGTTTTACTTCTTCCTTTCAGATTTGTATACTTTTTATTTCTTTTACTTGCTTAATTGCTCTGAGTAGGATTTCCAATACTATGTTGAATAGCAATAGCAATAGTGGGCATCCTTGTCTTGTTCTTAATCTTAGAGGAGGGTTTTCAACATGGAGTATTGTGTTAAATGTAGGCATGGAATGCATGCCCTTTGTTATGTTGAGGTACATCATTCCTTCTATACCTAGTATGTTGAGAGTTTTTATTATGAGATGATGTAGAGTTTTATCAAATGCCTTTTCTGCATCTATTGAAATGATAATATGATTCTTATCCTTTATTATTGTAATGTTATATATCATCCTAAATGATTTTCATATGTTAAATTTCCCCTACATCCCAGGGGTAAGTTTCACTTGGTAAGAGTGTGCGATCCTTTTAATGTACTGTAGAATTTAGTTTGCTAATTTTCTGTTGAGTGCTTTTGTGCCTATACTCATCAAGGATATTGGCCTATAATTTTTTTTTTTTAATCGTGCAGTGTCCTTGTCTGGTTTTGATATCAGGATAATGCTGGCCTAGTAAAAATGAGTTTGGGAGTATTCCTTCCTTTTAAGATTTTTGGAAGAGTATGAGAAGGATTAATATTAATTCTTTAAATGTCTGGTAGAATTCATGAGTAAAGCCATCTGGTGTGGGCTTTACTTTTTGGGGAGGATTCTGATTACTGATTCAATCTCCTTTTTGTTAATGGTCTATTTCTTCATAATTCAGTCTTGGTAAGTTGTATTTTTCTTGGAATTTATCTGTTTCTTCTAGGCTGTCCAATTAGTTGACATATAATTGTTCACAGAAGTCTTTTATAACTCTTTGTATTTCTGTATCAGTTGTAATATTGCCTCTTTCAATTTTTATTTTATATATTGAGTCGTTTCTCTTTTTTGTCCCTGAAATACAACTGTGAACCCAGAAGTAGTGTCTTTGCTGATGTCTTCAGTGATAATCTTCACCAGGCAAAACGACCAGGATCAGAACCAACAAATGACCCAAAAAGCTCTGAGTGTGTGAGCTCTCTCGTTGAACCAAGAACTTGGGAGTTTTCCCCGCATTTTACATGCTATGTGCAAACAGAGACCGTTTTACTTCTTCCTTTCAGATTTGTATACTTTTTATTTCTTTTACTTGCTTAATTGCTCTGAGTAGGATTTCCAATACTATGTTGAATAGCAATAGCAATAGTGGGCATCCTTGTCTTGTTCTTAATCTTAGAGGAGGGTTTTCAACATGGAGTATTGTGTTAAATGTAGGCATGGAATGCATGCCCTTTGTTATGTTGAGGTACATCATTCCTTCTATACCTAGTATGTTGAGAGTTTTTATTATGAGATGATGTAGAGTTTTATCAAATGCCTTTTCTGCATCTATTGAAATGATAATATGATTCTTATCCTTTATTATTGTAATGTTATATATCATCCTAAATGATTTTCATATGTTAAATTTCCCCTACATCCCAGGGGTAAGTTTCACTTGGTAAGAGTGTGCGATCCTTTTAATGTACTGTAGAATTTAGTTTGCTAATTTTCTGTTGAGTGCTTTTGTGCCTATACTCATCAAGGATATTGGCCTATAATTTTTTTTTTTTTAATCGTGCAGTGTCCTTGTCTGGTTTTGATATCAGGATAATGCTGGCCTAGTAAAAATGAGTTTGGGAGTATTCCTTCCTTTTAAGATTTTTGGAAGAGTATGAGAAGGATTAATATTAATTCTTTAAATGTCTGGTAGAATTCATGAGTAAAGCCATCTGGTGTGGGCTTTACTTTTTGGGGAGGATTCTGATTACTGATTCAATCTCCTTTTTGTTAATGGTCTATTTCTTCATAATTCAGTCTTGGTAAGTTGTATTTTTCTTGGAATTTATCTGTTTCTTCTAGGCTGTCCAATTAGTTGACATATAATTGTTCACAGAAGTCTTTTATAACTCTTTGTATTTCTGTATCAGTTGTAATATTGCCTCTTTCAATTTTTATTTTATATATTGAGTCGTTTCTCTTTTTTGTCCCTGAAATACAACTGTGAACCCAGAAGTAGTGTCTTTGCTGATGTCTTCAGTGATAATCTTCACCAGGCAAAACGACCAGGATCAGAACCAACAAATGACCCAAAAAGCTCTGAGTGTGTGAGCTCTCTCGTTGAACCAAGAACTTGGGAGCACACTTCAATTCCACTACCTTCCTCTAGCACCACTCTTAGACATAGATAACCTGTATGCTGCTCCTTAGAAGGACCTGCTTTGACCTTTCTTTAGCATGGGTTTACCCTGTGTAATGAGGATTTCATGAATCTAAGGAGAGGTGCCCATACAGAGACTTTGATCCTTCTGGAGCATGCTCTGGGTAACTGGGACACTGAGATTCCCTTCCCAGATAACTCCAAACTTGTTTTTAAGACTCCATACAGTCCTCTTCCCTGGACCTGTCTTCCTGAGGGCAGATAACCATGGGGTGCTTCCCTTTGAGAATAGTGCTATTGGATGCAGGTGGGACACAGAATCTGGAATGTCTTGTGTCTACATAGCTGTGTGCATGGTCCCTTAAGTGCATAACTGTGGATATGAACAGAGAGGAATTGGCCACAAGCCTAGGGCCTTCTTGATCCTTTCATCAGAAAGCCCGCTGGTGTTAGGGCTTGATCCACTTTCTTCCATCCCAGGCTGAAAGTTGGGTTCAGTGGAATTTAAGTCCATCCATAAGAATTGAATCTTAACCTTTTGTCTTGTTTCTTTCTGATCATAAGTTACAGGTTCGGTCATAAGGTTGTTCACTGTTCATGGCTGAGCTAGGACAACAAAAAGGGAGCATGAATTCTAGGCCAAGATGGATATGGAACTATCAAGAGACTGCAGGAAGGCCAAGTTCAATCATGAGCTACACTGACTGAAGTGAAATATGCCAAGCTCCTATTTCAGTGGAAATTGCTTTCTTGAGCATCCTTATACTAGGTTCTCAGACACCTTTCTTATAATTCATCAAGGGAAGGGTCTATGTCTTCATCTATGTTGAATTCTTTCTTTTAGCATCAAGTCTGGCTCTCAGCAGATACATAATTAATGTTCATTGAATCTTACTGATTCTACCTAGAAACTGTAAAGTTCTAGGTAGAACTTTATCATATTCACCTTAGCAGAAAATTGCATTTTTTGGCATCCTTCATGACAAAACCCTCAAAAAATGAAAAGCTCTGAGTGTGTGAGCTCTCTCGTTGAACCAAGAACTTGGGAGCACACTTCAATTCCACTACCTTCCTCTAGCACCACTCTTAGACATAGATAACCTGTATGCTGCTCCTTAGAAGGACCTGCTTTGACCTTTCTTTAGCATGGGTTTACCCTGTGTAATGAGGATTTCATGAATCTAAGGAGAGGTGCCCATACAGAGACTTTGATCCTTCTGGAGCATGCTCTGGGTAACTGGGACACTGAGATTCCCTTCCCAGATAACTCCAAACTTGTTTTTAAGACTCCATACAGTCCTCTTCCCTGGACCTGTCTTCCTGAGGGCAGATAACCATGGGGTGCTTCCCTTTGAGAATAGTGCTATTGGATGCAGGTGGGACACAGAATCTGGAATGTCTTGTGTCTACATAGCTGTGTGCATGGTCCCTTAAGTGCATAACTGTGGATATGAACAGAGAGGAATTGGCCACAAGCCTAGGGCCTTCTTGATCCTTTCATCAGAAAGCCCGCTGGTGTTAGGGCTTGATCCACTTTCTTCCATCCCAGGCTGAAAGTTGGGTTCAGTGGAATTTAAGTCCATCCATAAGAATTGAATCTTAACCTTTTGTCTTGTTTCTTTCTGATCATAAGTTACAGGTTCGGTCATAAGGTTGTTCACTGTTCATGGCTGAGCTAGGACAAAAAAAAGGGAGCATGAATTCTAGGCCAAGATGGATATGGAACTATCAAGAGACTGCAGGAAGGCCAAGTTCAATCATGAGCTACACTGACTGAAGTGAAATATGCCAAGCTCCTATTTCAGTGGAAATTGCTTTCTTGAGCATCCTTATACTAGGTTCTCAGACACCTTTCTTATAATTCATCAAGGGAAGGGTCTATGTCTTCATCTATGTTGAATTCTTTCTTTTAGCATCAAGTCTGGCTCTCAGCAGATACATAATTAATGTTCATTGAATCTTACTGATTCTACCTAGAAACTGTAAAGTTCTAGGTAGAACTTTATCATATTCACCTTAGCAGAAAAGAGCAGGTCTCTGCATTCTCTGTTCAAATAAAAGAGAAGCTGGGTCCTCATTAAAAGTACCAGAGATGCCACTCTTAATGCAATTGGCAGTTGTAACAGGCATTTGACAAAACATGTGAAGGAAATGCAATCTTTATTCTATTAACAGATCTTTGCAGTGGCTACAGCTGTAGCAGTACATTTAAAGAGTCTAAAAGCTTTGTTCATTTAGCCATGGTTCTCGAACTTTAAGGTTCATCAGGATAACCAGGAGGGATTTTTATCATACATGTACTCCTGAGCCTCTCCCCAAAAGTATCTATCTGATTCAGTAGCCTGGAGTGGGATCTGAAAATCTGCATTTATAACACGTTCCCAGGTGATGTTGATGATGCTGGTTTAGATACCATAGTTTGAGAACCATTGCTCTAATCAGAAGAAGAAAGGTGCTTAAATGAGCGATAAAGACCTTCACACAAACCAATGTGAGATATAGAAGAGTTTGGCAGATAACCCGAAACCAGATCATCAGGGAAAAGAGAATCCAGGTTGAACAAATCAGAGCTATTAAAAAAGCCTCAGAAGCCAGCTTGGAAGAGGCTCTCACTGGCAAGAGACCAGACAATTCGAGCTTCAAAAGGATGAAAATTGCAATTGAAATCCATCAAATATGGTTACATGCATGGGTTCTTAATATTAAAAAAAACAAATTGGTCATCATCTGGGGATAATGAAGAGAAAACAACCAAGCACTTATCCTGCTTTTCCTAAATGAACCCTTTCACTGAGTAACAATTTTAAATGAGAGGTAATATTCTCTTCACAATAGTAGTTTAATTAATAAAAATTTAAGAAGTAGAATTAGAAAATCACCATCTTACATCTTCCCAGTGAATTAGTGAATCCAGACATATGAACATTGACAGTTGATAACATAAAAAGAGAGATGATCAGATACTATGCAATTCTACTAATGACAGAATATAATACCACCTATATATACAATCTTGCCAAAGAGATTGAACATGATTCTAATCAAGCTGCTGGATCCAAGTGCCAATTTTCAGGGAATACTGAAGTCAGAGGAATATTCTTAACTGCACTACAATTATACATGCAATCAAAAAATCCAACCTGTGGGAAATTTTCCAGATCAAACTCTCCTAGTTCTTCAACAGATACATAATATTAATAAGATGGAGAAGGAAATCGTCATTTAAGAGACTACAGCTTTTTAAATGGGTAAGACTAAACCAAAGCAGATAGAAATGCACTTTTGGATGATGAAAGTATAAAGAAAAGAAAACTGTGGTATTTTGGGGGGAAGGAGAGGTTGGGATTAGGCAGGGAACTGAGAAGTTCCTAGGATGGTTGACCAAGTTTTCTTGCTTGACCTGGGTGATGATTACAAGGACACAGCTCTATTGGATGGTGGGATTTTTTGTATCTATGCTTTATTTTACAATAAAAAGTCTTCAAAGTATCAACTAGTGTTACAAAAGAATAAACTGGGGATATGTTCCATGTGAAAACACTTATATTAGAGAAGCCAAATGTATTTTTTACAGACCTATGTCTGCCCTGTCTTATGAGGTGTGTAGACGAAGATAATGTTGGAAGTAGTGGAGAGGGTGAGTCAGGAACCATTCATGCTGAGCAGAGGCTTTCTTCCAGTTAGTGCACTGTGAAAACTACTGACAAAGTTAGAGCAAAGAATCCCAACTTAATCTTTGATATTTGCAATGAATATAAATAAATAAGACTTTAGAGGATTTGGTACACAGCTGTGAAGATAAGAAAAAAGACTCGAGGTTGTTTCCCCAATTTGAGAAGAAAAATGTTGAATCTTGGTTTGGGTTGCCATATTGTTTGTTAGACTTTTCTAAGCCCTACTCAGGATCCACTTTGGGACTGCTGATTTGTCTCTGTGACACTCAAGCTCTGGGAGTTTGTCTGACTTTTTGTACCTGCCCAGTTAGTTCAAGAGAAGTAGGCCAGTCTCTTGGTTTGATGAGCTCTAAATTTGTGATGTTCAAAGGAAGGGAGAGACCCTACCACCTTGCTATACCCACAGTGCTTAGCACAGTCCAGACACATCACAGAAACCAAGTCTGTCATGATTGCCCCTCACATTGACCTCATTTCTACTTTTCATGGAAGCTGAAAGTCTGCAGAACATTTGGAAATATTGTTGAAAGTATGCTTGTAGAACTAGAACATAATTCATATCCTAAAATCATCTTGGTTTGTAGCAAAAGGATAATAACTAAGTCTTTAGCAATACAAATAAAAGCAGAGATCCCTGATATACAGTATAATGCACACTCATAGGTATATATACCTGTTCTTTTCTGAAGGTACATGAAATGTTTTAATAATATAGGTAATGCTTAACGAAAAGCCAATATGTGGCCAGGTATTGCCAGGAACATTTTATGTATATTAACTCATTTAACCCTTATCACAGGCTTATGAGAAAGATTATTATTTTCCACATTTCACAAGTGAAGAAGCCTAGACACAGAGAGTATACGGAAGCTGCCCAAGATCACCCATACTCCCCTGCTACTCCCTGTTTCTCTTCACGCTGTTTACCATGTGGCAGCCAGAGTGATTTTTCTAAAAAAAAAAAAAAAAAAAAAATAGGACACAAACTATCAATACCTTCCCATTGCTTTTAGGGCTAAGTCCAAATGCTCTAATGTGGCTGCAAATGCATTATCTAAAGGTAGACTTCTGTGGATCTCTCAGCTGCATCTTTCAGTCATCCCTGCCTCAGTCTCTCCCTAAGCAACTTTATCCACTTCCTTCAAAATGTCATTCCCTACCATACCTCCATGTTTTCTCTTTGTGGAATGTTTGTGTTTTTTCCCTGGGTTTCTTTGCCTATCTGACACCTACTTTCTGTGGATACCCTCCTCACAACCTCTCCACAAACAGTAGGATAGGACCTGTAGTGTGAATTCTGTGACTGTTTGTTTTCTTATTGGTGTTTCCTGCTTGATTATAAGCTCCACAAGATCAGGTTTTATTTTTTGGCCTGCCTTATTTATCACTGTCCTTCCAATATAGAGCCCCATGTTCTGGCAAGGGTTAAGGGGGTTGGATTCTGGTTATTGTTATCAATGGGCTACCACCTTGCTATACCCACAGTGCTTAGCACAGTCCAGACACATCACAGAAACCAAGTCTGTCATGATTGCCCCTCACATTGACCTCATTTCTACTTTTCATGGAAGCTGAAAGTCTGCAGAACATTTGGAAATATTGTTGAAAGTATGCTTGTAGAACTAGAACATAATTCATATCCTAAAATCATCTTGGTTTGTAGCAAAAGGATAATAACTAAGTCTTTAGCAATACAAATAAAAGCAGAGATCCCTGATATACAGTATAATGCACACTCATAGGTATATATACCTGTTCTTTTCTGAAGGTACATGAAATGTTTTAATAATATAGGTAATGCTTAACGAAAAGCCAATATGTGGCCAGGTATTGCCAGGAACATTTTATGTATATTAACTCATTTAACCCTTATCACAGGCTTATGAGAAAGATTATTATTTTCCACATTTCACAAGTGAAGAAGCCTAGACACAGAGAGTATACGGAAGCTGCCCAAGATCACCCATACTCCCCTGCTACTCCCTGTTTCTCTTCACGCTGTTTACCATGTGGCAGCCAGAGTGATTTTTCTAAAAAAAAAAAAAAAAAAAAAATAGGACACAAACTATCAATACCTTCC
Source organism: Tragulus kanchil (assembly GCA_022376925.1). Classification (NCBI taxonomy): domain Eukaryota; kingdom Metazoa; phylum Chordata; class Mammalia; order Artiodactyla; family Tragulidae; genus Tragulus; species Tragulus kanchil. Next base: position 85,187,529 of record JAIOJX010000001.1, read on the forward strand.
CATTGCTTTTAGGGCTAAGTCCAAATGCTCTAATGTGGCTGCAAATGCATTATCTAAAGGTAGACTTCTGTGGATCTCTCAGCTGCATCTTTCAGTCATCCCTGCCTCAGTCTCTCCCTAAGCAACTTTATCCACTTCCTTCAAAATGTCATTCCCTACCATACCTCCATGTTTTCTCTTTGTGGAATGTTTGTGTTTTTTCCCTGGGTTTCTTTGCCTATCTGACACCTACTTTCTGTGGATACCCTCCTCACAACCTCTCCACAAACAGTAGGATAGGACCTGTAGTGTGAATTCTGTGACTGTTTGTTTTCTTATTGGTGTTTCCTGCTTGATTATAAGCTCCACAAGATCAGGTTTTATTTTTTGGCCTGCCTTATTTATCACTGTCCTTCCAATATAGAGCCCCATGTTCTGGCAAGTAGTGGGCACTTAATAAATGTGTGTGTGTTGGATTCTGGTTATTGTTATCAATGGGTTTTTGAAACCTAGGGCAGAAATGTAAGTTTATGATTTGTTTTTGTTTAGTCACTAAGTCATGCTCGACTCATTGTGACCCCGTGGACTTCAACACACCAGGCTTTATGATACAATTATATAACAAAAGTTTAATTATGTCAGACCTGCACCACAAATTTGTTTTGGTTCAGATTCTACATTCAAAGTCAAGACAGACCAGCCTTGGGAGTCCTGGGATGTCCAGGGATGTAGTGTTGAGAACTGAAATCAAGTGAATGATAGTCACTTAGTTGTGTCTGACTCTTTGCAATTCCATGGACTGTAGTCAGGCTCCTCTGTCCACGGGATTCTCCAGGCAAGAATAGTAGAGTGGGTTGCCATTTCCTTCTCCAACTGGGATAGGGATACAAGTAAAATACAGTCTAAGGCAGAATAAAACAATCACCATAATTTTCTTCTGAGTGTATGGAGGGGGCAGATAGGAATGGGAAATCATGTATATCAGAATAGAGACTTAAGAACCGAACATAAAAGAATAAAGAGGATTTTGATAAGAAAAAGATGATGGAAATAGCAATTTAGAGAGAAGGAATAACATAAACTAGGGCTTGGGGACAAGAAAAGGCGTAACTTGTTTAGGGATAATGGAAGTCTTCATAAATTGAAATGCACCTGAATTTTGAATGCTACAGCATTTTACTTAGCATTTCAGTACAAGGAAGTAATCAAAGATGCAGATGGAGTGTGTATGCATGTGCACAGATACTCATTGTAGATGCCAACTCTGGGTGAACTTCATCGAGTAATATTCTCAAACTCAGTCCTGGTTTTCTTCAGAAGACTTTCTAGTATTTCTTCAACATTTCTAGTAGTCTTCTCCATAAGAGGGATGACCTGATGAAGGAACTTAAGCAGTTTCTTAGGTGAAGCAGATTTCTTTAGTTTGAGGGGTTCATAAGTATCAGTCTTGGTCCAATGCCAAGCAGTCTTAGACTCATCAACTTGCCTTGTTTGGAGTCTATCTTCCTTTGGCTTGGTTTAGCCTCACTTGGAGTGCTGCCTCTAGAAAGAGAAGGTACTGATCAAGGGTGCTTAATTATTTCCATCCCTCCAATTCTGATTTCCAAAAGCATGTTAATAAAGCCCCCTTTGAATACACTGGATTGATGAGAAGCTGCCCTGGTGAGACAAATCCACTCTTGATATGCTCTTAAGTCAGGTTTCTCAGCTGCTAATTTTGAGATTTAGTCATCAGACTCCACCTGTGATCCAAGACATTGAATGGAACATGGTGGTGTTGTGACTGAGAGTGTAGGCTCTAGAGCTAATGGCTACCATTATGGTATTATAATAACTTCTCTATGCCCTCAGTTTTCTCATCTATAAAATGAGTAGATGGTGGAATGGCATCACTGACTCAATGGACATGATTTTGAGCAAACTCCAGGAGTTAGTGAAGGACAGGGAAACCTGGTATGCTGCAGTCGATGGGGTCGCAAAGAGTTGGACACAACTGAACGACTGAACTGAGTTGACTGAATGACAGAACCTACTACATAGAATTGTCACGAGGATTAAATGAGTAAAAATGAAGCCCTTAAAAGAATGTTTGGCACGCAAAAAGTATTCAGTGAATGTAAGCTGTATTGTCCAGTCAAAAATATAGTTAATAACTCTAGTAATTCTCAGAGCCCTTCATAGGTGACTATGAATATCTGTTACTCATGAATTTTTCTCAACCCAGGGCACAAAACAAAGGTTCATAGCAACCAATGAACAATCATCAGTCATCTTCCTGGAAGACAATTGCACTTGAAGATTTAGGCAAAAATAAACATTCTGGTATTCATATAAACACAGATTGCATGTGGAGTGAAATGTAAAATTTATATAAATGTTTGCTATAAAGCATAAAACTTCTAAGAAATTTCTTGCTAGCAGCATACCAACTCCAGAATTTAACCTCCAGAATCCTGGGGCTAAGTTTGGTCTCTTCTCTCATTGAAGGAATTTGATTCCGAAGAGGTAATTTTCTTTCTAAGTCCTTTGGGATTTACCTCACTGTAATTCTCATTTCAGATAAGACAATCAAATATTAACGGTTGCTTGCTAAGGGAATATTTCTGTTCATTAACAAAATCAAAGTAGAACAAATGATAATTGGAAGATGGACAGATCATAGAATACTTCATAGTGACCCTCATCTTTATATTACTGGCTACTAGGGTAACTATTTTAAGCAGTTACAACTTGCCTTCCTGTCGCTAACAAGGTTAAATAGGAGGATAGCTACACACAAGCAAACATAGTTATTGGAGTCAGCAAGAAGGATGGGGGGAAAAGACATATAACCACAGGGCAGAAATACATCTATTTCAAAACAACATTTGTGGAATTAACCCATGTTCTTTCTCTGAGAGATACCATCTGCTTTGGCCGTCAAGGATGGAGGAGGTGAGTGAGTAAGCCTGGAACAGCAGAGTGTTGGCAAAGGGAAGCTTGGCCACCCCCAACCTCTTGTGTCCTCTCCATTTTTTTTTCTCTGTGGCCTGCCTTCTTTTTCCTAGATAGCCAGTGCCCTTAAGCCTGCTCTCCTCTGCTCAGCCCATCAGAACTCTTCCGTAACTGCTGTGGAGCTAATAAGCTCACCCACATTCAAGAATATATGACTAATAAAGCACATCATGATATCTGTATTAAGAAGCTTGCCTTTGGGCTTCCCCTGGTGGTCCAGTGGATAAGGACACCGCCTTGCAGTGCAAGGGGTGCCGGTTCGTGCCCTGGCCTGGGAAGATCCCACGTGCCGCGGAGCGGCTGGACTGATGTGTCCAATCACTGAGCTGGAGCTCTGGAGCGCATGCGCCCAGAGCCGCTGCTCTGCAACGACAGATGCCACCGCGATGGGAGGCCCACAGGAGCCAAAGAACGAAGACAAATGAAAATAGAGAAATGAAAGACCAATAGCAGTGGCCCGCCCACTCTCCTCCCTCCCCAACCCAAACCCCGCCCAAAGTAAATAAATAAATAAATCTTTAAAAAAAAAAAAAAAAAGAAGCTTGCCTTTAAAGAAAAAATGATTTACTTTTGTATTTGGTGATTTTAATATTTGATCATTTCAAATTTTCAGAAAAGTTGCAAAAGGATATACTTTACATGGATTCACTGATTATTTATATTGTGACTCATTTACTTTATCATTCTCCCTTTCATATATACATATATATGTATATATTCTTTGTCTTCTGAAACAATACTTCAGTATGCATGTCCTAAGAATAGAAATATTTTCTTACATAAGCATAGCACAGCAATAAAAATAAGGTAATTTAACACTGACACAACACTATTATCTAGTTCACGTTCCATATTCAAATCTCATAGTTGTCCCAATGTCCTTTATAACCTTTTTTTTTTGCTAACCCATAATTTGACTCAGGATCATTTGTTGTATTTGGTTGCCATGTAATCCTAATTTCCCTTAAATTGGAGCTATCTATCAGCATTTCCTTGTCTTCTTTGACCGTTGCAATTTCATAAAATATAGACTAGTTATTTTGTAGAATGTCCCTCATTTGAATCTGTCATTTCTTTTTTTAAAAAAATCTATTGGTATATAGTTGATTTACAATGTGTTTCAGGAGTGAAGCAAAGTGAATTAGTTATACATATACATAAATTCATTGTTTTAGATTCTTTCCCCATGTTGATCATTATGGAATATTGAGTAGAATTCCCTGTGCTATGAATATATAGTAGATCCTTATTATCTATTTTATGTGTAGTAGTGTGTATTTGTCAATCCCAATCTCCCAATTTTCACCTCCTTACCTCCTACTGACTAAATGTTTGTTTTCTACGTCTGTTAACTCTTCCTGTTTTGTAGATCAGGTCATTTGCACCCATTTTTTTAAGATTCCACATATAAGTAATATCATAAGATATTTGCCTTTCTCTGTCTGATTTACTTCACTCAATATGGACATTCTCTAGGTTCATCCATGTTGCTGCAAATGGCATTATTTTGTTCTTTTTTTATGACTGAATAATAATCAGTCTTCTTTACCTATTCCTCTGCTGATGGACATTTAGGTTGCTTAAATGTCCTGGATATTCTGAATAGTGCTGCAATAAATATTAGGGTTCATGTATCCTTTCAAATTATGATTTTCTCTGGATATATACCTAGGAGTGGGATTGCTGGATCATATGGTAGCTCTATTTTTAGTTTAAAAAATTATTTATTTGGCTCCACTGAGCCTCAGTTGCAGCATGTGGGATATAGTTCATTAACCAGGGATCAAACCCAGGCCCATTGCATTGGTAACACAGTGTCTTAACCACTGGACCATCAGGGAAGTCCCTATTTTTCGTTTTTAAAGGAACCTTCATACAGTTCTCCATAGTGGCCACACCAGTTTACATTCCTACCAATAGTGTAGGAGGGTTCCTCATGATTAGAACCTCTGATAGGAATGCCACAGATGTCAGGTTGTGTTTCCCCAGTGCATCCTATCAAGAGGAACATAACACTGGTTGGTCATAATATTGGTGATGTTAAATTTGACTCCTTCATTAAAAGGGCATTGGCTAGATTTCTCCATTGTAAGCTTATTTTTCCCATGATAGTTAACAAGTATTTGGGGAGATTGTTTGAGACCATATCAATATGTTCTTCACCCAACTTTTACTCGTGAAATGTGGCATATGCTGATGATTTTCTAACTCCATAATATCGTCTACATTTATTAGTTGGCATTCTACTCTAAGGAAAACATTTCCCCTTTCCTCCATTTATCCATATCAGTATAGACTCACTGATTTTTATTACATTCATTGGGCTGTAATCCATTACTGCATTACTATTTATGTTAAATCTCAAATTATCCAAGATTTCACCAGGGGGAGCTGCTCCAAGCTGCGTTCTGTGTCCTTTTGATAGGTCCCCCCTATTCTTTCAACACTCTTCTTTTTCTGGCAGAAGAAGATATTTCAGTATCATCTTGTGCTTTCTGTGCTGCATGGATGGAATCATCCATTTCTCTAAGGAGCCCTGGTTCTTTTTTAATAGAGAATAATATTTAGAAAATGAGATATTGCACTAGCTATTTCATTGTTACTGATGTTTCCATGTTTCTAGGTACTCTCAGGGAATAGAGCTAAGAAATATAGACATGTATGTGTATTTACACACACACACACACACACACATACATGTAAACATTTATACATATACACAGACAGTTGCAGTGCTGGGTTAGGCAAAAGAATGAAGTAAGTATTAGCTCAAAATGTTTTCTCTAACAAAATCAATAGGAGATGGCACTTTTAAGGAGATCAATGTATGTCTCTTTGTGATTCTGAAATCACACCAAGGGGACAAAATTTTATGCCTATGAGTTGATCTGAGAGTGATGAACTTTAAAACTTTATTCCCATTCATTTGTATCAAACCATCAAAACACTCTACAAAAGGAGACAGGGCGATCAGAGGCTTTGAAGGAGAGGACAGTTGACTGAATCAAGTGGACCTTTCACACCTAGGAAAGAGTTGTGGGTGAGCCTGACAAACAGAGACTCTCTCCTCTAGAAATGAAAGCAATTGAGAAATCAGAAGGCTATATTTATATCAGAGTAAAACTGATGATACGTTTAGGAAGCCACCTGTTATTTCAGGTAAACCATCCATCTAGCCTCACTCTGTAAAAGGGAGATCACATATGTTATGAGATATGAAATTACATATCTTACTATGTGCTTATTATTAGTGTCTTTGGCCATCTGAAGACCAGTGGTCACCATGTCTTACTCAACTCTGTACCACTGTAGCACTTACTAACTTGTAAGTGTTCCAAAAATGTCTGCTAAGAGGTTCTTACTTTAGTTTTCTTAGAACACTTAAAATGTCCTTAATAGGCACTAATAACTTTTAAGGTAAGAATTGTCATTTAATTTTATTGTAAACCTTAAGTTTGGTTCATAGCAATAGACCCAGCAAAATGAATGATTGTTTACAGCATCTTAGACAAAAAGACTGCCTTTGGAAAAAAGAAATGCATTAAGACAAATGTTAAGTTCTACATTCAAAGCACTTTCCACTTCAAAAAATCCCAGGTGCGGAGGGAGGCTGCTGTGCTAGGGCAGGGAGAGCTCCACAATAGAAGCCAATGACATCTTCCCAGCAGCTCATAACTGCATGATTTTGAATAGGTTCCATAACCTCTGGGGCTTAATTTCCTTTTCTGTAAAATGCAAGTATTAACACCTGATTGCTCTGGGCTGGCTATGTCTCTTTAAAATTCATATGTTGAAATCCTAAATGCCTGATTTAGAAGGTGGGGCATTTGGGAGGTGATCAGATTGTAAGGACAGACCTCTCATGAAGGAGCATAGTGCCTTATAAAAGAGACCCCAGAGAGATACCTAGTGCTTTCCAAGAGCCTGGTGGACTACAGTCTGTGAGGGTAGTGCAAAGAGGTGGTCATGACTGAGAGACTGAGTACATGAACTAGGAAGAGAGCTCTCATTGGAATGTAGCAATGCTGGTGTCTTGATCTTGGACTTCCAAGCCTCCAGTACTGTAAGAAGTAAATCTCCATCAGGAGTGCCCAGTGCTTCGGGATTCTCAAACTAGCTTGTATTAATACATGTATAGGGAAATTTGAAGCCTGTACTTTCTTTTAATTTTTATTTTAATTTTTTTGTGTTGACAAAGTGAGAAGTATGCACCAAGCATTTCTGCTGCACACATTAATGTGTCTCAAGGAAAAGTACTTGTGCAAGTGAGCTAGTTGCAGGTTGCATGGAAGACCATTTTTATTTGAATGAATAACTGATGGATAAATCATGGTTATTCTGACTTGAGTATTTGGCAGATATTTTCTTGATAATGAATTACATGAGCCTGTTATTTCAAGGAAAATAAGTGACAATATATATTTCCAAAAATAAAATTCCAGCTTTTGAGAGAAAATTAAAATTTCTGAAAGTCTATATCCATCACCATGAGCAGGTCAACGTCTTTATACTTAAATCCTTTTCTAATGAGATTGATGCTGATATTAATAAATATGATTTTTAAATTTTGGTATATGAAATGTGTCAACATTTGGAAGATCTGAAAAACTTGGTGAGCCAGTGTTTTCCAAATGACCAATTCAGAATTTTATGATGTCATGCATGAGTTGAAAATGCATTCCAAGTGCAAGACAGACCAATGAATTCTAATGTAGCAGAGTGTGATAAACTCACTGATATGATCCCAAATTCCATGTTGCAACTAACATTTAAGGAACTACAACTTGTATTTTGTTGTAGTTCAAAGAATACCTACAATTACCTAAGACAGCTATTAAAATATTCCCTCCCTTTCCCAACTACATGTTTGTGTGAGCCGGATTTTCTTTGTATATAATATTCCCTTCTTTGGGGAATCTACCTGGCCCAAGGATTGTACCTGGGTCTTCTGCATTGCAGGCAGATTCTTTACCATCTGAGCCCCCAGGAAAGCCCCATAGTTCTATCAAGACCACATATTTCAACAGCTGGAATTCATAAGCAAATGTGAGAATTCAGCTATCTTCTACTAAGCCCAACAGTAAAGACATTTGGAAAATGTAAGATAATGCTACTCTTCTCACTAACTTTATTCCTTTAGAAAAAATAATTATTTTTTATAAAAGTATTTTACTTATGTTAAATTGTAAAAAGTTGATTATTGTCATTTCAAAATTATTTATGAATAAATCTTTTAAATTTTCTCACTTTCAATTTTTAACGTGGTAATTATCAATAGATATAACCCACCAAGTTCATTGGTACTCTAAATAAATTCTGAGAATGTAAAGAAATTCTGGGCTCCAAAAAGTTGAGAACTGCTGGCCTAGGTGATGTAGAGCAGTGGTTCCCAAAGTTCATTAGGTTAGGGAACTCTTTATATAAGAAGCACCTTAGAGGGGGTGGAGCTAAGATGGCGGCGTAGAAGGACGTGCACTCATCTCTCCTGCAAAATCGCCTGAATTGCGACGAGTTCCTGGGAAACCATCGACGAAAGGAGGTTGGATCTGATCACAGAGAGGACACCCCACATCGAAGAACAAAGGAGAAGCTGCATCAAGACGGTAGGAGGGGTGCAATCGCACTTTTAAAAGTCAAACCTCATACCCGCCGGAGAGGCTGGGCGGGCCAAAGCCGCAAAGCCTGTTGCAGATCAAAACCCGGTGAGGAGCACTAACACCCACAAGGGACTGAGCCAGACCTGCTTTGGAGGGTCCAGGTGCCCCTTGAGCTAGAAGTGCCCTTGAGCAGGCCTCAGAAGGGCGGCACTCAGTTCCCTTTGGAGGAGGTTACCATTAACCCGATCACAGAGTCGCCGAAGAGGACTGGAAAGTCTCTGCGCACTGTGATCCGGGAGAGAGGAATAGCGATCCCGCATGAGACTGAGCCAGACTCACCTCTGAGTAACCTGACGTCTCCCACGGTGGCGGGGGTCGACGGTGGCCTGCAGCAGGGTCGGGGGCACTGTGGAAGTGCTTCCCATAGAGCGTGGGAATAAATCCTCTGTGAGACAGACGCCATTTTCCCTACTGTAGTTTGGCTGCTGGTCAAACTGGAGGGCTGCTGGTCAAGCTACAGGGAGGGAACTTAGCTCCACCCAGCAAGAAAAGGGATTTGGATTAAGAAACTCCCAGGGCCAGCCTGGGCGGGTCTTTTAATTCTGGAATAGGCCAAAACAAGCAGTCAAAGAGGTCTTCAGATCCAACCACTGCCAGAGGCAAGAAAAAGACTGATAATTCCTGAACAGTCAGCAAGAGACAGAAGAACATAAACACTATTTTCACGTTTTGTCTGAAGCTGGAGTTACTGCTGGACTTTAAAATTTCATTTTTTGTATTGTATTACTTTGTTTCAATTTTTTTTTTTCTCTTTTTTCCAAACCCACTCAGTGCACCCACCGCTTTTTTTTTTTTTTTCTTTTCTTGGGGGTGTATGTGAGAGAGAGAGTGGGTGTGTTCATTTCCTTCACTGAATTCTATTGAAGCTACTAATCTTATCAGTAAGACTGAATATATTCAAGTTTACATAAATTTTTTTTTTTCTTTTTCCTTTTAAACCACACATTTTATTTTGGTATAAACTTCTGGTTCCCCATTGGCCTTTTAAGGTTCTGTGGGGGTTTTGTTTGTTTTTATTATTTTTGCTTTGTTTTTCTATATTTTTCTATAAAATTTAGATCTTTTAATTTTTAATAATTTTTCATTTGTACTACTACCTCCTCTATAATTCTTTGCTTTCTCTGAAGCTCCTTTCCTATACCACTAAATTCTAATACATACAAATCTTTATCTCCCTATATTTAACTTTGCAATATTATTCTATATTTCTCTTCTATCCTCACTTTCTCTTTTTCCCTTTCCCCACTATATTTCTTAGTCTGTTCTGTCCTCATTGCCTTATCCCCAACGGGGATCCTGCTCTAGCATTATTCTCCAATTGGTACTCTACTTAGTTTGGTTATTAACTTGTGGATATCATTCTTGGATTTCTCTATTCGCTGTGCTAACGTATTGTACTGTATTTTTGATTGGAATGCTTGGGTTATGTTATAGCTGTATATGTTCATGTGTATAATTCAATACGCTAGATAGTACTTGCATAATTTTTAAATTGCCATTTGTCAAAGGTATACCTTCTGTTTCTCATTTGCATATATATGTTTTAATATCATTTAATGCCATAACAAACCAGCCGTGAAATCTTCATTCCCTGGTCAGGCAACAAGCCCGGGTTTTGAGGGTGCACTGACTCCAAAACTACAATACTAGAGAACGCATAACACTAAAGAGCAGTATACAAGTGAGAACGCCAGCAAAGGTAATCACTTGTATACAAGTCCTGACATCACCCAATCACCAGCATCACCCAGAATAAGAAGCCCCATCCAAACAACAAACACCAACAGACGTAACTCAAAGTCTGGGAAAAGGAAATCCCAAACAGAATCAGTTTTAAAAAATTAATAATAACAATGAAACGGCAGAGAAATACCACACAAGCGAAGGAACAATCAACAAACACACAAGATCAAATTAATGAAGAGAATTTGGACAAACTTTCTGAAAGTGATTTCAGAAGAATGATAGTAAAGATGATCAAAGACACTGAAAACAGAATTTCAGAGAAATTGCAAGATACAACTAACACACTGAATAAAGAAATACAAGAACTTACCAAAAAAGTAACAGAGACAAACAACTCAATTGCTGAACTGAAAAACACTGTAGAAGGAATCAAGAGCAGAGTATCTGAGACAGAAGACCGGATAAGTGAGCTGGAAGATAAAATGGTGGAAGTAACTGCTGAAAAACAGACTCTAGCTCAAAGAATGAAAAGAGCAGAGGACAGCCTCAGAGACCTCTGGGATAATATCAAACGCACCAATATTCGAATTATAGGGGTTCCAGAAGAAGAAGAAAAAAAGAAAGGCTATGAGAAAATTTTTTAAGAGATTATAGTTGAAAATTTCCCCAACATGGGAAAAGAAATAGTCAATCAAGTCCAAGAAGCACAAAGAGTACCTAACAGAATCAATCCGAGAAGAAACACACCAAGACACATATTAATGAAGTTAACACAAATTAAACACAAAGATAGAATTCTCAAAGCAGCAAGGGAAAAGCAACTAGTGACATACAAGGCAAAGCCCATCCGTTTAACAGCTGATCTTTCAACAGAAACTCTGCAGGCCAGAAGGGAATGGCAGGACACATTTAAACGGCTGAAAGAGAATAATCTGCAACCAAGAATCCTCTACCCTGCCAGGATCTCCTTCAAAATGGATGGAGAAATCAAAAGCTTTACAGACAAGCAAAAATTAAAAGAATTTAGTCACACCAAACCAGCCTTACAACAAATGTTAAAGGGACTTATATAGACAACAAGTATAAAAGGAGAAGATCACGAACAAAATATAAATCTAAATACAGGAAGATACGAATTCTCAAAGCAAACAATGAATGGATCACCCAGAATAAGAAGCCCCATCCAAACAACAAACACCAACAGACGTAACTCAAAGTCTGGGAAAAGGAAATCCCAAACAGAATCAGTTTTAAAAAATTAATAATAACAATGAAACGGCAGAGAAATACCACACAAGCGAAGGAACAATCAACAAACACACAAGATCAAATTAATGAAGAGAATTTGGACAAACTTTCTGAAAGTGATTTCAGAAGAATGATAGTAAAGATGATCAAAGACACTGAAAACAGAATTTCAGAGAAATTGCAAGATACAACTAACACACTGAATAAAGAAATACAAGAACTTACCAAAAAAGTAACAGAGACAAACAACTCAATTGCTGAACTGAAAAACACTGTAGAAGGAATCAAGAGCAGAGTATCTGAGACAGAAGACCGGATAAGTGAGCTGGAAGATAAAATGGTGGAAGTAACTGCTGAAAAACAGACTCTAGCTCAAAGAATGAAAAGAGCAGAGGACAGCCTCAGAGACCTCTGGGATAATATCAAACGCACCAATATTCGAATTATAGGGGTTCCAGAAGAAGAAGAAAAAAAGAAAGGCTATGAGAAAATTTTGAAGAGATTATAGTTGAAAATTTCCCCAACATGGGAAAAGAAATAGTCAATCAAGTCCAAGAAGCACAAAGAGTACCTAACAGAATCAATCCGAGAAGAAACACACCAAGACACATATTAATGAAGTTAACACAAATTAAACACAAAGATAGAATTCTCAAAGCAGCAAGGGAAAAGCAACTAGTGACATACAAGGGAAAGCCCATCCGTTTAACAGCTGATCTTTCAACAGAAACTCTGCAGGCCAGAAGGGAATGGCAGGACACATTTAAACGGCTGAAAGAGAATAATCTGCAACCAAGAATCCTCTACCCTGCCAGGATCTCCTTCAAAATGGATGGAGAAATCAAAAGCTTTACAGACAAGCAAAAATTAAAAGAATTTAGTCACACCAAACCAGCCTTACAACAAATGTTAAAGGGACTTATATAGACAACAAGTATAAAAGGAGAAGATCCACGAAACAAACCCATCATAACATCTAAGAAGATGACAATAGGATCATTTGTATCAATAATTACTTTGAATGTCAATGGACTAAACGCCCCAACCAAAAGACACAGAGTGGCTGAATGGATCCAAAACACGACCCATACATATGCTGCCTCCAGGAAACTCATTTCAGACCTAGAGACACTCATAGACTGAAAGTGAGAGGCTGGAAAAAGATACTCCATGCAAATGGAAATCAAAAGAAAGCTGGAGTAGCAATCCTCATATCAGATAAAATAGATTTTAAAGTAAAGAAGATTCTAAGAGACAAGGCAGGTCAGTACATCATGATTAAGGGATCCATCCAAGAAGAAGACATAACAATCATAAATATCTATGCTCCCAACACAGGAGCACCCCAATACATAAGACAAACACTTTCAGACATAAAAGAAGACATTGACAGCAACACAATCATAGTAGGAGACTTTAACACTCCTCTCACACCAATGGACAGATCATCCAAACAGAAAATTAATAAAGAAACACAAGCCTTAAATGCCACACTAGAAGAAATGGACCTCATTGATATCTTTAGGACTTTCCATCCAAAAGCAGAAGAATACACTTTCTTCTCAAGTGCTCACGGAACATTCTCCAGGATAGACCACATCTTGGGCCACAAATCAATCCTCAGTCAATTCAAGAAAACTGAAATTCTATCAACCATCTTCTCAGACCACAATGCAGTGAGACTAGAGATCAACTACAGGAAAAAAACCGCTAAAAACACAAACACATGGAGATTAAACAACACATACCTAAAAAACCAACTGATCATTGAGGAAATCAAAGGAGAAATAAAAATTCCTAGAAGAAATGACAATGAACACACAACAACTACTGCCAGAAACTCTCAAAATGGATTAAACGGCTGAAAGAGAATAATCTGCAACCAAGAATCCTCTACCCTGCCAGGATCTCCTTCAAAATGGATGGAGAAATCAAAAGCTTTACAGACAAGCAAAAATTAAAAGAATTTAGTCACACCAAACCAGCCTTACAACAAATGTTAAAGGGACTTATATAGACAACAAGTATAAAAGGAGAAGATCCACGAAACAAACCCATCATAACATCTAAGAAGATGACAATAGGATCATTTGTATCAATAATTACTTTGAATGTCAATGGACTAAACGCCCCAACCAAAAGACACAGAGTGGCTGAATGGATCCAAAACTACGACCCATACATATGCTGCCTCCAGGAAACTCATTTCAGACCTAGAGACACTCATAGACTGAAAGTGAGAGGCTGGAAAAAGATACTCCATGCAAATGGAAATCAAAAGAAAGCTGGAGTAGCAATCCTCATATCAGATAAAATAGATTTTAAAGTAAAGAAGATTCTAAGAGACAAGGCAGGTCAGTACATCATGATTAAGGGATCCATCCAAGAAGAAGACATAACAATCATAAATATCTATGCTCCCAACACAGGAGCACCCCAATACATAAGACAAACACTTTCAGACATAAAAGAAGACATTGACAGCAACACAATCATAGTAGGAGACTTTAACACTCCTCTCACACCAATGGACAGATCATCCAAACAGAAAATTAATAAAGAAACACAAGCCTTAAATGCCACACTAGAAGAAATGGACCTCATTGATATCTTTAGGACTTTCCATCCAAAAGCAGAAGAATACACTTTCTTCTCAAGTGCTCACGGAACATTCTCCAGGATAGACCACATCTTGGGCCACAAATCAATCCTCAGTCAATTCAAGAAAACTGAAATTCTATCAACCATCTTCTCAGACCACAATGCAGTGAGACTAGAGATCAACTACAGGAAAAAAACCGCTAAAAACACAAACACATGGAGATTAAACAACACATACCTAAAAAACCAACTGATCATTGAGGAAATCAAAGGAGAAATAAAAAAATTCCTAGAAGAAAATGACAATGAACACACAACAGTGCAAAACCTATGGGATACTGCAAAAGCAGTTCTAAGAGGGAAGTATATAGCATTACAATCCCACCTCAAGAAACTAGGAAAATCTCAAACAGACGACCTTACCTTACGCTTAAAACAACTGGAGAAAGAAGAACAAAAACACCCCAAAGCCAGCAGAAGAAGGGAAATCATAAAGATCAGAGCAGAAATAAATGAAAAAGAGACAAAAGAAACAATAGTAAAGATAAATAAAACAAAAAGCTGGTTCTTCGAAAAAGTCAATAAAATCGACACACCACTGGCCAGACTCATTAATAAAAAGAGAGAGAAGAACCAGATCACCAAAATCAAAAATGAAAAAGGAGAGATTACAACGGACAATGCAGAAATCCAAAGGATTATAAGAGACTATTATGAGCAACTCTATGGCAACAAACTGGACAACCTGGAAGAAATGGACAGTTTCTTAGAGAAGATTAATCTCCCAAGACTCAACCAGGAAGAAATAGAAACTATGAACAAGCCAATCACAAGCTCAGAAATCGACCTTGTGATCAAAAATCTACCCAAAAATAAAAGCCCAGGGCCAGATGGTTTCACAAGTGAATTCTACCAAACATTTAAAGAAGAGCTAATGCCTGTCCTTCTAAAACTCTTCCAAAAAATTGCCCAGGAAGGAACACTTCCAAACACATTCTACGAGGCCACCATCACCCTGATACCCAAACCAGGCAAAGACAACACAAAAAAAGAAAATTATAGGCCAATTTCACTGATGAATCTAGATGCCAAAATCCTCAACAAAATCCTAGCAAACAGGATTCAGCAACACATCAAAAAGCTCATTCATCACGATCAAGTTGGGTTCATCCCAGGCATGCAAGGATTCTTCAACATTCGCAAATCAATCAATGTGATACACCATATCAACAAATTGAAAGACAAAAATCACATGATCATCTCAATAGATGCAGAAAAAGCCTTCGACAAAGTACAACATCCATTTATGATAAAAACTCTTCAGAAAATGGGCATAGAAGGAACCTATCTCAACCATACCTAAAAAACCAACTGATCATTGAGGAAATCAAAGGAGAAATAAAAAAATTCCTAGAAGAAAATGACAATGAACACACAACAGTGCAAAACCTATGGGATACTGCAAAAGCAGTTCTAAGAGGGAAGTTTATAGCATTACAATCCCACCTCAAGAAACTAGGAAAATCTCAAACAGACGACCTTACCTTACGCTTAAAACAACTGGAGAAAGAAGAACAAAAACACCCCAAAGCCAGCAGAAGAAGGGAAATCATAAAGATCAGAGCAGAAATAAATGAAAAAGAAACAAAAGAAACAATAGTAAAGATAAACAAAACAAAAAGCTGGTTCTTAGAAAAAGTCAATAAAATCGACACCACACTGGCCAGACTCATCAAGAAAAAGAGAGAGAAGATCCAGATCACCAAAATCAAAAATGAAAAGGAGAGATTACAACGGACAATGCAGAAATCCAAAGGATTATAAGAGACTATTATGAGCAACTCTATGGCAACAAACTGGACAACCTGGAAGAAATGGACAGTTTCTTAGAGAAGATTAATCTCCCAAGACTCAACCAGGAAGAAATAGAAACTATGAACAAGCCAATCACAAGCTCAGAAATCGACCTTGTGATCAAAAATCTCCCCAAAAATAAAAGCCCAGGGCCAGATGGTTTCACAAGTGAATTCTACCAAACATTTAAAGAAGAGCTAATGCCTGTCCTTCTAAAACTCTTCCAAAAAATTGCCCAGGAAGGAACACTTCCAAACACATTCTACGAGGCCACCATCACCCTGATACCCAAACCAGGCAAAGACAACACAAAAAAAGAAAATTATAGGCCAATTTCACTGATGAATCTAGATGCCAAAATCCTCAACAAAATCCTAGCAAACAGGATTCAGCAACACATCA
The DNA here is from genome assembly GCA_022376925.1 of Tragulus kanchil. NCBI lineage: Eukaryota > Metazoa > Chordata > Mammalia > Artiodactyla > Tragulidae > Tragulus > Tragulus kanchil. The sequence continues at coordinate 85,203,950 of JAIOJX010000001.1, forward strand.
AAAAGCTCATTCATCACGATCAAGTTGGGTTCATCCCAGGCATGCAAGGATTCTTCAACATTCGCAAATCAATCAATGTGATACACCATATCAACAAATTGAAAGACAAAATCACATGATCATCTCAATAGATGCAGAAAAAGCCTTTGACAAAGTACAGCATCCATTTATGATAAAAACTCTTCAAAAAATGGGCATAGAAGGAACTTATCTTAACATAGTGAAAGCCATATATGAGAAGCCCACAGCGAACATTATCCTCAATGGTGAAAAACTCAAAGCATTCCCTCTAAGATCAGGAACAAGACAAGGGTGTCCACTTTCACCACTACTATTCAACATAGTCCTGGAAGTTCTAGCAATAGCAATAAGAGAAGAGAAAGAAATCAAAGGAATCCAGATTGGAAAAGAAGAAGTCAAACTCTCTCTATTTGCAGATGACATGATATTATACATAGAAAATCCCAAAGACACTATTACAAAACTACTAGAGTTAATCAGCGAATTCAGCAAAGTTGCAGGATACAAAATCAATATACAGAAATCACTGGCATTCCTATACACAAACAATGAAAAATCAGAAAATGAAATCAAAGAGGCAATCCCCTTCACCATCGCAACCAAAAGAATCAAATATCTAGGAATAAACCTACCCAAAGAAACAAAAGAACTGTACACAGAAAATTACAAGACACTCATGAGAGACATTAAAGAAGAGTTAAACAGATGGAGAAATATTCCGTGTTCCTGGGTCGGGAGAATCAATATTGTGAAAATGACCATACTACCAAATGTCATCTATAGATTCAATGCGATCCCTATCAAACTTCCAATAACATTCTTCACAGAACTAGACCAACGAATAACACAGTTCATATGGAAACACAAAAGACCTCGAATAGCCAAAGCAACCCTCAGGAAGAAGAATGGAGCTGGGGGGATCAGCCTCCCCAACTTCAGACTCTACTACAAAGCAACAGTCATCAAGACAGTATGGTACTGGCACAAAAACAGAAATATCGACCAATGGAACAAGATCGAGAACCCAGAGATAAAGCCACGCACCTATGGGTACCTTATTTTTGACAAAGGAGGCGAACATATAAAATGGGACAAAGACAGCCTCTTCAACAAATGGTGCTGGGAAAATTGGACAGCTACATGCAAGAAAATGAAGTTGGAACATACCCTGACACCATACACAAAGATCAACTCAAAATGGATTAAAGACTTAAATGTAAGGCCAGAAACCATCAAACTCTTAGAGGAGAATATAGGCAAAACCCTCAAGGACATCAATCAAAGCAAGATCTTTTCTGACCCACCTACTAGAATAGCGGAACTCAAAAGACAAATGAACATGTGGGACCTCATGAAACTTAAAAGCTTTTGTACAGCTAAAGAAATTACAAAAAAGCTGAACAGACAGCCCACAGAGTGGGAGAAAATCATAGCAAATGAAACAACAGACAAAGAATTCATCTCCAAAATCTACAAGCAACTCAGACAACTCAGCACTGGAAAAACGAACAACCCAATCAAACAATGGGAAAAGGACCTAAACAGACACCTCTCCAACGATGACATACAGATGGCCCAAAAACACATGAAACGATGCTCAACTTCACTAATAATTAGAGAAATGCAAATCAAAACTACAATGAGATGTCACCTCACACCCGTCAGAATGGCCATCATCCACAAATCGACAGACAATAAATGCCGGAGAGGATGCGGAGAAATGCAACACTCCTGCATTGCTGGTGGGAGTGTAAATTGATACAGCCTCTATGGAAGACAGTCTGCAGATTTCTTAAAAAACTAAAAATAGAAGCACCATATGACCCAGCAATCCCACTCTTAGGCTTATACCCTGATGAAATCAAAACTGAAAGAAGCACCTGTACCACAATGTTCATTGCAGCTCTCTATACAATAGCTAGAACATGGGAAAATGGGAGAAAATGGAAAACACATATATAGATTCAATGCGATCCCTATCAAACTTCCAATAACATTCTTCACAGGGTGCTGGGAAAAAATAAAATGGACAGCCTCCCAACTTCAGACTCTACTACAAAGCCACAGTAATCAAGACAGTATGGTACTGGCACAAAAATAGAAATATAGACCAATGGAACAAGACTGAGAACCTAGAGATAAACCCACGCACCTATGGACACCTTATTTTGGACAAAGGAGGCGAACATATAAAATGGGACAAAGACAGCCTCTTCAACAAATGGTGCTGGGAAAATTGGACAGCTACATGCAAGAAAATGAAGTTGGAACATACCCTGACACCATACACAAAGATCAACTCAAAATGGATTAAAGACTTAAATGTAAGGCCAGAAACCATCAAACTCTTAGAGGAGAATATAGGCAAAACCCTCAAGGACATCAATCAAAGCAAGATCTTTCTGACCCACCTACTAGAATAGCGGAACTCAAAAGACAAATGAACATGTGGGACCTCATGAAACTTAAAAGCTTTTGTACAGCTAAAGAAATTACAAAAAAGCTGAACAGACAGCCCACAGAGTGGGAGAAAATCATAGCAAATGAAACAACAGACAAAGAATTCATCTCCAAAATCTACAAGCAACTCAGACAACTCAGCACTGGAAAAACGAACAACCCAATCAAACAATGGGAAAAGGACCTAAACAGACACCTCTCCAACGATGACATACAGATGGCCCAAAAACACATGAAACGATGCTCAACTTCACTAATAATTAGAGAAATGCAAATCAAAACTACAATGAGATGTCACCTCACACCCGTCAGAATGGCCATCATCCACAAATCGACAGCCAATAAATGCTGGAGAGGCTGCGGAGAAAAGGGAACACTCCTGCATTGCTGGTGGGAGTGTAAATTGATACAGCCTCTATGGAAGACAGTCTGGAGATTTCTTTAAAAATTAAAAATAGAAGCACCATATGACCCAGCAATCCCACTCTTAGGCTTATACCCTGATGAAATCAAAACTGAAAGAAGCACCTGTACCACAATGTTCATTGCAGCTCTCTATACAATAGCTAGAACATGGAAGGAACCTAGATGCCCATCGACGAACGAATGGATCCAAAAGCTCTGGTACATATATACAATGGAATACTACACAGCTGTAAAGAGAAATGCAGAAGAATCAGCCCTCATGAGGTGGCTGGATCTAGAACGTATCCTAAAAAGTGAAGTCAGTCAGAAAGAGAAGGACAAATACAGTATATTAACACATATATATGGAATCTAGTAGGATGGTGATGATGGCACATGCAGTGAAGCGACAGAAAGACAGACATGGACAGTGGACATATGGACATTTTGGGGAAGGAACAGTGGGTGAGAGGCGTAAAGGAAGTAGCATGAAGGCCTGTACTATCATAAGTGAAGAAAATAGCTCTAGTCATTGCTCTGTGAGAAAAGGGGGTCCTTCAGGGGTGCTGTGTGATGGTCGGGAGGGGAGGGAAGGGGGGGATATACATGTGACTAATCTGAGAACATGCATGTCTGTGAACAACAAAACTCTGTAAAAGTTAAAAGTAAAATAAAGGTTTAAAAAAAAAAAAAAAAAAAAAGAAGCACCTTAGCATCTTGTTATAAATTGCATATTCTTGTGTCTTGTCCCAGGCTGAATCAGATTTCTTAAAGGGTCAGCCTGTCTTTGTTTTCATATATTAAAATTTCCAAACAGAACAAACCTTTAGTTTAATATATTTAAGGTAGTCCCTTGCTAGTGTGGTCAGTAGTTCCAAGATTCTAGATGATCAAAATGAACATAATAATCTATTCTACCAGAGACTTAAACCTCAAGACTTATGCACACACTTGTACAGATGTAGTAGTGAGCGCATTTTTAGACACGATACCCTGGGCTTCCCTGGTAGCTCAGATGGTAAAGAATCTGCCTACAATGTGGGATACCTGGGTTTGATTCCTAGGTTGAGAAGATCCCCTGGAGGAGGGCACGGCAACTCACTCCAATATTTTTGCCTGGAGAGTCCCATGGACAGAGGACCCTGGCAGGCTACAGTCCATGGGGTCACAAAGAGTCAGACACAACTGAAGTGAGTAAGAACAGCTCATACCCTGCAGAAATAACTTGGATAATAGGAGTAGACTCATGGCAGTGGATTACATTTGACACATCTTCTCCAGCTTGTTGTGAAGCCAAATATATATTCTGAAGGCTTTTCCTTATTTCTCTTCCAGTACCAAAGCCAACCACTGTGGTGGCTGTTGGAGATGAGGCAGTGGTGAGGGTGGTGCAGAGAGGCTAAGCTGAACACAGAAGAGTGGATCTTGGCAGCTAAAACATACAGAAGCCATGCTCAGGAATGTGTTTTTCTGAAAAGCCACATCTGGACCCCTGGTTAACATCCTGTCTGATCTTTTTCCTCAGACAAGAGGCCAACCACAGAAAACACACAGAGGGTGGAGATTCACCCACATCTTTGGTTTATCAAATATAGTAACAGAAATCCAAAGCACTCTGGCCATGCGCATGAATACATGTGTGCATATGTGCTCATATTCATGTGTACTATGAGTGTTAGAAATTTCAATACTCACCTGAAAACATGTCTTCCTGGGGTCTGCTTCCTGATCACATCCTTTGAGTGAGAGAAAGTCACTCAGTCGTGTCTGATTCTTTGCAACCCCATGGACTGTAGCCCACCAGGCTCCTCTGTCCATGAGATTCTCCAGGCCAGAATACTGGAGTGGGTAGCCGTTCCCTTCTCCAGGGTTCTTTCCAATCCAGGATTGAACCCAGGTCTTCTGCATTGCAGGCAGATTCTTTTATCTGAGCCACCAGGTGTTTTCATATATTAAAATGTCCAAACAGAACAAACCTTTAGTTTAATATATTTAAGGTAGTCCCTTGCTAGTGTGGTCAGTAGTTCCAAGATTCTAGATGATCAAAATGAACATAATAATCTATTCTACCAGAGACTTAAACCTCAAGACTTATGCACACACTTGTACAGATGTAGTAGTGAGCGATTTTAGACACGATACCCTGGGCTTCCTGGTAGCTCAGATGGTAAAGAATCTGCCTACAATGTGGGATACCTGGGTTTGATTCCTAGGTTGAGAAGATCCCTGGAGGAGGGCACGGCAACTCACTCCAATATTTTTGCCTGGAGAGTCCCATGGACAGAGGACCCTGGCAGGCTACAGTCCATGGGGTCACAAAGAGTCAGACACAACTGAAGTGAGTAAGAACAGCTCATACCCTGCAGAAATAACTTGGATAATAGGAGTAGACTCATGGCAGTGGATTACATTTGACACATCTTCTCCAGCTTGTTGTGAAGCCAAATATATATTCTGAAGGCTTTTCCTTATTTCTCTTCCAGTACCAAAGCCAACCACTGTGGTGGCTGTTGGAGATGAGGCAGTGGTGAGGGTGGTGCAGAGAGGCTAAGCTGAACACAGAAGAGTGGATCTTGGCAGCTAAAACATACAGAAGCCATGCTCAGGAATGTGTTTTTCTGAAAAGCCACATCTGGACCCCTGGTTAACATCCTGTCTGATCTTTTTCCTCAGACAAGAGGCCAACCACAGAAAACACACAGAGGGTGGAGATTCACCCACATCTTTGGTTTATCAAATATAGTAACAGAAATCCAAAGCACTCTGGCCATGCGCATGAATACATGTGTGCATATGTGCTCATATTCATGTGTACTATGAGTGTTAGAAATTTCAATACTCAACTGAAAAACATGTCTTCCTGGGGTCTGCTTCCTGATCACATCCTTTGAGTGAGAGAAAGTCACTCAGTCGTGTCTGATTCTTTGCAACCCCATGGTCTGTAGCCTGCCAGGCTCCTCTGTCCATGGAATTCTCCAGGCAAGAATACTGGAGTGGGTAGCCTTTCCATTCTCCAGGGGTTCTTTCCAATCCAGGGATTGAACCCAGGTCTTCTGCATTGCAGGCAGATTCTTTATCATCTGAGCCACCAGGAAAGCCTTTATGAATTCTCAAAAGAGGCAACTCTGCAGGCCCTTGTAGTTGAAATAGCTCAGCAAAGGCATGGGATAGAAGCTAGGATCTGAAAGTGTGGTTTTGGTGCATGGTACATAATTTCTTTTGCCCTTCTATGGCATTTGTATGGTGGCAGTAGGACATTTTTACCAAGCTAAGCTGCTGACATGTGATTCTGAAACACTCAATTCACCTAGTTTCCTTTGTTTTATTGATCTGGTTTTGTGTTTATCTCCCATTTCTTCCTCAACTTTACACCCTTGCCGTACACCGTTCAAGCTGATTTCCTTCTGATCAAAGTTTCTCCTCTAAGATTTCTCCTGAGTTCTGCACAGCACAAAACATAAGAGGCTTTGGCGTTTTCATTTTTCCATAAAGCAAAAAATTTGGCTCACAACTCATGTGTTAGAGAAGTTAAGAGAGGCAGACATGGAATATTGATTTGAGCAAAGAAGTCAAAGAAACAATATCCAGAAGAATAAATTCATTGGTGACCAAAAATATGGGAAGGATAGATTAGATTTGTGGTGAAGAATCTGCCTGTAGTGCAGGAGAACCAGGTTTGATCCTGGATTGGGAAGATCCCCTGAAGGAGGGCATGACAACCTACTCCAATATTCTTGCCTGGAGACCTCCGTGGACAGAGAAGCCTGGCAGGCTACAGACCATGGGGCACAGAGTGAGACACAACTGAAATGACTAAGCAGCAGCAGCAGCAGTAAGCTTAGATACAGGTCCGTATGACAGGCTGCATTTGCAGGCTATTATTGTATGCCTGTTTCTCCTTAGGCACAGTACAGCTGATCGGCCGATGAGTGCTTGATGCTGAGTCACCTGGGGTCTGCCATCCATTTGAGTGAGAGAAAGTCACTCAGTCGTGTCTGATTCTTTGCAACCCCATGGTCTGTAGCCTGCCAGGCTCCTCTGTCCATGGAATTCTCCAGGCAAGAATACTGGAGTGGGTAGCCTTTCCATTCTCCAGGGGTTCTTTCCAATCCAGGGATTGAACCCAGGTCTTCTGCATTGCAGGCAGATTCTTTATCATCTGAGCCACCAGGAAAGCCTTTATGAATTCTCAAAAGAGGCAACTCTGCAGGCCCTTGTAGTTGAAATAGCTCAGCAAAGGCATGGGATAGAAGCTAGGATCTGAAAGTGTGGTTTTGGTGCATGGTACATAATTTCTTTTGCCCTTCTATGGCATTTGTATGGTGGCAGTAGGACATTTTTACCAAGCTAAGCTGCTGACATGTGATTCTGAAACACTCAATTCACCTAGTTTCCTTTGTTTTATTGATCTGGTTTTGTGTTTATCTCCCATTTCTTCCTCAACTTTACACCCTTGCCGTACACCGTTCAAGCTGATTTCCTTCTGATCAAAGTTTCTCCTCTAAGATTTCTCCTGAGTTCTGCACAGCACAAAACATAAGAGGCTTTGGCGTTTTCATTTTTCCATAAAGCAAAAAATTTGGCTCACAACTCATGTGTTAGAGAAGTTAAGAGAGGCAGACATGGAATATTGATTTGAGCAAAGAAGTCAAAGAAACAATATCCAGAAGAATAAATTCATTGGTGACCAAAAATATGGGAAGGATAGATTAGATTTGTGGTGAAGAATCTGCCTGTAGTGCAGGAGAACCAGGTTTGATCCTGGATTGGGAAGATCCCCTGAAGGAGGGCATGACAACCTACTCCAATATTCTTGCCTGGAGACCTCCGTGGACAGAGAAGCCTGGCAGGCTACAGACCATGGGGCACAGAGTGAGACACAACTGAAATGACTAAGCAGCAGCAGCAGCAGCAGTAAGCTTAGAATACAGGTCCGTATGACAGGCTGCATTTGCAGGCTATTATTGTATGCCTGTTTCTCCCTTAGGACATCATGTACTAGCTGGGCTGCTGGCCAGAGAATGATGTGCTGTGATTGCTCGCAGCTCCCACCTGTTTTCTCACTCCTTATACCCCTCTTCCGAGAGATCCTATGTGGCCACCCCCCACTTCAGAACTGCCCGCGAGCAATAGAACATCTTTCCTTCTTCCCTCAAGATTCAACTTTTATTTAAGGATAGTCTGCTCTGGGTCGGATACTTGGTAGGCTTTATTTCACTTGATTCTCACCACAGTCCCGCAAGGTAGCAATTATTAACCCCTTTTCACAAATAAGGAAAAGCAGATGTCTGAAAACTGATTTCCTTGAGGTTACAACTACTGAGGATCAGAGCAAGGCTTTCAGGGTGTTGCTTCCGGTGGGCTGTACTATCCCCACCACCTCTGCAACTCTCCCTGCCTTCAGTCCCCAAGTGGATGCAATGAGCTAGCATAATCTAAACGGCCAGTGAATGAGAGTGCTCAGTATGTTCTTCACATGGGTGACTTTGCATCTTGAGGAAAAGGTTTCAGAGCTGGGAAAGATTGCTGGACTTTCAGTGTTGTGACATAAAAGTGGCGGGAGCGGGGGGCATGTTTGGGGCCAAAAGGAACCTCCCTAGGGACCTGAAATTGTACCACGTAGAGGAGGGTACCAATCTGGCCTTTCCTTGGGTCATGTCTGGCAAATAGAAATATTTTGTTTGGCCTTTATGTTGTTTTTAAAAATATGAATCCTTGGCAACATTTAAAAACCAAGAGGTACCACATACAAAGCTAGAGGTGTAGCTTCTCTTGAAAAATTGGAGACTCTAACATCACTGCACCTGTATTCTTAGGTAATGACAGTCTGCCCTCTGGGGAGACCTGAGCTCTCACGTCATCACAAGCCCTATAGGTCTCCTGGTCTATTTCACTTATGTTCTAGGCTGCTGTAGGCAACTGTGTTTGAAGCCTCTGAAGTTGATGAAGGTTTCTTCTGCCAATAGGAGGGGCACTGTCCCTGAGGGTTGAGGCTGTAAAGAGACCTGGAGTCAGAGATGCTCTTTCTTCTTTCTTCCACTTTATTTCAAGAAAGGGGGCAATGAGTACATCAGCCCCTACATCCCCAAGGCTGGGAAACTTTTGACAAAAATAAAGCCCTCAAGAAATTGAAGGTGTCCCAGTCTTTGGGCACAGCTCTGTATCTCACGGGGCAGTGTTCTCATTAAGACTCAGACTCACAGACTTAGAGAATAGATTTATGATTACCAGAGGGGAAGGGTGGTGAGGAAAGATAGTTAAGGGGAATTTGGGATTGACATGTACTTAAATACTTAAAATAGTTAACCAACAAGGAACAGCTGTAAAAAAAAAAAAAGTCTCGATCATACTTAACGTGGTAAGGGCCAAAGAGAGCTGGCAGCAAGCTACATTTATCACCACGATTTAGCTAAAAGGGATTAAAAAGTGTCCAGGTCTATAGGCCCATAAAACACACAGGACCTTACCAACCTTTAAGCTTCCCTCTTCCTCTAGCCTGTCCTTCCAACACCCACTCATGGGGAAACTGATTCTTTCTGCTGATACTTAACTAATTGTGATGAATTTCCAATCAGGGAGATTCCATATGCGAAGTCATCAAGATTAATGTCATATTATAATAATCATAATTGTCCTTATAGGTAAAATTCAGTGGACTTTATCTTATAACCAGGCACTGCGCTAAGCTCATTGAATCCTATGTCTCATTTAATCCTTACAACAATCTTAGACTTAATTATTATTATTATTATTATTAGTCCTTTTCTACAGAGGAAACTGAGACCAAAGAGGTTAAGAAATTTTCTAAAGGTCACACAGCTAAAAACTCATGCAGTCAGAATTTCAAGGATGTACCCCTTGGATGTGTGGAGCTTACCAGGTGGTGTAGTGGTAAAGAATCCACCTGTCAATGCAGGAGACGCAAGAGACGTGGGCTAACTTTCTGGGTCAAGAAGATCCCCTGGAGGAGGAATTGGCAACTCATTCTGGCGTGCGGGCTCTAGTTCCCTGAGCAGGGATCGAATCAGTGCCCTGTGCACTGAGAGCACAAAATTTTAACCACTGGACCACCAGGGACATCCCGATGAGAGGCTCTTGAACCGACCTCTGCTTGCCCCCAGGCTCATCACCAGGAGGACCCCTGTTTCCAGTGAGACTTCCCTTTAGGAGGAGGAGTACTTGCTCCTTCCTCCCCCCTCCCCTCTCTCTTCCCCTGGGACCTAGTTTCCCTGGCTGGTCAGACCTACCCAGTCCCGACTGCCTCCCTCTCCAGAGCCCAAACCAGCTGGTCCGGTTTGGGGACCTGCCCTATGCCTGGAGAATCCCATGGACAGAGGAGCCTGGTGGTCTATAGAGTCAGAAAGAGTCGGATATGGCTGAGTAACACACACACACACACACACACACACACACACACACACACACACACACACACACACACCCCCCCCCCCTTGGATGCACCCCTCCTATGAGCAAAGAGAATCTTTATCTACTACATCTTATTAATTTTGGAAATTGTTAATTAAAAATCCACAGGAACTAGATAAGATATGAAGTCGTGCTAATTCTGTCTGTTTCCTTTTGGCAGCCACAGCATAATGCTTCTACTCTGCTGTACATTTTCCTTTGCACGTGGCTGGCAATAGAGCCGCTAGATCCCTAATCATATCTTGGAAATCTGAGTATTTTTGCTTGAATATCTCAGATGCTGTTCCCATTCTTTTGCTTATGACCATGTGTGCTCAATTTAGTTCAGTACTTGAGCTCAGTGATCCAAGACCTCAGCCCACTGCAAGTCTGTTTCATTTTATATGTACCACATTAGGAAGCTTTTTCAGTCTGAGTTTGATATGTGCTAGGAATTAAGCAAGGAGTTGGAAAAGTTGAACAGATCTGTTGAAGTTCAAACAATACTAATGGTCTCCCCTTTAACTGGAAATGACTTAAACTTTGCATACATGGAAATGTGCTCACATGTGTCTGGATAATTTTATGCCTCATAGCAGCATAAATATGGCTCTTATTCTAACAGCCATCATGCTTCTGTTTTCCTTGGGACTTGGTGGGAGGGAGGAGCTCCAGTCCCTTGTTCTCAGAAGGTTATTATTAATTTTTTTTCCTAAAAGAAAAATGTGATGTGTGCTATTTTATTTAGGAGGTAGCAAAAACAAAGGTGCAAATGTAGGTTTGAAAAAATTTGACGTTGAGTGGGCGGCTCTTAAATGTCATAGAAATCAACTCAATTAGATGTTTGGCTGGAAAATATCAAGATGCATTAACGCTGCTTAGGCTGGCTTCCTATAGTCTGAAACAACACAGCACAAAAAGTCTATTCAAAAGCATTGGTTGTAGGAAAATTGGTACCCAAAGCAGAACTGGACAGGGTGGGTTAGGGGGATGGAGAAAAAGAACCTTTTTTAAATGGGCCAGAACTTAAAAGGGAAGGCAGTGATAAAACCAAGATAGCACTTTTCTGCATCAAAGCACAGCCTTTGCCTGCAAATTACAAGTGGGTGCTATTAGTGAGTGGCCTGTAGGTCCACCAGCAGTCCTTATTGAGACCTACAAGGCACAAGGGCAGTATGAACAGTGCCAGGAGAGTCAGGGTCCTGAGTGAGTTAAGGCACATGGAAAACACAAAGAGCAGAAAAAGGACTCAGCCACTTACACACAAAAGAAGTAAAAGGAATGGAGATGCTTGCCAAATGTGAGCAAGTCACAGGGTAAAAGCAGAATGCCTCAACTTTTTTTTTCCTTCACCATCGTGGAGTATCTTTAGCCTCCACAATATATAACAAATGTATTGAGGGACAAAAGCACAAGAGAATTAGAGAGATATTGAGAGCTCTTACTTGGAAAAATGAATTTAAATTATACCCTGGGCTCTAAAAGAAGAGTTTTGGACTGTGTGAGAGGCTCATGAAAAGAACGGAGATGGCACTGTAGGTTGAGTTTCCCAGGAAACAGACTTTGAGTCAGAGACCTATGTTAAGGTGGCTCAGATGGTAAGGAATCTGCCGGCAGGAGACTCGAGTTTGATCCCTTAGTCGGGAAGATCTCCTGGAGGAGGGCATGGCAACCCATTCCAGTATTTTTGCCTGAAGAATCTCCATGGGTAGAGGAGCCTGGTGGGCTACAGTCCATGGGGTTGCAAATGGTCAGACACAACTGAGCAACTGACACATTCACGTTTTTAGACCAACACTTACAGAGGGGTAAGGGAAGCAGAACTGGATAGGAGAGACTGAATAGAAATTAAATGACAACCAAGACCTGAGGTGGTCCCCTGGTGGGCTCTGAAGTTGGGAAGGCCTTAAAGGGTTGTCTTAAGATAGTCAGACCTTTGTAAACTCATTTCCATCAGGTGATGAATGTGGCCTTACTTCCTGTTTCCCGCCTCAGGATTGGTGACCTTAGGAGAGATGGCTCTCTCTCTAGTAGAGGGCAATACCTAGAGAGGGACTCAGGTATAAGTTGTCAACAGCCCAAACTCCCAGAAGCTGTGAAAAGGGAAGGCAGTGATAAAACCAAGATAGCACTTTTCTGCATCAAAGCACAGCCTTTGCCTGCAAATTACAAGTGGGTGCTATTAGTGAGTGGCCTGTAGGTCCACCAGCAGTCCTTATTGAGACCTACAAGGCACAAGGGCAGTATGAACAGTGCCAGGAGAGTCAGGGTCCTGAGTGAGTTAAGGCACATGGAAAACACAAAGAGCAGAAAAAGGACTCAGCCACTTACACACAAAAGAAGTAAAAGGAATGGAGATGCTTGCCAAATGTGAGCAAGTCACAGGGTAAAAGCAGAATGCCTCAACTTTTTTTTTCCTTCACCATCGTGGAGTATCTTTAGCCTCCACAATATATAACAAATGTATTGAGGGACAAAAGCACAAGAGAATTAGAGAGATATTGAGAGCTCTTACTTGGAAAAATGAATTTAAATTATACCCTGGGCTCTAAAAGAAGAGTTTTGGACTGTGTGAGAGGCTCATGAAAAGAACGGAGATGGCACTGTAGGTTGAGTTTCCCAGGAAACAGACTTTGAGTCAGAGACCTATGTTAAGGTGGCTCAGATGGTAAGGAATCTGCCGGCAGGAGACTCGAGTTTGATCCCTTAGTCGGGAAGATCTCCTGGAGGAGGGCATGGCAACCCATTCCAGTATTTTTGCCTGAAGAATCTCCATGGGTAGAGGAGCCTGGTGGGCTACAGTCCATGGGGTTGCAAATGGTCAGACACAACTGAGCAACTGACACATTCACGTTTTTAGACCAACACTTACAGAGGGGTAAGGGAAGCAGAACTGGATAGGAGAGACTGAATAGAAATTAAATGACAACCAAGACCTGAGGTGGTCCCCTGGTGGGCTCTGAAGTTGGGAAGGCCTTAAAGGGTTGTCTTAAGATAGTCAGACCTTTGTAAACTCATTTCCATCAGGTGATGAATGTGGCCTTACTTCCCGTTCCTGCCTCAGGATTGGTGACCTTAGGAGAGATGGCTCTCTCTCTAGTAGAGGGCAATACCTAGAGAGGGACTCAGGTATAAGTTGTCAACAGCCCAAACTCCCAGAAGCTGTGAAAATGAATTCTTCCCCAGTCTTGAAAGGTTTATCTGGCTACATATTACCATAGTATCCCAGTTTACAAAAGGAAGAGAAATTTAGACTTCAGAAACTAGACACCAGTGAACTTGCTATGGCATCTCAACCAAGTGGATCTTAAATAGATATCTTGGAGCCTTTAGAAAGGAAGTGGTGACCACTAAGAACCTAGGCTGGGTCATTGGGAACAAGCAACAGCAAGGCACAAATTTCTATGTCAGTCATGGTGACAGCCCTTCAGACTCATTCTTACCTTTTTCTCTTTTTTTTAGCATTTTAAGTCAAATACCATGACTTGATACATGGAAGACACACTTATCAGCCCTGCATATAAGCCACAATTTGAAGGATAACCAAAACTAATAAACAGAAAAACTGACAAAATTTAATAGGGATAAATGTAAAGTAATTCACTGATATCTGAAAAGTGCAAGAATGAAACATATATGATCACAGCAGTTCATAATGAAAAAAAGACCTAGATGGATTTGTTGGTTTTAATAGGATTTAAATTAGTGGTGTGACATGATGGCCAGGAAGGTGAACTCATTATTGGGATTCACAAAGAGAAATATGCAGTCTCAGTAGCATGTAGCAGACCCTGTGGATACCCTTTGCCTCATCCACCTCTAGTTCATTGGTAGCCACACAAGAGTTTCCAGTACGCTGACAGTTTTTCCACCTCAAGTTCTTGAGCCTGTCTGATTTTATTCTTGCCTGAGGGCTTACTCAGCCTTCTTAGAGGGCCACCCAGAAATGCTAGATGTATCACACCATCTGGGAAAATCCCCAAGTGGTGATGGATGGGAGTTAGTGGATAAATACTTGAGCTTCCCTCACCCGTGATGGAACAATTGTGAGGCATGTTCCATATAGTACCTCTGAAGGTCCCAGTGTGATTGGGCAAGTTGCCCATTGTGTGGTCATGTCTGACTCTTTTGCGACCTCATGTGCTGTAGCTTGCCAGGCTCCTCTGTGCATTGGATTCTCCAGGCAAGAATACTGGAGAGGGTTGCCATTTCCTTCTCCAAGGGTTCTTCCTAAACCAGGGATCGAACCCACATCTCCTGCATTGGCAGGTAGATTCTTCACCACTGAGCCACCAGGGAAGCCCTAAACTGCCCATTAGCACACCCTTTATTGACTTACCTCTCTTTCTATCCTACTTCCCTCAGTCTCTCACTTGTGCTTCTGTGATCACCTCCCAAATTAATCACTTGCATCCAAGCCCTTGTTTTATAGTCTGTATTTGGCAAAGCCCAAATTAAGACAGAGGAACCAGAGATCAAATTGCCAGCATTCACTGAATCACAGAGAAAGCTAGAGAATTTCAGAAAAAAAAAACCATCTACTGCTTCATTGACTATGCTGTGTTTGTGTGTGCATCACAACAAACTGAGGAAAATTCTTAAAAAGATGAGAATACCAGATCACTTTACCTGTCTCCTGAGAAACCTATGTGGGTCAAAAAGCAACAGTTAGAACTGGACATGGAACAACTGACTGGTTCAAAATTGGGAAAAGGGTATAACAAGGCTGTATATTGTAACCCCATTTATTTAACTTACATGCAGAATACATCATGCAAAATGCTGGGTTGGATAAATCACAAGCTGAAATTAAAAGACACTTGCTTTTTGGAAGGAAAGCTATGACAAATGTAGACAGCATATTAAAGAACAAAGACATCATTTTGTTGACAAAGTCTGTATATTCAAAGCTATGGTTTTTTCAATGGTCATGTATGGATGTGAGAGTTGGACCAAAGATAAGACTGGGGCTTCCCTGATAGCTCGCTGGTGAAGAACTTGCCTGCAAGTGCAGGAGGCATGGGTTTGAGGAGCAACTGAGTTCATGAACCACGACTATGGAGCCTGTGCTCTAGAGCGTTGGAACCACAACTATGCAGCCCATGGGCCACAACTACTGAAGCCTGCATACCCTAGAGCCCAAGTTCCACAATGGGAGAGGTTCAAAACCACAATGGAGAAGCCTTTTCTCCCAGCCTCAACTTTTTGAGAAGACTCTTGAGAGTCCCTTGGACTGAAGTTCTACCTACTGTCCCCTCAGTTCTCCAGGCAAGAATACTGGAGGTTGCCATTTCCTTCTCCAAGGGTTCTTCCTAAACCAGGGATCGAACCCACATCTCCTGCATTGGCAGGTAGATTCTTCACCACTGAGCCACCAGGGAAGCCCTAAACTGCCCATTAGCACACCCTTTATTGACTTACCTCTCTTTCTATCCTACTTCCTCAGTCTCTCACTTGTGCTTCTGTGATCACCTCCCAAATTAATCACTTGCATCCAAGCCCTTGTTTTATAGTCTGTATTTGGCAAAGCCCAAATTAAGACAGAGGAACCAGAGATCAAATTGCCAGCATTCACTGAATCACAGAGAAAGCTAGAGAATTTCAGAAAAAAAAAACCATCTACTGCTTCATTGACTATGCTGTGTTTGTGTGTGCATCACAACAAACTGAGGAAAATTCTTAAAAAGATGAGAATACCAGATCACTTTACCTGTCTCCTGAGAAACCTATGTGGGTCAAAAAGCAACAGTTAGAACTGGACATGGAACAACTGACTGGTTCAAAATTGGGAAAAGGGTATAACAAGGCTGTATATTGTAACCCCATTTATTTAACTTACATGCAGAATACATCATGCAAAATGCTGGGTTGGATAAATCACAAGCTGAAATTAAAAGACACTTGCTTTTTGGAAGGAAAGCTATGACAAATGTAGACAGCATATTAAAGAACAAAGACATCATTTTGTTGACAAAGTCTGTATATTCAAAGCTATGGTTTTTTCAATGGTCATGTATGGATGTGAGAGTTGGACCAAAGATAAGACTGGGGCTTCCCTGATAGCTCGCTGGTGAAGAACTTGCCTGCAAGTGCAGGAGGCATGGGTTTGAGGAGCAACTGAGTTCATGAACCACGACTATGGAGCCTGTGCTCTAGAGCGTTGGAACCACAACTATGCAGCCCATGGGCCACAACTACTGAAGCCTGCATACCCTAGAGCCCAAGTTCCACAATGGGAGAGGTCACCACAATGGAGAAGCCTTCTCACCTCAACTAGAGAGTGTCCCCCACTCCCTGAAACTAGAGAAGAGCCTGAAGCAGCAGTGAAGACCCAGAATAGCCAAAAATAAATTAATTAAAAAAATAAGACTGGCCCCCAAAGAATTGATGCCTTCAAACTTTGGTGTTGGAGAAGACTCTTGAGAGTCCCTTGGACTGCAAGGAGATCACACCAGTCAATCTTAAAGGAAATCAACCCTGACTATTCATTGGAAGGACTGAAGCTGAAGCTCTACTACATTGGCCACCTGATGAGAAGAGCCGACTCCTTGGAAAAGACCCTGATGACTGAAGACAGAAGGAGAAGGGCCGGCAGAGAATGAGATGCTCAGATAACATTACCGACTCAACAAACATGAATTTGAGCAAGTAATGAAGGACGGACAGGGAAGACTGGCATGCTACAGTCCATCAGGTTGCAAAGAGTCGGACATGACTGACTGAACAACAACTTGGAGCATGGGATAGATTGGGGGAAAGCCCATTCCTTCACCTAAAAAGTCAAAATACAGATTTAGTAGACAGTGGATCAATGGTGTCCTCTGTTTTTCCATAAAAGTCAACTTTATGAACAGGTAGCTCTCTGTAGTTGAGGAGAAATTAAAGTGTGAAGAAAGTGTCATTTTGCATACATACAGAGCATCCTATTTTGATACTACTAATAATATTTAGAGAACATTTGTGTTTATAAAATAGTCCAGAGTGATTGAGAACTCAGTATACAGAAAACTATTATTAATTACTAAGCATATTACTAATTCTTGCCTTCTTAATTATCAGAACCCTGTATTAATGGAAGCAATAAAGTACCTAGATAAAAACTATCTTGTAAAGATAGGGACAGCCAACAAGCTGTAAGTAGAACTACTGTGTGGTACTCTGTTGAAGTCTCCTTACAGGGTGTTGATTTGATTGGGAAGTGTGTTCCCCCACCACCACCACCTTTTCCCTTTCTTTCTTTCTGATGCCTAGATTGTTGGAGCTCTAGAGTCATCTTGGATGATGAAACAGTCTTGAAAATAGAAGCCATGTGCTAGGATGGATTGGGATTTTACAGTCATGTTCGTCTACAACCATCACATTCTTGAGAGTGTCCCCCACTCCCTGAAACTAGAGAAGAGCCTGAAGCAGCAGTGAAGACCCAGAATAGCCAAAAATAAATTAATTAAAAAAATAAGACTGGCCCCCAAAGAATTGATGCCTTCAAACTTTGGTGTTGGAGAAGACTCTTGAGAGTCCCTTGGACTGCAAGGAGATCACACCAGTCAATCTTAAAGGAAATCAACCCTGACTATTCATTGGAAGGACTGAAGCTGAAGCTCTACTACATTGGCCACCTGATGAGAAGAGCCGACTCCTTGGAAAAGACCCTGATGACTGAAGACAGAAGGAGAAGGGCCGGCAGAGAATGAGATGCTCAGATAACATTACCGACTCAACAAACATGAATTTGAGCAAGTAATGAAGGACGGACAGGGAAGACTGGCATGCTACAGTCCATCAGGTTGCAAAGAGTCGGACATGACTGACTGAACAACAACTTGGAGCATGGGATAGATTGGGGAAAGCCCATTCCTTCACCTAAAAAGTCAAAATACAGATTTAGTAGACAGTGGATCAATGGTGTCCTCTGTTTTTCCATAAAAGTCAACTTTATGAACAGGTAGCTCTCTGTAGTTGAGGAGAAATTAAAGTGTGAAGAAAGTGTCATTTTGCATACATACAGAGCATCCTATTTTGATACTACTAATAATATTTAGAGAACATTTGTGTTTATAAAATAGTCCAGAGTGATTGAGAACTCAGTATACAGAAAACTATTATTAATTACTAAGCATATTACTAATTCTTGCCTTCTTAATTATCAGAACCCTGTATTAATGGAAGCAATAAAGTACCTAGATAAAAACTATCTTGTAAAGATAGGGACAGCCAACAAGCTGTAAGTAGAACTACTGTGTGGTACTCTGTTGAAGTCTCCTTACAGGGTGTTGATTTGATTGGGAAGTGTGTTCCCCCACCACCACCACCTTTTCCCTTTCTTTCTTTCTGATGCCTAGATTGTTGGAGCTCTAGAGTCATCTTGGATGATGAAACAGTCTTGAAAATAGAAGCCATGTGCTAGGATGGAGTAACAAAGTAAAGGGACCTCATTCTGTGACATCAGTACACCTGCCATATCAGGTCTGGACAACTAATGTTCATAATTATTTTATGTGGAAAAGATGTTTTTATTGTGTTTAAGACACTACTGTAGAGCTTTTAGGGTTTCACTGATGGCACAGACAGTAAAGAATCCACCTGCAATGCGGGAGATCTGGGTTTGATCCCTGGGTTGGGAAGATCCCCTGGAGGAGGGCATGGCAACCCACTGCAGTATTCTTACCTGGTGAATCTCCATTGACAGAGGAGCCTGGTGGGCTACACTCCATGGGGTCACAAAGAGTTGGACATGAATGAGCAACTAAGCACAGTATGGCTTTTATGTTGTATTCAGCCAAATCTAATCCTAGCTGATACACATAAAATCAGAAAACAAGTTGGGAAGCTTACTCAAAATGATCAAGGAGGAAGATGGTTAATTATTATGAGCAATGTGCATGCTTGCACAATGGAAGTATAGTTCCATAGCATAAACAAATATGGTTTACAGGAATGCATGTGCAAATATAACCACGGTTTAATAGCACTATTGTTTAAGACTAGAGTAGAATTCAACAACAGAAAATTCAGAATGGGAAATTCCTAAGGACTGAATGCTTGTGTGCCCCTCTCAGTCCATACATTGGATCCCTACCACGCACTCAATATGATGGTATTAGGAGTGGAGCCCTTGAGAGGTAATTGGGTTTAGATGAGGTCCTGAGGGTGAAGTCCTCATGGTGAGATTAGTGCCTTTGTCAGAAGACACTAGACAGCTGGTCATCTCCCACTCCACCATGGAAAAGAATACAGCAAGAAGGTAGTTATCAGCAAGCTAGGAAGGGGCTCTCACTTGAACTGAATCTGCCAGCACATTAATCTTAGACTTCCCAGCCTCTAGAACTGTGAGAAAATAAATGTCTGTTGTTTAAGCTACCCAGTCGATGGTATTTCATTATATATAGCAGTCTGAGTTATAAGACAAAAATACATTTCTAGTCTGTGAGTATCCTAGCCTCATAGATATTACATAATTTCAAGGAAACGTATTAAGCATCTATTTTAATTCCCCCACTTTAGAAATAAGGAAACCAAAATCATCCCCTATGGTCATTCTGTCACCAAGTTCTGAAAATCTTTCTTTGAAATATGACAGATTTATCTCCTTTTCTGTATATCTACTCCTAACATAGCAAAACAGCTTTCACCACTTCACTTGTGAGCTTCAGTTGCCTCCTCTCTGGATCTCCGTGTCTATAGTCTCCCCTTCGTTCAGTTAAGTCTATACAGCTCTACTGTGAGAATAATCCTCACAAACCCTAACTGCCCAGTGACTATACTTTTAGAGTACTTCCAGTGGTCTCCAATGGTCTGATCAATCAACTACAGACAGTCACATGTTTTCCTAGTTGTTAAATTTTGCCCTTCCATGTTTGTGCCCAGAGAAAGCATTTATATCAGTCTTTACTACCTCCATGGACTCAATTCATCAGTCTTAATAAAGGATTCATCAGGTTTAGTTGGGCTTCTCCCATGACTCAGCAGTAAAGAATATGCCTGTAATGCAGGAGATGCAGGTTCGATTCCTGAGTTGGGAGGATCCCCTAGAGAAGGAAATGGCAACCCACTCCAGTATTCTTGCCTGGAGAACTCCATGGACAGAGGAGCCAGGAGGGTCCATAGGATCACAAAGAGTGAGATACAGTAGCAACTGAGCACACACACACAGGCACACACACACATTTAGTTGCATGTTGTGCACTCAGGCATTATTTCAGTTTGCTAGTATCAAGCTTCTATCTGGTTCTAAAAGAGGATCACAGTTGTTGGGAAGCAATATTTAATGGGGGGATCATATACTTCAGGTTGCTCTGGGTAACTAGGACAGGGTGGTGGACGAGGACAGCTGTCATAAAGAGATTTGGTTAGCTTTGAAGAGACAAACAAGCAGGAGCAGGCTGAGAACGGAAGGTAGGGCAAAGAACATAGACATTGTATGCAAGGACTGCCAGTCACAGGGGGAAATGGCCTTTAATCATGCTTTGTCTACCAGGCGCCCATTTCTTCTGTCTGGCAATTCAAATTCTATGATATCTTCCAAGATGAAAGTCCCACTCCTCTCTCTGAAAACTACACCAGTTACTTAGCTCTTCTATTTCTTTACTTTTCATATCATCTTTTGACTGTTGGAGGCATCTGACCTGGGATACCTTCCACTTTTCATTTTATTATTATAGCCCTTTTGGCAGTACTATTGTTTGAGGTATGCGAGGGCTATCTATAATTTCCAACTAATGTTTAAGTTTCTGAGGGCTGATAGGTATGTGCATGTGTACACACACACACACACACACACACACGAACACACAGAGGGTATCACAAGAGGGCTCAATGTATAGAAAATGCCAAAGAGATTGACTGAAATTATCTAAATATAGACAAGATATATTTAACTTAAATATAGGTGAGAAAATTCTCAATATAACAAATGTTCTTTTCAATATAATAAAAGTAAATTTGACATGTAAAATCATTTATTAATAAATTGAACATTCTATATATACTAAAATATAAGTATCCAAATTCTTTAAACAAAGAAATTGAAACTTTTTTACACTAGTAGATTGGCAAGGACTTAGGGTTTCTGGTCATACAGGATTTCTCTTTCAAGAAAATTTACTGCATATACATCAGCAGAGCAATTTCAATCTGATGATTAATCAGAACATGAAAGTAGCTTTGTTATGTAATTTTGACAGTTAAATAATACTCATTAAAATGAGATTCTTCCTGTAATATGACATTTTATAACATCAACAATAACACATCTTCTTTGTGTTATTTAATACAACATCTCTGAAAGTGGATTCCATGGGCTGATATTGATGGGTTTTATATTAAAAACGAGCTTTCTTAGTCAAACAAGTTTAAAGTTAAACAGACATATCAGGGCCTTTTACATATTATTGTGCATTTTGACTCTCCAAAAAGAAATATGTTATGCACTGCTTCCCAAACTACTTCAGACCATGGTATTTTGTGGAGCAGAGCTTCCGAGGAGCAAATATGGGGAAGCACCAACTGATAGATTGCATAGAGGTTGCACAATAAAGTGAGAGTTCTCAACTTGACGTCATTCTACCTGGCTTTGTGTCCCATATCCCTTACTTACTTTCTTACATACTGTATAATCCCATTTTGCTTTACTTTTCTTAGTCTCATTCTCCTCACCTATGAAAAAGAAGTGTGGTGGCTTGTTTCCATAATAGCCACTTTCAGTTCCTTCCTTCCCTATATGTGCCTCTCCCTGAAGAGGTATAATCTATTCCTCCACATCTTGGAATGTGGGCTGGTTCTGTGACTCACTTTCGGCTAATAGAATATGGTGGAAAGTACACTCGGTGACTTCCAAGTCTAGGTCAGAAGAAGCCTCGCTGCTTCCATCTGGTCTCTTGGAACATTCACTCTGCCTGGCACCAACTATTGTGTAAAAACTCTTGACTAGCCTGAGATTACTATGCTGTAAGGAAGGCTAAGGTAGCCATAGGGAGAGGTTGCATGGGGGGGGGGAGAGAGAGAGATACCTAGACAAATTCAGCTGTTGCAGCTATCCAAGAAAAGGCACCAGACATGTAAGTGATGAAGTTACCTTTAACATTCCAGCTCCAACAAATACCATGTGGAAAAGAATCAAGGAACCTAGCTAACAACTAGAGCCATGTTCCCAGATTTATGTTCTCAGAAGAGCAATGGCAGCCTTCTCCAGTCTTCCAACCTGCTCTACCTAAGACCTTAGTCATTGTGGAGCATAGAGGAGTCAGCCCCACTGTGCCCTGTCTGAATTCCTGATCCCCACATTTGCCAAATGAATACAATTGTCTAAACTAAGGATTTAGAGTAATTTGCTATATAGCAATGGATATCTGGACAGGTTCAATGAGATAAAAATACCAAATTAGGCTTGGCACAAAATGGATGCTCATTAATATTAGTTTCTTTCAGGCTTCCCTGGTGGTCCAGTGCATAAGGACACTGCCTTGCAGTGCAAGGGGTGCTGGTTCGATCTCTGGCCTGGGAGGATCCCATGTGCTGCGGAGTGGCTGGACCGATGTGTCCAAGTACCAAGCTGGAGCTCTGGGGCTCATGCGCCCAGAGCCGGTGCTCTGCACCAACTGATAGATTGCATAGAGGTTGCACAATAAAGTGAGAGTTCTCAACTTGACGTCATTCTACCTGGCTTTGTGTCCCATATCCCTTACTTACTTTCTTACATACTGTATAATCCCATTTTGCTTTACTTTTCTTAGTCTCATTCTCCTCACCTATGAAAAAGAAGTGTGGTGGCTTGTTTCCATAATAGCCACTTTCAGTTCCTTCCTTCCCTATATGTGCCTCTCCCTGAAGAGGTATAATCTATTCCTCCACATCTTGGAATGTGGGCTGGTTCTGTGACTCACTTTCGGCTAATAGAATATGGTGGAAAGTACACTCGGTGACTTCCAAGTCTAGGTCAGAAGAAGCCTCGCTGCTTCCATCTGGTCTCTTGGAACATTCACTCTGCCTGGCACCAACTATTGTGTAAAAACTCTTGACTAGCCTGAGATTACTATGCTGTAAGGAAGGCTAAGGTAGCCATAGGGAGAGGTTGCATGGGGGGGGGGAGAGAGAGAGATACCTAGACAAATTCAGCTGTTGCAGCTATCCAAGAAAAGGCACCAGACATGTAAGTGATGAAGTTACCTTTAACATTCCAGCTCCAACAAATACCATGTGGAAAAGAATCAAGGAACCTAGCTAACAACTAGAGCCATGTTCCCAGATTTATGTTCTCAGAAGAGCAATGGCAGCCTTCTCCAGTCTTCCAACCTGCTCTACCTAAGACCTTAGTCATTGTGGAGCATAGAGGAGTCAGCCCCACTGTGCCCTGTCTGAATTCCTGATCCCCACATTTGCCAAATGAATACAATTGTCTAAACTAAGGATTTAGAGTAATTTGCTATATAGCAATGGATATCTGGACAGGTTCAATGAGATAAAAATACCAAATTAGGCTTGGCACAAAATGGATGCTCATTAATATTAGTTTCTTTCAGGCTTCCCTGGTGGTCCAGTGCATAAGGACACTGCCTTGCAGTGCAAGGGGTGCTGGTTCGATCTCTGGCCTGGGAGGATCCCATGTGCTGCGGAGTGGCTGGACCGATGTGTCCAAGTACCAAGCTGGAGCCCTGGAGCGCATGTGCCCAGAGCTGGTGCTCTGCAGCGACAGAGGCCACTGCGATGGGAGGCCCACACAGGCCAAAGAACAAAGATAAATAAATGAAGGATCAATGGAAGTGGCCAGAAAAAAAATTAGTTTCTTTCCTTTTTTCTCCCAGAGGGCTTCTATCATGGGACACACATGCCCAAGATAGCTTCTCTTCTAATGTAGATCCTAAAGTTGAAGGAAAACAAAGAGTGATGGCAAGAAAGAAGTCAAGACTTCAAAATATCTAAAACACTGGAAATGTGTATATTTGAACATTCAATATCTGGGTGAAGAAAGACCTATTTTAAGATGAACCAAAGCTCAGTCATTCTAAACAAGGACTGTAAATTGTCTTCCTCTACTTTCTATATATTTGTGGTGATTTTAAAATGTTTGCAATTTTTTGACTCTCACTCTATTCAGAGGTTGGGTCTATGTCCCTTCTCCTTGAAAATAGGTGGGGTATTGTAACTGATCTGATGCAGAGTATGACAGAATTAATGTTATGGAACTTTCAAGACTAGGTCATTTAAGTCATTTTGGCTTCTACCTTATGAACAAGAATGTTTGCTTTTGAAGCTTTCAGCAACCATTACGCAGTCTGAGTTACTAAGAAACTCAAACTAGCAAATGTAGAAAGACAACGTGGAAAATCCCAGAGACTCCATGAAGAATGAGAGATTCCTGAGCAGTCAGCACCTGGCTATTCCTAGGTTTAATTATTGTCTGACTGCAATCATATGAGAGATCCAGAGCCAGAACCTCCCAGAGTAAATCTTCCCTAAATTTCTGGTATACAAGAACAATAAGAGATCATAAAATACCTGTTCTTTTAAGCCACTCATTTTCGTGGTAATGTGGGCCAGGTGTGGTGCTAGTGGTAAAGAATCTGCCTGCCAATTCAAGAGACATTCTAAGAGACACAGGCTTGATCCCTGGGTCAGGAAGGTCCGCTGGAGGAGGGAATGGCAACCCACTCCAGTATTCTTGCTTGGAGAATCCCATGGGCAGGGGAGCCTGGTGGGCGACAGTTCATGGGGTTGCAAAGAGTTAGACACAACTAAAGCGACTTAGCATGAGCATGCAAGCATGCATGGGGTAATAGCTAAGCGAAACTATATTTGTTTAAGTATATTAGTAATATGTTAGACTGTGTTAGATTATATCACCAGGAGCTTCCCATTTTTCTCTTATTTGTGTGTGATTCTATTAAATTGGGTACTTTTAGAAAATTATTTTTAATTGGGGGATAATTGTTTCACAGTGTTGTATTGGTTTCTGCCATACAAGAACATGAATCAGACATAAGTACAGCTGCATCCCCTCCCTCTTGAACCTCCCTCCCCCCCCCTCCCTCATCCCACCCCTCTAGGTCACCACCAAGCACCAGGCTGAGCTCCCTATGTTATACAGCAACTTCTAAATTGGGAACTTAAAGGAAAACCTATTCAAATATCTGTGAACTTAAACGACAAATTTACTCATGAACAAAATACCTCTACTTGTTAAACTAACTACAATTACAAAAACAGTTCCTACTTATGAAATAAAAAGTTAAAGTGCATGCTTTTTTATTTCAGTTTTCAAACACCAATCATTACTATATCATCTTTTAAAAAAAAAATTTAAAGCTTTTATTTTACTTTTAACTTTTACAGAGTTTTGTTGTTTACAGATATGTATGTTCCCAGATTAGTCATATGTATATCACCCCATCCCACCCCTCCAGGCAGTCACACAGCACCCCTGCAGGATCCCCTTTTCTCACAGAGCAATGACTATAGCTATTTTCTTCATATATCATCTTTTGAGTGCACCCTTTGCCTAGGTATTAAGAATTTTAGGAGAACAGAGTTCCAAGTATGTGAAAACAAGAAAAAACATTTTTTGAAAATGGTGCTACTCACACTTCTTTTCCAGAACCTCCCAGAGTAAATCTTCCCTAAATTTCTGGTATACAAGAACAATAAGAGATCAAATACCTGTTCTTTAAGCCACTCATTTTCGTGGTAATGTGGGCCAGGTGTGGTGCTAGTGGTAAAGAATCTGCCTGCCAATTCAAGAGACATTCTAAGAGACACAGGCTTGATCCCTGGGTCAGGAAGGTCCGCTGGAGGAGGGAATGGCAACCCACTCCAGTATTCTTGCTTGGAGAATCCCATGGGCAGGGGAGCCTGGTGGGCGACAGTTCATGGGGTTGCAAAGAGTTAGACACAACTAAAGCGACTTAGCATGAGCATGCAAGCATGCATGGGGTAATAGCTAAGCGAAACTATATTTGTTTAAGTATATTAGTAATATGTTAGACTGTGTTAGATTATATCACCAGGAGCTTCCCATTTTTCTCTTATTTGTGTGTGATTCTATTAAATTGGGTACTTTTAGAAAATTATTTTTAATTGGAGGATAATTGTTTCACAGTGTTGTATTGGTTTCTGCCATACAAGAACATGAATCAGACATAAGTACAGCTGCATCCCCTCCCTCTTGAACCTCCCTCCCACCCCTTCCCTCATCCCACCCCTCTAGGTCACCACCAAGCACCAGGCTGAGCTCCCTATGTTATACAGCAACTTCTAAATTGGGAACTTAAAGGAAAACCTATTCAAATATCTGTGAACTTAAACGACAAATTTACTCATGAACAAAATACCTCTACTTGTTAAACTAACTACAATTACAAAAACAGTTCCTACTTATGAAATAAAAAGTTAAAGTGCATGCTTTTTTATTTCAGTTTTCAAACACCAATCATTACTATATCATCTTTTAAAAAAAAAATTTAAAGCTTTTATTTTACTTTTAACTTTTACAGAGTTTTGTTGTTTACAGATATGTATGTTCCCAGATTAGTCATATGTATATCACCCCATCCCACCCCTCCAGGCAGTCACACAGCACCCCTGCAGGATCCCCTTTTCTCACAGAGCAATGACTATAGCTATTTTCTTCATATATCATCTTTTGAGTGCACCCTTTGCCTAGGTATTAAGAATTTTAGGAGAACAGAGTTCCAAGTATGTGAAAACAAGAAAAAACATTTTTTGAAAATGGTGCTACTCACACTTCTTTTCTTTGATTCTTATCCAGAAAAACATAAATAAAAACGCTATTATTTACCCCTCTCTGTGCCATCTATTATCAGCACACTGTTTGGCTAGTGAGAAGTGAATAGCTTGGAGTGGAAGGAATTTCAAAGGAGGATGGACAAGCACTTAAAGGCCAATCTAACATAGGTTCACCTCTCATAGTAGTATACTGAAGACTGCATAGTTTATTACACTAATCACTGGTTATTTTTCCATGATCCCCAAATCCACAGCCTTTCAAAAGCCCAATGTTAGCACAAGCACAACACAGTTTTATAGGTTACTTCTATAAATATACAAAGAAAAATGTACTTATATAACCAACTCTTGGGGGAAATTGCCCAACTCTTTTTATTAGACTAGCATAAGCTTTATATCAATATCTGACTGTGACAGTATGAAAAAGAATTATAGAGCTATCTCGTATTGTTGTTGTTCGGTCACAAAGTTGTATCTGATTCCTGTGACCCCATGGACTGTAGCATGCCAGGCTCCTCTATCCTCCACTATCCCAGAGTTTGCTCAAACTCATGTCCATCGAGTTGGTGATGCTATCTAACCATATCTTCCTCTGCCACTCCCTTCTCCTGCCTTCAATCATTCCCAGCATCAGTCTTTTCCAATAAGTCAGCTCTTTGCATCAGATGGTGAAAGTACTGGAACTTTGGCTTCAGCTTCAGCATCAGTCTTTCTAATGAATAAGGTTCATTTCCTTGAGTATTGATTGGTTTGATCTCCTCGCAGTCCAAGGGATTCTCAAGAGTTTTCTCCAGCACCATGATTTGAAAGCATCAATTCCAAGAAATACCCATGCTAGTTTTCATAGTGGTTGTTATCAGATTGCATTTCCACCAACAGTGTAAGAGGGTTCCCTTTTCTCCACACCATCTCCAGCATTGATTGTTTATATACTTTCTGATGATGGCCATTCTGACTGATGTGAGATTATACCTCATTGGGGTTTAGATTTGCATTTCTCTAATAATGAGTGGTGTTGAGCTTCTTTTCATGTGTTTATTAGCCATCTGTATGTCTTCATTGGAGAAATGTCTGTTTAATTCTGCCCACTTTTTGACTGGGTTGTCTGTTTTTCTAGATGTCTGTTTTTCTAGTTTTGAGCTGCGTGAGCTGTTTGTATACCATACAATCCAGCAACCCCACTACTGGGCACATACCCTGAAGAAATCAGAATTGAAAAAGATGCATGCACCCCAATGTTCATTGCAGCACAATTTACAATAGCTAGGACATGGAAGCAACCTAGATGTCCATCAGCAGACGAATGAATTTTGGTACATATATGCAATGGAATATTACTCAGGTATAAAAAGGAATGCATTTGAGCCAGTTCTAATGAGGTGGATGAATCTAGAGCCTATTACACAGAGTAAACTAAGTTGTTAAGAGAGACAAATACTGTATATTAACACATATATATGGAATCTAGAAAGATGGTACTGAGCATCCTACGTACAGGGCAGCAAAGGGAACACAGACATAAAGAACAGACTTTTGAACTCAGTGGGAGCAAGAGAGGGTGGGATGATTTGAGAGAATAGCATTGAAACATGTACATTACCATATGTAAAATAGATGACCAGTGGGAGTTTGATGTATGATGCAGGGCACCCAAAGCCAGGGCCCTGTGACAACCTGGAAGGATGGGGTAGAGAGGGAGTCAGGAAGGGGGTTCAGGACGGATGGCACACATGTATGCCTATGGGCAATTCATTTTATGTATGGCAAAAACCATCACAATATTGTAAAATCCATTACTGCTTCCACTTTTTACCCTTCTGTTTGCCATGAAGTCATAGGCAGGATGTCATGATTTTTGTTTCTTTAACGCTGAATTTCAAGTCAGCTTTTTCACTCTACTCTTTCACCCTCATCAAGAAGCTCTTTAGATCCTCTTTGCTTTCTGCCATTAGAGTGATATCATCTGCATATCAATAGAGGATAACAATAGAATGGGAAAGACTAGCGATCTCTTCAAAAAAATTGGAGATATCAAGGGAACATTTCATTCAAGGATGGGCATTATAAAGGACAGAAACAATTAATATAGATGCAAAATCCCAAATAAATCATTATCAAATAGAGCACTGCAATGTGTAATAAAGATAATGCATCATGACCAAATTGGGCTATCCCAGCAATGCAAGATTGGATTAAACAGAAAATCTAATGAAAATTTCACACTAACATATTAAATAAAAAATTTTATAATCACCTGAATATATGTAAAAGTCCAAAATAATGCTGCGTGAGCTGTTTGTATACCATACAATCCAGCAACCCCACTACTGGGCACATACCCTGAAGAAATCAGAATTGAAAAAGATGCATGCACCCCAATGTTCATTGCAGCACAATTTACAATAGCTAGGACATGGAAGCAACCTAGATGTCCATCAGCAGACGAATGAATTTTGGTACATATATGCAATGGAATATTACTCAGGTATAAAAAGGAATGCATTTGAGCCAGTTCTAATGAGGTGGATGAATCTAGAGCCTATTACACAGAGTAAACTAAGTTGTTAAGAGAGACAAATACTGTATATTAACACATATATATGGAATCTAGAAAGATGGTACTGAGCATCCTACGTACAGGGCAGCAAAGGGAACACAGACATAAAGAACAGACTTTTGAACTCAGTGGGAGCAAGAGAGGGTGGGATGATTTGAGAGAATAGCATTGAAACATGTACATTACCATATGTAAAATAGATGACCAGTGGGAGTTTGATGTATGATGCAGGGCACCCAAAGCCAGGGCCCTGTGACAACCTGGAAGGATGGGGTAGAGAGGGAGTCAGGAAGGGGGTTCAGGACGGATGGCACACATGTATGCCTATGGGCAATTCATTTTATGTATGGCAAAAACCATCACAATATTGTAAAATCCATTACTGCTTCCACTTTTTACCCTTCTGTTTGCCATGAAGTCATAGGCAGGATGTCATGATTTTTGTTTCTTTAACGCTGAATTTCAAGTCAGCTTTTTCACTCTACTCTTTCACCCTCATCAAGAAGCTCTTTAGATCCTCTTTGCTTTCTGCCATTAGAGTGATATCATCTGCATATCAATAGAGGATAACAATAGAATGGGAAAGACTAGCGATCTCTTCAAAAAAATTGGAGATATCAAGGGAACATTTCATTCAAGGATGGGCATTATAAAGGACAGAAACAATTAATATAGATGCAAAATCCCAAATAAATCATTATCAAATAGAGCACTGCAATGTGTAATAAAGATAATGCATCATGACCAAATTGGGCTATCCCAGCAATGCAAGATTGGATTAAACAGAAAATCTAATGAAAATTTCACACTAACATATTAAATAAAAAATTTTATAATCACCTGAATATATGTAAAAAGTCCAATAAAATTGAACGCTGCTATCAGCACTTCTACGTTTATAATTGTCATAATGAGCACAGTAAAGAAATAAATTAAATATAGAAGAACTCAAATGGAAAACTGTTATTTCTCAAAGTTGAGATTATTATCTGTATATAAAACCTCATTATTAGGATTTATGACCAAATTAACAGGATGTAGAAGGAAAAAATTATATTCAACAACCAACTACCCTCTAGAGTAATTTGTTAATAGATACACAATATAAAAGATATAAATGGTCATATCAAAACATAAAATGAAGGGCAGTAAAACAGAGTTTTTATATGTGATTCAAGTTAAGTTCTGGTCAGCTTAAAATATATTGCTACACTTATTAGTTGTTTTATATAAGCCCTGTGGAAACCAAAAAGAAAAAACCTAGAGCGGATACACAAAAGATAAAGAGAAGGGAATCAAAGCATATTATTAGAGAAAACCACCAGTCCACAAAGGCAGACATGAAGAAGAGAACAAGGGAATTACAAAGCTACCAGAAAACAGTGAATAAGATGGCATTAGTAGGTCCTTGTGTGTGCTAAGTTGCTTCAGTCATGTCTGACTCTTTGCAACCCTTGTCAGGTTCCTCTGTTCATTGATTCTCTAGGTAAGAATACTGGAGTGGGTTGCCATTCCCTTCTCCAGGGGATGTTTCCTACCAGCGGTCAAACCTGGTATCAGTAGATCCACCAAATTGAACACAGTAGAAATCCAGGAATCTTCTTCGCTTACTCTTCATAGCCAATCCATCAATAATCCCCATCAAGTTTCTGTTCTATATATATATACTCTTCTCCTTCCATCCATCTCTCCTCTTCTACCACCTGAGTCTAAGCTACAATAATTTCCTGCCTAGACTATTAAATATGCTCTTGAAAGATCTCCTTGAATCCAGTCTGTCAACCCCCAGTCCATTACACAGTAATCACAAAATAAGAATTACAGTATGCCATGCCTCTCCAAATAATCTTAACTGGTTACTCATTGTTCTGAGTGTGAGGATATACACATGAAAATGACAAGATTTTTAAGGATGCTCTGACACTTTATGCTTTCAGCCACTCTACCCCTCACTCATTGCAGTTTAGCTATACTAACCTTATTTCTGTGCCTTGAATGTGCCATGTCTTTGACATGGGACCTACCCACAGCTCGATCTTAACATTGTCTGGAACGTATTTTTTTTTTCTTTTGCATACTTCAGAGCTCAGGCCAAATTTTACTTCCTGAGGGAGGCCCGGTAGAAACGTGTTTCTACTTCACATCAGAGTACAGGGGAAAAGAAGGCTCCAGGGCAGGAAAACAAGGTTTGTAGGCATTTGTTTTATAAGCTGTTCTCTATATCTGTTTTATATGTTGGCAGTTCTATAGGTCTGCTTTTCAAAACGACCTGAATCTTCTCATATCTCCACAGGTCATAGCTGCAAACTTGAGAAACATAGATCTGGGGTCTATATCATGGCCAAAAACCTGGTTGACAACTGACTCAATATTGTGCTACAAAGGGGAAAATAAGATCTATCCCTTTATTGTCCCTATTGATCCTGGAATCAAGGAGTTGTCTTTCTTATAGGCACTAAGGAGTGGAAACAAAGAAGTTTCCCTTTTTCAGCCTTGTAGACACAGGTATTCAACTGTTCAATGTTGGTTCTAAATTTAGAATTGCTCGTGTTGGAGTGTTTGCTTAGTCTGACAAATAAACTATTCTCCTGAGTCTAATACTTGGAGTCTACATACTTTTTCTCATTCAAAAAATGCTACAGACTATGACTGGTCTTCAACCTGGGGATTCTAAAAGTAACTTTTAAAACTCCCAAGTCATTCTGATTTTGACTCTCTTCACTCAAAGTTATGAACAATATATCTTACTTTAGCAAAACTTAGTTACCTGATATGAACAGCCAACTCATTGGAAAAGACCCTGATGCTGGGAAAGATTGAAGGCAAAAGGAGAAGAGGGTGGCAGAGGATGAGACGGTTGGATGGCATCACCAATTCAATTGACATGGATTTGGGCAAACTCTGGGAGATGGTGAGGGATGGGAAGGGCTGGCGTGCTGTGGTCCATGGAGTCACAAAGAGACACCACTTAGCGACTGAATAACAACATCAAGATCAACGTCAATGAGTTTTCTTCCTTTGTTTTCTTCTAGGAGTGTTGTGGTTTTAGGTTGTACATTTAAGTCTTTATTTAACTTACTTTAAGTTAATTTTTCTGAGTAGAGAAAGATTGAGTCCCAATTTCGTTCCTTTGCATGTGGCTGTCAGGTTTCCTAACACCATTTATTGAAGAGACTATCTTTTCTCCATTGAGTATTGTAAGATCCCTTGTCAAATATTAGTTGACTGTATACACACAGATTTATTTCTGGGCTCACTATTCAGTTCCATTGCTCTATATGTCTGTTTATGTAACAGTATTATACTGTTTTTTTTTTAATACTGTTTTGATTATTACAACTTTGTAATATAGTTTGAATTCAGCAAGTGTGAAGACCCTTGGTTCTGCAGCAAATAGACAGTCTGAGGGCCAAAAGGGCTCCGGATATCCTGGCTGGTGGCCTGAAGATACCCTGGGTCATCAGCACAAAGGATTTTCTTTGGGACTGATGGTGGCAGAAAAGGCCCTGGAGAAACACCGTGAGGAAAGATGATTGCCAATAGGCCTGTAGATTCCACAGCAACTCCGAAGGGTAGTGCCCCAAGGGCTCCCACTATCCTGTGACCCCAGTAAGTGTTCAGACTGAAAGGGACACCCCAGCACCAGATTGCTAGTAGGTTTGGGGCCAGTAGTTGGAACAGGCCTCCCCAAGGTTGAAAAGACTCTCTATACCACAGCACAAAGCAGAGTGACAGACAGAAGGGCCTCCAGTTTCCCAGCACACGCGTAGGTGGGTACCATGGCCTGTGGGTGGGCTGGTGGTGGAAAGTGTCCATGCACCACCACTAGTGTAAGTGGAAGGACCCCCAGGTTACAAGGATATGGGAGGGATGGGGGCTGAAAGAGCTAATGGGCAGGTAAATAGCAAGAGGGGCCTGAGCCTGCCCAGTACTGGATAGTTACACTGTTACCACAAGCACTCTTTAACTCAACGTCACATGGGCAGGCTGATGGCTGGAGGACCCTTTGTTCCCTGGCAGTGGGACAGACTGGGGGGAACGAAATGACATGAGGAACTCCAGTGAGTGCCCAGGTTTCCGACAGAATTGTTAGAATGGCTCATGGTTTCCCAGCATGCAGAGAGGCTGGGGGCCTGAATAACCCATGGAACCCAAGCAGGGAGTCTGGTTGGATATCGGAAGGACCTATGGGACACCAAGGCACTGCTGCAAAGATAGTCGCCAAAAGTCATTTGTCTTCCACAGCACTCTGGAGGCCTGAGAGTGGAAGGTGTTTAGTTCTCCCATCTGCCTCAAGCTGGGGTCCTAAAGTATCTGTGGATTTCAGACCAGCTGGCATTCAGAGGGCCCTCAAACTGGTCCCCCCAATAAGTATCAGTGGGTAGCTGGAATGGAAGTGGACTGACTAGCAAGAAGGAAGTATGGTGGCTGAGAAGGTTCCTACTTCATCAGCACATAAGCATGTTGTAAGCAGGAAGCACTCTTGGTTGCACTCTGAGACAGGCCTGTTTGGAGGCCAGAAAGGGTGTCATGTCCACAGCATGTGGGCCAGCTGAAGGCCAGTTCACCCTATGCTCCCTAGCCCAGGTACAGGTTTGGGGACCAAATGATGGATGAACCGAAGTAAATACTCTTGTTAGTGGCCAGAAGACCCACACGTCTGCACATAGTGCAGAAGGATGGTGGCCCAGAAGGGTCTCCATTCCTGAGGGTACATGTGGCCTAGGGCCAGAGGGACTCTGGGCTCCCCACCAGCAAGGGCTTGTATTTCCACAGCATGGTGTCCAGGGATAGTTAGTTTGCTCTGTGTTGCTTAGCACGAATGGTCCAAAGAATGTGCAAAACTCAAGCGTGGCAATGTTTCTGCCAGGAAGGTCCTCGGGCACCACATGTAGAGGATGGTGCAAAAGGGTTCCTCTTCCTCAAAATGCATTTGGTGTTGAAGACATAAAGGGCCCTCAGCTCTAAAACATGTGAGGCTTGTATGGTGGCCCAAAGAACTTTTAGTGTACAGCTTGAGGTGAGAATGAAGTTCTTTTCTTGAAGGTAAAGGATATGGGAGGGATGGGGCTGAAAGAGCTAATGGGCAGGTAAGCAGGGCCTGAGCCTGCCCAGTACTGGATAGTTACACTGTTACCACAAGCACTCTTTAACTCAACGTCACATGGGCAGGCTGATGGCTGGAGGACCCTTTGTTCCCTGGCAGTGGGACAGACTGGGGGGAACGAAATGACATGAGGAACTCCAGTGAGTGCCCAGGTTTCCGACAGAATTGTTAGAATGGCTCATGGTTTCCCAGCATGCAGAGAGGCTGGGGGCCTGAATAACCCATGGAACCCAAGCAGGGAGTCTGGTTGGATATCGGAAGGACCTATGGGACACCAAGGCACTGCTGCAAAGATAGTCCCCTAAAAGTCATTTGTCTTCCACAGCACTCTGGAGGCCTGAGAGTGGAAGGTGTTTAGTTCTCCCATCTGCCTCAAGCTGGGGTCCTAAAGTATCTGTGGATTTCAGACCAGCTGGCATTCAGAGGGCCCTCAAACTGGTCCCCCCAATAAGTATCAGTGGGTAGCTGGAATGGAAGTGGACTGACTAGCAAGAAGGAAGTATGGTGGCTGAGAAGGTTCCTACTTCATCAGCACATAAGCATGTTGTAAGCAGGAAGCACTCTTGGTTGCACTCTGAGACAGGCCTGTTTGGAGGCCAGAAAGGGTGTCATGTCCACAGCATGTGGGCCAGCTGAAGGCCAGTTCACCCTATGCTCCCTAGCCCAGGTACAGGTTTGGGGACCAAATGATGGATGAACCGAAGTAAATACTCTTGTTAGTGGCCAGAAGACCCACACGTCTGCACATAGTGCAGAAGGATGGTGGCCCAGAAGGGTCTCCATTCCTGAGGGTACATGTGGCCTAGGGCCAGAGGGACTCTGGGCTCCCCACCAGCAAGGGCTTGTATTTCCACAGCATGGTGTCCAGGGATAGTTAGTTTGCTCTGTGTTGCTTAGCACGAATGGTCCAAAGAATGTGCAAAACTCAAGCGTGTGGCAATGTTTCTGCCAGGAAGGTCCCTCAGGGCACCAGCATGTGAGGAGGATGGTGGCCAAAAGGGTTCCCTCTTCCTCAAAATGCATTTGGTGTTGAAGACATAAAGGGCCCTCAGCTCTAAAACATGTGAGGCTTGTATGGTGGCCCAAAGAACTTTTAGTGTACAGCTATGAGGATGAGAATTGTAGATTTCTTTTCTTGAAGTGTCCTTATCCCCCTTATTCATTTTGATCTGTTCATATTTTCTATTTCTTCATGATTCAGTATTAGTAGGTTTCATGTTTCTGGGGATGTATCATACCATTTCTTCTAGATTATCCAATTTGTTGGTGTTTATGTTTTCATAGTCTCTTATGATCCTTTTTATTTCTATTGTATCAGTTCTGTTGTCTTCTCTTTTATTCATAATTTTATTTGTCTGGGTCTCTCTCTCTCTTGGTTAGTCTAGCTAAAGGTTTGTCAATCTGGGTTATCTTTTCAAAGAACCAGATCTTGGTTTTGTTCATTTTTTCTGTTGTTTTCTTATATTTTCATTTCATTTACTTCTGCTGCATTCTTCATTATATCCTTTCTTCTGCTAATTTGGACTCAGTTTGTTCTTTTTTCATAGTGGCTGTACCAATTTATATTGTCACCAACAGTGCATGAGGGTTCCTTTCTCTCCACAGCCTTGCCAGTATTTGTTATTTGTTGTTGTTGTTTTTTTAAATATATATATATATATATATATATACATATATATATATATATATATATATGTATGTATAATAGCCATTCTGGCAGGCATGGGGTGATATTTCACTGTGATTTTTAAAAATTTAATTATTTTTGGCTATTCTGGGTTATCACTGCTGCTGCAGGCTCCTCTCTAGTTGCAGGGAGTGGGGGCTACTCTCTAGTTGAGGTGAGCAGGCTTCTTGTTGCAGTGAGTTTTCTTGGTGTGGAACTCAGGCCCTTCTTAGGTGGCAATGGGCTCCAGAGTTGTGGCTCTGAGTTGCTTAGCACGAATGGTCCAAAGAATGTGCAAAACTCAAGCGTGTGGCAATGTTTCTGCCAGGAAGGTCCCTCAGGGCACCAGCATGTGAGGAGGATGGTGGCCAAAAGGGTTCCCTCTTCCTCAAAATGCATTTGGTGTTGAAGACATAAAGGGCCCTCAGCTCTAAAACATGTGAGGCTTGTATGGTGGCCCAAAGAACTTTTAGTGTACAGCTATGAGGATGAGAATTGTAGATTTCTTTTCTTGAAGTGTCCTTATCCCCCTTATTCATTTTGATCTGTTCATATTTTCTATTTCTTCATGATTCAGTATTAGTAGGTTTCATGTTTCTGGGGATGTATCATACCATTTCTTCTAGATTATCCAATTTGTTGGTGTTTATGTTTTCATAGTCTCTTATGATCCTTTTTATTTCTATTGTATCAGTTCTGTTGTCTTCTCTTTTATTCATAATTTTATTTGTCTGGGTCTCTCTCTCTCTTGGTTAGTCTAGCTAAAGGTTTGTCAATCTGGGTTATCTTTTCAAAGAACCAGATCTTGGTTTTGTTCATTTTTTCTGTTGTTTTCTTATATTTTCATTTCATTTACTTCTGCTGCATTCTTCATTATATCCTTTCTTCTGCTAATTTGGACTCAGTTTGTTCTTTTTTCATAGTGGCTGTACCAATTTATATTGTCACCAACAGTGCATGAGGGTTCCTTTCTCTCCACAGCCTTGCCAGTATTTGTTATTTGTTGTTGTTGTTTTTTTAAATATATATATATATATATATATACATATATATATATATATATATATGTATGTATAATAGCCATTCTGGCAGGCATGGGGTGATATTTCACTGTGATTTTTAAAAATTTAATTATTTTTGGCTATTCTGGGTTATCACTGCTGCTGCAGGCTCCTCTCTAGTTGCAGGGAGTGGGGGCTACT
Organism: Tragulus kanchil; assembly: GCA_022376925.1. Classification (NCBI taxonomy): domain Eukaryota; kingdom Metazoa; phylum Chordata; class Mammalia; order Artiodactyla; family Tragulidae; genus Tragulus; species Tragulus kanchil. Next base: position 85,241,509 of record JAIOJX010000001.1, read on the forward strand.
CTCTAGTTGAGGTGAGCAGGCTTCTTGTTGCAGTGAGTTTTCTTGGTGTGGAACTCAGGCTCTAGGGCACATGGGCTTCAGTAGTTGTGGTCAATGGGCTCCAGAGTTGTGGCTCTGAGGCTCTAGAGCACAGGCTCCATAGTTGTGTCTCACGGGCTTAGTTGTTATGCAGCATGTGAGATCTTCCTGGATCAGGGATTGAACCCATGTCTCCTGCATTGGCAGGTGAACTCTTTACCACTGAGCGACCAGGGAAGCCCTCCCTGTGATTTTGAATTGCATTTCCCTGACCATCAGTCATGTTGAACTTTTAATGTGTTTGTTGGTCATGTGTATGTCTTCTTTGAAAAAAATGTCTATTCATGTCCACTGTCCATTTTTTAATCAGGCTGTATATTTTTTTGATGTTGAGTCATATGAGTTCTTGTATATTTTGAATATTAAACTCCTTGTCAGATATCATTTGCAATATCTTTTCCCATCAAGTAGGCAACCTTTTCATTTTATTGATAGTTTTCTTTATTGTGCAGAAGCGTTTAAGTTTGATGTAGGATCATTTGAATGTTTTTGCTTTGATTTCCTTTGTCTGAGGAGACATATCCAAAAACTATTGTAAAGACCTATAGTTTAAGGTCTCATGTTTACATCTTTAATTCATTTTAAGTTTATTTTTTATATGGTGTGAGAAAGTAGTCCAATTTTATTGTCTTATATGTAGCTGTCCAGTTTTCCCACTTACTGAAGAGGCTGTACTTTCCCACTTTATATTCTTCTTTTGTCATAGATTAATTAACACCATATAAGTGTGGGTTCATTTCTGGGCTCTCTGTTCAATTCCATTACTCTATGTGTCTGTTTTTGTGCCCATACCATACTCTTTTGATTACTGTAGCTTGGTAGTATAGTTTGAAATCAGGGAGTGTGATATTTTCTGTTTTCTTCTTTGTTCTGAAAATTATTTTAGCTATTCATAATATTTTGTGCAGCCACACAAGTTATAGAATTATTTGTTCTGGGAAAAATGCAATTGGTATTTGATAAGGATTTCACTGAAGCTCTCAATTGCCTTGGGTAGTATGGTTATTTTAACAACATTAATTCTTCCAGTCCAGTCCATGTGTATGCTATTTCTTTCCATCTGTGTTATCTTCAATTTCTTTCATCGGTATCTTATAGTTTTCTGAGTATAGATTTTTAACCTCCTTAGATTTATTCCTAGGTATTCTATTCTTTTTGATGCCATTATAAATGTAATTGTTTTCTTAACTTTCTTTCTGATAGTTTATTATTAGTGTATAGAAATGGAGCAGATTTCTATATATTAATTTTGTATTCTGTAAGTTTACTGAATTTGTTGATAAATTCTAGTAGTTTTTTTTCTAGTTTAGTTCACTTTTTATTTATTTTTAATTGGGGGATAATTGCTTTATAGTGTTTTTTCTTTCTTGCTGTAGAACATTGTAAATCAGTCATAACTATATATGTATCTCCTCCCTCTTGAGCCTTCTTCCCACTCTCAAATCCAATCCTTCTAGGTCATCGCAGAGTGCTGGGCTCCCCGTGTTATACAGCAGCTTCCCACTAGTACCTATTTTACATATGATAGTGTATATATGTCAATGACACTTTCTCAATTTATCCCACCCTCTTTTCCCCTATCTGTGTCCAGAAGTCTGTTCTTTATGTCTGTGTCTCCATTCCTCTCCTGCAAATAAGTTCATCAATGTTGTTTTTCTAGATTCCACATATATGTGTTAATATACTATATTCATTTTACTCTTTCTGACTTACTTCATTCTCTTTAACAGGCTCTAAGTTAATCCACCTCACTACAACTCACTCAAATTCATTCATTTTGTGGCTGAGTAATATTCCATTGTATATATGTACCACAACTTCTTTATCCATTCATCTGTTGATAGACATATAGGTTGCTCCCATGTCCTGGATATTGTAAATAGTGCTGCAATGAGCACTAGGGTACATGTATCTTTTAGAATTGTAGCTTTCTCAGGGTATGTGCCCAGTAGTGGGATTGCTGAGTCATATGGTAGGTTTTTTTTTTTTTTTTTTTTTAAAGATTTATTTATTTATTTACTTTGGGCGGGGGTCGGGTTGGGGAGGGAAGGGAGCAGGCGGGCCACTTCTATTGGTCTTTCATTTCTCTATTTTCATTTGTCTTCGTTCTTTGGCTCCTGTGGGCCTCCCATCGCGGTGGCGTCTGTCATTGCAGAGCACCGGCTCTGGGCACATGCACTCCAGAGCTCCGGCTCGGCAGTTGGACACATCAGTCCAGCCGCTCCGCGGCACGTGAGATCTTCCCAGGCCAGGGCTCGAACCGGCACCCTTTGCACTGCAAGGCGGTGTCCTTACCCACTGGACCACCAGGGGAAGCCCCCATATGATAGTTTTATTCCTAGTTTTTAAAGAAATCTCCATAGTTCTCCATTGTGGCTGCATCAACTTACATCTCTACGAATAGTATAAGAGGGCTCCCTTTTCTCCACATCTTCTCCAGCGTTTATTGTTTGTAGTTTTTTTTTTTTTTTTTGATGATGGCTAGTTTTGGCTATTCTGGGTTTTCACTGCTGCCACAGGCTCTTCTCTAGTTGAGGTGAGCAGGCTTCTTGTTACGGTGACATCTCTTGTTGTAGAACTCGGGCTCTTGGACACACGGGTTCCCACTAGTACCTATTTTACATATGATAGTGTATATATGTCAATGACACTTTCTCAATTTATCCCACCCTCTTTTCCCCTATCTGTGTCCAGAAGTCTGTTCTTTATGTCTGTGTCTCCATTCCTCTCCTGCAAATAAGTTCATCAATGTTGTTTTTCTAGATTCCACATATATGTGTTAATATACTATATTCATTTTACTCTTTCTGACTTACTTCATTCTCTTTAACAGGCTCTAAGTTAATCCACCTCACTACAACTCACTCAAATTCATTCATTTTGTGGCTGAGTAATATTCCATTGTATATATGTACCACAACTTCTTTATCCATTCATCTGTTGATAGACATATAGGTTGCTCCCATGTCCTGGATATTGTAAATAGTGCTGCAATGAGCACTAGGGTACATGTATCTTTTAGAATTGTAGCTTTCTCAGGGTATGTGCCCAGTAGTGGGATTGCTGAGTCATATGGTAGGTTTTTTTTTTTTTTTTTTTTTAAAGATTTATTTATTTATTTACTTTGGGCGGGGGTCGGGTTGGGGAGGGAGGGGAGTGGGCGGGCCACTTCTATTGGTCTTTCATTTCTCTATTTTCATTTGTCTTCGTTCTTTGGCTCCTGTGGGCCTCCCATCGCGGTGGCGTCTGTCATTGCAGAGCACCGGCTCTGGGCACATGCACTCCAGAGCTCCGGCTCGGCAGTTGGACACATCAGTCCAGCCGCTCCGCGGCACGTGAGATCTTCCCAGGCCAGGGCTCGAACCGGCACCCTTTGCACTGCAAGGCGGTGTCCTTACCCACTGGACCACCAGGGGAAGCCCCCATATGATAGTTTTATTCCTAGTTTTTAAAGAAATCTCCATAGTTCTCCATTGTGGCTGCATCAACTTACATCTCTACGAATAGTATAAGAGGGCTCCCTTTTCTCCACATCTTCTCCAGCGTTTATTGTTTGTAGTTTTTTTTTTTTTTTTTGATGATGGCTAGTTTTGGCTATTCTGGGTTTTCACTGCTGCCACAGGCTCTTCTCTAGTTGAGGTGAGCAGGCTTCTTGTTACGGTGACATCTCTTGTTGTAGAACTCGGGCTCTTGGACACACGGGCTTCAATAGCCGAAGGACATGAGCTCAGTAGTTGTGGCTCTGAGGCTCTAGAGCACAGGCTTAATAGTTGTGGCTCATGGGCTCAGTTGCTCCACAATATGTGGGGTCTTCCTGGATCAAGGATCAAACCCGTGTCTCCTGGATTGGCAGGCAAAGTCTTTAGCACTGAGCTACCAGGGAAGCCCCTTGATGATGGTCATTTTTACAAGGTAAAAAAGCAGCCCTCAGAATGGGAGAAAATAGTTGCAAATGAAGCAACCGACAGAGGATTAATCTCCAAAATACATACGCAGCCCATGGAACTCAATATCAGAGAAGCAACCCAATCAAAAAATAGACAGAAGACCTAAACAGACATTCTTCAAAGAAGACATACAGATGACTAATAAACACATGAAAAGATGCTTAACACCACTCATTGTTAGAGAAATGTAAATCAAAACTACAATGAGGTATCACCTTGCACCAATCAGAAAAGCCATCATCTAGTAGCTTTTTGGTGGCATCTTTAGGATTTTCTATGTATAAGACCATGTCATCTGCAAACAGATATTTTTACTTCTCTCCCTTTTGGATTTCTTTTATTTCTTTTTCTTGTCTGATTGTTGTACCTAGAACTTTCAATACTATTTTGAATAAAAGTGATGAGATTAGGCATCCTTATCTTAGAGGAAAGACTGTCAATTTTTCAATGTTGAGTATGATATTGGCTGTGGGTTTATCATATATGGCCTGTATTATGTTGAGGTATAAAAGAGGCGAACTACTTACTGTGGATATGGATGATTTTACTACTTTTATCTTTTAACCTTCCAATTAGCTTTATAAGTTGTTGGGCTACTACCTTTACTATATAATTTACTTTACCATTGTGATTTTTTTTCCTTCCATACTTTTCATATTTCTAGTCATGGCCTTTACTTTTCTACTTGAAGAGCTCTCTAACATTTCTTAAAAAGTGGTTTTCATGGTGCTGAATGCTTTCAGCTTTTTGCTTGCCTGTAAAACTTTGATCTCTCCTTCAAATCTTCTCTAGTTGAGGTGAGCAGGCTTCTTGTTACGGTGACATCTCTTGTTGTAGAACTCGGGCTCTTGGACACACGGGCTTCAATAGCCGAAGGACATGAGCTCAGTAGTTGTGGCTCTGAGGCTCTAGAGCACAGGCTTAATAGTTGTGGCTCATGGGCTCAGTTGCTCCACAATATGTGGGGTCTTCCTGGATCAAGGATCAAACCCGTGTCTCCTGGATTGGCAGGCAAAGTCTTTAGCACTGAGCTACCAGGGAAGCCCCTTGATGATGGTCATTTTTACAAGGTAAAAAAGCAGCCCTCAGAATGGGAGAAAATAGTTGCAAATGAAGCAACCGACAGAGGATTAATCTCCAAAATACATACGCAGCCCATGGAACTCAATATCAGAGAAGCAACCCAATCAAAAAATAGACAGAAGACCTAAACAGACATTCTTCAAAGAAGACATACAGATGACTAATAAACACATGAAAAGATGCTTAACACCACTCATTGTTAGAGAAATGTAAATCAAAACTACAATGAGGTATCACCTTGCACCAATCAGAAAAGCCATCATCTAGTAGCTTTTTGGTGGCATCTTTAGGATTTTCTATGTATAAGACCATGTCATCTGCAAACAGATATTTTTACTTCTCTCCTTTTGGATTTCTTTTATTTCTTTTTCTTGTCTGATTGTTGTACCTAGAACTTTCAATACTATTTTGAATAAAAGTGATGAGATTAGGCATCCTTATCTTAGAGGAAAGACTGTCAATTTTTCAATGTTGAGTATGATATTGGCTGTGGGTTTATCATATATGGCCTGTATTATGTTGAGGTATAAAAGAGGCGAACTACTTACTGTGGATATGGATGATTTTACTACTTTTATCTTTTAACCTTCCAATTAGCTTTATAAGTTGTTGGGCTACTACCTTTACTATATAATTTACTTTACCATTGTGATTTTTTTTCCTTCCATACTTTTCATATTTCTAGTCATGGCCTTTACTTTTCTACTTGAAGAGCTCTCTAACATTTCTTAAAAAGTGGTTTTCATGGTGCTGAATGCTTTCAGCTTTTTGCTTGCCTGTAAAACTTTGATCTCTCCTTCAAATCTGAATGAGAACCTCACCGGGTAGAGTATTCTTGGTTTTAGATTTTTCCCGTTCATCACTTTAAATATATCTTGTACTTCCTTCTGGTCTGCAGAATTTCTGCTGAAACTAAGCTCATAGCCTTATGGGTTTCATTTGTATATAATGTGTTGCTTTTACCTTGCTGCTTTTAATAGTTTATCTTTAATTTTTTCCATTTTGATTGCACTGAGTCACAGCGTGGTCCTCTTTGAGTTGATCCTGTTTGGGACTCTATACAGGCTGGACCTGAATATGTTTCCTTTCCTAGGTTGGGAAAATCTTCAGCTATTATGCCTTATAAAAAGTTCTTTGTCCCTTTCTCATTCTGGACCGCTATATTGCAAATGTTAGAATGCTTGATGTTTTCCCAGAGCTTTCTTAGACTATCCTCATCTTAAAAATTCTTTTTATCTGTTCATCTTCAATGATTTCTGCTGCTGTGTCTCCCAGTCTTGTGCTGATCCATTCCTGTGTTATCTAATCTGTCATTGACTTCTCTGGTGTATTTTTTTTATTATTCTTTATTTTAAAGGTTTTACAGAGTTTTTCTGTTCACAGACATGTATGTTCCCAGATCAGTCATATGCATGTCCCTGATCCCCATCCCCCCAGTTCCCCCCCTCCCACCCCTCCAGACCATCACCACATGCCATTGTGAGCACTCCTATTCCCTTAGCACAATGACAATAGCTATCTTTTCCACACATGACAGTAAAGGTTTCCATGTTACTCACTCCGTGCTTCCCCCTCCCTATTTCTTCCCCACAATGTCCATATGTCTATGCTCTGTCTGTTTTTCCATGAGTTCACTGCGTTCGTTATCAAGACCGTCCTGCTAGATTCCATATATGTGTGTTAGTATACTATATTTGTCTTTCTCTTTTTGACTTACTTCACTTTTTATGATAGGTTCTAGAGCCAGCCACTTCATTAGGACTGAGTCTTCTGCATTTCTTTTAACAGCTGAGTAGTATTCCATTGTATATATGTACCAGGGCTTCTGTATCCATTCATTCGTCGATGGGCATCTAGGTTGTTTCCATGTTCTGGCTATTGTATAGAGAGCTACAATGAACATTGGGGGTACAGGTGCTTCTTTCAGTTTTGATTTCATCAGGATATAAGCCTAAGAGTGGGATTGCTGGGTGATAGGGTGCTTCTATGTTTAGTTTTTTAAGGAATCTCCATATTGTCTTCCATAGAGGTTGTATCAGTTTACATTCCCACCAGCAATGCAACAGTGTTCCCTTTTCTCCGCACCCTCTCTGGCATTTATTGTCTGCAGATTTTTTGAAGATGGCCATTCTGACGGGTGTGAGGTAATATCTCATTGTAGGTTTGATTTGCATTTCTCTAATAATAAGCGAGGTTGAGCATTGTTTCATGTGTATTGGGGCCATCTGTATGTCCTCTTTGGAGAGGCATCTCTTTAGATCTTTCTCCCATTTTTTGATTGGGTTGTTTGTTTTTCCTGTGCTGAGTTGTCTGAGTTGCTTGTAGATTTTGGAGATTAATTCTTTGTCTTTTTTTTTTTTTTCTTTATTTTAAAGGTTTTACAGAGTTTTTCTGTTCACAGACATGTATGTTCCCAGATCAGTCATATGCATGTCCCTGATCCCCATCCCCCCAGTTCCCCCCCTCCCACCCCTCCAGACCATCACCACATGCCATTGTGAGCACTCCTATTCCCTTAGCACAATGACAATAGCTATCTTTTCCACACATGACAGTAAAGGTTTCCATGTTACTCACTCCGTGCTTCCCCCTCCCTATTTCTTCCCCACAATGTCCATATGTCTATGCTCTGTCTGTTTTTCCATGAGTTCACTGCGTGCGTTATCAAGACCGTCCTGCTAGATTCCATATATGTGTGTTAGTATACTATATTTGTCTTTCTCTTTTTGACTTACTTCACTTTTTATGATAGGTTCTAGAGCCAGCCACTTCATTAGGACTGAGTCTTCTGCATTTCTTTTAACAGCTGAGTAGTATTCCATTGTATATATGTACCAGGGCTTCTGTATCCATTCATTCGTCGATGGGCATCTAGGTTGTTTCCATGTTCTGGCTATTGTATAGAGAGCTACAATGAACATTGGGGGTACAGGTGCTTCTTTCAGTTTTGATTTCATCAGGATATAAGCCTAAGAGTGGGATTGCTGGGTGATAGGGTGCTTCTATGTTTAGTTTTTTAAGGAATCTCCATATTGTCTTCCATAGAGGTTGTATCAGTTTACATTCCCACCAGCAATGCAACAGTGTTCCCTTTTCTCCGCACCCTCTCTGGCATTTATTGTCTGCAGATTTTTTGAAGATGGCCATTCTGACGGGTGTGAGGTAATATCTCATTGTAGGTTTGATTTGCATTTCTCTAATAATAAGCGAGGTTGAGCATTGTTTCATGTGTATTGGGGCCATCTGTATGTCCTCTTTGGAGAGGCATCTCTTTAGATCTTTCTCCCATTTTTTGATTGGGTTGTTTGTTTTTCCTGTGCTGAGTTGTCTGAGTTGCTTGTAGATTTTGGAGATTAATTCTTTGTCTCTTGTTTCATTTGATATGATTTTCTCCCACTCTGTGGGGTGTCTGTTCAGATTTTTTTGTAATTTCTTTTGCTGTACAAAAGCTTTTAAATTTCATGAGGTCCCACATGTTCATTTTTCTTTTCAGTTCTGCTATTTTAGTAGGTGGGTCAGAGAAGATCTTGCTTTGATTGATGTCCTTGAGGGTTTTGCCTATATTCTCCTCTAAGAGTTTGATGGTTTCTGGTCTTACATTTAGGTCTTTAATCCATTTTGAGTTGATCTTTGTGTATGGTGTCAGGGAATGTTCCAACTTCATTTTTTTGCATGTAGCTGTCCAATTTTCCCAGCACCATTTGTTGAAGAGGCTGTCTTTGTCCCATTTTATAGTTTCACCTCCTTTGTCAAAAATAAGGTACCCATAGGTGCGTGGGTTGATCTCTGGGTTCTCGATCTTGTTCCATTGGTCTATAGTTCTGTTTTTGTGCCAGTACCATACTGTCTTGATGACTGTTGCTTTGTAGTAGAGTCTGAAGTTAAGGAGTCTGATCCCTCCAGCTCCGTTTTTCTTTCCTGGATTGCTTTGGCAATTTGAGGTCTTTTGTGTTTTCATATGAACTGTGTTATTGTATGGTCTAGTTCTGTGAAAAATGTCAATGGTAGTTGGATAGGTATTGCATTGAATCTGTAGATGATATTTGGAAGTATGGTCATTTTCACAATATTGATTCTTCCGATCCAGGAACATGGAATATCTCTCCATCTGTTTAAGTCTTCTTTAATGTCTCTCATTAGTGTCTTGTAATTTTCTGTGTACAGTTCTTTTGTTTCTTTGGGTAGGTTTATTCCTAGGTATTTGATTCTTTTGGTTGCAATGGTGAAGGGGACTGCCTCTTTGATTTCATTTTCTGATTTTTCATTGTTTGTGTATAGGAATGCCAGTGATTTCTGTATATTGATTTTGTATCCTGTGACTTTGCTGAATTCATTGACTAGCTTTAGTAGCTTTGTAATAGTGCCTTTGGGATTTTCTATGTATAATACCATGTCGTCTGCAAAAAGAGAGAGCTTGACTTCTTCTTTTCCAATCTGGATTCCTTTGATTTCTTTCTCTTCTCTTATTGCTGTTGCTAGGACTTCCAGGACTATGTTGAATAGTAGTGGTGAAAGTGGACACCTCTGTCTTGTTCCTGATCTTAGAGGGAATGCTTTCAGTTTTTCACCGTTGAGGATAATGTTCGCTGTGGGCTTCTCATATATGGCTTTCACTATGTTGAGATAGGTTCCTTCTATGCCCATTTTCTGAAGAGTTTTGATCATAAATGGATGTTGTACTTTGTCGAAGGCTTTTTCTGCATCTATTGACATGATCATGTGATTTCTGTCTCTCAGTTTGTTGATGTGGTGTATCACGTTGATTGATTTGCAGATGTTGAAGAATCCTTGCATGCCTGGGATGAACCCGACTTGATCATGATGTATGAGCTTTTTGATATGTCGTTGAATTCTGTTTGCTAGGATTTTGTTGAGGATCTTGGCATCTAAGTTCTTCAGAGAAATTGGTCTGTAATTTTCCTTTTTTGTGTTGTCTTTGCCTGGTTTGGGTATCAGGGTGATGGTGGCCTCGTAGAATGTGTTTGGAAGTTTTCCTTCCTGTGCAATTTTTTGGAAGAGTTTTAGAAGGACAGGCATTAGCTCTTCTTTAAATGTTTGGTAGAATTCGGCTGTGAAGCCATCTGGCCCTGGGCTTTTATTTTTGGGTAGATTTTTAATCACAAATTCGATTTCTGAGCTTGTGATTGGGTTGTTCAAAGTTTCTGTTTCTTCCTGGTTCAGTCTTGGGAGATTAGTCTTCCCTAAGAAACTGTCCATTTCTTCCAGGTTGTTCAGTTTGTTGCCATAGAGTTGCTCGTAATAGTCCCTTAGAATCCTTTGGATTTCTGCATGATCTGTTGTAATCTCTCCTTTTTCGTTTTTGATTGTGTTGATCTGGTTCTTCTCTCTCTTTCTCTTGATGAGTCTGGCCAGAGGCTTGTCAATTTTGTTTACCTTTTCAAAGAACCAGCTTTTTGTTTTATTTATCCGTACTATAGTTTCTTTCATTTCTTTCTCATTTATTTCTGCTCTGATCTTTATAATTTCTCTTCTTCTGCTTGCTTTGGGGTGTTTTTGTTCTTCTTTTTCCAATTGTTTTAAGCAGAGGGTTAGGTCATCTCCTTCATATTTTCCTAGTTTCTTGAGGTAGGATTGTATTGCTATAAATTTCCCTCTTAGAACTGCTTTTGAAGTATCCCATAGGTTTTGCACTGTTGTATGTTCATTATCATTTTCTTTTAGGAATTTTTAAATTTCTTCTTTGATTTCCTCAATGATCAGTTGGTTTTTTAGGTATGTGTTGTTTAATCTCCATGTATTTGTGCTTTTAGTGGTTTTTTTCCTGTTGTTGATCTCTAGTCTCATTGCATTGTGGTCCCAGAAGATGGTTGATATAATTTCAGTTTTCTTGAATGTACTGAGGTTTGATTTATGGTCCAAGATGTGGTCTATCCTGGAGAATGTTCCATGAGCACTTGAGAAGAAAGTGTATTCTTCTGCTTTTGGATGGAACATCCTAAAGATATCGATGAGGTCCATCTTTTCTAGTGTGGCCTTTAAGGCTTGTGTTTCTTTACTAATTTTCTGTTTTGATGATCTATCCATTGGTGTGAGAGGAGTGTTAAAGTCTCCTACTATTACTGTGTTATTGTTGATTTCTTCTTTTATGTCTGAAAATACCTGTCTTATGTATTGAGGTGTCCCTGTGTTGGGTGCATAGATATTCATGACTGTTATGTCTTCCTCTTGGATCTATCCCTTAATCATGATGTAGTGACCTGCCTTGTCTCTTGGAATCTTCTTTACTTTAAAGTCTATTTTGTCTGATATAAGGATTGCTACCCCAGCTTTCTTTTGATTTCCATTTGCATGGAATATCTTTTTCCAGCCTCTCACTTTCAGTCTATGAGTGTCTCTAGGTCTGAAGTGGGTCTCTTGTAAACAGCATATATATGGGTCATGTTTCTGGATCCATTCAGCTAGCCTGTGTCATTTGGTTGGAGCATTTAATCCATTTACGTTCAAAGTAATTATTGATATGAATGTTCCTATTGTCATCTTCTTAGAAGTTTGGGGTTGGATTTGTAGGACTTCTCCTACTCTTGTATTTATTGGCTATATCAGGCCCTTTAACACTTGTTATAGGGCTGGTTTTGTGGTACAGAGTTCTTTTAGTTTTTGCTGGTCTGTGAAGCTTTTGACTTCTCCATCAATTCTGAATGAGATTCTTGCTGGGTAGAGAATTCTTGGTTGAAGGTTATTCTCTTTTAGCCATTCAAATGTGTCCTGCCATTCTCTTCTGGCCTGCAGGGTTTCTGTTGAGAGATCTGCAGTTAAATGTATGGGGTTTCCTTTATATGTTATTTATTGTTTGCTCCTAGCTGCTTTTAGTAATCTGTCTATATTTAGTCTGCGTTAGTTTGATTAGAATGTGGTTTTTTTCCTGTTGTTGATCTCTAGTCTCATTGCATTGTGGTCCCAGAAGATGGTTGATATAATTTCAGTTTTCTTGAATGTACTGAGGTTTGATTTATGGTCCAAGATGTGGTCTATCCTGGAGAATGTTCCATGAGCACTTGAGAAGAAAGTGTATTCTTCTGCTTTTGGATGGAACATCCTAAAGATATCGATGAGGTCCATCTTTTCTAGTGTGGCCTTTAAGGCTTGTGTTTCTTTACTAATTTTCTGTTTTGATGATCTATCCATTGGTGTGAGAGGAGTGTTAAAGTCTCCTACTATTACTGTGTTATTGTTGATTTCTTCTTTTATGTCTGAAAATACCTGTCTTATGTATTGAGGTGTCCCTGTGTTGGGTGCATAGATATTCATGACTGTTATGTCTTCCTCTTGGATCTATCCCTTAATCATGATGTAGTGACCTGCCTTGTCTCTTGGAATCTTCTTTACTTTAAAGTCTATTTTGTCTGATATAAGGATTGCTACCCCAGCTTTCTTTTGATTTCCATTTGCATGGAATATCTTTTTCCAGCCTCTCACTTTCAGTCTATGAGTGTCTCTAGGTCTGAAGTGGGTCTCTTGTAAACAGCATATATATGGGTCATGTTTCTGGATCCATTCAGCTAGCCTGTGTCATTTGGTTGGAGCATTTAATCCATTTACGTTCAAAGTAATTATTGATATGAATGTTCCTATTGTCATCTTCTTAGAAGTTTGGGGTTGGATTTGTAGGACTTCTCCTACTCTTGTATTTATTGGCTATATCAGGCCCTTTAACACTTGTTATAGGGCTGGTTTTGTGGTACAGAGTTCTTTTAGTTTTTGCTGGTCTGTGAAGCTTTTGACTTCTCCATCAATTCTGAATGAGATTCTTGCTGGGTAGAGAATTCTTGGTTGAAGGTTATTCTCTTTTAGCCATTCAAATGTGTCCTGCCATTCTCTTCTGGCCTGCAGGGTTTCTGTTGAGAGATCTGCAGTTAAATGTATGGGGTTTCCTTTATATGTTATTTATTGTTTGCTCCTAGCTGCTTTTAGTAATCTGTCTATATTTAGTCTGCGTTAGTTTGATTAGAATGTGCCTTGGTGTGTTTCTTCTGGGGTTTCTCCTGTATGGAACTCTTTGTGCTTCTTGGACTTGGTTGACTATTTCCTTTCCCATGTTAGGGAAGTTTTCAACTATAACCTCTTCAAGAATTTTTTCATAGCCTTTCTTCCCCTCTTCTTCTTCTGGAACTCCTATAATTCTAATGTTGGTGCGTTTGATATTGTCCCAGAGGTCTCTGAGGCTATCCTCCGTTCTTTTAATTCTTTGGGCTTTGTTGTGTTCTTCAGCACTTATTTCTACCATTCTGTCTTCCAGCTCACTTATCCGTTCTTCAGCCTCTGATACTCTGCTGTTGAGGCCTTCTATAGTATTTTTGAGTTCAGCAATTGAGTTGGTAGTCTCTATTTGCTTATTTTTCATTTTTTGCATGTCTCTTCTCAGTGCACTAATTTCCTCTAATATTCTGTTTTCGGTGTTTTGCATCCTCATTAGTATAGCTTTTCTGAATTCTCTTTCAGATAATTTGTCTGTCTCCTCCTCTGTCATTTGAAGCTGTGTTTCTCTAGCTTGGTCCTTCATTTGTGCAGTGTTTCTCTGTCATTTCATTATTAGATTAGCTTTTGTTTCTTTGTGGGTGTCTGTGTGTATGAAGTTCTTCTCTCCACCAGGCTTCTTGGTTGAATTCTCCCTTCCTTTGTGTTTCTGTCCTTGTAGAAGGGTTCAGTGGTTTGTGTCTTGGATGGTGTTAGGTCTTGTTTACAGGTGAATAATCTCTAGTGTTGTATGTTCTTTGATAGTGTGGGGTCTTGGAATCAGGGCTTCCACTCCGAGGATCCTTGGTTTGATGATTGGTCAGGGGGTGTAGGCTCTATGTCTGGTTTGCTATGGTGTTCCGTGATATTAGTTCACATACTAGCATCTGAGGAACAAGAGGTATATCCCTGATGAGTGACAGTCATAAAAGCATGCAGATGTTTTCTAACATAGTCATAAGATATACATACATACACAGCAATAACCACATCTAACCAGTCTTACAGAGATAAAGCATAGGAAATTTTTCTGGCAAACAACGCAATCAAAGATGATACTTTCCCATTAAGCTCTGAATTAATTAAAATTGTGCCTGGAAAAATACATCTGGGGCAAAGTCCTAGCTTGGACTATTTCATTGAAAGCAATTTTTAGCTAAGACATGTGTTGGGGGTGAGGAGGAGGAGAGTGTATGGGTAATGAGAAGGAATAGATTCGTCTTGGAAGGATTTTATAGGGTTACGTAGCCAAGATTAGCGTGTTGTATTGTTTAGTGCAGCTGGACGAGGATAGTGGGGACAGGAAGGTAGGAAATATTTATCCTGTGCCAGGTGGAAAATCGCGGTTTTCGCCTGGCCAAGTGGTGCGATTTTCACGCTGGGCGCTCCCTTCCGGCTCCAGGTCTCTAGGCAGCACTCCACGGGGAACTTCCCAATTGCGTTCCACCTGGCCCTGTTCCAGTATCCTATCTTCGCAGTGTCTTAATTTCTGCCTGCGATCCGGGCGGATTCTTGGAATTTTCGCGCTGAGCTCTGCCCTCTCTTCCCCGACGCTTCACTCAGGCCCCCTTTTAGGGCACTTGCTGGTGCGCTCTCCATCGGTGCAGTCCAGCGTGGAGGTTAGGATAGAGGGTTCTCAGAACAGTAGCTCCAGGAAAGTTCTGGCTGTTCACTCTTCTACTCTCACGGATCTAAGGAGTTCTTCTGTCGTCTAGCGGCTGGTTTGTTGGTGGTGTTTCATTTCTTGATTAATTCTGGTGATTCTGTTGGGGAGCTGGTGAAATCTTCCTCTCATTCCTCCGCCATCTTGGCTCCCTCCGATCCTCTGATGTATTTTGTATTTCAGTTATTGTATCCTTCGGGTCTATTTTTTTCTTCCTTGTTTTTTTCTGACACTTTCTTAAAAACTTGTGATTTCTTACTCTAATCTTCTCATGAGTTCTTTGAGCATATTGATGATTATTACCTTAAACTCTGTTGGGTAGATTGGTTAATTTTTTTTAGATCTTGTTTCTTCATTTGGAACATATTTCTGTGTCACCTCATTTTGCCTAATTTCCTGTTTTGATTTCTATACATTTGGTAAATTGGTTATGTTTCTCAGTCTTGGAGAAGTGGCCTTATGTAGGAAATGTTCTGTGGGGCTCAGCAGTGTACTCCCCTCTGGTTAGTAGAGCTAGATGCTCTAGGAGTGCCCTCTAGGTGGGCTGTGTGGGCACTTCTGTTATGGTGGGCTGACCCCTATGGGTTCAGTGGTGGATGGAGCTGGCCTCCAATCTCAATTTTCAGCCCATGCCTTGTATGGCGACTGCTGGTTACTTGTGGGTGGGGCTGGGTCCTGATGTGGCTGACTGCACAGCCAGGTAAGTCCTCCTTCTGGTTTTGGTTCACTGATGGATGAGGCTGGGGCTCAGGGCATCCTGAGGATGGTACCCATCCAGTTGTGGGTGAGGCTTGGTCCTGTGGCTGGTGCCAGTCCACTGATGAGAGGCACCGTGTCCTGAAGTCTCTGACTTTGGAGTCAGGGGTCCCAGAGCTTGTGGCAGCTTGTGGTGGGTGGTGCCAGGGCTCATGAGTACCTGGGGCTAGTACTGGCCAGTTGGTGGGTGGAGGCAGGTTCTAGAGTCTCTGACTGCAGAGTCCTAGGGTCCTGGAGTTGTTGCTGGCTAGAAGGTAAAAAGGTCTGTGCTGAGGAGATACTGGGAGTGATGCCAGCCCACTGCTGAGTACGGCCAACTTTTAGACCCTCTAGTGGGTGGGCCCAGTCTCAGGGCAGCCAGAGTTTCAGGGGGTCCTAGTGGGTGGGGCCATATCCCTGCTTAGCTAGCTATCTGACCTGGGGCATCCCAGGACTGGTGTTGACTGCCTGGTAGGCCAGGGTAGGTTCTGGCGTTAAGTAAGCTAGAGGGAAGATTCCAAACTGGTGTTTCCCAGCACCAGTGTCCTTGTGGTGGGATGAGTTCCTTAAATGTGTCCTGCCAGCATCTGTGTCCCCAGGGTAAATTTCCATTGCTTCCTGCCTCTACCGGAGGCTCTCAAAGGTCAACAAGTGTATCCAACCCAACCTTCTTTCAAATTTCTGCTTCTGCCTTGAGTCCCAGAGCATGAAAGATTTTGTGGGGGCCTTTTAAGAGTAAAATCTCTATTTCCCATAACCCTCTGGATCTTCTGATTATAAGCTCTGCTAGTCTTCAAAGCCAAACATGCTGGGGGCTTATCTTCCTGGTGCAGAACCCTCAGGCTAGGGAGCCTGACGAGGGGCTCAGACCCCTGGTTCCTTGCAGAGAGCCTCTGCAGCTGTCATCCTCCCTTCTGTGGGTTACCTACTTGAGCATATGTGTCTTGACTATACTGCATTTTTACCCCTCCTCTTCATCTAGTTGTGATTCCTTCTTTATATCTTCAGCTGTAGCTTCTGCTAGTCTTCAGGCTGCTTTTATGGACAGTTACTCTGTAAATAGTTGTGAGTTTGTTGTGCCTGTGTGAAGAGATGAGCTCACCATCTTGACCATTTGCCCTCTCCATCCCCAGCCATTGTTTCTTTTTTTTTTTTTTAATATTTATTTATTTATTTTGGAGGGGTGGGTTGGGGAGGGAGGGGGTGGGCGGGCCACTTCTATTGGTCTTTCATTTCTCTATTTTCATCCGTCTTTGTTCTTTGGCTCCTGTGGGCCTCCCATTGCAGTGGCCTCTGTTGTCACAGAGCACCGGCTCTGGACGCATGCGCTCCAGAGCTCTGGCTCAGTAATTGGACACATCAGTCCAGCCGCTCCACGGTATATGGGATCTTTCCAGGCCTGGGATCGAACCGGCGCCCCTTGCACTGCAAGGCAGTGTCCTTACCCACTGGACCACCAGGGAAGCCCCCATTGTTTCTTCATATAGATTTTCTGTCCCTTTCTCTTTCTCTTCTTCTGGGGTTCCTCTGTGTGTGTGTGTGTGTGTGTGTGTGTGTATTCATATGTCTTGTAGGCTTTCCTCATTTCATTCTTTTTGCTTTTTTTTGACTATATTCTAGTTCATGGTTTCTTCTGCTTGGCCAGTACTGCTGCTGAAGTTGTCTATTGAATTATTCAGTTAATTCATTGTATTCCCCACCTCTTGAATTTCTTTCTTTTTATGGTTTCCATTTCTTTTTTTTGCCTCTAAGTCATCATTTGTTTTCATCCATCTTTATTCTTTATCCTTTGGCCTGTGTGGGCCTCCAATTGCAGTGGCCTCTCTCATTGTAGAGCACTGACTCTGGGTGCATGTGCTCCAGAGTGATGGCTCATAATTGGACACACTGGTCCAGTTGCTCCATGGCATGCAGGATCTTCCTGGGCCAGGGATCGAACTAGTACCCCTTGCACTGCAAGGCAGACTTTACCTGCTGGATCACTGGGGAAGCCCTGGTTTCCATTTCTTGGTTGAATATTCTCATCATGTTAATGGACCATTTTCCTTATTTTTTTTTAGTTGTCTGTGTATTCTTGTAGTTCATGGAGTTTTTTTGAGAGGGTTATTCTGAATTCTTTGTTTGATAGTTCATAGATCTCCAATTCTTTACAATCAGTTATTGGAGTTTTATGAGTGTTCTTTGGTGTTGTCATGTTTACCTGATATTTTATGATCCCTGATTCCTTGTATCACAATCTACACATTTGCATAAGCAGTCTCCTCTTCCAGATTTTACAGATTCACTTCATAGGGATAGTCCTTCACCAATCATACCAGCCTGGAGTTCTGGACAAGTCAGCTGGTAGCATCCTTGGGCAGGTAGCTCTTGCTTTCAGAGTCTCTGATTGAGCAAGGCCACTGCCAGTTCTTGTTGTTGGGGCTCTGCATTTGGGTGAGCCTGCTCTATACTTCAGCAGGGCCATTAGGCTCCTTGATTGGGCAGAACTATTGACTATGCTTTATGGTTAGGTAGGGACATTAACTGGGCTTTGTAGGCATCTCCTGATAGACAAGGTTATGGGTTGTGTTCCCTGGCAGAGTGGTTTCCATGGTTGGATTCCTTGATTGGGCAGGGCTACAGGTATGGGTCTGCCATCATATCTTGTGAGGAGGAATCTTAGGCTGTTAAACCTGGCTATATGGTGCTAATAGTTGAACTCTGTGTTTACGCAGGGTTACAGGCAGGACTTCTTAGTTGATAGGGTATTCTCTGTGATTAGGCAGGGAAGCAGGCTGTGCCCCAATGTTGAGCCTGGCTGTAGGCTGGGCTACATGATCAGGTAGGCCACTGTCTCTGCTCTACTAGTGATCAAGGTCACTGGCTAGGTTCTTTGGTCAGGAGGGTCCTCCAGTTGTATCCTACAATTGGGCAAGGTTAGAGACTTTGCTCCATGGTTGGGTGGAGTCACTATTCAAGTTGGGAGCAGTTACAAGCTATACTCTGTGATTGGACAGGATCACTGGCTGAGCTCCCTGCCTGACTGAGGCTGTAGACTGCATTCAGCAGCCCATCAAGGCCATAGGATGGGCTCTGCTGTGAGAAAGGTGATAGGCTGGGCTCTATGGCTGGATGGTACTGTAGGCTGGGTTCTGAGGATGTCCAGAGTCACTATTAAGGCTCCCTGGTTATTTAAGACCAGAGGCTATACTTCACTGTTGGCTGTAAGATGGGCTCTGCAGCTGCCCAGTTCTCTGGTCTGGCTTTCTGGCTGGATGAGACTGGAGACTATACTGAGCAGTTGTCAGGACTTTAAATTTGCTCCCCTACCTGTGTGGGTCTATAGTGCAGGCTCTACAGCCAGTGCAGCCTGTTGGGTGATGATCCCAATCAGAAAGAATTGCCATCAAAGTCCTTGCCCAAAGAGGGCCGCTTACTCTTTAGCCAGGGCTGAACATCCTTGGGCAGGTAGCTCTTGCTTTCAGAGTCTCTGATTGAGCAAGGCCACTGC
Source organism: Tragulus kanchil (assembly GCA_022376925.1). Classification (NCBI taxonomy): domain Eukaryota; kingdom Metazoa; phylum Chordata; class Mammalia; order Artiodactyla; family Tragulidae; genus Tragulus; species Tragulus kanchil. The sequence goes on from JAIOJX010000001.1 coordinate 85,260,479, forward strand.
CAGTTCTTGTTGTTGGGGCTCTGCATTTGGGTGAGCCTGCTCTATACTTCAGCAGGGCCATTAGGCTCCTTGATTGGGCAGAACTATTGACTATGCTTTATGGTTAGGTAGGGACATTAACTGGGCTTTGTAGGCATCTCCTGATAGACAAGGTTATGGGTTGTGTTCCCTGGCAGAGTGGTTTCCATGGTTGGATTCCTTGATTGGGCAGGGCTACAGGTATGGGTCTGCCATCATATCTTGTGAGGAGGAATCTTAGGCTGTTAAACCTGGCTATATGGTGCTAATAGTTGAACTCTGTGTTTACGCAGGGTTACAGGCAGGACTTCTTAGTTGATAGGGTATTCTCTGTGATTAGGCAGGGAAGCAGGCTGTGCCCCAATGTTGAGCCTGGCTGTAGGCTGGGCTACATGATCAGGTAGGCCACTGTCTCTGCTCTACTAGTGATCAAGGTCACTGGCTAGGTTCTTTGGTCAGGAGGGTCCTCCAGTTGTATCCTACAATTGGGCAAGGTTAGAGACTTTGCTCCATGGTTGGGTGGAGTCACTATTCAAGTTGGGAGCAGTTACAAGCTATACTCTGTGATTGGACAGGATCACTGGCTGAGCTCCCTGCCTGACTGAGGCTGTAGACTGCATTCAGCAGCCCATCAAGGCCATAGGATGGGCTCTGCTGTGAGAAAGGTGATAGGCTGGGCTCTATGGCTGGATGGTACTGTAGGCTGGGTTCTGAGGATGTCCAGAGTCACTATTAAGGCTCCCTGGTTATTTAAGACCAGAGGCTATACTTCACTGTTGGCTGTAAGATGGGCTCTGCAGCTGCCCAGTTCTCTGGTCTGGCTTTCTGGCTGGATGAGACTGGAGACTATACTGAGCAGTTGTCAGGACTTTAAATTTGCTCCCCTACCTGTGTGGGTCTATAGTGCAGGCTCTACAGCCAGTGCAGCCTGTTGGGTGATGATCCCAATCAGAAAGAATTGCCATCAAAGTCCTTGCCCAAAGAGGGCCACTGACTTAGCTCTGCCAAAATGGGTAGAGCCAGTGGCTGAACTTACTGAGTGCTGCTGCAAATATGGCTGTAGCATTGGTTATGAGACCACCTGGGTTCTCTGGGCAGGCAGGATTGGGGGCTATGTTCAGTAGTACACAAGGATTCAGATTTGATGTCCTGCCTGCATAGGGCCATAGAACAAGCTCCATAGCTGGTAGAGCTTGCTGGCTGGTGACCTAAAATAGGCAGAATTGACCACTGTACTTCCCAGTCATACAGCGTCACCAACTCAGAGTTGCTGACTGGGATCCCTACTTGAATTCACAGCTGGGAGCGTGTATGTGGTCTGCCAAGATCTGAGTATTGGTTGCTATAAGCCCCACTTCTCTTTTCCATTTCTATCTGATCCTCAGTGGCTAAACCCTGCAGATTTTCTTCTGGGAAGGACTCCACAATGTTAATGGAACTGGATCTCCTTGGGCTCTCTGTTATTCACCAGAGAAACCATAGGCTCAGGAGGGCCCTCTTGGTGTGGCACCATGCTAGTCTGCAAGTGTCAATATGGTCAGAGTATAGCCACTCCTCCTAACCTTCTAATGGTCTTTCTCGGTCTCTGTGGTATAAGGGAATGCTTCAGCCTCACCTCTTGGCTCTGGGATTTTCACAGTCTATGGATAGTTGCTAGTTAGTCTTCTTATGAGAGGGACTAAACTTGGAACAAACTGTATTGCTACCTTGATGCATCACTACCTTTTTCCTTCTTAATGAGAGCATTCTGTTAATAAAAATTCCATCATCCCAAGAGTCTTGGCAGGGTATAATTAGAATGAAAGGTTGAGTTTACACCCAGTGTCACCTCCCAGAGTCCATAGATCATTCTACTTGTGGTGGTAAATGAGTTGCTTGGTTCACTGTTTTAACAGTGCCTTAAGAATAAATCTGGGCTTTCCTGATGGCCCAGTGGTAAAGAATCCACCTGCCAGTGCAAGAGATGCAGCTTTGATCCCTGAATGGTAAGATCCCCTGAGAAGGAAATGGCAACCAGTATTCCTGCGTGGGCAATCCTATGGACAGAAGAGTGTGGCAGACTATAGTCCACGGGTTTGCAAAAGAGTTGGACATGATTTAGCGACTAAACACTAACGACAAGCAGAAATCCATGGAGGGCATATACATATGACTAATCTGGGAACATACATATCTGTAAACAACAAAACTCTGTAATAGTTAAAAGTAAAATAAAAGTTAAAAAAAAACATAGCTATATGTTACATATGTAAATTATATCTCTTTGTTAAATACCTCTTAATTCTCTTTCTTTTGAAGCAATTGGTAGGTCTACTATATATTTTGTGTGTGTGTGTGTATACATATATATGAGTGTCTATAGTATTGAATGCATTGTATGAAAGATGAAATATAGTAGTTGCAAGGAGTAGAACTTCACTTGACACAGTTGATAGTTGAGACCTGTTCACGACCCATGGACTTCATTAATATCATGGTGCATGTGTCATTATCTGATGGAAGGACTAGACCAGAGCAAACTGCAAGCTCACTTGTCTATAGATGCTGAAGTACTTAGGCCAGATTTTCTCACAAGCCCACATAGGTCTTCCTGCAATACAGCACTGCAAAACATGCTGCCTTATGTGTAGAAGGGGTTATCTGCTTCTTTGGATCAATGAGAGTTATGTTAGAGAGGAGTCATGAACAAGTTTTCCTCCTAACCTTCTAATGGTCTTCCTCGGTCTCTGTGGTATAAGGGAATGCTTCAGCCTCACCTCTTGGCTCTGGGATTTTCACAGTCTATGGATAGTTGCTAGTTAGTCTTCTTATGAGAGGGACTAAACTTGGAACAAACTGTATTGCTACCTTGATGCATCACTACCTTTTTCCTTCTTAATGAGAGCATTCTGTTAATAAAAATTCCATCATCCCAAGAGTCTTGGCAGGGTATAATTAGAATGAAAGGTTGAGTTTACACCCAGTGTCACCTCCCAGAGTCCATAGATCATTCTACTTGTGGTGGTAAATGAGTTGCTTGGTTCACTGTTTTAACAGTGCCTTAAGAATAAATCTGGGCTTTCCTGATGGCCCAGTGGTAAAGAATCCACCTGCCAGTGCAAGAGATGCAGCTTTGATCCCTGAATGGTAAGATCCCCTGAGAAGGAAATGGCAACCAGTATTCCTGCGTGGGCAATCCTATGGACAGAAGAGTGTGGCAGACTATAGTCCACGGGTTTGCAAAAGAGTTGGACATGATTTAGCGACTAAACACTAACGACAAGCAGAAATCCATGGAGGGCATATACATATGACTAATCTGGGAACATACATATCTGTAAACAACAAAACTCTGTAATAGTTAAAAGTAAAATAAAAGTTAAAAAAAAACATAGCTATATGTTACATATGTAAATTATATCTCTTTGTTAAATACCTCTTAATTCTCTTTCTTTTGAAGCAATTGGTAGGTCTACTATATATGTGTGTGTGTGTGTGTGTATACATATATATGAGTGTCTATAGTATTGAATGCATTGTATGAAAGATGAAATATAGTAGTTGCAAGGAGTAGAACTTCACTTGACACAGTTGATAGTTGAGACCTGTTCACGACCCATGGACTTCATTAATATCATGGTGCATGTGTCATTATCTGATGGAAGGACTAGACCAGAGCAAACTGCAAGCTCACTTGTCTATAGATGCTGAAGTACTTAGGCCAGATTTTCTCACAAGCCCACATAGGTCTTCCTGCAATACAGCACTGCAAAACATGCTGCCTTATGTGTAGAAGGGGTTATCTGCTTCTTTGGATCAATGAGAGTTATGTTAGAGAGGAGTCATGAACAAGTTTTCTGGTTGCTGAAGTCTAGAACTCAAATCCTTAGACCATACACACACTCAGCCTGGAAAGACATTACTGAATTGGGGAAAAGAATCTCACCCAATTAACATGTTAAAATTCTATGAGCTTGGCATAAGGGAAGAGGAAATCATGGGCTGCAAGTTCACAAGACTGGCTTTTCTGCTTGCCAGGTAATCCTACACTGGTAAAGGTAATATAAATATATTTTCCTTGAAAGGTAAGCTACTGTTATCACTGTCAAGGTGGAAAACAAGAGTGCAGTTGTTGCAGAAAATAAAGAAATATAGGTAATAACAGCATCACTAAAGCTAGAGACCATGCCAAGCTACAGGTTGTAGGGGTGACTTTACATAAGGCCAGAAAGGGTATACCATTACTTCAGATTCAGGTTCTGAGCACAGTGTTTCAAAACTAGAAATAACACCCTTTTCAGACTTAAATTTCAACTTGGCAATGAAGTCACTTTGTTTTCCTGCTGATTCACCCAGAACATGTCCAGGAAAGGACCAGGAAAAATGTTCATGAAGTTTTTGACAAATAACGCGGGAGACAGATTGGCTTTTGAGGCTTTTCTGAGTGATTTCTCTGAACTCTTTATGAATTTGGAAGATGGTGCTGCACTCCTTCAGGCTCTGAAGGTCAGGATAGACCAGCTATGACTTTTTCAGGAAATGAGTAATTGGAAGACCAGAGGACTCATTTCTGGAGGTCTACAGAAACAGTTCATCCAGAAACTGTAGGTGGGGTTTTTCCCCACAAAAGGCTTCAGGGAGTTCCAGAGGCGTGTGTCAACTTGAAGTGGGAAGAGCCAAGCTAACACAAGCTTTCCCTAGAGATTCTGCCAGTTCTCTCAGTTCTTGCCCTGGTTTTCCCCACCCATACAGGCTGGTCTTTTCCATTCCTTTTTTCTTTTCTTCTCTTATTTTCAGCTCATTGCCTGTCTTAATACTCATGCAAAAACCTGAGAATTCTTGAATGAATAAGCATCACTTAAAATTCTCATTTCCTGGAAAACAGCGAAGTAGACTGTGGTCAAATGCTGTTCATAAGACTCACACCCAAGCCACAGCCATGAAGGGTTCGTAGGAATCATTGTTGGGAGACAGATGTGCTTGTCATTCTTTAGAAATTTGTGTTCTGTTTAGACACAAGTTTTTCGTTCTAGTGCTAAAATGCAGTTATGTCACTTTGTTTTTTCCTTCATCTATTCAACAAAAAATGTATCACACACCTGCTTTATGCCAAGCATGGTGTTGGGAGAGATTCTGATGGAGGACACCATCACTTACCACAGAGATTCTTATAGTTTAGTGAAGAAGATAAGTAAGAAAAACTGTAATTATCATAGAGTACTGAAAAGACAGTGAGAGATGTGTATTCAGTCAGTATGTCGTGGTGGTTAAAGAAGGTTAACAGGAGCTGGTGGCTGAGACAGTAAAGAATACACCGGCAGTGCAGGAGAGACAGGTTTGATCCCTGTGTCAGGAAGATCCCTTGGAGGAAGAAATGGTTACCCACTCCAATATTCTTACCTGGGAAATCCCATGGATAGAGGAGCCTGGCAGGCTATGGTCCATGGGGTTGCAAGAGTTGGGTGCAACTTAGTGAGATGGGGACTCAATCCTGAAATCCTGAATGAATACTAGTGGCTAACAAGGAGACTGTTTGTCTCCATGCACAGATATATGACACACATACACATACCCACAAATGCTCTCTCATAGCTTCCTGAACTTCTTCATAGTTCTCCTCCCAGATGATCAATGTTTCTCTTTCCCACTCAATTTTGATACTCAATATTCACTATATCATTTTCAAGCCAGGTTTGCTAGTGTTGCTAAGTTTTAGAAAGTCTTGAGTTATCACTAAAAACCATTTTCTAAAGCTTATTACACAGCAGTATGACTGGATAAGCAAAAGAGTGAAGCAGGCCAAATTTTCTTCAGTATTCCTTTCCTCTCTATGGTACCCCCAATTTTTCTTCTCCTTTTCCCACCTGATTTCATCCCAACTTTCAGCAAAGAGTCAGTAGAATCAGTTCTCCTTTGTGGTTATGTCTTAATACTCATGCAAAACCTGAGAATTCTTGAATGAATAAGCATCACTTAAAATTCTCATTTCCTGGAAAACAGCGAAGTAGACTGTGGTCAAATGCTGTTCATAAGACTCACACCCAAGCCACAGCCATGAAGGGTTCGTAGGAATCATTGTTGGGAGACAGATGTGCTTGTCATTCTTTAGAAATTTGTGTTCTGTTTAGACACAAGTTTTTCGTTCTAGTGCTAAAATGCAGTTATGTCACTTTGTTTTTTCCTTCATCTATTCAACAAAAAATGTATCACACACCTGCTTTATGCCAAGCATGGTGTTGGGAGAGATTCTGATGGAGGACACCATCACTTACCACAGAGATTCTTATAGTTTAGTGAAGAAGATAAGTAAGAAAAACTGTAATTATCATAGAGTACTGAAAAGACAGTGAGAGATGTGTATTCAGTCAGTATGTCGTGGTGGTTAAAGAAGGTTAACAGGAGCTGGTGGCTGAGACAGTAAAGAATACACCGGCAGTGCAGGAGAGACAGGTTTGATCCCTGTGTCAGGAAGATCCCTTGGAGGAAGAAATGGTTACCCACTCCAATATTCTTACCTGGGAAATCCCATGGATAGAGGAGCCTGGCAGGCTATGGTCCATGGGGTTGCAAGAGTTGGGTGCAACTTAGTGAGATGGGGACTCAATCCCTGAAATCCTGAATGAATACTAGTGGCTAACAAGGAGACTGTTTGTCTCCATGCACAGATATATGACACACATACACATACCCACAAATGCTCTCTCATAGCTTCCTGAACTTCTTCATAGTTCTCCTCCCAGATGATCAATGTTTCTCTTTCCCACTCAATTTTGATACTCAATATTCACTATATCATTTTCAAGCCAGGTTTGCTAGTGTTGCTAAGTTTTAGAAAGTCTTGAGTTATCACTAAAAACCATTTTCTAAAGCTTATTACACAGCAGTATGACTGGATAAGCAAAAGAGTGAAGCAGGCCAAATTTTCTTCAGTATTCCTTTCCTCTCTATGGTACCCCCAATTTTTCTTCTCCTTTTCCCACCTGATTTCATCCCAACTTTCAGCAAAGAGTCAGTAGAATCAGTTCTCCTTTGTGGTTATGTTTCATTGCTTACTTCTTACAAGGACATGTGCATTTCAGCAAATGACAGTGTCTTCATTCAGAAAACTGAATCTGGACTGGAATGTATTTGAGAGTTAGGAGGAAGATGGGAGGGAACCTTTCTACTGCCCTCAGGGGTCACCCTAGTAAGCCAATACCTATACTGCCCATCCTGTCCATACCTTCAAGGAATGATCTCAACACTCAAAGACATTAAAGGCTAAAGCAGAAATCTACATCACACCCGCTCAACTGCAGGTCAAAATTCATTAAGGTGAATTCTAAGGGCTGCCACATTCTTTAGCTCTATTGGAATGTAGTTGTATTTAGTGTTAGGCACGCTGAATAAACTCAGTACTGGTTTAGAAATAGATGATGTAAAGGGAAAGATGATTTCAAAATTCTCCAACTCAAATTCTACAAATTCTATAAATTAGATCCCTATTAAATTCTATTTCTGACCTGGGATAAAGGTTAATCAAATTTTTAAAAAGTTTAGGTTTGTCTTGTATTGACTCATTTTCTAGGATATAGTAATGCATGGTGATGTTATAAAATTCACAATATAATGAGTATATAAAATGTGAAGTAAATTTCCCTGCCCCCCCATTTTCTTTTCCTAGAGTCAAACACTGTTAATATTTTTTTGAAGATTCTGCCAGATATTTTCTATGCATCCACAAAATCTTAGTCTTTTTAAACTGATTTTTTTTCATTAAACAGTACTGTTAGACACAGATACAATGAAAATATATTTTATATTTTGATGTATTAGCTTATTCTTTCTAGTGGCCCTCTCATTAAAATTTTTCTTAAAATAACTATTAAAATATACTAATACATATAGGCAACAATCCTATAAATGATTCTTGTATCATTTACATAGATGTGGGACTTTTGGAAACATTTGATTTTTACTGGTCATTCTTTTCAAAACATACGTTAGCCTCAGATTTACATTAAAAGTGAGCAAATTAATGACAAGAATGTAGTGTTCATCTGTCTTCAGAAGCCAAATTTTCTTCAGTATTCCTTTCCTCTCTATGGTACCCCCAATTTTTCTTCTCCTTTTCCCACCTGATTTCATCCCAACTTTCAGCAAAGAGTCAGTAGAATCAGTTCTCCTTTGTGGTTATGTTTCATTGCTTACTTCTTACAAGGACATGTGCATTTCAGCAAATGACAGTGTCTTCATTCAGAAAACTGAATCTGGACTGGAATGTATTTGAGAGTTAGGAGGAAGATGGGAGGGAACCTTTCTACTGCCCTCAGGGGTCACCCTAGTAAGCCAATACCTATACTGCCCATCCTGTCCATACCTTCAAGGAATGATCTCAACACTCAAAGACATTAAAGGCTAAAGCAGAAATCTACATCACACGCTCAACTGCAGGTCAAAATTCATTAAGGTGAATTCTAAGGGCTGCCACATTCTTTAGCTCTATTGGAATGTAGTTGTATTTAGTGTTAGGCACGCTGAATAAACTCAGTACTGGTTTAGAAATAGATGATGTAAAGGGAAAGATGATTTCAAAATTCTCCAACTCAAATTCTACAAATTCTATAAATTAGATCCCTATTAAATTCTATTTCTGACCTGGGATAAAGGTTAATCAAATTTTTAAAAAGTTTAGGTTTGTCTTGTATTGACTCATTTTCTAGGATATAGTAATGCATGGTGATGTTATAAAATTCACAATATAATGAGTATATAAAATGTGAAGTAAATTTCCCTGCCCCCCCATTTTCTTTTCCTAGAGTCAAACACTGTTAATATTTTTTTGAAGATTCTGCCAGATATTTTCTATGCATCCACAAAATCTTAGTCTTTTTAAACTGATTTTTTTTCATTAAACAGTACTGTTAGACACAGATACAATGAAAATATATTTTATATTTTGATGTATTAGCTTATTCTTTCTAGTGGCCCTCTCATTAAAATTTTTCTTAAAATAACTATTAAAATATACTAATACATATAGGCAACAATCCTATAAATGATTCTTGTATCATTTACATAGATGTGGGACTTTTGGAAACATTTGATTTTTACTGGTCATTCTTTTCAAAACATACGTTAGCCTCAGATTTACATTAAAAGTGAGCAAATTAATGACAAGAATGTAGTGTTCATCTGTCTTCAGAAGGGAGCACATATGTTAGATGGTTTGTATTTAGTGTTGATATTTCACTAATGGATCCATATTGTTTTATAAAATGCATAGTTTCAAAAAATTTCATTAGTGTGCTTGGTGTGCTCCCCCTGAAGCTGTGACAAGTTGAGATATTACTAACTTCCTGGCATGATGCTTTTTTGAAAGAATCACCCTAGTTCTATTCTGTGTTTTCTGAATGACAAATTGGATAATATTAGGAAAATATTACAACACAGTTAATAGTAATTATCAGATAAGATCTGTGGGATTTTTGTTTTGTTGATTTCTAAGGAGAAGAATCCCAGGGAAGTGACAGTTTAGCTTCCTGAAATGCGTTTTTAACAAGCCTTTTTTGGCCTTATGGAAATGCCTAACTCCAAGCTCTTCACTGTTGCTAAATGCTAAATTCTGTACCTCAGTCAGACATCTTGCTGCCTAAACTGATCCCATTAACCAGATAGTTGCATTTGAACCTGAAACGACTCTCCCAGAGACTAAAATGTGGCCTTTTGAGATGAAAAAAAAAAAAAAAAAACCCATCCCTTGCATAAAGTTCTTATATGAGCAATGGGGTATGTCCCTGAAAAGAGTGTAAAACAACTTGTTCTTATGAACAGTGGTTTGACGCTTCACCTTTTGAAATGTGGGTAGACGACAAAAGAACACAGTGGGTGCAGTGACACTAATGCACATGGGACTGTCAGCTGGGGAGATGGGGGTTTCCTGAACCTACACACCCTCTAGAAGGCATCCAGATGGATAGAAACTTAAGAACTTCTCCTGCTAGCATCAAGAGGCATATGATCACCATTTGCTGAAATATGTGACATAAGAACCTTCCTTGAACATTATGTGAAAAGAGCTGCCTCTGTTTTGTTCCCAGTAGGATGTAAGGGGAAAACTTGTCAAAAGACCAGTATTAGACCTCCATAAACACTGAGCAGCTAGAGCTGCAAAACCTTATGTAAGAGCCTCTCAGGACTCTAAAGGAGGAGAACAGAAGTTGGGAAGAGAATGGACTGTGTGCTGTGCTTAGTGGTGTCCGACTCTTTGCAACCCCATGTTTACTGGTCATTCTTTTCAAAACATACGTTAGCCTCAGATTTACATTAAAAGTGTATGACTTAGTGTCTGTCAGAAGAGCACATATGTTAGATGGTTTGTATTTAGTGTTGATATTTCACTAATGGATCCATATTGTTTTATAAAATGCATAGTTTCAAAAAATTTCATTAGTGTGCTTGGTGTGCTCCCCCTGAAGCTGTGACAAGTTGAGATATTACTAACTTCCTGGCATGATGCTTTTTTGAAAGAATCACCCTAGTTCTATTCTGTGTTTTCTGAATGACAAATTGGATAATATTAGGAAAATATTACAACACAGTTAATAGTAATTATCAGATAAGATCTGTGGGATTATTGTTTTGTTGATTTCTAAGGAGAAGAATCCCAGGGAAGTGACAGTTTAGCTTCCTGAAATGCGTTTTTAACAAGCCTTTTTTGGCCTTATGGAAATGCCTAACTCCAAGCTCTTCACTGTTGCTAAATGCTAAATTCTGTACCTCAGTCAGACATCTTGCTGCCTAAACTGATCCCATTAACCAGATAGTTGCATTTGAACCTGAAACGACTCTCCCAGAGACTAAAATGTGGCCTTTTGAGATGAAAAAAAAAAAAAAAAAACCCATCCCTTGCATAAAGTTCTTATATGAGCAATGGGGTATGTCCCTGAAAAGAGTGTAAAACAACTTGTTCTTATGAACAGTGGTTTGACGCTTCACCTTTTGAAATGTGGGTAGACGACAAAAGAACACAGTGGGTGCAGTGACACTAATGCACATGGGACTGTCAGCTGGGGAGATGGGGGTTTCCTGAACCTACACACCCTCTAGAAGGCATCCAGATGGATAGAAACTTAAGAACTTCTCCTGCTAGCATCAAGAGGCATATGATCACCATTTGCTGAAATATGTGACATAAGAACCTTCCTTGAACATTATGTGAAAAGAGCTGCCTCTGTTTTGTTCCCAGTAGGATGTAAGGGGAAAACTTGTCAAAAGACCAGTATTAGACCTCCATAAACACTGAGCAGCTAGAGCTGCAAAACCTTATGTAAGAGCCTCTCAGGACTCTAAAGGAGGAGAACAGAAGTTGGGAAGAGAATGGACTGTGTGCTGTGCTTAGTGGTGTCCGACTCTTTGCAGCCCCATGCCCTTCTCCAGGGGATCTTCCCAACCAGGGATTGAAACCAGGTCTCCCACATTGCAGGCAGATTCTCTACCATCTGAGCCACCAGGGAAGCCCAAGAATACTGGAATGGGTAGCCTATCCCTTCTCCAGGGGATCTTTCTGACCCAGGAATCAAACCAGGGGTTCAGGCGGATTCTTTACCAGCTGAGCTACCAGGGAAGCCCGAAAATGGACTAAAGGAAGCTTAAAAACAGGTGCTTACATTTTGTGGGTGAGTAATCATATGTAGAATTGAAAATAACATTGAAACATTGAAAAATAACATTTTAAAGTATATTTGGGCCTGGGAAAATTAGAGGCCACATGAACAGGTAAGGAAAACTACAAGAACAACAAAAATAAAACTGGGATATTTGTTTACAGCTTTTTTCAAATCCAGGAGAACTCAACCTATGATGGCTTCCACATTACAGGAACAATAGGGTATTGAGAAGCAAAATCACAAAATGGAAAGAATCACAGAAAGAAATTCAGTTACTAAATGTTGGATAATTAAGTTGGAGTATGCAGGCTCTGGGGCTTCCCTTGTGGCTCAATGATAAAGAATCAGCCTGCCAATGCAGGGGACCCGGATTCTATCCCTGGGTCTGCAGGATCCCCTGGAGAAGGGAATGGCTACCCAGTGCAGTATTCTTGCCTGGAGAATCCCATGGACAGAGGAGCCTGATGGGCTACAGTCTATGGGGTTGCAAAGAGTCAGACATGACTGAGCAACTAACACACACACACACACATACACATGCTGACTCTGAAGAAAGTCTGGAGTCATGGTGGGGTAGACGGTTACATTGGTAGACTCCAATGAAGCACACCTCCTAGTATTCATGCCCTTGTGTAGTTCTCTTCAAAAGTGACTCGGACTTGGCTGTCTGTTTTTTCCCAGTGGAACATCAGTAAGTAAGATGACACAGGGGCTTGATAAACCCTTCACACTAGGACTTGTCCTTTTGGAGCACTCGAGCTTGAAAATATTTTTGTAAAGACACTTGACCAGATTATGGAATCAAGAGAGGACATAAGGAGAGAAACTCTAGAGGGTGAAAGACCACTTTCCATGTCACTGACTTAACCAAACCCTTAGATGAATGCAGCTACTTGAGTAACCCCAGCTACACTACATAGAGCAAAAGAACCTCTCGGTTGCCACAGAATTACAATAAGGAATTATTGTTGTTAAGATATTATGTTTTGGGCTTCCCCTGGTGGTCCAGTGGGTAAGGACACCGCCTTGCAGTGCAAGGGGCACTGGTTCGATCCCTGGCCTGGGAAGATCCCACGTGCCGCGGAGTAGCTGGACTGATGTGTCCAACTGCCGAGCCGGAGCTCTGGAGCGCATGCGCCCAGAGCCGGTGCTCTGCTACAGCAGAGGCCGCCGCGATGGGAGGCCCACACAGGCCAAAGAACAGAGATGGATGAAAATGGACAAATGAAAGACCAATAGAAGTGGCCCACCCGCTCCCCTCCCTCCCCAGTCCGACCCCCACCCAAAATAAATAAATAAATAAATCTTTCAAAAAAAAAAAAGATACTATGTTTCAGTTTATTATACAGCATTAGATACCTGAAACAAATAGTCACATAAACACCCTCATTTTATCAAAGGGGAGGGTGGAACAGAAAATGACCAAAGAACTTGCCCAAAGTCCTGCAACTAATTAGTGGCAGAACTGATACTAAAATTCAGATCATGTGATAGCTGATTAAATGTTTCCTTCCCTACATGACTCAAAATACTGTTAGCATATGACACTTATTAAAGAATTTCTGTGTCCAGGGCATTATGTGAAGCATTTTAAATTCACTGAGGCAGGGACTATCATTAACGCCATTTTACAAACCTGGAAACCAAAGCTCAGGGAATAATTTGAAGTCACACAGCAGGTAAATGATAAAGCTGGGCTTCTAATCTTCCACTCTGACTTCAGAGATATTTATCTTAAGCACTGTCTGATAAGAATGATGAAATATAGGTTAATTAACCGTGAGTGAAATGAACAGCCTACACAATAACTGATTTAATCCATCTCTGTCTTCCTGATCACTCATTTGAATTGAAAAAGAATTGATTCCCAGCAGCTACAATTGTTGAGAGTTAAGTCAGCTGGCTCGTGGTCCAGTTCAGAAGATGTGTGTAGATTTAGTCTGCCACTTTTGGGCTTTGGAAACCAGCATTAACACCTTGTCACTATTTAAATGTTTGGCAAACTTATCTTTTTCTGTAGGTTCACATATAACTTAAGCCCATGGCTTTTTGTAAAAAAAGTACCCATATGGTATTTTCTCAGTTACATTTGAATGATTGATATGTTGTTTAGCAAGAACTGTTTCTTTCATAAGGAGCTTTAAAAATGAGGGTCTTTTATGTTTGAAAAAAGTATTTTTGCAAATGAATAGTAAGTCAGTTTAAATATAAGGTTTCTTCTATAAAGCCTTCCTTGACAAATCCCAGTCTTTAATGACTCACTCTTTTTTTCATTCTCTTTATTCAATATATATTAAGGCATATTGAGTACAAGATACAAAGGGTACAAAATGAACAAAATACAGTCTGGCTTCAGGGGGTTCAAAATAATGGTAATATAAATTGTTAAGTCCAATAACAAAGGTATGGATTAAGTCCCTTTCATCTTCATTAAGCCAGCTTTGATTAAGTGCTGACACTGTGACAGATAGAGAGCTAGGTGCCAGATGAACCAACAAAATAGTTCCCGTCTTCAAGATCCCACAGTCCAGCAGGGGAGGCAGTTCACAATCTGGTAGTAGACACTCTGAGAAAAGTGATTTGAACAGAATGAGGAGGTTGCACAAGGATAGTCTGGGAATGGAGAGCTGAAGAGGGGGTATTTCTCAAGAAAGGATGATCAGGGAATGTCTCAGATATGGTAACATTTAAACAACCAGACACGTGAGGGAGGGACAGGAGAGAAAACTGGAAGCACAAATGTACAGAGCTCAGCATATATGAGGAATTAACAGCAGACCAGTGTGACTGGAGTGTGATGATCCCAGGTACTGGATTGTGTTAGGAGATGAGGAAAGCAGGGGCCACATCATGCAGACCTTGAAAACCATGATAAAGATTTTGCCCTCAGGGGGATGAATAGCCATTGATAGGGGGATGATGTCATGCTGAGGCCAAGGGCTCTGGAGCCATGATGTCTAGGTTTGTTTCTCACCCCACCAATTCATGGATGTATCATCGTGGGTAAGCAACTTAACCTTTCTTACCTTACCTTGCTCATCTATAAAATAAGAATAAAAATAATACTTATTATTGGTAAGATTTAATGAGTAAGTAGACATAAAGGGCTTAGAAATATACTTGACATTAAGCATTTAATTCATGTTAGCAATAGGGAAAGGAAGAGGCAGGATTCAATTTACATTTTTAAAGATGACTCTCTGCAGTGTGAGGATGGAAAGAGGGGCAGTGAGATAGAGGGAAACCATGTTTTGTCGAAGTTGGAGACAGTGAGGGCTTGGACTCTCATGCTCTTATATAAGCCTATATTGACTCTTCATCCATCTGAATTCACTGGAGAGGTAGTTGAAAGGAGATTTGTCCAGCATGGTTGGAAATGGAATTTGGTTGGAGGTAGAACATATCAGACTCATGTCCACTAGGACAGTTGGTGAAAAAAGCTTTTTTTCTGAAGTAGTAATCATCCAGGTAGACAGGATAGGTATCTAGGATCAGAATAATCCAGCAGGGGATTGAGTTTCTCACAGACATGCTGTGAGAATTTGGTGGAAACCACTTTAGTTCAACAAGAATTTCTCAGTGTCTACTGTATATATGCCAAGAGTCCTGATTGGACATGAAGTTGGCTCAATGGGTTCTGGCATTCTCCTGATAGTCAGAAAAATCATCTCTTCCCAGGTAGGTGACAGAAGTTTGTCCTCGGGGCACTTTCTTAAAAGTTGTGAAGTTATCTTATTCATATTTTTAAGAATAATAATTTTATTGAGATCTAATTCACATACCATAAAGTTCAACAGTTTAAAGCATGCAGTTTTGTGCTTTGTATGATGGTCTGAAATTATGCAGTATATGTGGCATTTTATGTCTGACCTCTTTGAATTAGCATAATGTTTTCAAGGTTCATTCATGTTGTAGCATAGTTTATTCCTTTATGTGGCTAAATAATATTACATTGTATGGGTATGCTGGCTTCCCTGGTGGATCAGTGGTAAAGAATCCGCCTGCCAATGCAGGAGATTGTGGGTTCTATCCCTGTGTCAGAAATATCCCTTAGAGAGGGAAATGGTGACCCACTTCAGTATTCTTGGCTGGGAAATCCCATGGACAGAGGACCTGGCAGGCTACAGTCAATGGGGTAGCAAAAGAGTTGGATACAACTTAGCGACTAAACTACAATAAAATGGGTATGCCACATTTTGCTTATCTACTCTTCAGCTGATGGATATTGAGAGCATCTTTTTTTTATTTTTGGCTTTATGAATAATGTTGCTATGAACATTCATGTACAAGCATTTGTGAGGACATATGCTTTCAATTCTCTTAAGAATATACCTCAGAGCAAAATTTCTGGGTTGTATGGTAACTGTATACTTAATTATTTGAGGAACAACAAAACTATATTCCAAAGGGGCCGAACCACTTTATTTATGTATTTATTTATTCTTCATTGTTTTATTTTTAATTATTTTAATTTTACTTTTTACTTTTACAGAATTTTGTTCTTTACAGATGTGTATAATCCCAAATTAGTCATATGTATATCCCTGGCCCCCTCTCTCCTCCACTCCCCTACCAGTCCCCCCATCCCACCCTTCCAGGCCATTGCACTGTGCCCCTGCAGGATCCCCTATTCCCACAGAGCAATGACAATAAGCTATCTTTTTCACATATGATAGTATAGATTTCCATGTTACTCCCTCTATGCCTCCAACCCACTGTTCATTTCCCACAATGTCTATATGTCTGTTCTCTACGTGTTTTTTCATCACTTCACTATGGGTGTTATCATTACCATCCTACTAGATTCCATATATATGTGTTAGTATACTGTACTTATCTTTCTCTTTTTGACTTACCTCACTTTGTATAATAGGCTCTAGATCCATACACCTCATTAGGACTGATTTGTCTGCATTTCTTTTTACAGCTGTGTAGTATTCCATTGTATATATGTACCAGAGCTTCTGTAAACATTCATTCATCAATGGACATTTAGGTTGCTTCCATGTCCTAGCTATTGTATAGAGAGCTGCAATGAACATTGGTGTACAGGTGCTTCTTTCAGTTTTGAGTTCATCAGGGTATAGCCTAAGAGTGGGATTGCTGGGTCATATGGTGCTTCTATTTTTAGTTTTTTAAGGAATCTCCATACTGTCTTCCATAGCAGCTGTATCAATTTACATGCCCATCAGCAGTGCAGGAGTGCTCCCTTTTCTCCGCACCCTCTCCAGCATTTATTGTCTGTAGATTTTTTGATGGCCATTCTGACGGGTGTGAGGTAATATCTCATTGTAGGTTTGATTTGCATTTCTCTACTAATAAGCGAGGTTGAGCATTGTTTCATGTGTTTTGGGGCCATCTGCATGTTCTCTTTGGAGAGGCGTCTTCTTGAGGTCTTTTTCCCATTTTTTGATTGGGTTGTTCGTTTTTCCTGTGCTGAGTTGTCTGAGTTGCTTGTAGATTTTGGAGATTAATTCTTTGTCTGTTGTTTCATTTGCTATGATCTTCTCCCATTCTGTGGGTTGTCTGTTCAGTGTTTCTGTAGTTTCTTTAGCTGTACAAAAGCTTTTAAATTTCATGAGGTCCCACATGTTCATTTTTCTTTTCAGTTCCGCTATTCTAGTAGGTGGGTCAGAGAAGATCTTGTATTGATTTATGTTCTTGAGGGTTTTGCCTATATTCTCCTCTAAGAGTTTGATGGTTTCTGGTCTTACATTTAGGTCTTTAATCCATTTTGAGTTGATCTTTGTGTATGGTGTCAGGGAATGTTCCAACTTCATTTTTTTGCATGTAGCTGTCCAATTCTCCCAGCACCACTCGTTGAAGAGGCTGTCTTTGTCCCATTTTATAGTTTCTCCTCCTTTGTCAAAAATAAGGTACCCATAGGTGCGTGGGTTTATCTCTGGGTTCTCAATCTTGTTCCATTGGTCTATAGTTCTGTTTTTGTGCCAGTACCATACTGTCTTGACAACTGCTGCTTTATAGACTAGTTT
This sequence comes from Tragulus kanchil, assembly GCA_022376925.1. Lineage (NCBI taxonomy): Eukaryota > Metazoa > Chordata > Mammalia > Artiodactyla > Tragulidae > Tragulus > Tragulus kanchil. The sequence goes on from JAIOJX010000001.1 coordinate 85,278,117, forward strand.
TCGGAGTTCCATTGTATATATGTACCAGAGCTTCTGTAAACATTCATTCATCAATGGACATTTAGGTTGCTTCCATGTCCTAGCTATTGTATAGAGAGCTGCAATGAACATTGGTGTACAGGTGCTTCTTTCAGTTTTGAGTTCATCAGGGTATAGCCTAAGAGTGGGATTGCTGGGTCATATGGTGCTTCTATTTTTAGTTTTTTAAGGAATCTCCATACTGTCTTCCATAGCAGCTGTATCAATTTACATGCCCATCAGCAGTGCAGGAGTGCTCCCTTTTCTCCGCACCCTCTCCAGCATTTATTGTCTGTAGATTTTTTGATGGCCATTCTGACGGGTGTGAGGTAATATCTCATTGTAGGTTTGATTTGCATTTCTCTACTAATAAGCGAGGTTGAGCATTGTTTCATGTGTTTTGGGGCCATCTGCATGTTCTCTTTGGAGAGGCGTCTTCTTGAGGTCTTTTTCCCATTTTTTGATTGGGTTGTTCGTTTTTCCTGTGCTGAGTTGTCTGAGTTGCTTGTAGATTTTGGAGATTAATTCTTTGTCTGTTGTTTCATTTGCTATGATCTTCTCCCATTCTGTGGGTTGTCTGTTCAGTGTTTCTGTAGTTTCTTTAGCTGTACAAAAGCTTTTAAATTTCATGAGGTCCCACATGTTCATTTTTCTTTTCAGTTCCGCTATTCTAGTAGGTGGGTCAGAGAAGATCTTGTATTGATTTATGTTCTTGAGGGTTTTGCCTATATTCTCCTCTAAGAGTTTGATGGTTTCTGGTCTTACATTTAGGTCTTTAATCCATTTTGAGTTGATCTTTGTGTATGGTGTCAGGGAATGTTCCAACTTCATTTTTTTGCATGTAGCTGTCCAATTCTCCCAGCACCACTCGTTGAAGAGGCTGTCTTTGTCCCATTTTATAGTTTCTCCTCCTTTGTCAAAAATAAGGTACCCATAGGTGCGTGGGTTTATCTCTGGGTTCTCAATCTTGTTCCATTGGTCTATAGTTCTGTTTTTGTGCCAGTACCATACTGTCTTGACAACTGCTGCTTTATAGTATAGTCTGAGGTTAGGGAGGCTGATCCCTCCAGCTCCATTCTTATTTCTCAGGACTGCTTGGTCTATTCAAGGTTGTTTCTGTTTCCATATAAACTGTGCTATTCTTTGGTCTAGTTCTATGAAGAATGTCATTGGTAGTTTGATAGGGATCACATTGACTCCATCGATGATATTTGATAGTATGGTCATTCTCACAATATTGATCCTTCCGGCCCAGGAACATGGAATAGTTCTCCATCTGTTTAAGTCTTCTTTAATGTCTCTCATTAGTGTCTTGTAATTTTCTGTGTACAGTTCTTTTGTTTCTTTGGGTAGGTTTATTCCTTAATATTTTATTCTCCTGGTTGCAATGGTAAAGGGGATTGCCTCTTTGATTTCGTTTTCTGATTTTTCATTGTTTGTGTATAGGAATGCCAGTGATTTCTGTGTATTGATTTTGTATCCTGCGACTTTGCTGAATTCATTGATTAGCTCTAGTAGCTTTATAATAGTGTCTTTGGAGTTTTCTATGTATAATACCATGTCGTCTGCAAATTGAGAGTTTTACTTCTTTTCCAATCTGAATTCCTTCTATTTGTTTTTCTTCTCCTATTGCTGTTGCTAGAACTTCCAGGACTATGTTGAATAATAGTGGTGAAAGTGGACACCCCTGTCTTGTTCCTGATCTCAGAGGGAATACTTTCAGGTTTTCACCATTGAGGATAATGTTCACTGGGCTTCTCGTATATGACTTTCACTATGTTGAGATAGGTTCTTTCTATGCCCATTTTGTGAAGAGTTTTTATCATAAGTGGATGTTGTACTTTGTCAGAGGCTTTCTCTGCATCTATTGAGATGATCATGTGATTTTTGTCTCTCAGTTTGTTGATAATGGTGTATCACATTGACTGATTTGCAGATATTCAAGAATACTTGCATGCCTGGGATGAACCCAACTTCCTCATGATGTATGAGTTTTTTAATGTGTTGCTGAATTGTTTGCTAAGATTTTGTTAAGGATTTTGGCATCTAAATTCATCAATGAAATTGGTCTACAATTTTTTTTGTGTTGTCTTTGCCTGGTTTTGGTATCAGGGTGATGTGGCCTTGTAGAATGTGTTTGGAAGTGTTCCTCTCTGTGCAATTTTTTGAAAGCGTTTTAGAAGGGCAGGCTGTTTAAATGCTTGGTAGAATTCACCTGTAAAGCCATCTTGCCCTGGGCTTTTATTTTGGGGTAGATTTTTGATCACAGAGTCAATTTCTCAGCTTGTGATTGGGCTGTTTATAGTTTCTATTTCTTCCTGGTTGAGTCTTGGGAGATTAATCTTCTCCAAGAAACTGTCCATTTCCTCCAGGTTGTCTAGTTTGTTGCCACAGAGTTGTTTATAATAGTCTCTTATAATCCTTTGGACTTCTGCATGATCTGTTGTAATCTTTCCTTTTTCATTTTTGATTTTGTTGATCTGGTTCTTCTCTTTTTTTCTTGATGAGTCTGGCCAGAGGTTTGTTATTTTTATCTTTGTGAAGAACCAGCTTTTTTATTTATGTTTACTATTGTTTCTTTCATGTCTATTTCATTTATTTCTGCTCTGATCTTTATGATTTCTCTTCTTCTGCTAACTTTGGGGTGTTTTTTATTTTTAAAGATTTATTATTCATTTATTTATTTATTTTGGGCGGGGGTTGGGTTGGGGAGGGGAGCAGGCGGGCCACTTCTATTGGTCTTTCGTTTCTCTATTTTCATCCGTCTTTGTTCTTTGGCTCCTGTGGGCCTCCCATCGCGGTGGTGTCTGTCGTTGCAGAGCACCGGCTCTGGGCGCATGCGCTCTAGAGCTCCCGCTCGGTAATTGGACACATCAGTTCAGCCACTCCGTGGCACATGGGATCTTCCCAGGCCAGGGATCGAACTGGTGCCCCTTGCACTGCAAGGCAGTGTCCTTACCCACTGGATCACCAGGGGAAGCCCTGGGGTGTTTTGGTTCTTCTTTCTCCAATTGTTTTAAGCATGGGTTAGGTCGTCTGTTTGAGATTTTCCTAGTTTCTTGAGGTAGGATTGTACTGCCATAAACTTCCCTCTTAGAACTGCTTTTGCGGTATCCCATAGGTTTTGCACTGTCATGTGTTCATTGTCATCTTCTTCTAGGAATTGTTTGATTTCTCCTTTGATTTGCTCAGTAATCAGTTTGTTTTTTAGGTATGTGTTGTTTAAGCTCCATGTGTCTGTGTTTTTAGAGGTTTTTTTTCCTGTAGTTGATGTCTAGTCTCATTGCATTGTGGTCAGAGAAGACGATTGATATAATTTCACTTTTCTTGAATGTACTGAGGTTTGATTTGTGGTCCAAGATGTGGTCTATCCTGGAGAATGTTCCATGAGCACTTGAGAAGAAAGTGTACTCTTCTGCTTTTGGATGGAATGTCCTAAAGATATCCCTGAGGTCCATCTCTTCTAATGTGGCATTTAAGGCTTGTGTTGATTAATTTTATGTTTTGATGATCTGTCCATTGGTGTAAGAGGAGTGTTAAAGTCTCCCACTATGATTGTGTTATTGTCCATTTCTTCTTTTATGTATGAAAGTGTCTTATGTATTGGGGTGCTCTTGTGTTGGGTGCATAGATATTTATGATTGTTATGTCTTCCCCTTAGATCGATCCCTTGATCATGATGTAGTGTCCTGCCTTGTCTCTTCTAATCTTTATTTTGAGGTCTATTTTGTCTGATATGAGGATTGCTACTCCAGCCTTCTTTTGATTTCCATTTGCATGGAATATGTTTTTCCATCCTCTCACGTTCAGTCTATGAGTGTCTCTAGGTCTGAAATGAGTTTCTCGTAGGCAGCATATGTATGGGTCTTGTTTTTGTATCCATTCAGTCAGTCTGTGTCTTTTGGCTGGGGTACTTAGTCCATTTACACTCAAAGTAATTATTGATACAAATGGTCCTATTGTCATCTTCTTAGATGTTATGATTGCTTTGTTTTGTAGATCTTCTTCTTCTATTTGTTGTCTATATTAGTCCCTTCAACACTTGTTGTAAGGCTCCTTTGGTGTCACTATATTCTCTTAGTTTTTGCTCATCTGTCAAGCTTTTGATTTCTCCATCCATTTTGAATGAGATCCTTGAAGGGTACAGTATTCTTGGTTGAAGATTATTCTGTTTCAGCACTTTAAATGTGTCTTGCCAATCCCTCCTGGCCTGCAGAGTTTCTGTTGAAAGGTCAGCTGTTAAACGGATGGGCTTTCCCTTGTATGTCACTAGTTGCTTTTCCCTTGCTGCTTTTAGAATTCTGTCTTTGTGTTTAATTTGTGTTAGCTTCATTAATATGTGCCCTGGTGTGTTTCTTCTCGGGTTTATCCTGTATGGTATTCTTTGCGCTTCTTGGACTTCATTGACTATTTCTTTTCCCATGTTGGGGAAATTTTCAACTATAATCTCTTCAAAAAATTTCATATCCTTTCTTTTTTTCTTCTTCTTCTGGAACCCCTATAATTCGAATATTGGTGCATTTGATATTATCCCAGAGGTCTCTGATATTATCTTCTGCTCTTTTTATTCTTTGAGCTTGATTCTGCTCTTCAGCAGTTACTTCCACCATTCTGTCTTCCAGCTCACTTATCTGGTCTTCTGCCTCAGATACTTTGCTCCTGATTCCTTCCAGAGCATTTTTAAGTTCAGCAATTGAGTTGTTAGTCTCTGGTGTTTTTACGTTCTTGTATTTCTTTGTTCGGTGTGTTGATTTTTGCAATTTCTCTCAAATTCTGTTTTTGGAGTTTTGGATCATCGTTACTATCATTCTTCTGAACTCACTTTCAGAAAGTTTGTCTTTATTTGGACTTGTGTGTTTCTAGACTGTTCCTTAATATGTGCAGATTTCTCTGCCATTTCATTATTATTATTAATTTTTTAAACTGTGTTTGGGGTTTCCTTTTCCCAGACTTGGAGTTATGTCCATGGGTGTTTGTTTGTTGTTTAGATGAGGCGTCTTATTCTGGGTGATGCTGGTGGTTGGGTGATGTCAGGACTTGCATACAAGTGCTTGCCTTTGTTGGAGCTCTAACTGTTTAATGCTCTCTAGTGTTAGGTGTTCTCTGGTATTGTAAGGGTTTTGGAGTTGGTGCTCCTTCCCTAAAGCCCCTGGCTGGTTTGTTATGGCATTAAATGGTATTAAAACATATATATGCAAATGAGAAACAGAAGGTATACTTTTGACAAATGGCAATTAAAATATCATGCAAATAGTAGCTAGCATACTGGATTATACACACAAAAAAATACAGTCAAAACATAACCCAAACAATCCAAAAAAATACATTAGCACAGCAAATAGAGAAAACCAAGAATGATATGCATCACTTAATAACTAAACTAACTAAAGCACAAATTGGAGAACAATGATAGAGAAGAGTCCCAATTGGGGATGAGGCAATGAAAACAAAACAGACTAAGAAATATGGCGTGGAAAGGGAGAAAGAGAAAGGGAGGATAGAAGAGAAATATAGAATAATTAAGCAAAGTTAAATATAGGAAGATTAATATGTACAAATCTTTGAGTTTAGTGCTGTTAGGAAAGGAGCATCAGAGAAAACAAAGAAATAGTTGTAGAAGGAATAATACATATAAAGATGTAAAAATTAAAACAGAGATAAATATATACAAAAAATATAGAAAAACAATGCAAACATAGCAAAACCAAACAAAACCCCACAGAACCAATGTAGAATCAGAAGTATATAACCAAAATCAAATTTGTGGTTTAAAAGAAAAAAAATTGTGTACACTTAAATATATGTTTAGTTTTACTGATTGGTAGCTGCAAGAGCAGAGTTCAATGGAGGAAAGAAAAAGAAAAGGAAAAAAGAGGGGTGATGGGAGGAGGAAAAAAGGAAAAAAAATCCAGAGGTAAATCGAGCTCCAGTCAAAACGTGGAAATAGTGAATATCTATGTTCTTCTGTCTCTTGCTGACTATTCAGGAATTATCCGTCTTTTTCTTGCCTCTGGCAATGGTTGGATCTGAAGGCCTTTTACTGTTTTTGTGGATTTATGCCTATTCCAGAACTAAAAGGCCCACCCAGGCTGGCCCTGGCAGTTTCTTAATCATTAATCCAGTTATCTTTGTTGCTGGGTGGAGCTAAGTTCCCTCCTGTAGTTTGACCAGCAGCCAAACTACTTGCCTCTGGCATATGGCACTTGCATACGAGTGCTTGCCTTTGTTGGAGCTCTAACTGTTTAATGCTCTCTAGTGTTAGGTGTTCTCTGGTATTGTAAGGGTTTTGGAGTTGGTGCTCCTTCCTAAAGCCCCTGGCTGGTTTGTTATGGCATTAAATGGTATTAAAACATATATATGCAAATGAGAAACAGAAGGTATACTTTTGACAAATGGCAATTAAAATATCATGCAAATAGTAGCTAGCATACTGGATTATACACACAAAAAAATACAGTCAAAACATAACCCAAACAATCCAAAAAAATACATTAGCACAGCAAATAGAGAAAACCAAGAATGATATGCATCACTTAATAACTAAACTAACTAAAGCACAAATTGGAGAACAATGATAGAGAAGAGTCCCAATTGGGGATGAGGCAATGAAAACAAAACAGACTAAGAAATATGGCGTGGAAAGGGAGAAAGAGAAAGGGAGGATAGAAGAGAAATATAGAATAATTAAGCAAAGTTAAATATAGGAAGATTAATATGTACAAATCTTTGAGTTTAGTGCTGTTAGGAAAGGAGCATCAGAGAAAACAAAGAAATAGTTGTAGAAGGAATAATACATATAAAGATGTAAAAATTAAAACAGAGATAAATATATACAAAAAATATAGAAAAACAATGCAAACATAGCAAAACCAAACAAAACCCCACAGAACCAATGTAGAATCAGAAGTATATAACCAAAATCAAATTTGTGGTTTAAAAGAAAAAAAATTGTGTACACTTAAATATATGTTTAGTTTTACTGATTGGTAGCTGCAAGAGCAGAGTTCAATGGAGGAAAGAAAAAGAAAAGGAAAAAAGAGGGGTGATGGGAGGAGGAAAAAAGGAAAAAAAATCCAGAGGTAAATCGAGCTCCAGTCAAAACGTGGAAATAGTGAATATCTATGTTCTTCTGTCTCTTGCTGACTATTCAGGAATTATCCGTCTTTTTCTTGCCTCTGGCAATGGTTGGATCTGAAGGCCTTTTACTGTTTTTGTGGATTTATGCCTATTCCAGAACTAAAAGGCCCACCCAGGCTGGCCCTGGCAGTTTCTTAATCATTAATCCAGTTATCTTTGTTGCTGGGTGGAGCTAAGTTCCCTCCCTGTAGTTTGACCAGCAGCCAAACTACGGTAGGGGTAATGGTGTCTCTCTCACAAAGGATTTATTCCCAAATGCTCTATGAGAAGCACTGCTGCAGTGTTCTCAACCTTGCTGCAGGCCACCATTGAACACTGCGGGAGACATCAGACTACTTGGAGGTGAGTCTGATTCAGTCTCATGCAGGATCACTGTTCCCCTCTCCCGGATCTCGGTGTGCACCTCCAGTCCTACTTGGCAGCTCTATGATATGGTTAATGATAACCTCCTTCAAAAGGAATTAAGTGCAGTGCCTTCTTTCTGAGGATGGCTCAAGGGCACTTCTAAATGAAGGAGGCACTTGGACCCTCTAAAACAGGTCTGGCTCAGTCCCTTGTGGGGGTCACTGCTACTTTCCTGGGTCCTAGTTAGAGTCTTTTTACCCTAGACTCCTAGACTCCTGGCTACAGCCCTAATCACCTAGACTCCTAGCTAGAGTCCTTGTCTATGAGCCTTCTAGCTACAGTCTGAGTCTCCTAGCCCCCTAGCTAAAGTCCTTGTCTCTTAACCTACCTAGAGTCCTTTCTCCTAGTCTTCTAATCCCCTGGCTAGAATGCTTGTCTCCTAGCATCCTAGCTACAGCCCTAGTCTCCCAGCCTCCTATCTACAACCCTAATCTCCTAGCTTCCTTGCTAGTGTCCTTGTCTCCTAGTCTTCTAGCCCTCTAGCTACAGCCCTACTCTCTGAGTCTCCTAGGCTCCTAGCTGTAGCCTTAGTCTCCTATCATCCTAGTTATAGTCATTATTTCCTAGCCTCCAAGTCTCCTAGCTAGAGTCATTGACTCTTAGCCTCCTAGATAGCTAGGTACAACCCTAATCACCTCGAATCCTAGCCTCCTAGCTAGGGTCACTGTCCCATAGTCTCCTAGCCAGTCATTGGAACCTAGTTTCCTAGCTGCAGCCTTAGCCTCCAAGTGTCCTACCTAGACTCCTTGTCTCCTAGACTCATAGCTACAGGCCTTAGCCTATTAGAGTCGTTGTCTTCTAACCTCCTAGCTACAGTCCTTTTCTCCTAGCTGACTAAGCTCCTTGGTAGAGTACTTGTCTTCTAGTCTCCTAGCAACCTAGCTTTAGCCCTAGTCTGCTAGCTACAGCCCTAGCCTCCGAGTCTCCTAGGTAGAGTCCTTGTCTTCTAGTCTCCTAGCTACAGCCTTAACCTCCAAGTCTCCTAGCTAGAGTCCTTATCTCCTAGCATCCTAGCTACAGCCCTAACCCCTAGCCTCCTAGCCAGAGTCCATGTGTCCAAGAGTCCTATTCTCCTGGTCTCCTAGCCATAGCCCTAGCCCGCGAGTCTCCTCACCTCTCAACTACAGCCCTACTGTCCCAGCCTCCTAGCCAGAGTCACTGTCTCCTAGGTTCCTAGCTACAGCCCTAGTCTCTTAGCCTCCTAGCTGAAGCCCTGATCTCATAGCCTCCTACCTAGTGTCCTTGTCACCTAGCCTCCTATCTACAACCCTGATCTCCTAGCTAGAGTTCTTCTCTCTCAGTCTCCAAGACTCCTAGCTACAGCCTTAATCTCCTAGCCTCCTAGCTAGAGTGCTTGGCTCCTAGCCTGCTAGTCTTGTAGCTAGAGCCCTTGTCTCTCAGTCTCCTAGACACCTAGGTACAACCCTAAGCTCCTAGACTCCTAGCCTCCTATCTAGAGTCACTGTCTCATAGTCTCCTAGCCTCTTAGATAAAACCTAATCTCCTCACTTCCAAGCTGTAGTTCTTGTCTCCTAGTCTTCTATTTTCCTAGCTACAGCCAGAGTGTCTGAGTCTCCTAGGCTCCTAGCTGCAGCCCTAGTCTCCTATCATCCTAGTTATAGTCATTATTTCCTAGTCTCCTAGTCTCCCTAGAGTCCTTTTCTCCTAGACTCCAAGGATCCTGGCTACAGCCCTAGTCTCCTAGTTCCCTAGCTAGAGTCCTTGGCTCCTAGTCTCCTCACCTCCTAGATACAGCCCTAACCCCTAGCCTCCTAGCCAGAGTCCATGTGTCCAACAGTCCTAGACTCCTAGTATCCTAGCTACAGCCTTAGCTTCTAATCTCCTACCTAGAGTCCTAGTCTCCTAGACTCATAGCTACATCCTTACTCTCCTTGCCTACTGGCTGAGGTCCTTGTCTCCTAGCCCCCTAGCTTTAGCCCTAGTCTTCTAGACTCGTAGTTACAGTCCTTGCTCCTAGCTTCCAAGTCTCCTAGCTAGAGTCCTTGTCTCCTAGCCTCCTAGCTATGTCCCTAGTCTCTTGGTCTCCAAGACTCCTAGCTACAGCCTTAATTTCCTAGCCTCCTAACTACAGTCCTTGTCTCCTAGCCTTCGAATCTCCTTGCTAGAGTCCTTGGCTCCTAGGCCCTAGCCTCCTAGCTACAACCCTAGCCTCTAGCCACCTACCTAGGGTCCTTGGCTCCTAGGTAAAGCTCTAGTCTCCTAGCCACCTAGCTATAGCCCTGGCCTCATAGCCTGCTACCTAGAGTCCTTGTCTATAAGAATGCATGTTTCTTAGACTCCTACCTAGAGTCCTTCTCTCCTAGCCTTCTAGCTATAGCCCTAGTCTCCTAGCTACAGCCCTAGCCTCTGAGTCTCCTAGTTAGAGTCCTTGTCTTCTAACCTCTTACCTAGAGTCCTTTTCTCCTATCCTCCTAATCTCCTATGTCGAGTCCTTGTCTTCTAGTCTCTTAGCAACCTACCTACAACCCTAGTCTCATAACCTCCTAGCTACAGTCGTTGTCTCCTAGCCTTCGAATCTCCTTGCTAGAGTCCTTGGCTCCTAGGCCCTAGCCTCCTAGCTACAACCCTAGCCTCTAGCCACCTACCTAGGGTCCTTGGCTCCTAGGTAAAGCTCTAGTCTCCTAGCCACCTAGCTATAGCCCTGGCCTCATAGCCTGCTACCTAGAGTCCTTGTCTATAAGAATGCATGTTTCTTAGACTCCTACCTAGAGTCCTTCTCTCCTAGCCTTCTAGCTATAGCCCTAGTCTCCTAGCTACAGCCCTAGCCTCTGAGTCTCCTAGTTAGAGTCCTTGTCTTCTAACCTCTTACCTAGAGTCCTTTTCTCCTATCCTCCTAATCTCCTATGTCGAGTCCTTGTCTTCTAGTCTCTTAGCAACCTACCTACAACCCTAGTCTCATAACCTCCTAGCTACAGTCGTTGCCTCCAGCCACTTAGTCTCCTGGTGGTCTAGCTAGAGTGCTTAGCTCCTAGTCTCCTAGCCTTGTACCAAGAGTCCTTGGTTCCTAGTCTCCTCGCCTCCTAGATACAGCCCTAACCCATAGCCTCCTAGCCAGAGTTCATGCATCCAAGAGTCCAAGACTTCTAGTCTCCTAGCTAGAGTCCTCTTCTCCTCACCTCCTCATCTCCTAGGTAGAGTCCTTGTCTTCTAATCTCCTATCAAGCTAGCTATGGCCCTAGGCGCCTAGCCTCCTACCTTGACTAGTATTCTTGTAACCTCATAGTCTCCTTTCTAATGTCACTGTCTCCTCTCCTAGCCTGAGCTACAGCCCTATCCTCCTAGCATGCTACCTAGAGTCCTTGTCTCTAAGCCTCCACATCTCTTAGTCTCCTACCTGTAGTCCTAGCCTCCTAGCCACAGCCATAGTCTGCTAGCTAGATTCCTTTCCTCCTAGCCTGCTAGTCTTGCAGCCAGATTCCTTCTCTCCTAGTCCCTTAGACACCTAGATACAGCCCTAACCTCAGAGCCTTCTACCTAGACTCCTTGTTACCTAGACTCTTAGCCTCTTATCTACAACCCTAATTTACTAGCCTCCTAGCTACAGCAAGAGTCTCCTAGCTGCAGCCTTATTCTCCTAGCCTCCTATCTAGGGTCATTGTCTCCTAGCATCCTAATCCTCTAGCTCAAGTCCTTGTCTACTAGCCTCCTAGTCTCCTAGCTAGTGTCCTACATGATGCCCCACATAATGCTCCAAACATCTGGTCCAAGCTGAAGAACACTTAAAGCCACATTTTCATACCTGTGAATGAATTTCACACCAAAACAGTACATCTCAAAGACTTCTGCAAGCTTCAGCAAGTCCCTTTGAAAGATGTTCACCAGGATTGAGGTGAGGGGGTGATGACAACTATGGTAGAGAGAAAAGGCAGAATGGTGTGTGTATTTGCATGCATGTGCATAGACATTTGTGTAGCTGGGTATCAGGTGCTCAATAGGTGTTAATTCTTCTTACCTTATTTTTGTTATTTTACTAGCCATACATGAAATGGTGGCTTCTTTCTGAAAAGAAAACAATAAGGCTGAAAGCTTTGGATCAAGTTAAGGGTGGTTTTGCCTCCCAGCTCCAGTGATTGTTAGGTTAAGTCCTTAACCTACCTCTTTCTTCTCTGTTAACAACTTAGTATCTGCCAATATAATGGGGTAAATATGCAAGCAAATATGGTAAATATTCTCCATGACAGCTGAGGATATCTGGGTTCTCCATCAAAATCTGACCTCAAACTCTTGGGAGTTTGACCTGAAAACAGAAAAATGTAAAGTTTAGATTAGATGAATAATTGTATACTTGTTTCTAAAAAGTCCCAGACTTAACAAACAATTGTTGCAAACACAGTCTAATCATTGGACGCTATTTTGTTTCTCACACAAGAGAAAGATGTTTTCAACAATAGGTTTTTTTTTTCTCAGTGTTCTCTCATCACAAGAGAAAACCCAGATACTACTTATTTATTAGCTTTCAATCTACACTGAAATCATAGCTAGGGGGCAAGGGAGTGGAGGTTAACTTTCTCTTCCATTCAAATGAGATTTAGAAATGGTTAAGTGATTAACACAAAGTGATTGGTTTAATTTTTAATCTTTTCCTTCTATTTTTATAAATGATTCATGCTATTTCAGCACTAAATACTAACCTTTAATTAAATGAATGTAACTTTTCAGTTCCATAAAATGGATAAAGCAAGAAAATAAGTCATTTAACTTTTCATGGTCAGTACTGTTACTAGATTTGACTGGATTTAAAAGTATGGTTATTAACACTTGAGTGATAATAATAATAGGAAATATAATCTTTTCTACAGTGTTAATCATAATGGAAACCAAACTGGATTTCACTTGTTCCAGTTTTCCACATAGCAGCTGTGGTGGTTCTTTTAAAATTTATGATAATTAAATTCCATCCTCAAGTTAGCTAATCTTGCCCCGCATTCCATTAATGCTCTTGGGAATGGAAAGAAGTGAGTCCTATTAAACACAGAAGTCCATCAGGGAGATAGAAATAATATTCTTAAACTCTCATTTATTTTGAGAGCTTCAATGGTGCTGGGCTGGGCTACATCAGATTATGAAAAAAGTCTTTAGCTGTCTTCATTTATTTTTTAAAAAGCTATTATCCCCAAATATGTGAAGATTAAAAATATACTTTTAAATCACATGGGTCAAAAGAAGTCTCAAAAGAAATAAAAGTATTTTGAACTAAATGAAAATGAAGACAGAATTTGTCAAAATCTGTGGGATGTGGCAAAAGCAGTGCATATAAGCTTATGTAAATATAAATAATCTAAGTTTCTACTTTAGGAGCACAGAAATCAGTGAAAATGAAAACAAGGAGTCAATTAAAATCAAGGAAGCCAAAAGTTGGTTCTTTGAAAAGATAAGTAAAAGTGATAAGCCTCAAGTCAGGCTAAGGAAAAATGTAGACACAAATTACTAATATCAGAAATGAACGAGAGGACATTATCACAGATCCTATGAACATTGAAAGGTTGATAAATGCCCACAAATTTGATAATGTAGATGAAATGGACCAATTCCCTGAAAGACACAATTTACTAAAACTCACACAAGAAAAAATGTACAATCTGATAGGCCTATCAAACAAATGTAATCTATAATTAATAATCTTCCAAATCAGCAAGTAGCAGGCCTACATGAATTCACTGATGAATTCTGCCAAACAAATAAGAAATTATGACAATCCTCTACAATCTATTTCAGAAAATAAAAGCAAAGTATTACTTCCTAACTTCTTTGCCCTAAGACCAAAACCAGAAAAAAATTACAAGAAAACTGTAGACCAATATCTCTTATGATCATAGATGCATAAATCCTCAATAAACATTAGCAAATCAAATCCAACAATGTATAAATAATTATTCCCCATGATCAAGTTAAGTTTATGCCAAGGATGCAAGGCTGCTTCAACATTCAAAAATCAATTAATGTAATCAGGCCAACAGATTAAAAAAGAAAAATCAAATGATCACATTAATTGATGCAGGAAAAGCATTTAACAAAATCCAACAGCCATTCATGATGAAAACTGTCAGTAAACTATGAATAGAAGGTAAGTTCCTCAAACTAATAAGAATAGAGCTAACATCATAATAATGAAAAACTGGAAGCTTTCCCACTAAGATCAGGTACAAAGCAAGGATGTCTCTCCTTTTCAACATCATGCTTAAATTCTACTTAATGCAATAAAGACAAGAAAGGGAAACAAAATGTACACAAATTGGGAAGGAAAAATAAAACTGTTCACAAATGACATGACTGTCTAAGTAGAAAATTCTAAAGAATCAACAACAAACTTTGGGAAGAGTAGTTATAGCCAGCTTGCAGGATACAAAGTTAATATACAAAAGCCTACAACTTTCCTGTATGCCAACAATGAACAAGTGAAATTTGAAATTAAACACACAGTACATTGACACTTTGAGCCGACTCATTGGAAAAGACCCTGATGCTGAGAAAGATTGAAGGCAGGAGGGGAAGGGGATGACAGAAGACAAGATGGTTGGATGGCATCACCAACCCAATGGACATGACTTTAAGCAAACTCCAAGAGGTGGTGAAGAACAGAGAAGCCTGGTGTGGTGCAGTCCATGGGGTCACAAAGAGTCTGACACGACTGAGTGAACAACAACAACAAAAGTGTTAATTTAAAAAGATTAAAAAGTTTAAGTCAGGGCTTCCCTGGTGGTCCAGTGGGTAAGGACACCGCCTTGCAGTGCAAGGGGCGCCGGTTCGATCCCTGGTCTGGGAAGATCCCACGTGCCGCGGAGCGGCTGGACCCATGTGTCTAATTACCGAGCTGGAGCTCTGGAGCGCATGCGCCCAGAGATGGTGCTCTGTGACAACAGAGACCACCGCGATGGGAGGCCCACACGGCCCAAAGAACACAGACGGATGAAAATGGATACATGAAAGACCAATAGAGGTGCCCCCCCCCCAAAAAAAGTTTAAGTCATTATTCACTCAGTGCCAGTGCTGTGTTAGGCTGCACCCATCTAGCTCTCCCAGAGCTGCTTATCAACTCTCCCCCAACCCCAATCAGATTCTGGTACCTCATTCTCTCTGCCTTTGTCTTTCTCTGTGTGTGCACATGCTTTTGTAGTAAGAGCAGTGTTCTGCTGGCTATCAGGAATATTTTTCCTTTTTCTCTGTTACTGAAGAAACTTGAACAGTCATAAACACCACCGATCATCTATAAATGCTGCCCTTGCAGTCATGCCAAAGGAGACGGTAGAATGCTGAACTCATTTTGAAGGATCAAGTTATTTCTGACTTAACCAGTCAGACATTCTCTAAGATATAATTCTCACTCATCTGTTGCAGAATCACCTGGGGCTTCTGCTTAAAATGGCAGAAGTGGCAGCAGTGGCAGGGCTTCCCAGGTGGTACCAGTGGTAAAGAACGTACCTGCCAATACAGGAGAGATAAGAGATGCTGGTTTGATTCCTGGCTCTGGAAGATCCCCTGGAGGAGGACATGGCAACCCACTCCAGTATTCTTGCCTGAATAATTCCATGGACAGAGGAGCCTGGTGGGCTAAAGTTCATGTGGTCACAAAGAATTAGATACGACTGAAGCAACTTAGCATGCACGAACCAGTTATGGCAGAAGTACCTGCTATGGACACAGAAATCTACATTTTAACTACATCTCATATATCTAATGTATATGAACCTTTAAAAATTGCTAATCTGAAAGGTAAATATGTTATAGTCAGTTATCAACAGCACATGTTAATAAGTCTTTTAGATAAACAATGCAAAAGTATGTAAGGTAATCTTTTAAACAATGCAGAATGCATTGCATCTTGCTATGGACTGAAATGTGTCCCTCCGAATTCTTATATCAAAGTCCTCCTCTCATTGTGATATTTGGAGATAGCACCATTGGAAGGTAATTAGAACAAATCTGCAAGTCAAGCAAGAAGACAGCCATCTACATGCCAATTAGAAGACCCTTACCAGAACTTGAGCATGCTGGCACCTTGACCTTGGATATCCAACCTCCAGAACTGTGAGAAAATAAATTTATGCTGTTCAAGCTGCTTGATCCATGGTATTTTTTCATGACAGCTTGAGTAGATATCTTCAACAACAGATCGAACTTTCCTTGACTTCTGAGTCTCTATGTTTTCCACTCCCTGAACTCTTAAGGAGATTGTACCACACCACATACGCTATATCATTTCCTGGTTGTCTATGACTATTTAGTATACTCTGAAGTTCTATCTGAGAAAACCCAGATTTATTATATTTTATTTCATGCGTTCATCTTGTTATCCATTCATTTTTAAACAATTTATTGAGGTCTTGTCAAGAGCTAGACTCTGTGTTAAGTGGTGGTAAACAGAGTTGAATCAAATTTATGTGCTTCCTGGCTTTATGGAGAGCCAGGAAGGTCTCACTGTGACACAGATGTTTTAGCTGATTTTGGAAGGATGAGGGTGAATCATCTATGCAGACAACCAACAGGAAGCACAATAGCTAGAAGGACAAGTACACAAAAATTTCTAAACAGAAGAAGACCTTAAATTGAAAGTGCTGAGGAACACTGTCATGGGCCACCTGCGTACCCCCCTAATTCAAACTTACTGTCTCAGCTGCTGGAAGTGCTAAAGGCAAACAACTTTCAACACTGGCGCCTTCAAGTGCCACACCACTAAGGTCACGTCTTTCCCTAGACGGATCACATCCAGTAATCAATGCATGCAGAATGTATAAGGCTTGGCCATATAATTTCAAAGAGGGACAATCCTGAAAGACCATTTCTAGCCCCAGGGCTCCATGTAGAATCACTCCAGTCTGTCACATTGCAGCTCAATTTCTCCACATGCCCATGCCCCTTTCTTCCCTTTCTTTCATAAGAGTTGGTCTCAAGGGCACTCCCTCATAGACATCTTGCTCATTAAACTCTATCTCTGAGTCTACTTGCTGGGGAATTCAACTACAATAGCCACTGTGGCCAGAATACTTGAGGTGAATCAAGAGCAAACATTAAGGGTCAGATGATACCAGATTTGGTACAACTTTGATGTTCTTCTTAGTGTACTAGAGATTTTCGAAAGTTTTAAGGTAAAAGCATACCCAAATGCCCCATTCCAATCACTAAAAAACATCAGAAAAAATTAAATCAGGAAATATTTGACAAAATAACTGATCAATACTCTCCCAGAGTGTCAAGGTCATGAAAGATAAGGAAAGAGTGAAGAACTTTTTATTGATGGAGGAGATAAAGCAGAAACAACAATAAACACAATGTGATCCTGGAAATAAGATTCTGGAAGAGGAAAAAGGACAGTAGGGGAAACTACTGAAGTTAGAATAAGGCATGGAGTTTACTTAATACTATTGTATTGGAGTGAATTTCCTGGTTTTATTAAGTGTACTATGATTATGTGCTGTGATGTTCTTAGTTGCTCAGTTGTGTCTGTCTTTTTGCAACCCTTTGGACTGTAGCCCACCAGGCTCCTCTGTCCATGGATATTCTCCTGGCAAGAATACTGGAGTGGGTTGCCATGCCTTCCTTCGGGGGATCTTCCCAACCCAGGGATCAAACCCAGGTCTCCTGCACTGCAGGCAGATTCTTTACCATCTGAGCCAATAAAGCACTAATATTAGGGAAACTTGAATGAGGGGTAAAAGGGAACACTCATACTATTTCTGCACCTTTTCTATAAGTGAAAAATTAGTTTAAATTAAAAAATTAAAACAAGGGTTTCCCTGGTAGCTCAGTGGTAAAGAGTTCGCCTGCCAATGTAGGAGACACAGGTTCAATCCCTGATCCAGGAAGATCCGATGTGCCATGGAGCAACTAAGCCTATGAGCCACAACTATTGAGCCTGTGCTCTAGAGCCTCAGAACCACAACTATTGAGCCCATGTATTGCGACTATTGAAGCCTGTGTGCCCTAGAGCCCAAGTTCCACAACAAGAGAAGTCACCGCAACAAGAAACCTGCTCACCTCAACTAGAGAGTAGCTCCCACTCCCTGCAGCTGGAGAAGAGCCTGTGGCAGCAGTAAAAACCCAGAAGAGACAAAAATAAATTAATTAAGTAAAACAAATATTATTGAGGGTACTGTGTGGAGAATGGTTTGTAGAGAAAGCTAAAGAGAAAGAAAATATCACTATAGTTCTGATGTTGCTGGTGGATTCGACTATAGCAGTTAGTAGTGGGGGATTTAAGGAGAAAAAAAGAAGTCAGCCATATCAACCACACCTCACCTTTTCTATTGCAAACATCTTGTCAGAAGTAGGCTTAAACTGAGAGAAAAATGCTGAACTGAAACATTACCTTTACTTTGAAAGGCTGATGTATACCTCTTCCCAGTCATACCTCATTCCTTCTTTCAGAATCAACTACTGTCTTCAGTTTTGTTAATCATTCCCTTATTGTTCTTTATAGCTTTTCATTTACACCCACTTAAGTATCCCTAAAAACACTTTTCTTAGTTTTGCCTGTTTTCAAACTTTATATAACTAGAAACAGTATATATTTTCTTCTGTGACTTGCTTTTTATTTGTCACATTAGTTGGTCTACATCTTAGCAAATCTTGAAGGCTGTGCTTAGTGGACAGCCTGTCCTCAACGATTTGAACAAAATTGTTCCTTATTTGCTTATGCATCTTGTTACAGAAATTTTTCCTGAGCTGCATACATATATATGATTTATGTCTATATAAATAATCCATACTGAAGGATATACAGTCCTTCCGTCCAGGAAATCCTAAATCTTATCATTGATACAAGCCAGAGCATCAGAGAGTCATAAATCTACACGTGGGCACTATGCCATTGGCCTACACAGATGCATACATTAGAAGAATTAAAACTAAGAGTTTTAGCATCCTATTTCCTCTTATAACATGTTGAAGGATATTGCTTTCTGCTTCACCTTGGGCTTCTTGCATGGTTACCCACAGGAAATGATGCCCCTGATGCTACTTGCTTCTGCTGAGCCCTGGGAAGGTTTTATCTCACAAACACTTGTAACAGATCAGATCATTTTTCATTTTGTTTTGGTTATTAAAAAGCACAGAAATATTCTCTCTCCTTTAGCAATGGTCCAAGGCACGATGATTTGTATTTCCTATGTCAACTGATCCTTCCAGACTTAGGCATTTTTCCTTTCCTACTTTTCCTTAACTTAAGCTTCTTCCTATGTTTTAATTTTTTCAATCTTGTTTTATTGCCCATAGCTTTATCAATGGCAATAATCATTTTTTTTTCTTGGAACTAAGAGGCTGTAAATAAACAAGTCATAAAATAGCCTTCATTAGGTATTGTATTTACTGAGAGCCTTCTCCTTGAGGGTAGTTCATAGAGCATCAGTAAAGCATCACCTAGAAGCACATTGGAAAGGCAGAATCTCAGCCCTCGTTTCAGAGCTACTGAATTAGAATCTACTTTTAACACAATCCCCAGGTAATTCATGTGCACGTTAAAGTTTGAGAAATGCTGTGCTAGTGCACTTCCTCTATTTGGTACCTTGGAATCCTCAAGATTAGATGGCAGCATCTTCACATCTTTGGGTGCATGTTTCATAACCAGGAATGTCTGTCTCTTCGTTTTCAGGGGTCTCTATCCTCTTGGGGTAAGAACCATGTCAAATCCTTAGGACCACATTCTTTTTTCTTTTTTGGCCACTAATATTGATCTTTCATTTGTTTATCTTTGTTCTTTGGCCTGTGTGGGCCTCCCATCACAGTGGCCTCTCTCACTGCAGAGCACCGGCTCTGGGCGCATGTGCTCCAGAGCTCTGGCTCGGTATTTGGACACATCGGTCCAGTCATTCTGCGGCACATGGGATCTTCCTAGGCCAGGGATTGAACCAGCGCCCCTTGCACTGCAAGGCAGTGTCCTTACCCACTGGACCACCAGGGAAGCCCAGGACCACATTCTTAAGAGTCCCAAACAAAATGCTGAGAAGGTCTGTTGGGTAGGTGGCACAAGTTGCTTTCCTCCAAAAGTACTGCTTTGGTCATAAAACTTCTTAATATTTTTCAAGTAGACTGTCCCTCAAACCACACAGGCTTAAACTAAAACAGGGGCAAGAGAAATTGTTAATGCAAAATATAGGCACAAAGCAAAGGATTAATTTTAAAATGGGAAACACTGAGGTAGAATGATGGAGGAAAGTGTTGTAGATAAGAGACTTGAAAACTAGAAATTCTGCCGAGTGCAAATTTTATCACCATTGACATTAAATTCACTCCTCAATTGCCACTCTATAAATTATAGTTTCTAAGTGATGTATCAGAATGCTAGGATGCTATTTTTAAAGGAAAGTGGTGGAAATACTAACCCTATGACTCTTTTAAGATCTAATTTTGGGGGTTAGGAGACAAGGGTAAATTTCTTATCACCAATCATCACAGTTTTTATGATATTTAAGGTCATTTTGTTTTTAAAAATCCAGGCTCAACATCAAATTCAGCGTTGCCTTTCTTTTGAACACCCACATCCTCTGTTCCTGTCTTATGCAAGCACATTGCTTCTTCTTATCTTTGGCACTACATTAGATACCTGTAGAATGGAAAAATGAATAAAATCTTCCAACCCACTTTTAGGTTTTAGGCAGAGATCTCTAGTAGAGCCATCTGCTGTGAAGTGCACTTCTGGCCAAATAGAAGGGGGGCTAGAATTTGGCAATGTCTTCTTTTATCCTACCTGTGTGGGCCTCCAAGAACCATGTCAAATCCTTAGGACCACATTCTTTTTTCTTTTTTGGCCACTAATATTGATCTTTCATTTGTTTATCTTTGTTCTTTGGCCTGTGTGGGCCTCCCATCACAGTGGCCTCTCTCACTGCAGAGCACCGGCTCTGGGCGCATGTGCTCCAGAGCTCTGGCTCGGTATTTGGACACATCGGTCCAGTCATTCTGCGGCACATGGGATCTTCCTAGGCCAGGGATTGAACCAGCGCCCCTTGCACTGCAAGGCAGTGTCCTTACCCACTGGACCACCAGGGAAGCCCAGGACCACATTCTTAAGAGTCCCAAACAAAATGCTGAGAAGGTCTGTTGGGTAGGTGGCACAAGTTGCTTTCCTCCAAAAGTACTGCTTTGGTCATAAAACTTCTTAATATTTTTCAAGTAGACTGTCCCTCAAACCACACAGGCTTAAACTAAAACAGGGGCAAGAGAAATTGTTAATGCAAAATATAGGCACAAAGCAAAGGATTAATTTTAAAATGGGAAACACTGAGGTAGAATGATGGAGGAAAGTGTTGTAGATAAGAGACTTGAAAACTAGAAATTCTGCCGAGTGCAAATTTTATCACCATTGACATTAAATTCACTCCTCAATTGCCACTCTATAAATTATAGTTTCTAAGTGATGTATCAGAATGCTAGGATGCTATTTTTAAAGGAAAGTGGTGGAAATACTAACCCTATGACTCTTTTAAGATCTAATTTTGGGGGTTAGGAGACAAGGGTAAATTTCTTATCACCAATCATCACAGTTTTTATGATATTTAAGGTCATTTTGTTTTTAAAAATCCAGGCTCAACATCAAATTCAGCGTTGCCTTTCTTTTGAACACCCACATCCTCTGTTCCTGTCTTATGCAAGCACATTGCTTCTTCTTATCTTTGGCACTACATTAGATACCTGTAGAATGGAAAAATGAATAAAATCTTCCAACCCACTTTTAGGTTTTAGGCAGAGATCTCTAGTAGAGCCATCTGCTGTGAAGTGCACTTCTGGCCAAATCAGAACTGTTGAATGGGCCTGGGACTCAGAATTTTGTTCCTGTGAGCAGCATCTTATCATATCTAGATTGAAGGAATCATACATTCATGAAGCCAATGAATTACCTCAATATATACAGTTAAAAGTTGATCTCAGGGGCTTCCCTGGTGGTCCAGTGGGTAAGGACACCGCCTTGCAGTGCAAGGGGTGCCGGTGTGATCCCTGGCCTGGCCTGGGAAGATCCCATGTGCCGTGGAGAGGCTGGACTGATGTGTCCAATTACCGAGCTGGAGCTCTGGGGCGCATGTGCCCAGAGCCGGTGCTCTGCGACAACAGAGGCCACCGTGATGGGAAGCCCACAGGAGCCAAAGAACAAAGATGGATGAAAAATAGACAAATGAAAGACCAATAGAAGCAGCCCACCCGCCTCCCCCCACCCAAATAAATCAATTAAAAAAAAAAGTTGATCTCAGCTCTCAGGTGTGCTGAGGATAGAGGGATAAACAAGACAGACACCTGCCAAATATTTATTGTCTCAGCTACTATTTTAAGGGCTTCCTTATAATGAAAAACAAAAGACCAAGTTATATTTTCTGGAAGTGAATGAATTTCTTAACGAAGCCCTTCATTCCAAAATAGGATCCGACTTTCCCCTAGGGCTTTGAGGAAGAATCTGATGCTTAAGGAAAGAGTCTTTGTTACCATGGTGACATGTTCAGTTAGCAGCCCTTCAATGCCTGCCCAACCAGATGGAAGTGTAACAGTGAGAATATCAGTCTCCCCAAAAAGAATATGGAAGAGCACCTAAAGAGAACATAGGGACATGTGGCAAAAGAATATTACAAGCAAATAGTATTAATTTTAGCAACCTGTTACATATAGGAAGCCCTATCCTAATGCTCTAGTTTAGTAAGCCTGAAACGCAGACCCATTGTGCTGTGCTTAGTTGCTCAGTTGTGTCTGACTCTTTGGGACCCCATGGGCTGCAGCCCACCAGGCTCCTCTGTCCATGGGGATTCTCCAGGCAAGAATACTGGAGGGGGCACATCCCTGGTAGCTCAGTGGTGAAGAGTTCACCTGCCAATATAGGAGACACGAGTTCAATCCCTGATCTGGGAAGATCCCATGTGCTGTGGAGCAGCTAAGCCCGTGAGCCACAACTGTTGAGCCCATGTGTCGCAACTACTGAAGCCTGTGTGCCCTAGAGCCCGAGTTCCACAACCAGAGAAGTCACCGCAACAAGAAACCTGCTCACCTCAACTAGAGAGTAGCTCCCACTCCCTGCAACTGGAGAAGAGCCTGTGGCAACAATGAAAACCCGGAAGAAACAAAAACAAACAAATAAATACAAGAATACTAGAGGGGGTTGCCATTCCATCTAACAGGACATCTTCCTAACCTAGAGATTGAACCCAGGTCTCCCGCATTGCAGGCCAATTCTTTACTTTCTGAGCCCCCAAGGAACCCCACAGGCCCATTACGTTGACCTAAACCACACTTACTAGGGATAAAGGTGTCACAGAGCTCTGTATTATGAATCAAAGTGAATTGTGACACCATTGTATGTCTCATCCTATGAGGAAAAAACAAAAACTCTAGATACACAGAGAGCTGAGGGCTGACCTGATGACAACTCGGTGAATAATTTCACTTGAGGCCATGGGAGTCTCTAAGAAAGAATGGATAAGAAGGCTAGAATCATGCAGAGTTGCTGAGATTCAAAATCATATGGGATTCGTGGTATAGAAGACAGTATTTAGAGTAGTAATGAAGGACCTAAGAATGAGTATCTAGGATGATGATCAGAAATAGCTGTTGGGGTCATGGCTGGCTGTTATGATCTGCAGGGGTCAGGGACATACTTAGATTGTATGCTTATTGGGAAAGGTGACCCTGATATGGATGAACTGTGTTCCCCACAAATTTATATGTTGCAGTTAGTTACCCTCAATATGACTGCATTTACAGTAAGGAGGTAATTAGGTTTTCCTGGTGGCTCAGATGGTAAAGAATCCACCTGCAATGCAGAAGATCTGGGTTTGATCCCTGGGTCAGGAAGATCCCCTGGAAAATGGCAATCCACTCCAGTATTCTTTCCTGGAGAATTTCATGGATAGAGAAGCCTGGTGGGCTTTAGTCCATGGGATTGCAAAGAGTCAGACCCAAATGAATGACTAACACACACACACACAAGGAGGTAATGAAGGTTAAATGAGTTCACAAGAATGAGGCTCTGATCTAAAAGGATTAGTGTCCTTATAAGAAGAGACACCAGAGGGCTTCCCTGGTGGTCCAGTGGGTAGGGACACCGCCTTGCAGTGCAAGGGGCGCCGGTTCGATCCCTGGCCTGGGAAGATCCCACGTGCCGCGGAGCGGCTGGACCGATGTGTCCAATTACCGAGCCAGAGCTCTGGAGCGCATGCGCCCAGAGCCAGTGCTCTGCGACAACAGAGGCCACCATGATGGGAGGCCCACATGGGCCAAAGAACAAAGATGGATGAAAAATAGACAAATGAAAGACCAATAGAAGTTCCCCCCACCCACCCAAAAATAAATAAATAAATGTTTAAAAAAAAAAAGAGAGAGACACCAGAGAGCTCACACTCTCTCCACCATGTGAGGACACAACAAGATGGTGGCCATCTGCAAGTCAGGAAGACAATCTTCACTAGAAACTGAGTATAACCATACACTTCCTAGCCTCTAAAACCATGAGAAGTGTCTGTTGTTTAACTCAGCCCATCTATGGCATTTTGTCATAGCAGCCCAAGCTAATGCAGGCCCTATTACAGATAATAAAAGTGCTGATTTATAAGCAACAATAACACAAAGTATGTGGTAGCAGAGGAAGATCCGACACTGATCAATGGAATAGAATGGAAAAATATAGAAATAGATATGATTACAAGTAACATCAAGGAAAGAATAACTTAGAATTTCATAGAATTCAGCGAAAATTATAAATAAAGACATAGCATTGGATGTTTATAGGTATCTGGAGGAGACATGACTTTCAAAACTTTAAAGCATTAGGAGAAAGCACAAAAGAAAAGATAGATTCTACCTTCTACCTGCACAGATAAACATCAAGAGCATCATTTTGACAAAATTAAGCAGCAAGTCATATACTGAGGAGAATGTTTCAGATAATAATTTTCAGGGATATTAGCTCTAAAATCAAAAAGAAGAAATTGGTCAAAACACAAAATATGAAGATATCAATAAAAAAGAAAATGTAAAAAGAAAATTCACACAAAATCAACTACTTTAGTAAATACACATAAGATAAAATATTTATCTTGATAACACTTGAAGATATGCAGATTAAAATCCAGTAAAATATCTACACAAACCCCAGCAGAAGATCTGGGTTTGATCCTGGGTCAGGAAGATCCCTGAAAATGGCAACCCACTCCTGTATTCTTTCCTGGAGAATTTCATGGATAGAGAAGCCTGGTGGGCTTTAGTCCATGGGATTGCAAAGAGTCAGACCCAAATGAATGACTAACACACACACACACAAGGAGGTAATGAAGGTTAAATGAGTTCACAAGAATGAGGCTCTGATCTAAAAGGATTAGTGTCCTTATAAGAAGAGACACCAGAGGGCTTCCCTGGTGGTCCAGTGGGTAGGGACACCGCCTTGCAGTGCAAGGGGCGCCGGTTCGATCCCTGGCCTGGGAAGATCCCACGTGCCGCGGAGCGGCTGGACCGATGTGTCCAATTACCGAGCCAGAGCTCTGGAGCGCATGCGCCCAGAGCCAGTGCTCTGCGACAACAGAGGCCACCATGATGGGAGGCCCACATGGGCCAAAGAACAAAGATGGATGAAAAATAGACAAATGAAAGACCAATAGAAGTGGCCAATAAATAAATGTTTAAAAAAAAAAAGAGAGAGACACCAGAGAGCTCACACTCTCTCCACCATGTGAGGACACAACAAGATGGTGGCCATCTGCAAGTCAGGAAGACAATCTTCACTAGAAACTGAGTATAACCATACACTTCCTAGCCTCTAAAACCATGAGAAGTGTCTGTTGTTTAACTCAGCCCATCTATGGCATTTTGTCATAGCAGCCCAAGCTAATGCAGGCCCTATTACAGATAATAAAAGTGCTGATTTATAAGCAACAATAACACAAAGTATGTGGTAGCAGAGGAAGATCCGACACTGATCAATGGAATAGAATGGAAAAATATAGAAATAGATATGATTACAAGTAACATCAAGGAAAGAATAACTTAGAATTTCATAGAATTCAGCGAAAATTATAAATAAAGACATAGCATTGGATGTTTATAGGTATCTGGAGGAGACATGACTTTCAAAACTTTAAAGCATTAGGAGAAAGCACAAAAGAAAAGATAGATTCTACCTTCTACCTGCACAGATAAACATCAAGAGCATCATTTTGACAAAATTAAGCAGCAAGTCATATACTGAGGAGAATGTTTCAGATAATAATTTTCAGGGATATTAGCTCTAAAATCAAAAAGAAGAAATTGGTCAAAACACAAAATATGAAGATATCAATAAAAAAGAAAATGTAAAAAGAAAATTCACACAAAAATCAACTACTTTAGTAAATACACATAAGATAAAATATTTATCTTGATAACACTTGAAGATATGCAGATTAAAATCCAGTAAAATATCTACACAAAACCCTGCATGCAGATGTTTATAGTAGCCTCACTCATAATTGCCCAAACTTAAAAGCAACCAAGGTGTTCTTCAGTAGGTGAATGGACTGGGGCATCCAGGCAATGGTATATTACTCAGTGCTAAAAAGAAATGAGCTATCAAGCCATGAAAAGACATAGAGAAGTCTTAAATGCATGTCAGTAAGTGAAAGAAGCCAAGCTGAGCAGGCCACATACAGCATGACTGCAACTATGTGATATTCTGGGATTTCCCTGGTAACTCATATGATAAAGAATCTGCCTACCTGGATTTGATCCCTTTCACAGTATCCATATGATTGCAGCTACATAAGGTTCTGGAAAAGGCAAAGCTACGGAGATAATAAGATCAGTAGTTGCCTGGGACTGAGATGGATGAGAGATAAATAGAGCACAAAGGACTTTTAGGGCAGTGAAAACTGCTCTGTATGATACTCTAATGGTGCATAAATGTCATTAGACATTTGTCCAAACAAATGTACAACACCAAGAGAGGACCTTAGTGTAAACTGCGGATTCAGGGTGATAATGATGTCTCTGTGTAGGCTTCTCAATTGTAAAATATGTGCCCATCTATGGGAGATGTTGATAATGGTGGAGGCTATGCATGTATGGGGGCCGAGGGTACATACTATAATTTTCTCTTCATTTGGCTATGAACTTACAACTGCTCTAAAAAGAAATAAAGCTTTTAAGTTAAAAGGAAAGTTGAGGGCTTCCCCTGGTGGTCCAGTGGGTAAGGACACCGCCTTGCAGTGCAAGGGACGCTGGTTCGATCCCTGGCCTGGGAAGATCCCACGTGCCGCAGAGCAGCTGGACGGATGTGTCCAATTACCGGGCTGGAGCTCTGGGGCGCATGCGCCCAGAGCCGATGCTCTGCAACAACAGACGCCACTGTGATGGGAGGCCCACAGGAGCCAAAGAACAAAGACGGATGAAAATAGAGAAATGAAAGACCAATAGAAGTGGCTTGCCCGTCCCCCACCCCCCGCCTCAAAAAGATAAAAAAAAAAAAAAGGAAAGTTGAATAGAAGATACCACAGGAAACTAAATGACCTGATGTTTATCTGCTAAATGAGCACTAGGATTGAAACAATCAAGTACTGAACAAGTGCTCAGGAGAATGTGGGAGCTATGGAACACACTTGATGAGGAAAGGTCATTTGACGAGAGTACTTTCAGAAAGCAATTTGACTAGAGAGGTCAGTTGCCACAAAAGTACTCATATCCCATAAGATTTTATCTTAAGAAAACAATCCAGAAAAGACTGTAAATGCTTTACAGGTAAAGATATCTTTTGATTCAGGTTACATAATGTTGAAAAAAAACCAGGAAACAATACAGCTATTTAGTGGTAGAGGCACACACAAAAATTATGGTATGGCCATTTGAGTATCTCTGGCACTAATAATTATACTATTGAGGAACTTCCTTGGCAGTGCAATGGATAGGACTCTGCCTGCCAAAGCAGGGGACATGGGTTCGATGCCTGTCCCAGGATGATCTCACACACCATGGAGCAAATAAGCCTATGCACTACAACTACTGAGCCCATATACTCTAGAGCCTGTTCTCTGCAGTGAGAGAAGCTACCACAAAAAAGTCCAAGTGCTGCAAAGGAAGAGTAGCCCTGGCTTGCTTCAACTGCTTTATTCAGGAGAATGTTCCTGCCTGATGCCTCACTTGTTTTTCCTTTCCCTCCCTGTGCAGTGATGTGTAGCTACTGTATGAACTTAGACTCCTCTATACTCTGGGAACCAATCAACCCCTAGTTGTGGCGTGCAGGATCAAAGACCCAATGAAACCAAAAATTTTTTAAAAAGAATTATAACATTGAAAATTTGACATCTATATGGTAAGATATTCAGAAGGTGAGTGAAAAAACCCCAGTTGTACATATACTTTTACTGCAACTATACAAAAATATCTAACTATGAACAAAGACTGGAAGGCAGTACACAGAACTGAAAAGCATTATTATTATAGGATGGCAAGATTTTCAGATACCCCTTCCCATCATTTTGCCTAATTTTCTGCAATGCTTTCTATATTGGTTTAAGTGAAAAGGAGAAGATATAACACAATCTGCCTCATTGATATAATATGGTAAGTATTCTAGACTATAAAAAGAGGGAACCATCAGGAAATGAAGAATGGAAAAATAGTTGCAGTAAGAAATTCTTACAGAAATAGCCCAGGGGAACATGAATACTTAGATGTCACAGAATATGTGTGAAAATATGTTGGAATCTATAGGTCCAGAATTTGTATTCACAGAATGGGACTGACATTATTATTCCTCTCTAATAAAAAAATTAATTGCTTTACTGTTTTTTTTTTCCTTCTGCATTTGGAATAAGCTAAATTCTGGATGCAGTGAAATACTTCAATGCCTAGTACATAGTAGGCAGCCAATAAATACCAATTTCCTTCCTTCCTATGAAATATAACTCTGAAATAAAAGTGGCTTTATGGCCTTAAAGAAACAATAGTTTCAGGAATCAAAGCCAACCTTGTCAAATATTCCCTATTATAGTAAACTCTCTTAGTTTTAATATTTAAAAAAGAAATCAAACTCCAATCATTGAAATGGCTTTCCTGAATTTCAGTCTTAAGGGGGAAAAGAGATGTTACAATTTTTAAAAGACTATCAGATATTTTTGTCATGATGCTGAGTGATTGCAGATTCAATCCAATATTACACCTTCTCTCCACTGGGTACATCATCTAAGAAAGAACCAGCATAATTTAGTGTTACTATTTTATTTCTCTTAGTGGAAATACTGGGGATTGGACCTATCTGGAATTTTTAATAGACATTACAGGAAACCTGGGGCTTTCTGGGCAACATTTATGAATTTTAAGGGGATAGAAATAATCCATTTTTCTGGGAAACACTCACTTACGTAGAATGGACCCTTCTTAATGATGTGCTAATGAGGTGGCTGCAAAGGCCTGATGCTGCTGGCCCAAGTGAGAGGGGCTGTGGCCTCCTGGCACCCTTGTCCCCCTTTATTCAGGAGAATGCTCCTGCCTGCAGCCACACTTGTTTTTCCTTCCCTCCTTCTGCATTGTTGTGTAGATACTGTACGCACTAGACTCTTCTATGCTCTGGGGACCAATCAGCCTAAGCTGGAGTGAGGCTTCTTACCTGGTCTTAGCATTTATTATTCTGCATCTAGAACATCAAAGATTCACTTTGCTGAGTTAAAACACCTGTGACTTTTTAATGACAGAAATTAGAGATACTTTGATTTTGTGAACCATGTGTCGTTCAAGGATTAATTTTCTTACTTGGGACTGGACCATTTAGTCTTCTAATCACCCCGAATCCTACACTGGGGTTAGTATTTGAACACAGAGGGCAGCACTTCCATATGCTCTGCTCTCAAATGTTGCACATACTGAAAATGTGGATTTGGGGGAGTAACTTTTTTTTTTTTTTGCTAACTTTTTAATTTCAATTGCAAGAATAGTGTGACAGTCTCTCCTACATCCTATACACAGATTCACCAATTGTCCACATTTTGCTCCACCTGTCACTTCCCCCTCTTTCTGTGTGCATGTGTGTAATTTCTTGCACTGAAAACTCTCAAATGAAAGTAAATTGGAAACATCAAGTCTCTTTGTCAAATACTTTAGTGTATATTTCCTAAGATCAAGGACACTCTCTCAACTAGCCACAGTACAACAACCCAAATCAGAAAATTTAACATTGATACAATCCTGTTATATAATCCATACTTCCAATTCACAATTGTTTCAGTAATGACCTTGATAGCTATTTTATTTTTTTCCTAATCCAGTGTGCCATTCTGGATCACGCACTGCATTTGGTTGCCATGTCATCTCCGTCTGCTTCAATCAGAACAGCTCTGTTTTAACCACCATGCAGAGTGCAAGCCAGTTATTTTGTAGAATGTTCCTCAATTTGGGTTGATTTTTCTTCATGATTGAATTCAGGTCAGAATTTTGGGCAGCAATGCTATTTAATGCTCTTCTCTTATATCCTCTCATTCCAATCCTGTTTAGTGGTTAAGAGACCAGGCCTTGAAGTTAAATCCTGGAAAACTGACTCAGTCACTTTTTAGATACATGCCTTTAGAATAGTTTCTAAATGCCCTCAATCTCAATTCATTCATATGAAAATGAGAGATATTTACTTACATTGCAGAATTAGTGTAATTATTACATAAAAACATAAACCCTTGGCTTGGTATCTGACAATATGTTATTATTATCATTCATTATTCTCATTGCACCTGAATGCTTCTTACACTGTTGATCTCCCTCCAACCATTTCCTCAGAGACTCCTATTCTATCGTAAACAATCTACTTTTTATTCCCAACTACTTCACAGAGCAGTATCTCCTGGCTCTCCCTAGAGCACAACATATCTTCTGAAACTTATTCTTTGAAGAAACCTGATTCTTTTTTTATTCACATATCACAGGCTGTGTCTTGATTATATCTGCTAGCATCCCAATACAACTGCAGATAATTACTCCATCCCGGGGCAAGAAATCTTCCTCTGTTAAGGTTTGTATCACCTATAAAACCCTTCTTTCTAACCCTCCTTGAAACTTTCACCTGTTCCCCTTTATTCATTAAGGGCCTGGACATCAGCTTGCTGTTTTCTCCTCCTCATGTCCCATCTTCATGCTGGATACTTTGTAGATCCATGTGAAGTCATCCAGCATTCCAGCCTCATAGATGCTTTTTAAAACATCCTAAACACCAGCAGTCTTTGCCTGTCACTACTTGAGTAATCCAACTCTGATTGTCATACCCGAGACCCTGGTATCCGTCTCTACCTCTGAACTCTTATATTCTAATATACCATTGTGGATCTTATCCTTCTGTTCTTGCAGTTTTTTTTCTCTCCCTTACTTGTTCTTTAACCCCACTCACAGAGACCTCAACACCATTTTATTCCTAGTCCTTTAACCTGAATTGGCCTCACTTCTGCTATCTAATCTTGACTCAAGCACTGTACCTTTGCACTCAAAACCAAGCCCATTGTCTTTCTACCACATTCATTCAGAGTCTTCATCTTTAGATCTTGCCATCTTTCTTTGCTGTTCCCACATCTAGGCTGCTGAATTTAGTGCTGAACATCACATCCTTAAATATGAATTAAGACCACCACATAGACCCTCAGCACCGCTTATTAATTTGTTACCTTATTTCTGCCTTGTTTCTGGCATCATTGACTCAATGTATATGAGTTTGAGCAAACTCTGGGAGGTAGTGAAGGACAGGGAGGCCTGGTGTGCTGTAGTCTGTGGGATTGCAAAGAGTCACATACAACTGACTGACCTTATTTCTGACTAGCGTGTCATCCTATTTCTCTGAATGGATGTCTTGCTATGCCCCACTAACCTCAACTACCTCATCTCTTTAGTGCAGATGAACTTATGTCCGATTTTACCTAATATCAAGGCTATCAGGTATTGAACTTCCATAATCTGCCCCCCATACCTGTGAGTCATTTTATCTGCACTTACTTTCTGGTTTAATCATTCATTTTAAAGAAGGAAGTTGTTCTTCCTCCTTCTCAAGGCAACTGCTTCCGTGTCCCCCTTATCTCCTATAGATCCAAGACCTCATCCCACTCACTACTCCCTTTTTCTTCTCTATTTTCAACTTTTCCCTCTTTGCAGTACTTTACTGTGGCCTGTAAATCTTCCAATAATATTATATCATCTTCTTGCACTATCCCTTTCTTATTTTCACAGTCAAAATATTAAAAAAACAATATTACAGACTTCTGCTACTCCCTCTTTCTCTCTTTCTGTATATGCACGAAGCCACCCTAGCCATGGAGAAGAAAATGGCAACCCATTCCAGTATTCTTGCCTGAAAAATTCTATGGACAGAGAATCCTGGCAAGCTACAGTCCATAGGGTCTCAAATATATATATAGGGTGTTTATCTATCTATATATATATAGGGTTATATGCATATATATATACATTATATATAGGGTTTCCCTGGTGACTCAGTGGTGAGGAAACTGCCCGCAATGCAGGAGACCCAGGTTCCATCCTTGGGTCAGGAAGAGCCCCTGGAGGAGGGCATGGCAACCCATTCCAGGATTCTTGCCTGGAGAATTCCAGAGACAGAGGAACCTGGTGGGTTCATGGGGTCACACAGAGTTAGACACGACTGAAATGACTAAGCAGCAGCAGCACCCTAGCTAGGTTTCAGCCTCCACAATTCACACAGTCTGACCTGGCTGAGGTCACCAATAGACTCATGACTGTCAAATCAATTTACTGCTTTTCAGACTTATGTCATAAGTTCTTTGCAACATGAGACATAGCTTGTATTAAATCTGTCTCCTCCATTGGCTTCTATGGTAACACTCTTTTCTTATTCACTTACTTTCTCCACTATCCTCTTTTATAAAATTATTTTCACAGGCTCTTCTTCCCTTACACTTTCTTAATATTAGTGGATCCAGATTTTTCTCTCTTCTTCTTGTATCTACTCTTTCCAAAAGATCTCAATAGTCATGACTTCAATATCATCTTCATTCATACTCATATCCCAAATATGTATTTCCATTCATGCCTCTCTCCTAGGCTCTAGAACATATATCTGTTTCCTGAATTTCCCAAAGGTACCCCCAAACTCACTGTGTTCAAAATCAAACTCATGCTTTATCTTAAAGTTTGCTTTTTCTATACAGCAGTAGTCGCTCAGTTATGTCTGACTCTTTGTAACCCCATGGACTGTAGCCCGCCAGGCTCCTCTGTCTGTGGAATTCTCTAGACAAGAATACTGGAGTGGGGTATCATTCCCTTCGCCAGGGAGTCTTCATGACCCACGGATTGAACCCAGGTCTCCTGCATTGCATGTGGATTCTTTATCTGAGCCATCAGGAAATCCTTCTTCTATACAGTCCCTGTCAAAATTCGAATAGTCTTCTTTTTTCTGTAGAAATAAAAAAGCCAGTTCTAAAATACACATGATATTGTAAGGGGCCCCCAATAGCCAAAATAATCTAGAAAAAGAAGGAAAAAATGGAAGATTCACAGTTCCAAATTTCAGACCTTAATACAAAGCTATAGTAATCAAAACAGAGTGATATATACATATATATATAGAGAGAGAGAGAGATTAATTGAATAGAATCAAGAGTTCAGAAACAAAACCATATATCTATGGCCAACTGATTTTCAACAAGAGTTTCAACACCACTCAATGGAAAAATAATTGTATTTTTAACAGATGATACAGGAATAGTTGGACATCCACATGTAGAAGAATGAAGCTGGGCTCCTGGTCTCACACCATTCAAAAGTTAGCTCAGAATGCATGAAAGACCTCAATATGAGTTAGAATCACAAAATTCTTGGAGGAAACTATAGGAATAAGTATTTATGACCTTGGATTTTCATCGTGGATACTTAGATATGATATCAAGAGCATATGCAATAAAATAAAAAGTAGATACTTATTTATTTGGCTGCATTAAGACTGTTAATCCTAATATGTACAGAAAGTCCTTCTTCCCTAGAGAAAAGGGATAGCAAACAATTCATTGTTTCTGGAGAATAATGATTCTTGACCTTGAGTAAAGAAGATTCAAATTTTTTTAATTAATGAAAATCTGGGCTTCATATTTGCTGAGAAATCGAAGTTCCTCTCAATAGTCATCAAGGGCAATCACATTGAGAAGAAAACAGTAGGAAATAGGGGAGGGAAAAAAGGAGGTGTGGAAAGGAATGTGAAGAAGTTTGAGAGGAGAGTGGAAACGAGATCCTGAGCAGGGAGATAGGATAGAGAGTAGGTCCACTGCCTGGGAGACAGAGAGAGAGCTGGCTAAAAGTATGACATCCCAGCATCCATTTTAGACCTGAGACTTTGTCACCTAACTGTACAGGTTCTGAGAAAGAAAAATATCATACAGACCACTCCTGGGCTTTCCAGATTTGTAGCTGAAACAATGGTACCACCTAAATATTCTGCCTGACACAGATCAGATGAAGAAATCCCAAATTCATATTCATCTACTAGCATTTAAATATCCACTTCCAGATTGGAAAGGAAGAAGTCAAACTCTCTATTTGCAGATGACATGATATTATACATAGAAAGAAAATCCCAAAGACACTATTACAAAACTACTAGAGTTAATCAGCGAATTCAGCATAGTCACAGGATATAAAATCAATATACAGAAATCACTGGCATTCCTATACACAAACAATGAAAAAATCAGAAAATGAAATCAAAGAGGCAATCCCCTTCACCATCGCAACCAAAAGAATCAAATATCTAGGAATAAACCTACCCAAAGAAACAAAAGAACTGTACACAGAAAATTACAAGACACTCATGAGAGACATTAAAGAAGAGTTAAACAGATGGAGAAATATTCCATGTTCCTGGGTCGGGAGAATCAATATTGTGAAAATGACCGTACTACCAAATGTCATCTATAGATTTAATGCAATCCCTATCAAACTTCCAATAACATTCTTCACAGAACTAGACCAACGAATAACACAGTTCATATGGAAACAGAAAAGACCTCGAATAGCAAAAGCAATCCTCAGGAAGAAGAATGGAGCTGGGGGGATCAGCCTCCCCAACTTCAGACTCTACTACAAAGCAACAGTCATCAAGACAGTATGGTACTGGCACAAAAACAGAAATATCGACCAATGGAACAAGATCGAGAACCCAGAGATAAAGCCACACACCTATGGGTACCTTATTTTTGACAAAGGAGGCGAACATATAAAATGGGACAAAGACAGCCTCTTCAACAAATGGTGCTGGGAAAATTGGACAGCTACATGCAAGAAAATGAAATTGGAACATACCCTGACACCATACACAAAGATCAACTCAAAATGGATTAAAGACTTAAATGTAAGGCCAGAAACCATCAAACTCTTAGAGGAGAATATAGGCAAAACCCTCAAGGACATCAATCAAAGCAAGATCTTCTCTGACCCACCTACTAGAATAGTGGAACTAAAAAGACAAATGAACATGTGGGACCTCATGAAACTTAAAAGCTTTTGTACAGCTAAAGAAATTACAAAAAAGCTGAACAGACAGCCCACAGAGTGGGAGAAAATCATAGCAAATGAAACAACAGACAAAGAATTAATCTCCAAAATCTACAAGCAACTCAGACAACTCAGCACTGGAAAAACGAACAACCCAATCAAAAAATGGGAAAAGGACCTAAACAGACACCTCTCCAACGATGACATACAGATGGCCCAAAAACACATGAAACGATGCTCAACTTCACTAATAATTAGAGAAATGCAAATCAAAACTACAATGAGATATCACCTCACACCCGTCAGAATGGCCATCATCCACAAATCGACAGACAATAAATGTTGGAGAGGCTGCGGAGAAAAGGGAACACTCCTGCATTGCTGGTGGGAGTGTAAATTGATACAGCCTCTATGGAAGACAGTCTGGAGATTTCTTTAAAAATTAAAAATAGAAGCACCATATGACCCAGCAATCCCACTCTTAGGCTTATACCCTGACGAAATCAAAACTGAAAGAAGCACCTGTACCCCAATGTTCATTGCAGCTGTCTATACAATAGCTAGAACATGGAAGGAACCTAGATGCCCATCGACGAACGAATGGATCCAAAAGCTCTGGTACATATATACAATGGAATACTACACAGCTGTAAAGAGAAATGCAGAAGAATCAACCCTAATGAGGTGGCTGGATCTAGAACGTATCATCAAAAGTGAAGTCAGTCAGAAAGAGAAGGACAAACACAGTATATTAACACATATATATGTAATCTAGTAGGATGGTGATGATGGCACATACAGTGAAGCGACAGAAAGACAGACATGGACAGTGGACATATGGACATTGTGGGGAAGGAACAGTGGGTGAGAGGCGTAAAGGAAGTAGCATGAAGGCCTGTACTATCATAAGTGAAGAAAATAGCTCTAGTCATTGCTCTGTGAGAAAAGGGGATCCTTCAGGGGTGCTGTGTGATGGTTGGGAGGGGAGGGAAGGGGGGGATATATATATGACTAATCTGAGAACATACATATCTGTAAACAACAAAACTCTGAAAAAGTTAAAAGTAAAATAAAGGTTTAAAAAAAAAAAGAATCTAGATCAATTACCTCAATCTGGTTAATAATATCTTGATTCAGTTTCTGCTATCTATGTCCACCAGCAGAATCCTTCCTGTAGCAATCATGCATGGAGATTTTGTTGTCTACTTTTCAAAGCTCTAAGATGAAAAAAAATCACTTCTTTTCCATAACTACATTGGGCCATTTGCAACATGAATGGGGCAGGAAGGGTGTCTTCTGAGGGTGGACAGAATGACCATCAAGCCCAATCTCCTGTATTCTAATAGGGTTGGTCCAGATCAAATGGAAGCAAGTTGTGTAGCTGAGTTGTGTAACTTCTGTTTCTATCAGGGTTCATTTCCTTCCCTTTAAGCACAAAGCAGGAGACCCCAGTTTGATTCCTGAGTTGGGAAGATCCCCTGGAGAAGGGATAGGCTACCCACTCCAGTATTCTTGTCTAGAAAATGCCACGGACAGAGGAGCCTGGTAGGCTACAGTCCATGGTTTGCAAAGAGTTGGACAGGACTGAGTGACTTCTACTTTCACTTTATCATTTTTAAACTCAAGTTAATGGTGAAGTGTCCCCAGTTCTCTTCCCATCTATATCCTGCTCCACTGGTCCAGGCTACCCGAATTTCTCAGCTCAGCCAAATGGTTCCCTCTTATTTTCACTTCTCCATCCCCTTTGTCTGTAACCAAAGTAGGCATCCTTCCATCCTCCAACCTGATCCTTGATGCTGTTCTTCATATTACATGCTCATTATTTCAGCTGTATTTTCAATGCTCCCTCATTACCCCTCTTGTGTGTCCACCCACATCTCCACCTACAGTGTATATAATGTGCCATCTATCCACTGTAGCTTAATAAAAGGGAAATTATACTAATTTTATTCAAATTTTTAAAAGGTAAAACTTGTACCATTATTATTCTGCCCGTCTTTCCCTTTTATTTATTCGTTTCAAAAGAAAAAGTGTCTAATCATCTGAGAAAATTGTACTTGCACAACATTAACCACTTACTATATTTTTCCTTATAATTAATCAGATTTTTTTTTTCTAGTTGAGTTTGGATAGACTAAGAAAGCTGGCCTTCTGAGTAGATCAGGTTCTGATGGAATTCGAGGCTGGGTCCAAGGAAACTTTAGTGTCAGCTAACAATTTTTGTGTCTGAAAGATACCTAGAAGACCTGCTGAATGTCCTGTATTAGGGCATAATTCCTACAGGCAGTAGTTTAGGGCTTTGGATATAATGAAGATCACAGAGTCAAAAATCCTACTTCCACATTAAATACAGTCTTCAAGAAACAAGGGAACTTTGTTTGCAAATGCCTAGAGGTAGAAAAGTTGATTTATTGTCTAAAAGAATGTCTTTATAGGTACAAACCAGCTTTGTTGAGAAGATAATTGGATAAGGATATGGAGAGGATGAGATGGTTGGATGGCATCACTGACTCATTGGACATAAGTTTGAGCAAGCTCCAGAAGATGGACCAGGAAGCCTGGAGTGCTGCAGCCCATGGTTTGCAAAAGTTGGACAGGACTGAGTGACTTCTACTTTCACTTTATCATTTTTAAACTCAAGTTAATGGTGAAGTGTCCCCAGTTCTCTTCCCATCTATATCCTGCTCCACTGGTCCAGGCTACCCGAATTTCTCAGCTCAGCCAAATGGTTCCCTCTTATTT
Source organism: Tragulus kanchil (assembly GCA_022376925.1). Taxonomy (NCBI): domain Eukaryota; kingdom Metazoa; phylum Chordata; class Mammalia; order Artiodactyla; family Tragulidae; genus Tragulus; species Tragulus kanchil. The sequence continues at coordinate 85,315,857 of JAIOJX010000001.1, forward strand.
TCACTTCTCCATCCCCTTTGTCTGTAACCAAAGTAGGCATCCTTCCATCCTCCAACCTGATCCTTGATGCTGTTCTTCATATTACATGCTCATTATTTCAGCTGTATTTTCAATGCTCCCTCATTACCCCTCTTGTGTGTCCACCCACATCTCCACCTACAGTGTATATAATGTGCCATCTATCCACTGTAGCTTAATAAAAGGGAAATTATACTAATTTTATTCAAATTTTTAAAAGGTAAAACTTGTACCATTATTATTCTGCCCGTCTTTCCCTTTTATTTATTCGTTTCAAAAGAAAAAGTGTCTAATCATCTGAGAAAATTGTACTTGCACAACATTAACCACTTACTATATTTTTCCTTATAATTAATCAGATTTTTTTTTTCTAGTTGAGTTTGGATAGACTAAGAAAGCTGGCCTTCTGAGTAGATCAGGTTCTGATGGAATTCGAGGCTGGGTCCAAGGAAACTTTAGTGTCAGCTAACAATTTTTGTGTCTGAAAGATACCTAGAAGACCTGCTGAATGTCCTGTATTAGGGCATAATTCCTACAGGCAGTAGTTTAGGGCTTTGGATATAATGAAGATCACAGAGTCAAAAATCCTACTTCCACATTAAATACAGTCTTCAAGAAACAAGGGAACTTTGTTTGCAAATGCCTAGAGGTAGAAAAGTTGATTTATTGTCTAAAAGAATGTCTTTATAGGTACAAACCAGCTTTGTTGAGAAGATAATTGGATAAGGATATGGAGAGGATGAGATGGTTGGATGGCATCACTGACTCATTGGACATAAGTTTGAGCAAGCTCCAGAAGATGGACCAGGAAGCCTGGAGTGCTGCAGCCCATGGAGTTACAAAGAGTCATACATGACTGAGTGACTGAACTGATGGAAAGGGAGAAGAGAGTCTCCAAGGACCAGAGTCCTCCAGGTAGGAGGAACTAACCAAGCACTGTTTGGGGCAAAGTTTAAGGAAGGAGAGAAAGCTAGTGTCTGGACTCAGAGACTTAGAGGAGGGGTGCTTTGGTTTGAGGTTATTCACATGAGATACTGTGTGTTCTCCAACCTGATTTCTCACTGTGGTACCACAAAATTTTCCATAAAACCTAAGAAATATTTGGTATGATTGGCTTTCTTGTATAGGTTGATTAAGAGGCCAAAACTACATCAAGTTCAGCTCAGAGAAAAAAACATAGTCAAGGCTTGTGGATAAGATGTACATCTGGCATCTGGATTATACAAAAATTTATTTTTCCCTCCTAGAAGGTGAGTTTTAAAATTGTCAAGAATGACTTTTAAGAGTCTCAATATGTGGATAATGTCATGTTGGGGGCTGCATAAATGAGTTAAATTACCAAACACTGTGAGTACACATTGCCAGAACAAACAAGTAATTGCATTCCACTCTGAGAAAAAGTTAACCACATCAACTACCTAACTGATCACACAATTGAAAACATACATATTTTAACAGAAATGTTTACATTTTCGCAAGTTACATAAAATGTTTATGTCCTGCTCAATCACCTTTGTTCTTCTAAATGCATTTAGATCTGAGATGGTCTAATCCAAATCTTTCATTTCCTGGATGAAAAAAATAAACTCTGAAAGATTAACCCAGAAACAAACAGTTTGCTTTTGGTGAAGCAGGGTTAGATTTTGAGGTCCTTTGATTCAGATCTCCTCTTAATTTCTATATGCTATGCCATGATATGTCACTTTAGTTGTATCTGACTCTTCGTGACCCTACAGACTGTACTCCACCAGGCTCCTCTGTCAATGGAATTCTCCAGGAAAGAATACTGGAGTGGGCTGCCATTCCCTTCTCCTGGGGATCTTCTGGACCCAGGGATCAAACCTGAATCTCTTATGTTTCCTGCATTGGCAGGTGGGTTCTTTACCACTAGTGCCACCATATATGCAGCTGGTATTGGGTAGAAAACAAATTCACAAATGGGATTTAAATGAACTGAAATCCACAACTCAGGAGGAAAAAAAGAGAGGGACAGATTAAGGGCTGAAAATATGGCATGTTTCTACCCCCATTCCAGGCAAAAGGAGTAAGCTGTAGAGTAGGCATGGTTGCAGGGTTAGAAATTTCTCTTCTCTGCGCCTGTCTCAGATACTGCTTACCTCTCATGATGGAAGCATTAGCCAACTGAATATGATCATACCTTTAAAGAGATATATATAACAAGATCATGAAAAAGCAGAGCAACTACCTCATTTCATCCTAAAATGAAAAAAACAGAGGCTTCCCTGGTAGCTCAGTGGTAAAGAGTTCATCTGCCAATGCAGGAGACACAGGTTCTCTCACTGATCTGGGAAGATCCCACATGCTGTGGAGCAACTAAGCCAGTGAGCCGCAACTATTGAACCTGCATTCTAGAGCCTTGGAGCTGAAACTATTGAGCCCATGTGCCACAACTACTGAAGCCCATGTGCCCTAGAGCCTGAGTTCTACAACAAGAGAAGTCACCGCAACAAGAAGTCTGCTCACCTCAACTAGAGAGTAGGCCCCACTCCCGGCTACTAGAGAAGAGCCTGTGGTGGCAATGAAAACCCAGAATAGCCAAAAGTAAATAAATAAATAAAAGAATTGTTAAAACAATTAAAAAACAACAATGACATACTCTAATTGTTGGAGGAAAAGCTGTCTGTGTTGTTAGACTTAATGAGTCAGTTCCACTGTAGCATCTCTGTAGGGAATAAATAAAGGAATGAATAACTCTTTCATAGACACAAGCTAGCAAATGCTCAGAAGAGTTCACAAAACAATACAATATATATCTATATACCCAACGCTTGGAGCTTAGAATTAAAATTTATTTTGCCATATTGTCTACAGAACTTTGTATTAAGATGAAGCTAAGACTTCCCCAGTGGTTCAGCAGTGAAGAATCCACCTGCAATGCACAAGACAGAAGATGCGTGTTCGATTCCTGGGTTGCAAAGATTTCCTGGAGGAGGAAAAAACAACCCACTCCAGTATTCTTGCCTGGAAAGCCCCAAGGACAGAGGAGCCTGGCAGGCTATGGTTCATGGAGTCACTAAGAATTGGATACAACTGAAGGGACTGAGCACTGAGCACACTGCAGAATACTTTTAGAGTTTCATCACTAAACCTTTTCTCCTATCCCCTTCACTCTCTAGAGGTAATTACTATCCTTGAATTGGTATATAACATTTCTGTGATGTTCCAGACATTCACTGCCTACCTACATACTCATAAACTATGCTTTATATGTACTTTTGATACATATGGTTATAGATTGAATTGTGTCCCCTTCCCCAAATCCATATGTTGAAATCCTAATACCCCAGCGTGTGACCTTTTTTGGAAATAGTGTTGCTGAGGATATAATTAGGTAAGATGAGGTCACATTAAAGTAGGATGAGTCTCTAAACCAACATGACTGGTATCTTTATGCATGCTAAGGTGCTTCAGTCATGTCTGACTTTTTGTATGAACTGTAGCCCATCAGGCTTCTCTGTCGATGGGATTCTCCAGGCAAGAATACTGGAGTGGGTTGCCATTCCCTCCTCCGGGGGATCTTCCTAACCCAGGGATCAAACCTATGTCTCTTATGTCTCCTGCATTGTCAGGCAGCTTCTCTATCACTAGCACCACCTGGGAAGTGGAAATTTGGACACAAATATACATTTAAGGGCTTCTCTTGTAGCTCAGTTGGTAAGGAATCTAGTTGCAATGCAGGAGACCTGGGTTCAATTTCTGGGTCAGGAAAATCCCCTGGAGAAGGAAGTGGCAATCCATTCCAGTATTTTTGTCTGGAGAATCCCTTGGATAGAGGATCCTGGTGGGGCCCCAGTCCATGGCGTCGCAAGAGTCAGACACAACTTAGCAACTATACCACCACCATACATTTTCCAGCTTTGTAGAGATACAATTGACATATAACACTCTGTAAGTTTCAGGTGCACCATATGAAAATTCCATACATATCACAAAATGTTTACAACATTAAGGGCAGTTAACACATAATTCACCTCACCTGAGAACCACTTTGTTGTTGCTGTTGCTATGGAAAGAATGTTTAAGATCTACTCTCTTAGCAAATTTCAAGTATCTGATACAGTACTGTTAACTATAGTTACCACACCATGCATTAGATCCCCAGAACTTATGGCTTTTATAACTGGAAGTTTGTACCCTTTGACCAACATCTCTTTATTTCCCCATCTTGCCTCCCTGCAAGCTGCTAGTAAACACCATTCTACACTCTGGTTCTATGAGTTCAGCTTTTTTAGTTTTCACACGTGAGATCTTACAGTGCTTATCTATCTCTGACTTATTTCACCATAGTATCATGAGAACAAGGTCCATTTATGCTATCACGAATGGTGAGGTTTCTTTCTTTTTATGCTTAAATCATATTCCATCTTGACTGTGTATATGTATATACCTGCCATACAGTTTTCATCCATTGGTGGACACAGGTTGTTTTCATATGTTGGTTATTGTGAATAATGCTACAATGAACATAGGAGTGCAGATGTTTCCTTGAGATCCTGATTTCCATTCATTTGGATATATATATACCCAGAAGTGGAACTGCTGGACGATATGGTAGTTCTATTATTGTCGTTTTGAGAAACCTCTGTACTGTTTTATGTAATGACTGTGCCCATTTACATTCTTACAGTGTATAAAGGTTCCCTTTTCTTCATACCCTTGCCAACACTTATCTCTTGTCTGTTTGATAACAGGCATTGTGATAGGTGTAAGGTAATAGCTCATCGTGGTTTTGTTTTGCATTTCCCTGATGATTGGTGATGTTGAGCACCCTTTTATACATTTGTTGGTTATTTGTATATCTCCTTTGGAAAAATGGTTCCTTTGCGAGAAAATATATAAACCATATATCTACTAAGGTGTTAATATCCAAACTATATGAGGAACTCATACAACTCAAGAACAACAAGTGACTTAACAACTGACTGACTGAATAACAAGTTGTTTAGAAGTACTTCACCTTATTGTTCTCAAGACTCCCTCCTATCTCCCAGCATTACCCACTTCTCCTTGACTTGCTATAATTTGATTTCTTTATAATTTTACCACTTATGTAAACATCTATAAACAATAGTTACTTTTTCCTGTTTGTGTCTTATAAAATGGAATTAAGGTGTGTGAATTCTTTTGTGACATATTTCTGTCAGCTTTATGTATATAAGAAGAAATATACAATTTGTATATCTAGTTTGTTGATTTTGAAATTACTTAGCAAGATTTCATTGTGTGAACATACTACAAAAATCCTTTACACTGATACATTGTTTTTTCAAGTTGCGCTATTACCAAAACTGCATGAGTTTGTGCTATTGAACATACAGTCTCTTACACAAGTGTCTGAGATTAAGGTATATATTTTCAACCTTATTAGAGAATGTCAAACACTTTGGCAAAGTAATCGCACAAGTTTACACTACCATCAGCAGGGTATGAAACTTTCTATTTTAACACATGCTTACCAATGCTTGATGTCAGACTTCATAAATTTTGCAACTATACAGCTTCTGCATTGGTATTCCATTATGATTCTTCCTGATTACTAATGATAAGCTTCTTTTCTTACATTATTTGGCTCACACCCCGAGTCTCCTAGTGCCCTAGTTACTGTCCTAGTCTCTTCATCTCCCAGTCTCCTAGCTACAGCCCTAGTCTCCTACAGTCCTAATCTGCTAAATTCATAGAGTTGTAGTCTCCTAGAGTCCTTGTCTTCTCATCTTCTACTGTTCTTGTCTCTTAGAGTCATAGTCTCCAAGTCTTCTAGACTCCTAGATTTGTTGTCTCCTAGCTTTTCCTTTTTAGGGTCTATTCTACTCAATACAGTCTCATCTCCTGAGTCTCTAGGGTCTCATCTTTTGGGTGTCTAGGCTGTTTTCCCCTGGGTCTCTTCTCCTGAGTCTCTAGGGTCTTGTTTCCTGAGTCTCCAAAGTCTCATCTGCTGAGTTGCAGAGTCTCGTCTCTTGAGTCTCTAGGGTTTTGTCTCCTGAGTATCCAGAGTCTCTTCTCCAGGTTTTCATTTCCTGAGTCTCTAGGTTGTCATTGCCTGATTCAGAAGACATGAGATAAGAGACCTAAAAATCTCAGGAGATGGGACCCTGGATTCAGAAGAGACACCCTGTAGAGGAGACTGAAGAGACACAGGAGATGAGACCCTGGACTCAGGATATGAGACCATACAGACTCAGGAGGTCAGATCCTGGAGACTTAAGGCACATGAGGATGCCTTCTGAGGGCTAGGAAGGAAGCAGAAGGCAAGTGTTGTTGAGTTGTCAGGTGGTGTAGTGGTTAGGTAGCTGGTTCAGAAAGTGTAGGGTCGTGGATTTGATTCCTGGTCAAAACAGTGTGAAGAGAGGAAGAGCGGATCCTTAGTATCTTACAACATACCTTTCATACCTTGCTTTCTCTCACCTACTCTGGTTCATTCTTTTCTAATACATGCATTTAAAGGTCTAAATGTTACTTTGCATGAGTACATACACGCTTAGTCACTTCAGTCACGTCTGATTCTTTGCCATCCTTTGGGAGGTAGCCCAACAGGCTCCTCTATCCATGGGATTCTCCAAGCAAGAAAACTGGAGTCAGTTGCCATGCCCTCCTTCAAGGGATCTTACTGACCCAGGGATCAAACCAGCATGTCTTTATCACTAGCGCCGCCTGGGAAGCCCCATCTTCCTGTAAATGTTGCCTAAGTTAACTGCATTATGGTCAGAAAGCTCATATTGCTATGAATTGTTGCTCCTCTCCCATCTTCTCTGTTAGTGGACTTACAGTTAACCACCCCTCTAATAAATTTTGGATCCATTCAGAATATCACACTTTATCCAATCTATCATCAGACATATATCTCAAATCTGGCACATCAACCTACCTACAACAATGTAGTTCAGTTCCTTACTATCTTACAACAAACCTTCTTCTTTCATACCTTGCTTTCTCTCGCCTTTGTGAGACCAGTCTCTTCCCTACTCTGGTTCATGCTGGCTTTACTCAGGCCACTCCTGGGATGTATCCATAAATCTGAAGATCTGGGATCAAAGTTTTTTTCAGGCTCAATTGAAGCACAAAGTGATGGACCAAGGGTTCAGTGGCATCTTACTCTGTCACTTATAAACTGAAAAATCCTGAGCAAGTTCTTTAAACTCTAAGGCTGTTTCCTCATCAGCAAAAATGTAGTAATAATGTTTACACTATAGGGTTATTACAACAATTAAATTATAAGTAAATGTAAGTTATGTGCCTATCACATAGTATGTGTTCAATAAAGTGTAGCCAGTAGCTGTAGTCGATGAAATAACAGTAGTATCCAGACTTGCCCCAGTTTTCACCAATTTCAATCTGGGGGAAGGTAGCAGAATTCACCTAAGGGTAATCGCTCTTCAAAAAGTCATCTATTTGACAATAATGACAATAAAGACAATAATTCTACCTTTATGGATACTGTGTGTTAGCTACTCAGCTGTGTCTGACTCTTTGTAATCCCATGGACTGTAGCCCGCCAGGTTCCTCTGTCCATGGAATTCTTCAGGCAAGAATACTAGAGTGGGTTGCCATGCCCTTCTCCAGGGGGTCTTCCTGACCCAGAGATTGAACCAGAGTCTCCTGCATTACAGGCAGATTCTTTATCATCGGAACCACCAGGGAAGCCCTAGGGATAATGACTCACAGTATTTACCTGGCTCTGCAGCACTAAAGTATTTAAAGTAAAGTAGACTTATTTGAGGTGAACATTAATTGCCATGTCACTCAGACTTCCAAAAGTAAGCCTGCAAAAGGAAAGGGTAACTTACAAAGAAAGTAGGAGGTAAATAACTCCTTGAAGATCAAATACTTTTTACAACACCATATTTTTATTAATTAAGTGCAAATGGATCAAAAATACCATGTGGATTAAATTCCTTTTAATACATAGTGGTTTAATAATTAAAGGACAGAGTCTTTGCAAAATTCGTTTGTTGTTCTGCCAAAATCTAAAGTGGGATGCAGCATCTGGATGCATCCATCTCACCCAATATTAATCTATCTCTTTAGAAGGTGCTATATCTTTGTGCCTTTTCTCCCCAAATGTTTAAAGAAAAAATTACCAAAACACAAAAGTAAGCAAGGAAGGAAATATATTTGATAAACACACTTTGAAATTCCAATTCAAAAAAATGGATTTTTACTAATATCTCAAAGTGGGACTATTAAGCTCTCCCTATGTGGCAGATCTCATGCTAAGCAATTTAAATGCATATTTCAACGAATTCTCACAATATCCTTGAGAAAAAAGTGTTATGATTATATCTACTTTCGAGATGTAGCAATTGAGATTTGAAGAGATTAGGTAAAATTGTAAAAGCCACATCTTGAACCCAGGTCACTAAAACATCAGCTCCTAATCACTAGAGCTTATTTTAGATATGATTTTTTTTAGTCTGATGGAACAATTATCTTGTACCAGCTTCTGTGTAGGAAGGCTAAGTGAGATGAGTTCTTATCTGTCCATGAAAACTCCCTTGGTCACAGGCTGGTGTGCTTGTTTAAACCATGCAGTTGAGGACACCTGCTTTGGTGCCTCCCACACCTCCCCAAGTTCTCTGATCCCTCCCTTTTCCCCTAGGTCAAGTCAGTGAAAGAGAAATTTGCCAAATGTACCAAATTATTTAAAAATCTGATTCATTTAACCATTTACAACATTTATAGCAATTCAAATGAGCTGGGATGTTTGTAGTAGCTTTGGGAGATTTTCTTGTGGTTTAGGTTACCAGCATAAAGATTTCATTGAATCTGTTTTGCCCCTGCCTTTCATCATGGATAGCTAAAGTGTAATGAATTCTAGATTCTTCAATACTTTGGATATATGACCTTTTAAACTGAGAATTACTTGTGTATTTCAAATTATAAACGTTGCTCATATCTCAAATACCAATGACTTCAGAACCAAGGTAGAGAGATTCGTTCATTCAACATATTTTTAATTCAATTCATAGCATTTTATAATTATTTTAATTCAGTCTTTTTAAAACTGACTTGATAAAAATGAATATTTTGCATGAGTTTGGGGCAGTGTCAAGAACTGGGAAGGGTCTGAGATTTCACTCTACTTGTAATCTAAAACCTCAGTCTGATACAGTTTCACAGGTGCCAGCCTAAGACAGAGACTCCTAGGTCAGAAGTGAAGTGCAATTTATTACCTAAACAAACAGAAGCACCTAGATTATCAGCAAATTGGTGCAGGTAGAGGGCCAGGTGATACATACACACACAGACACACACACACACACAGAGAAGGCTGTATTATAAGAGAAGAATTGTGAGCTTAGGGAATCCAAATCTTTTGAAATGGAAAGTAAACATTATTTTACTTAGGAGGGAGACACTGTTGACTATATAAATATCCTTGAAAAGATAATTCAGAACAAAGATACTCTTGTCCTGCTTACAAGATGCTTATCTTGCTTACAAGATGTACAGAAATATGAGAGAGCCTTGGAAAACTGTCTCCCAATAAGCAGATGAAAAGTGCTCAATTTTTGAAATGTGAATCACCCAAGAAAATAAGATTTCACTGAGACTGAAAAATCTACTCTAAAATGCCTGTGGCAAAATGGCTGCAGCAAATTCAAAGTGAAACCCAAGCTAAACTACATTAACTGAAATCAAGCTTTAGAAAATCTTCAGTCGTTGGTGAACTGTCTCATTCTACATAGATTGCTACAAATTTTATACTAGTAAACAGAACTAATTTTTTTGGTGAATCAATAATACTACAATTGGCAATTTGTCATGCTGGCCATTCTACAAGTTGAATTGATTTTTGGCAAATAGATCTTTATTTGAACTGGCAAGCTTCCTAGGCCCACATTCAAGGTCCCATTCCCTATGGGATTTCAATTATAACTAACTATAAGCTAAGGTGCTAACTGAAAAGAATATAGTTTTTTCTCCATCAATAATGTCTGCATTTTCACAGAGAACTTGAGAAATTGGCAAGTTGGACAAGTTGACAACATGACTGGCAATTCCCAGAGTAACTAATCTATATTGTCAAATTTTCTAGCTTTTGACATATGCCATAGTAGATATTCGGACACTTCCTGGCTTGCCAAAATCTCACAAATTAGAACACATGTGTTAGTATTTCTTTTTTCCAATCCAATTAGAGTCCCTAATTCATTGACTTTTTTCTCTCAATCCAGAGGCTCCATTCTGTTCAGACTCCTTCAGTTCATTATTATATAAATTCTCTAATCTCCTTTACTTTCCTCTCCCTTACTCTAAATGGCCAGTGTTAGAAAATTCCAAACATCTGCTTGCTTTGTGCCATGTCCATACAGCTGAGCCTGGCTAGAGAATTACAGCAGTAGACAAATCAGTATGCCTATAAATTGATGAATATCAATTGCAAGTGGACACTTAATATCTGGTAGTCTTACCAAAACTCATACATTCCCCCCTCCCCAAAGCTGCTTTCCCACTGCTTAGAAGAATGTTTCACACTTTACCCACTCTGCACATTTCCTATGCCTCCTTCTTCTCCCTAAAAGGACTATATTATGATTTTTATGACCTCTAGACACTTCTGCCTTCACGAATCTCTCCATCCACTTTAAAAAACCCTGAAAATTATATTTTACCACGGAGTTGGTATAAGGACAAATATAATTCTAGGTTGATTCATTTTTGTATATTCATCATCACCCTATTCATTTATTTCTTCCTGATTTCAAAAGAAATGAAAACATTTTCAAGGCTCCCTAAAATATTGTGGACCCCAGGCAGGCACTGTGACTGCCTCCTGCATGTCATGGAAAAGTGGGTCAGCTCTGTTCTCCTACACCTCTTTATCTGGTGGCCTTGCTTTTAACTTTATTTAGAAAATAGGTCAAAGATTCCTCATCTTGCCCTGTAGAGCTTACAAGTGAAACCTGGGTAGGAAATCTGGAATAGGATTGTCTCTATACAGCAGGGTTTCTCAACTTTGGCATTGCTGGAAACTGGATGATTCTTTGTTGTGAGGGACTATAGGATTCACATTCAGATACAAATTTTTGTCTGCATTTTCACAGAGAACTTGAGAAATTGGCAAGTTGGACAAGTTGACAACATGACTGGCAATTCCCAGAGTAACTAATCTATATTGTCAAATTTTCTAGCTTTTGACATATGCCATAGTAGATATTCGGACACTTCCTGGCTTGCCAAAATCTCACAAATTAGAACACATGTGTTAGTATTTCTTTTTTCCAATCCAATTAGAGTCCCTAATTCATTGACTTTTTTCTCTCAATCCAGAGGCTCCATTCTGTTCAGACTCCTTCAGTTCATTATTATATAAATTCTCTAATCTCCTTTACTTTCCTCTCCCTTACTCTAAATGGCCAGTGTTAGAAAATTCCAAACATCTGCTTGCTTTGTGCCATGTCCATACAGCTGAGCCTGGCTAGAGAATTACAGCAGTAGACAAATCAGTATGCCTATAAATTGATGAATATCAATTGCAAGTGGACACTTAATATCTGGTAGTCTTACCAAAACTCATACATTCCCCCCTCCCCAAAGCTGCTTTCCCACTGCTTAGAAGAATGTTTCACACTTTACCCACTCTGCACATTTCCTATGCCTCCTTCTTCTCCCTAAAAGGACTATATTATGATTTTTATGACCTCTAGACACTTCTGCCTTCACGAATCTCTCCATCCACTTTAAAAAACCCTGAAAATTATATTTTACCACGGAGTTGGTATAAGGACAAATATAATTCTAGGTTGATTCATTTTTGTATATTCATCATCACCCTATTCATTTATTTCTTCCTGATTTCAAAAGAAATGAAAACATTTTCAAGGCTCCCTAAAATATTGTGGACCCCAGGCAGGCACTGTGACTGCCTCCTGCATGTCATGGAAAAGTGGGTCAGCTCTGTTCTCCTACACCTCTTTATCTGGTGGCCTTGCTTTTAACTTTATTTAGAAAATAGGTCAAAGATTCCTCATCTTGCCCTGTAGAGCTTACAAGTGAAACCTGGGTAGGAAATCTGGAATAGGATTGTCTCTATACAGCAGGGTTTCTCAACTTTGGCATTGCTGGAAATTTGTGCTGGATGATTCTTTGTTGTGAGGGACTATAGGCTATTTAACAGCATCCACTGTCTCTGTCCTCTAAACACCAGAAGCATCTCCGCAGTCTTAGCAACCAAAATGTCTTCAGACATGGCTAGAAGTTCCCTGAGAAGCAAAATAGCCCCGCGTGGAGAACAGTGACTCTATCAGGTAAAAATTGAAACCATGGTGGTGGATGAATTTTCCTTGGGAAAGGAGAATAAGAAGAGGATAATAATAGAGGATAAAAGTTAAGTCCCAACCTATGAGGGACTAGCAAAGGCAAAAGAACAACGAGAAAATACCGCCCTGCTCCTAACCTGGAGGATTTATTTAGAAATGTTCAAACATCTACAACCTCTTAGTGAACTAGCTGAACAAGAGATTTGTAAAACCACCTAGCTGGGCCTTCTCAGAGATGGGAAAGTCCCCTGTCATCAGAATGATTCAGTGCATTCTTGTCTAAAGATGAAGAGTTGAAATGGACAACCTCTGAGAATTTGCCTAAGCCCCTGAGGTTGTGTGAAACAGTCTTCCTTGTTATAAACAGGGCCCAAATACTACAAAGCCAGAAAGTTTCTTGACTTTTTTTTAAAACTGTTTGAAGGTCAGGTCTGTGACCTCCGTAGGACATATGGGGTTGTGACAAATGCAACATTCCTTTCTAAATCCCGTTTCCTCACGGGTGTTACTCCCCAATAAACCTTTTGCCCTTCTAACTTTTCAGCATGTGCTTCTCAGAATCCAAACTAACACAGGAGGAGTATAGTTTAGTTGTTCTTTCCACAATGTGAAAAATATATACGGTGTATATTATCCTCAGCTCCCACATTAGTTTTGCTCCATAATCTTGATTATGTATGTGAACACATGCTAAAGAGAATGCATACAGGCTATTTGAATTTAAGACCTGCAGCAGAAGTATGCTTTCAAAAGGGGAACTTCAGCCATTCGTTTCCATATTTTACTACTTTTATGTTATTTTTTTTCTCACCTGAAGAGTGTTTAACCTCACTTTTGCTTGATTCTTCTCATGAGATGACTAAACTCACTGCTGACATTCAAGGAAGACTATTCTTGCAGTGACTGAACCAGACCCTGTGGTCTCTGAAGGGTCTCAATGCCTACTGACTTGAGCAGGAGTCATTCATCAGTAGTGCCACAGACATGATTGTGCTCGTTATTCTTCTATGCGTCCCTGCACACTGTGGACAGGGTGGACTCAAAAAGCCCATCTGTGGCCCATGGCCAAGGCCACAGCAGGGTAGTGTACTCTGCTAGGTTTTGCACAGTTAAAAGAGTCTTTCAACAGGTTACCTTTAAATCCTTGAAATATCCAGAATCTTGTGGTTACTAATCTTATAAATACCAACAAGTATGTTAATCAAAGGGCATTCTCTCCAGTAAACTGTCTTGGGGTTCATTGGCATTTGTTTAAATTGTGTTTCAAATGTGGTGGAGACAGAATTCTACCCCATGTTATGATGTTCACATGCCCCCCATGGTCACACTCTATATAATCACCTCCCCTCAAGTGAAGGCAGAACTGCTGACTTGCTTCTAAAGCACAGAATACTGCAGAGATAGTGAGCTCTCTCTTGCCTGTGATCACCTTCCAATGTATACGGAAGCCTCTGAGTAGACCAGCTCTCCACCTTCCCAATGACCTTGAAAAAGAAAGCTGCCATGGGTTCTACAAGCACAAGGAAATAACTGCTTCCAACAACCTAAGGGAACCTGGATGGATTTCCTTCCCCAGCCAAGCCTCTGATGCCAATGCAGCCTGGCTGACACCATGACTGTAATCTTGTGAGACCCTGAGCAGAGGACCCAGATGAGGGGTGACTAGACTTCTGACTTATAGAAGCTGTAAGATAATAAGTGTCCATTGTTTTAAATGTCTAAATCCATGATAATTTGTTTGTAAAAAAAACTACCAGCTCCCACATTAGTTTTGCTCCATAATCTTGATTATGTATGTGAACACATGCTAAAGAGAATGCATACAGGCTATTTGAATTTAAGACCTGCAGCAGAAGTATGCTTTCAAAAGGGGAACTTCAGCCATTCGTTTCCATATTTTACTACTTTTATGTTATTTTTTTTCTCACCTGAAGAGTGTTTAACCTCACTTTTGCTTGATTCTTCTCATGAGATGACTAAACTCACTGCTGACATTCAAGGAAGACTATTCTTGCAGTGACTGAACCAGACCCTGTGGTCTCTGAAGGGTCTCAATGCCTACTGACTTGAGCAGGAGTCATTCATCAGTAGTGCCACAGACATGATTGTGCTCGTTATTCTTCTATGCGTCCCTGCACACTGTGGACAGGGTGGACTCAAAAAGCCCATCTGTGGCCCATGGCCAAGGCCACAGCAGGGTAGTGTACTCTGCTAGGTTTTGCACAGTTAAAAGAGTCTTTCAACAGGTTACCTTTAAATCCTTGAAATATCCAGAATCTTGTGGTTACTAATCTTATAAATACCAACAAGTATGTTAATCAAAGGGCATTCTCTCCAGTAAACTGTCTTGGGGTTCATTGGCATTTGTTTAAATTGTGTTTCAAATGTGGTGGAGACAGAATTCTACCCCATGTTATGATGTTCACATGCCCCCCATGGTCACACTCTATATAATCACCTCCCCTCAAGTGAAGGCAGAACTGCTGACTTGCTTCTAAAGCACAGAATACTGCAGAGATAGTGAGCTCTCTCTTGCCTGTGATCACCTTCCAATGTATACGGAAGCCTCTGAGTAGACCAGCTCTCCACCTTCCCAATGACCTTGAAAAAGAAAGCTGCCATGGGTTCTACAAGCACAAGGAAATAACTGCTTCCAACAACCTAAGGGAACCTGGATGGATTTCCTTCCCCAGCCAAGCCTCTGATGCCAATGCAGCCTGGCTGACACCATGACTGTAATCTTGTGAGACCCTGAGCAGAGGACCCAGATGAGGGGTGACTAGACTTCTGACTTATAGAAGCTGTAAGATAATAAGTGTCCATTGTTTTAAATGTCTAAATCCATGATAATTTGTTCTTCAGCCATAGAAAATTAACACAAACAGTTTGTTTTAAATTTTAAATTGCTTTCTCTTTCCTACCTCTGCCAGTGTTTATTGGAGGTTGTAAATCTTATTTTTTGTTTGTTCCAGAATAAACATTTAACTTCATATGGAAGGAAATAATTTTTTTTTTTTTTGCGGGGTGGGTGCGGGTTGGGGATGGAGGGGGGCGGGCGCGCCACTTCTATTGGTCTTTCATTTATCTGTTTTCATCCATCTTTGTTCTTTGGCCTGTGTGGGCCTCCCATCACAGTGGCGTCTGTTGTTGCAGAGCATCGGCTCTGGGCGCATGCGCCCCAGAGCTCCAGCCCGGTAATTGGACACATCCGTCCAGCTGCTCTGCGGCACGTGGGATCTTCCCAGGCCAGGGATCGAACCAGCGCCCTTTGCACTGCAAGGCGGTGTCCTTACCCACTGAACCACCAGGGAAACCCGGAAATAATATTTTAATACTTTTTTTTTAACCTCCAACTAGTAACAAAGATTGCAAAATAATCAAACCCTTCCTATCATGAAACTCTGTGTTTTAGTCAAGTCTGGGAGCTGATAATCAGAATAAAGTTGACCTTATTCATATTTCACATTGACATTCAGTTTGGCCTCCATCTCTTAAATGTTTCATTTGCATTCTATGATGAAAAACAAAACAAAAAAAGAACCCAACCCAACCCCTCCAAAAATTTAAACAATATGAAACAGGCTTTGCCTGATGGCTGATTTTAGTTCAAGCCATCAAACATTTGGGTAGTGTATTTTCACTGAATTGCTGTTAAATTATATCTCTTAAAGTAAGAGAGGACAATTTAAATGTTTCAAACATTTAAAGTGACTCTACTAGTAATTATTATGTAAGTAGCTGAGTTTCGTATTTTAGTGATACAGGAAAGAAAATTAACTACGGAGAGAAATGCTTTTGTCTTAGCTTCATGGTTTGCATCCCACAGGGAAGGCTAGCATAAGTTATTTTACACATAAAATCACTTTCTAGAATGACCATTGGTATATTTATTTTATTATTCTGGATAATGTATAATAAACACATTTCAATATTTCTTTTTTACCTAATGTAAAGTCCTTTTTGACATTTGAAAGGAAAATTATTATTCAAATTCATTTGAAAGAGTATGATCTCCCAGTAAGTAACAGAAAGGGGTGTGATAGAGTATGATATCCCAGTAATAGAAAGGTCTAACTAAAGAGGTTTGATATGAATTATAATGGTTTTACAGTATCTTCTAAAGTCTCTAAGAGTGAGTATCTTACCTCCTTAGTCTTTTTTCTTTCTTTTTTTAAATAGAAAATAGCTTACTATATTCACTCAGAAAAAGTATCCCAACATGCCTGTAATTGTAAAATTCCTGGGGAGTGAGTTAGTGTATATCAGTTAACATTGTCTTTTTAGCTCTTGAGATGCATTCTTCCTAATAAAGGGAAGCATATATGCTTTAGAAAACTTTTTTTAAATGAGAGAAAATTGCAGAGCAAAGGAAATACTGTGTCAGAGAATGGCTTAGAATGCAAATGATTTTAGAAAAGCTCAAAGGTGGTAGAGTGGGGAAGCTGACAGAGAATACTGCTACAGACTTTTAAAGAGTTTAAAGATTTGGATAGAATCTGGGAGCTGATAATCAGAATAAAGTTGACCTTATTCATATTTCACATTGACATTCAGTTTGGCCTCCATCTCTTAAATGTTTCATTTGCATTCTATGATGAAAAACAAAACAAAAAAAGAACCCAACCCAACCCCTCCAAAAATTTAAACAATATGAAACAGGCTTTGCCTGATGGCTGATTTTAGTTCAAGCCATCAAACATTTGGGTAGTGTATTTTCACTGAATTGCTGTTAAATTATATCTCTTAAAGTAAGAGAGGACAATTTAAATGTTTCAAACATTTAAAGTGACTCTACTAGTAATTATTATGTAAGTAGCTGAGTTTCGTATTTTAGTGATACAGGAAAGAAAATTAACTACGGAGAGAAATGCTTTTGTCTTAGCTTCATGGTTTGCATCCCACAGGGAAGGCTAGCATAAGTTATTTTACACATAAAATCACTTTCTAGAATGACCATTGGTATATTTATTTTATTATTCTGGATAATGTATAATAAACACATTTCAATATTTCTTTTTTACCTAATGTAAAGTCCTTTTTGACATTTGAAAGGAAAATTATTATTCAAATTCATTTGAAAGAGTATGATCTCCCAGTAAGTAACAGAAAGGGGTGTGATAGAGTATGATATCCCAGTAATAGAAAGGTCTAACTAAAGAGGTTTGATATGAATTATAATGGTTTTACAGTATCTTCTAAAGTCTCTAAGAGTGAGTATCTTACCTCCTTAGTCTTTTTTCTTTCTTTTTTTAAATAGAAAATAGCTTACTATATTCACTCAGAAAAAGTATCCCAACATGCCTGTAATTGTAAAATTCCTGGGGAGTGAGTTAGTGTATATCAGTTAACATTGTCTTTTTTTAGCTCTTGAGATGCATTCTTCCTAATAAAGGGAAGCATATATGCTTTAGAAAACTTTTTTTAAATGAGAGAAAATTGCAGAGCAAAGGAAATACTGTGTCAGAGAATGGCTTAGAATGCAAATGATTTTAGAAAAGCTCAAAGGTGGTAGAGTGGGGGAAGCTGAGAAGAAGAGGAAATACTGCTACAGACTTCTAACATGAAAGAGGTTTAAAGATTTTGGATAGAATCCAGAAGAGAGAAGACATTAAAGCAAGAGAAGGTAGTGCATATGACTTTTTTTAAGTTAAAAGAATAATGATTTCCCCCATTTTCTGAGAAGAAATGAACAAATTGCTTGTAACAAATAGGTCAGTCAACTGTATTATCCCTTTCATACAGTGTAGGAATTCCTTCAAAGACCATTTTTAAAGTTCCTTCAATAAATACATGTCATAATTTGTGGCTATCCAGAACTTTTAAACACCTAAATTTGGGGACTGACCCACCCCATGCATCTGGTTTTCCCAACTTAGAATTCCCAAACTCATTCTTCCAGCCTTCCTGGAAGCTAGGGCATAAACACCACTGCCAGTGGATACACTCAAACCAATGGAGTGCACTTAGTGAGATTTCAGTTTTAAAAAAAGACACCCATGAGGAAGAGGAAGGGAACAGGGTGGAAACCATTGCCTGACGATGATGGCAGAGGCAATGGCTTTCAGGGACAATGATGACCACAGTTCAGCATCCATTGCCCAGGATCAGTGAGGCAATCTGTGAGGTCTGCACCCAGTGGCAGCAATGATGGATCCCTTTCTGGATTCCCATTCTGAAATGCCATTTGAGTATTGCCCATATATCTTCAAGCCTGGGTCTCTAATCCTCTCAGAGGGTCTACTGAGACTTCTCAAAGCTGTTAGATATGTTTTCTGCTTAACCAGCTATAGTGATTTTTAATGTTGGTAACCAAGACATCTGACTGATGTGGATCCCTTTTTAAACAGAACAGCTCTGAATGCCTATATACAAGGGGACTCATCCACAGAGAACTTTTCTAAAATGGGTATAGTTTTACTTAATCCAGAGTCAGAAGAAACAACACCCTAGGAAAGTTCTTTGCAGCTCAGTAATATACCAAAAGTGTGGGAAATTAAAACACCTATACATGAATACAGTAGGCTAAGATAAATGGAATGCTAAATTTTGTTTTATTAGATGGAAGAAAATCTATTTTAAAAATGGATGGGACTGTGTGCTCAGTCATGTCTGACTCTGTATGACCCCATGGGCTATAACCCACCAGGCTCCTGTCCATGGAGTTTCCCAGGCAAGAATACTGGAGTGGGTTGTCATTTCCTTCTCCAGGGGATCTTCCCACCCCAGAGATCAAACCCCTGTCTCTTGTGTCTCCTGCCTTGGGAGGCAGATTTTTTTTTAACCACTAGTGCCATCTGGGAAGCCCCAAATAATCATATCTAATCCAGTGGGAGTAAAAATGATGGAGGTATAAATAAAACTGGAGTTGTAGGATGATGATAACTGCTGAATCTGTGTGATGGGTATTCTATTTACTTTATGTGCCTGTGATTTTTCTTAATAAAAATGTAAAAATTTAAAAACTGATAAATTAGTGAGTTAACTTTAGTTGGGAAATTTATCTGCCTCCCTATTTATCTTGAAAATAGAGAAGCACCACTAACTATTATTTAGAAATTTGTGTATCACTGTTTGCCAAGCAATAGAACCCAGTGAGAAAAATTCATAAAAATAAGAGATAAAGACAGACTTATAGTTGGTGTATCTGCTTTTTAGGCCATTTTCATCCTTGGTGTCCCACGAATAGCTCATTTAGTCAATCCACAAATATTTTTATTCGCATCGGCCACATAATTGGCTTTGTTCTCGGTACTTGGAATATATCAAGAAATAAAACAAAGATTCTTACATCTACCTAAACTTTTCCCTTTGTGTATTATACAAAAGCTCAACCAAAGCTGTTTATACACATCTCCAGTCTATAAGCCTAGTTATCTAGTTTTTAAATTCTAAAACTGTCTCCTGTTTCTATAGATTAGAACCATAAGATTTTACAGTTGAAAAGGAGCTTAGATTGCATAAAGTACTACTGCTCTCTTTATTATAATTGACATAATACTTTGCCTTTGCAGAGACCTTAATAAGTTACAACATGCCTTCCTGAAACCCAGAGAGGACAAGAGAGTTGCCAAGTCTATACTGTCTGTGAGTAGCTGAATAAGTACCTCCCGACTGGCACACTGATTTTTTTTTTCTGCTATACCAAAATTTGTCTGCTTGAATTTCAGTGGTTGTGGTTGAGTGGAAAGACTTTAACCTAAAAGACTTTCACCTAAAAGTCCTACTTTACATCCTGAGCTTGTTTCTTCCTCTTGACTCCATTGTTCTCTGCCACTCTTCCTTCTCCTCCCTCATTGGCTCTAACCCAAAGCTACAAATGACTAAGATAGGCTTTTCTCTTTGGCGCTGACATTCTCATATGTTGCCATTCCTTAACCATTGTTCAACTAGGCTCTCCTAATTTAGGGCCTTTATTCTCTTTCGATAACACCATCTCTTCATTACTCTAAATAACCTGTCAGGACGTTTTCATCCATCTCCAGTAATTTAGACATTTTTAGATGTCTAGGTATCCAATAATGATCGAAGAACGGGGGCCCCAGGGCTGACAATTCTACTGTTGGATTGAATAACTTGGAAGTTCTTTCTACTTCTCAGCTCCATAAAGTATGTTCCCAACTGATGCAACTCCTAAAGGCATTCTGTTTCTGTCTTCACTTGTACACTCATCACATCACTCGTGTCTAAGTTCCCTTAGAAAATATTGGAGGATGAGACCTTATCAAAAGTGCTTCCAACAACCTATGTGACTGAATCACATTGCTGTTTACCTGAAATTAATAAAACATTGTAAATTAACTATACTTCAATTAAAAATTGTTTTAATAAATCAAGATGATGAGATTTCTCATAGACATTATCTTGGTGAGAAAAAGAGAAGGGAGTTGGGTCAGTGCAATTGCTAAGAATTTCATATTTAACTGTCTCTCAATATGAAGTGTTTGGGTTATATTTATTGCTATGTAACAAACCACACCAAAACATAGTAGCTTTAAAAGAAATGTATGACTCTCCCTCACAGTCCTGTAGGTTGACTGAGCTCCGTTAGGTGGGGTTGGGTTCTCCCAGGTGGTTGCAGTCAATTGGGTGGAATCATCTGAAGGCTCACCTCAGCTGGATGTCCAGCATCGCTTCTTTAGTCACATGTCTGGCTGATCAGCTGAGATGCCTGGTTTTGTCATGATTGTTCCCCTCCTACCACTTTGTTGTGGCTTCTTTGCCTTTGGATGTGGGGTATCTTTTCTTGGTGGGTTCCAGAGTCCTCCTGTCAATGCCTGTTCAACCGCTAGTTGTGATCTTGGTACCCTGACAGGAGAAGATGAGCGCACACCCTTCTACTTCACCATCTTAATCTTGTCTCTCCACATAGGACCTTAAAATCTCAGCTAAGATACCCGAAATAGCTAGGGCCTTACCAGGCATTCCTCTCTTTCTCTTTCTACACAGATTCTTCAGGTGGCAGCTTGAACTTCCTCAAAGCAAAGCAATCTCAGGGTAGTCAGACTTCTTATGTGACAGCTGTCTTCCGTCAGAGCGAGTGTTGTAAGAGGCATAAGTGGGAGCTGCCAGGCTCTCTTTGACTTTGAAAGCAAGGGACCACACAAAGATGCAGATATGGGAGGTGCAGTTCATTGCAGAGCGGTGGTGGAGGCATCTTTGGTAAGTAGCTACTACATGAAGGGAAGTGGGATGTGTGACTAAAAGTCAATTTTGCTATTAGTCCATCTGGCTGGCAGGACTCCAATTTTTAAAAAAACAAATATAATTACCTAAAATACAGCCCTCATTTTTTGGTTAAGCAGAGCAGACCCAGAGTTCCTCTTAATTAAACAAAAGCGGGGAAAAAAAACCTTTGAACTTAGATGACTTGTGTCTTTCTAAACTGTGTTTAACCTCCCATTTCTTGGAGCATGTGATCAGCGTTCAGACTTTGTTCTGTTGATGGTGGAAGGCAGACTTGCCACCATCCTAGAGTGGACAAGCCAAAACAGGTGAGTCTATCTTGTATGATTCACCTTGGTAGGAGCAATGACTACCCTGCTCAGGGCTGGTAGACTATCTGCACCCTTTCACACAGACAGAATCAGCCACAGCTTGAAGCGTACCTTGGATCCTTTCAGAAATGGCGCATTGAACACATGCGGGGAGACAGGCGAACGCTTTTCTTTCCAGTGAGAGACATTTTGTGAAGCCTTTGGCAGCATGCTGGCTGGCAAAGTCATCTGGCTGGCACAATTCTCCCGCATCGAGTTATGGCACTGCCACCTCTACTCTGTGGAGAGTTTCGAAATTTCAATTTGCACACCCTGTAAGATGTGAGTCACTTGGCTCGCAAAGGAGGAGGAGGAGGCGGCCATCTGCTAGTCATGAGCAGATGACAAATACTCTGCACTGCGAATTTCCATCCTCATTTCACAATATTTAAGTAAACACATTTTGTAACCATTTTTTAAAATTTCAGAGTTCCTTGGTGCTTAAAATGGAATGCTTTTTGGTAAACAATATATAAAAGCCACCTTCTCTCCTCTAAACAATTCTATTACCAAAATGACAGTGAAGGCAACCACGGCAAAGTTCTGTCTGTTGAAGGACCAGAGCAAAAAGAGTATGTGTCTGAATCGCATGGTGAATTCTCCTATCCTTTCAGACCCACCACGCTGTTTCTGCCTGTGAGCTCCCATCATGCACAGCTCCATGGCGACCTCTACTGTCTAACTGCAAGAATCCCACTAAGACAAAGAGCTTCCTGGTAGCTTCTATCTACCATTTCTGTATACTCTGTTATGGGGAGGAAGGAAGGAGAAAAAGAAGGGTACTCTCCTCTTAAATTAGAAAAGACAGATTAAATCCGTAAGATAACTGGGAATGGATGCAAGATCTAATTTTGTGTTCGCTTCAAGCTGTGCAACACGGCTCAAAGTGGGACTTCATTTCTTCCCCACCTTTATCTGAAGAAACTAACAATACGGGGGATAGTAAAAATAGAAATAGAAAGTTCAGATTAGGGAGAACAGTGATCAGCGTTCAGACTTTGTTCTGTTGATGGTGGAAGGCAGACTTGCCACCATCCTAGAGTGGACAAGCCAAAACAGGTGAGTCTATCTTGTATGATTCACCTTGGTAGGAGCAATGACTACCCTGCTCAGGGCTGGTAGACTATCTGCACCCTTTCACACAGACAGAATCAGCCACAGCTTGAAGCGTACCTTGGATCCTTTCAGAAATGGCGCATTGAACACATGCGGGGAGACAGGCGAACGCTTTTCTTTCCAGTGAGAGACATTTTGTGAAGCCTTTGGCAGCATGCTGGCTGGCAAAGTCATCTGGCTGGCACAATTCTCCCGCATCGAGTTATGGCACTGCCACCTCTACTCTGTGGAGAGTTTCGAAATTTCAATTTGCACACCCTGTAAGATGTGAGTCACTTGGCTCGCAAAGGAGGAGGAGGAGGCGGCCATCTGCTAGTCATGAGCAGATGACAAATACTCTGCACTGCGAATTTCCATCCTCATTTCACAATATTTAAGTAAACACATTTTGTAACCATTTTTTAAAATTTCAGAGTTCCTTGGTGCTTAAAATGGAATGCTTTTTGGTAAACAATATATAAAAGCCACCTTCTCTCCTCTAAACAATTCTATTACCAAAATGACAGTGAAGGCAACCACGGCAAAGTTCTGTCTGTTGAAGGACCAGAGCAAAAAGAGTATGTGTCTGAATCGCATGGTGAATTCTCCTATCCTTTCAGACCCACCACGCTGTTTCTGCCTGTGAGCTCCCATCATGCACAGCTCCATGGCGACCTCTACTGTCTAACTGCAAGAATCCCACTAAGACAAAGAGCTTCCTGGTAGCTTCTATCTACCATTTCTGTATACTCTGTTATGGGGAGGAAGGAAGGAGAAAAAGAAGGGTACTCTCCTCTTAAATTAGAAAAGACAGATTAAATCCGTAAGATAACTGGGAATGGATGCAAGATCTAATTTTGTGTTCGCTTCAAGCTGTGCAACACGGCTCAAAGTGGGACTTCATTTCTTCCCCACCTTTATCTGAAGAAACTAACAATACGGGGGATAGTAAAAATAGAAATAGAAAGTTCAGATTAGGGAGAACAGTGAATACAAATGTGCTACTAAACATAAAGGCCAATGTCTAAAGGAGTTTCAAATTTGGCTCTGAGGGTCCAGAAAGCTAGAAGAAGAAAAAAAGTACAACGGATCACCTAGAGCTTACTATCATGATGAAGTAAGACTACCATATCTCAAACAGAATCATTTTTCCTGGGGTTAAATTCTGAATGAAATTCCCTTGGGGATTTTGTGGCATCTCCCAGGTGGTACAAAGGTTTATAATGCTGCTTATAAATTGTAAGGAGCATTACAAATTACAAGTTTGTAATCTGTAATACTCCCTAGGATTTGTAATGCTGCTGCAGGAACAGACTTAGTAGGGCTGTTTCTTTTAACTTTTGTGACACAGAGGGGAAAAAAAGGTGTGCTATTGAAAAAATGAAATACATCCTGCTGACAAACAGAGAAAGTGAGAAATGGACCTGTTGGCAGCCAGGTCCCAACTCATATAAACAGAGCTGAGACGAGGTCAACCCATGATCATATTTGGAACAAGATAAGATAAAACCACTGGGTAATCACAAAAAAAAAAAGTGACTAAACATCCTTCTTCTCTGATACAGGTGACTGCTGTCCCTTTGCCAGTGACAATTCTAGCCTCGTTTATCCTATATGAAAACTATACTTTCTGGGAATATTTCTAGAGTTTGTTTGTCCTGTATGAAAACTATTGAGATGCCAAAACACTGAATCGCCCCAGCTCCTGAAAATGTTCAATCCAAAACGACCCTCTCTTTCTTAATTTCTCTTGGAAATCACTTGGAGTAAACCCAAATTTGGTCAGGGGTTCCTGGCCACTCCCTGTTTCCAAGACATCCCACAATTCCTCTGCTGCATGTTCTTTTTTGCTGCCATGATTTCAACAATGACTAGTGTGTTCCTGGAGGTCTTTGGCTGGTGGGATTTGCAAGCATTGAGCACACAGTGAAGGTGGTTCTAAGAGGGGTTGTTCAGTTGCTCAGTCATGCCTGACTCTTAGTGATCCCATGGACTATAGCACACCAGACTTCCCTGTCCTTCACCATCTTCTGGAGCTTTCTCAAACTCATGTCCATTGAGTCAGTGATGCCATCCAACCATCTTAACCTCTGTTGTCCCCTTCTCCTCCTGTTTTCTATCTTTCCTAGCATCATAGTCTTCTCCAATGAGTCAGCTTTTTGCATCAAGTGGCCAAAGTATTGGAGCTTCGGCTTCACCATCAGCCCTTCCCATGAATATTCAGGGTTGATTTCCTGTAGGATTGACTGGTTGCATCTCCTTTCTGTCCAAGGGACTCACAAAAGTCTTCTCCAGCACCACAGTTCGAAGGCAACAGTTTTTCAGTGCTCAGCCTTCTTTATGGTCCAACTCTCACATCCATACATGTTAAGACAGTTCTAAGAGAGTCTATACAAATATAATTGAGTATTTCTGTTCTCTGTCCTGTATGAGAACAGAGTACAGAGTGCCTAATGGAGGAGAGGAATGGTGTTTCTCTTACACAACCTCTTCTAAATGTGCCTTTGGTTGTCCTGGCTTTCAGTATTAGACCACTTGCAGATATCTGAGCATCCTACTCTCTCTGGAGGTCTGGAAGAATGAGCTGGTATTCCATTTCTGGTTGATAGAAGATCCTTATATGTTGGGTAATCCCTGATGAACCCTTGAACAATGAGGATATTTTCCTATTGTAATAGATACTCTCAATTTTCTGTCCAAGAGCCCTCTTATTCCTTCTACCTTTCCTATGAACTCCTCTCTCAACCTTGGTGTTCTTTGGCTTCTAACAGCCATTACCAAACCTGAAGCCACCCTTCAAAGAATGGGAAATGCCTAGGAGTTTACATCACTGCTATCCTCTAGCCCAAGCCCATTGGACAAAGATTGGCTGGAACAGGAAAGCCTAACTCCCTTCAAGTTGCATCAACTCTTTGGTATCATTTCCTTCAAGTCCCTGCAGAGGCTGGACTGGGTTGCCTTGCAAAAACCTTTTTGCTGCCATGATTTCAACAATGACTAGTGTGTTCCTGGAGGTCTTTGGCTGGTGGGATTTGCAAGCATTGAGCACACAGTGAAGGTGGTTCTAAGAGGGGTTGTTCAGTTGCTCAGTCATGCCTGACTCTTAGTGATCCCATGGACTATAGCACACCAGACTTCCCTGTCCTTCACCATCTTCTGGAGCTTTCTCAAACTCATGTCCATTGAGTCAGTGATGCCATCCAACCATCTTAACCTCTGTTGTCCCCTTCTCCTCCTGTTTTCTATCTTTCCTAGCATCATAGTCTTCTCCAATGAGTCAGCTTTTTGCATCAAGTGGCCAAAGTATTGGAGCTTCGGCTTCACCATCAGCCCTTCCCATGAATATTCAGGGTTGATTTCCTGTAGGATTGACTGGTTGCATCTCCTTTCTGTCCAAGGGACTCACAAAAGTCTTCTCCAGCACCACAGTTCGAAGGCAACAGTTTTTCAGTGCTCAGCCTTCTTTATGGTCCAACTCTCACATCCATACATGTTAAGACAGTTCTAAGAGAGTCTATACAAATATAATTGAGTATTTCTGTTCTCTGTCCTGTATGAGAACAGAGTACAGAGTGCCTAATGGAGGAGAGGAATGGTGTTTCTCTTACACAACCTCTTCTAAATGTGCCTTTGGTTGTCCTGGCTTTCAGTATTAGACCACTTGCAGATATCTGAGCATCCTACTCTCTCTGGAGGTCTGGAAGAATGAGCTGGTATTCCATTTCTGGTTGATAGAAGATCCTTATATGTTGGGTAATCCCTGATGAACCCTTGAACAATGAGGATATTTTCCTATTGTAATAGATACTCTCAATTTTCTGTCCAAGAGCCCTCTTATTCCTTCTACCTTTCCTATGAACTCCTCTCTCAACCTTGGTGTTCTTTGGCTTCTAACAGCCATTACCAAACCTGAAGCCACCCTTCAAAGAATGGGAAATGCCTAGGAGTTTACATCACTGCTATCCTCTAGCCCAAGCCCATTGGACAAAGATTGGCTGGAACAGGAAAGCCTAACTCCCTTCAAGTTGCATCAACTCTTTGGTATCATTTCCTTTCCAGAGGTCCCTGCAGCCAGGCTGAGACTGGGTTTTGCCTTGCTTAGTTAAAATGAGCTCGACCGGGCTTCCCTGGTGATCCAGTGGGTAAAGACACCACCTTGCAGTGCAGGGGGCGCCAGTTCGATCCCCGGCCTGGGAAGATCCCACATGTCATGAAGTGGCTGGGCCAGTGTGTCCAATTACCGAGCCAGCACTCTGGAGCTCATGCACCCAGAGCTAGTGCTCTGCAGCAAGAGAGGCCACTGCAATGGGAGGTCCACACAGGCCAAAGAACAAAGATGGATGAAAATAAATAAATGAAAGACCAATAAAAGTGGCCAAAAAATTTTAAAAAAAGGGGGGGCTCAACCTAAAATTCTCAACTATGTGACCTAGCAGGTTAGCTTTTTCTGATACTATGTCTCATTGCTTCTCCTCTGGGGCCCTGTATCTGGCTTTATATCCTGTTTACGGACACACAGAGGAAAGGTTCTGCTGCATGGGGCTTCCCATGTAACAAACCTGCCTGCCAATGCAGGAGACGTAAGAGATGCAGGTTCAATCCCTGGGTTGGGAAGATCCCCTGGAGAAGGGCATGGAAACCCACTTTAGTATTCTTTCCTGGGAAGTCCCGTGGACAGAGGAGCCTGGCAGGCTACAATCAATGCAGTCACAAAGAGTCAGACTCGACTTAGTGACTAAACAAACAAACAAAACGCTCTGCACATCAGTGCCTGAAATCTCATCATAAGCTTCCATCTTTAAGGTTAGGGTGTTGCTTCCAGGAAGCTCTGATTAACATGAAAGGGGATATATACAAACCCCAAATCATTAACAACTCACAGCCCTATGAAAATGCGTTTACCAGGTCAGCAAACACAATCTGGTCAGCCAGATATAAAGAAATTATGGTTACTCGAGTCTAGGGGTAGAAGATTTGTATTTGGGGAAAGGTCCTGGTCAGAAAGTGAAGAAGGGGGGCGGCATGAGAGGTCAAGAGCTAGATAGAGGGCAGAGGGCAACAACATTAGATCTGTTACACGGTGGGATCCTAATAGCCCCTCCTCTCCAGGCAGCAACTATATAGCCATGGCATGCCTGCATGCTCGACTCTTTGCGGCCCCCTGGTCTGTAGCCCGCCAGGCTCCTCTGTCCATGGAATTCTTCAGGCAGGAATACTGGAGTGGGTTGCCACTTCCTCCTCTAGGAGATCTTCTGGACCCAGGGATCAAACCCACCTCTCTGGTGTCTCCTGCAATGGTAGGTGGATTCTTTACCACTGCGCCACCTGTGAAGCCCATATAGAAGCAGAAAGTTCAAGGAAGTAGAGGAGTAAATGGGAAATGAAGAAGTAGTATGCAGAAGCTTCCTTCTTCATGGACCTAAGCATCATGTAGAAGACTTCCCTGCGGGTCCAACGGTTTAAGAATCCACCTGCCAATGCATTCAATCCCTGTTCCAGAAAGACTCCACATGCCCTGGAGCAACTAAGCCACAACTACTGAGCCTGTGCTCTAGAGCCCAAGAGCCACAACCACTGAGCCCTTGTGCTGCAATTACTGAAGCCCACATTCTAGAGCTCATGCTCCACAACAAGAGAAGCCACCACAATAAGCCTGTACACCACAATAAAGAGTAGCTGCCACTTGCTGCAGCTAGAGAAAGCCTGCATGCAGCCACGAAGACCAGAGCAGATGAAAATGAAAGTAAGTAAATTATCATGTGGAGGAAATGATAGCAGATAGATATCCCTTGTAGATAGCAAGGAATTTAAGAGTTTGGATTAGATGACACAGGATTTGGGAGCCCAAGGGAGAAAGTGTGAGCATGTGTGTGTATGTCTGCATGTGTGTGTGCTTGTGCACGTGCAGACATGGTTCAAAGAGTACTATGAAGTTAGTCAAAAATCTATCATAACTGGTTGAATCTATGTAGATTTGACCTAGTCCTTCCCTCTGGCCTCATTTTCCATATTCTTTACAAGGAGATTATATCTGACTCCCCACCCTTCAATTAAATGGAATAACTCACTTGAAGGCTTAAAACTTACAAGTATTTCCATACATAAGTATAATGCAGTATTACCAGGAAACTCTTGAAAATAAGTGACTAATTGGCAAAGTGAAAAGCTCCAAAAGGATTAAAAGCAATTCAATTCAGTGGCAACAGGTAGTGATGTGAACAACAATATTTACCAAACACTTACTAGGCATTTTGTTAAATGCACCACAAACATCTTATGTGATAATCACAACAAACCAATGACGTGAAGACTATTATCATCCCTGTGGTAAAGATTAAGAATCTGAGGCATAGAGAGATTAAGGAACATGGCCAAGATTTCACAACCAACAAGCAGTAGAACCAGAATTTGAATGGAAACTTCTAGAGCAGGGACTCTTTACAAAACTGCAGGTATTGTAGGTGTGAACCACTGGCTAATAAAAACAATGAAAAAAATTATTATATAGCACTAGAGGTTTCCTTCATTTCCTTAGTAACAAGCATAGCAAAGAGCTTAACATAGCAAGGTGCACAATTCTAGGGTGTGTGGCGGAGTGTGTATCTTACTGAGTTTACTAAGGGTGTGACCTTGAGCAAGCTAATTAACCTGTGCTTCTGTTTCCTAGTCTGCAAAATGAAGATAATCTTGGTACCTACTTCCTGAGGTTATAATGTATTAAGTGAGTTAATATTTGTAAAGGTCCTTAAGATCATGCCTGGAATGTTGTCAATGCTATGTGTGTTTGTTAAATGAAGAAATTCTCAAAACAGAATCGAAAACCTATACTGTCGTATGTGAAAAAAAATAGCTATTGTCATTGCGCTATGAGAAAAGGGGATCCTGCAGGGGTGCTGTGAGATGGCCTGGAGGGGTGGGACGGGTGGATATACATATGACTAATCTGGGATCATACATATCCGTAAATAATAAAAGTCTAAAAGTAAACAGTAAAATAAAAATTAAAAAAATACAGATAGTGAAATAGAAAGATGGAAACCACTGACAGAAGCAGGAAACAAAGTACAGTATAGCCTCATTTTAGCATTTTGTAGACAGAAAGATACGCTACAGGTGTAAACAGTGGAGATATCTGAATAGTGTAAAAGCGAAATTTAGTTTTAACCAATGGAATAACTCACTTGACTAAATTGGCAGTATTACCAGGAAACTCTTGAAAATAAGTGACTAATTGGCAAAGTGAAAAGCTCCAAAAGGATTAAAAGCAATTCAATTCAGTGGCAACAGGTAGTGATGTGAACAACAATATTTACCAAACACTTACTAGGCATTTTGTTAAATGCACCACAAACATCTTATGTGATAATCACAACAAACCAATGACGTGAAGACTATTATCATCCCTGTGGTAAAGATTAAGAATCTGAGGCATAGAGAGATTAAGGAACATGGCCAAGATTTCACAACCAACAAGCAGTAGAACCAGAATTTGAATGGAAACTTCTAGAGCAGGGACTCTTTACAAAACTGCAGGTATTGTAGGTGTGAACCACTGGCTAATAAAAACAATGAAAAAAATTATTATATAGCACTAGAGGTTTCCTTCATTTCCTTAGTAACAAGCATAGCAAAGAGCTTAACATAGCAAGGTGCACAATTCTAGGGTGTGTGGCGGAGTGTGTATCTTACTGAGTTTACTAAGGGTGTGACCTTGAGCAAGCTAATTAACCTGTGCTTCTGTTTCCTAGTCTGCAAAATGAAGATAATCTTGGTACCTACTTCCTGAGGTTATAATGTATTAAGTGAGTTAATATTTGTAAAGGTCCTTAAGATCATGCCTGGAATGTTGTCAATGCTATGTGTGTTTGTTAAATGAAGAAATTCTCAAAACAGAATCGAAAACCTATACTGTCGTATGTGAAAAAAAATAGCTATTGTCATTGCGCTATGAGAAAAGGGGATCCTGCAGGGGTGCTGTGCGACGGCCTGGAGGGGTGGGACGGGTGGATATACATATGACTAATCTGGGATCATACATATCCGTAAATAATAAAAGTCTAAAAGTAAACAGTAAAATAAAAATTAAAAAAATACAGATAGTGAAATAGAAAGATGGAAACCACTGACAGAAGCAGGAAACAAAGTACAGTATAGCCTCATTTTAGCATTTTGTAGACAGAAAGATACGCTACAGGTGTAAACAGTGGAGATATCTGAATAGTGTAAAAGCGAAATTTAGTTTTTAACATTTCTGTTTGTGTTTCCTAATGTTCTGTGCAGATCTACTACTTCTGTAACAATAAGATGGTTATTTTATAAATAAAAATAGAGTACAAAAAAACACACCAGAATCGAGAATGACATGTATGGTCAACTCCTATCTATAAGTGACTTTCTACACTAAGAAGGAGGAGTCAAGGTGGAAGCTGATTACAGGCAGCCCTATAGGTCATGGGTTGGCTAGAAAATTGGTTTCACCATACTCACCTTTCCTCTCCCCGCAGATTATTCCCTTCAGGACCATGTACCAGAGACAGCCGCCCCTGCTCTCTCCTGTTCCTCAAATTGTACAAAATCAGCCACTGTCAGCTCAACTTTTATCTTAGAGGTTGACCAACACCCAGCAGCATCCACCCTTTGTGGAATCGGGAGCTGTAACAAGCCCCATTTATTTGTCCCTCTTAGGAATAAGCCTGTGGCAGACTGGACAGGTAGCAGGGTAGGTATGCTGAAAATGATTGTGGCAGTGTCTTCAGTCAGCTAGGGTTCAGGAAAGGGCTAAAGAAACCTAAACCACAGAGGATGCTACCACCAGACAGGGGCAACTGAGCAACTGTCAGGGAAATGAGAAACCAGGGGAGACCAGGGGAAAATCACTCCCAAATGCTTCCTAGCCCTCTTCCTGCACACGCATTCACATCATGCCTTCATACAGTGGCCTCTGTTAAGTCACCAAATGCCCCTGGAACAGAAGAAACACCCAGATTCCTTGGAGAATCTTTCAGTTGAGGCCACGTCTATGTCAGAGCTTGCCAAGAATATTCCCACAAAGTACAGCTCTCAAAAGCTTCTCCCAGTATAAGTTCTCCAACATACCCACTGTGGCAGTAATGGACAGGAAAGTAAGGACTCTTAGCAAAATAGTCTTTATGAGGCCCAGACGGTAAAACATCTACCTGCAATGCAGGAGACCTAGGTTCGACATCTGGGTCGGGAAGATCCCCTGCAGAAGGGATGGCAACCTACTCCAGTACTTTTGCCGGGAGAATTCCATGCGAAAGAAACGCTACAGGTGTAAACAGTAGATGTATCTGGATGGTGCAAAAGTGAAATTTAGTTTTTTTAAATTTCTATTTGTGTTTCCTAATGTTCTGTGCAGATCTACTACTCCTGTAACAATAAAAGGGTTATTTTATAAATAAAAATAGGGTACAAAAAAACACACCAGAATCGAGAATGACATGTATGGTCAACTCCTATCTATAAGTGACTTTCTACACTAAGAAGGAGGAGTCAAGGTGGAAGCTGATTACAGGCAGCCCTATAGGTCATGGGTTGGCTAGAAAATTGGTTTCACCATACTCACCTTTCCTCTCCCCGCAGATTATTCCCTTCAGGACCATGTACCAGAGACAGCCGCCCCTGCTCTCTCCTGTTCCTCAAATTGTACAAAATCAGCCACTGTCAGCTCAACTTTTATCTTAGAGGTTGACCAACACCCAGCAGCATCCACCCCTTTGTGGAATCGGGAGCTGTAACAAGCCCCATTTATTTGTCCCTCTTAGGAATAAGCCTGTGGCAGACTGGACAGGTAGCAGGGTAGGTATGCTGAAAATGATTGTGGCAGTGTCTTCAGTCAGCTAGGGTTCAGGAAAGGGCTAAAGAAACCTAAACCACAGAGGATGCTACCACCAGACAGGGGCAACTGAGCAACTGTCAGGGAAATGAGAAACCAGGGGAGACCAGGGGAAAATCACTCCCAAATGCTTCCTAGCCCTCTTCCTGCACACGCATTCACATCATGCCTTCATACAGTGGCCTCTGTTAAGTCACCAAATGCCCCTGGAACAGAAGAAACACCCAGATTCCTTGGAGAATCTTTCAGTTGAGGCCACGTCTATGTCAGAGCTTGCCAAGAATATTCCCACAAAGTACAGCTCTCAAAAGCTTCTCCCAGTATAAGTTCTCCAACATACCCACTGTGGCAGTAATGGACAGGAAAGTAAGGACTCTTAGCAAAATAGTCTTTATGAGGCCCAGACGGTAAAACATCTACCTGCAATGCAGGAGACCTAGGTTCGACATCTGGGTCGGGAAGATCCCCTGCAGAAGGGATGGCAACCTACTCCAGTACTTTTGCCGGGAGAATTCCATGGAAGAGCCTGGCAGGCTACAGTCTGTGAGGCCGCAAAGAGGAGGATACAACTGAGCAACTAACACAGAAGGACTCTGACAAAACTGTCTTTATGAGAAAATTTTATACTCCCCCCAGCCCCCAAAACACTCCCCTCCTTGGCTTACTTGGTGGCTCAGACGGTAAAGAATCTGCCTGCAATGCAGGAGACCTGGGTTTGATCCCTGGGTTGGTTTGATCCCTGGAGAAGGGAATGGAAACCCACTCCAGTATTCTTGCCTGAAGAATTCCATGGGGTCACAAAGAGTCAGACATGACTGAATGACTAATACCACACACCCTGTCATCACCAAAACTCAACTGAAAGCACAGATGGGAGCCTTTAGAAAGATGCTTCTCCAGGGAGTTCCCTGGTGGTCCAGCAGTTGGGACTCAGCAGTGATGCCGGGTTTGGGTTCAATACCTAGTCAGGGAACTAAGACCTTGCAGTCCAAAAAAAAAAAAAAAAAAAAAATAGTAGATATGCTTCAAACAAAACTGTTTTTACTTTTGGGTAGTTTTAATTATTTAAAGTACTCACCTCCTTCTCCTCCTGCCCTCAATCGTTGCTAGCATCAGGGTCTTTTCTAATGAGTTGGCTCTTCAAATCAGGTGACCAAAGTACTGGAGCTTCAGCTTCAGCGTCAGTCCTTCCAATGAATATTCAGGGTTGATTTCCTTTCAGATTGACAGCTTTCATCTCCTTGCTGTCCAAGAAACTCTCAAGAGTTTTCCCCAGCACCACAGTTTGAAAGTGTCAGTTTTTCAGTGCTCAGCCTTCTTTATGGTCCAACTCTCACATCCGAGCATGACTACTAGAAAAACCACAGCTTTAACCATATGAACCTTTGTCGGCAAAGTGATGTCTGTTTTTTTTAATACTCTGTCCAGGTTTGTCAGAGCCTTCCTTCCAAGAAGCAAGTATCTTCTAATTTCATAGAAATAGCCAACTAACGCAGCCCAGGGTTCACTAAACATTTGTGGCATGATGGGAATTCCCTGGTGGTCCAGTGGTTAGGACTCAGCAGTTACGCTGGAGCTGGGGTCAATCTCTGGTTGCGGAACTGAAATCCTGCTTGGCCAAAGAAACAAAACCAAACTATGCTTCTCCAGCTGTTCATCATTGCTGCTGCTCCTTCAGATGAGCTCTAATGAACTGAACTTCCATCTCCCTACCAAGGGCTCCCTCCTTGAGCTCAGGGGGAGACTTCCTGCTGCCCAGGGACTGACTACCTTCCACACTGGAACTGCTTTCACTGAATGGTGTTGGTTCTATCCCAAAACTTTTCGTCAGACCCAGCCTCAGGGAGGTGCCCCAGTCTATTCTACTTTGCCACATTCTATCTCAACTAGCTCCTTCTTGTTCCATAACATGGTAGCTAATTACAAAATGAAACAATTTGGGGAAAATCTGATTGGACTTGTTGGGGTTTTCCCTTTCCCGAGGGCCTGCATGGAAAAGCAGGGCCTCTGGAGATGCCATCCCTTTATCTCAAGGGATAGCTTAAAAGATAACTGGAATGGATTTCTGCCATCCCTGTCCTGTTGCTAGTGACCAAGTTTCAGGCCCTATCCACATATAGACCCCTGTTTGTTCCCTGAGAACAGGGGTTAGGTCCAGCTTTGGTAACTTTTGTGATTTGTTTTCCCATTTTCTCCTAAGGCTGGGCTTACAGAGGGTATCTTCCTTCTTTATATTAGAGGGGGTAGCATGAATTGGTTTGTTTGTTGATTACCTTTCATATAAAGACAGCAGTTGCATTTCGTATTGTCAGAGAATGAACTGGGTACTCTTTTGATTCCAGCCCTTATATCTGATGGTAATAGAATCTGATGGTTCTTTCCATTCTACTCAACTTTGAATCTTGGTTTTTGGTTTTATTTTTTTTTTGAATCTTGTTTTGAACACTAACCACCTGAGGGACTTCACTTCTATAAACTTCATTTTCCTCATCCATTAAATGGGAATTTGAAATACCCATATGATTGGATGAGTGAGGATTTAAATAGCTACCTTCTACACAGTATCTGTTCAATAAATCAGTTTCATATCCTCAACCTTTAATGTTATGCTTGTTGACATTCCATTATGCTTGATACATAAGTAATCTAGAGATGATTATGAAGGTTTGTTAGAAACTTGCCAAAGGTCGGAGCTGGGGTCAATCTCTTGGAACTGAAATCCTGCTTGGCCAAAGAAACAAAACCAAACTATGCTTCTCCAGCTGTTCATCATTGCTGCTGCTCCTTCAGATGAGCTCTAATGAACTGAACTTCCATCTCCCTACCAAGGGCTCCCTCCTTGAGCTCAGGGAGACTTCCTGCTGCCCAGGGACTGACTACCTTCCACACTGGAACTGCTTTCACTGAATGGTGTTGGTTCTATCCCAAAACTTTTCGTCAGACCCAGCCTCAGGGAGGTGCCCCAGTCTATTCTACTTTGCCACATTCTATCTCAACTAGCTCCTTCTTGTTCCATAACATGGTAGCTAATTACAAAATGAAACAATTTGGGGAAAATCTGATTGGACTTGTTGGGTTTCCCTTCCAGAGGGCCTGCATGGAAAAGCAGGGCCTCTGGAGATGCCATCCCTTTATCTCAAGGGATAGCTTAAAAGATAACTGGAATGGATTTCTGCCATCCCTGTCCTGTTGCTAGTGACCAAGTTTCAGGCCCTATCCACATATAGACCCCTGTTTGTTCCCTGAGAACAGGGGTTAGGTCCAGCTTTGGTAACTTTTGTGATTTGTTTTCCCATTTTCTCCTAAGGCTGGGCTTACAGAGGGTATCTTCCTTCTTTATATTAGAGGGGGTAGCATGAATTGGTTTGTTTGTTGATTACCTTTCATATAAAGACAGCAGTTGCATTTCGTATTGTCAGAGAATGAACTGGGTACTCTTTTGATTCCAGCCCTTATATCTGATGGTAATAGAATCTGATGGTTCTTTCCATTCTACTCAACTTTGAATCTTGGTTTTTGGTTTTATTTTTTTTTTGAATCTTGTTTTGAACACTAACCACCTGAGGGACTTCACTTCTATAAACTTCATTTTCCTCATCCATTAAATGGGAATTTGAAATACCCATATGATTGGATGAGTGAGGATTAAGTAGCTACCTGCTACACAGTAGCTGTTCAATAAATCAGTTTCATATCCTCAACCTTTAATGTTATGCTTGTTGACATTCCATTATGCTTGATACATAAGGAATCTAGAGATGATTATGAAGGTTTGTTAGAAACTTGCCAAAGTCATGCCATGTGAATAGTACATCAGCCTGCTCCTAACAGAGAAAGTGTCTCCATTGCCTTCAAGAACATAGCTACTGTTGTGTTCCTCTATGAGGCCAGCAACCAGAGTATTGCTCTGCTCTAACTTCCAGGAGAAGTGAACAACATTGGGACTAAATCATTGGAGCCAAGGAAGAGGTCTTTGCGATCCACCTGCAGAAGAGTCATCTTGAAAAAGAAATGCCTGTTTCTACAATATCATCTGCTTTATAAATGCCTTTTCAAATGCTTACTATTTGACTGAGGAAAACCTTTCAGATTTCTTTTTTTTTTTTTCCAGGCTCCTGACCTCTCACCTACTTCAAATGATTCACTCAGGCTATTCATTGCCTAGGAATGTTGGCTTTGGCAAAGAACCACAAGTCTCTTAAAATAAACACAACTGGGCTTTCATCTCATAGCAATCGCTGCTGGCTGCATATTTCACACACTATACAGCAGGATATGTTAAATTAAAATCATAATCTCCCAAGTGAAATCCAAGACCTGGTTAAGCCACGTGAGAATTACTCATGCATTTACTTCCAATGAAGTGTGTGAGTAAGAGCTTTAGGCATTAAGTCTCCAGGTAATGGTCTCATCCCTTCCCAATTATCCTAACCCACAGTAGATTAAACCTATTCAGAAAACTGTCATTTGGAAAGGAAGAAGCCAATGCCAACCCCTTTTTAAATATGTAGGCCCCTGGAGAGGTGAGTTTGAATTGCTTTGTCAGTTCTTTCAAGCACATCTCAAATTTTAACTTAAATCTTGCTAAGTCAATATACCCAATCCATATGGATTAACGATATCATCGACATTATGTTGAATGTTTTGAGTAGTTCAAAGAAATGTACGACACTTGGCCTTCAGGAGCTTAAAATCTTCCAGGATATCAATAAGATTAACATATGCAAAGAATAGTAGAGATCAGGGGCAATAAATCAGTTTCATTTCCTCAACCTTTAATGTTATGATCGTTGACATTCCATTATGCTTGATACATAAGGAATCTAGAGATGATTATGAAGGTTTGTTAGAAACTTGCCAAAGTCATGCCATGTGAATAGTACATCAGCCTGCTCCTAACAGAGAAAGTGTCTCCATTGCCTTCAAGAACATAGCTACTGTTGTGTTCCTCTATGAGGCCAGCAACCAGAGTATTGCTCTGCTCTAACTTCCAGGAGAAGTGAACAACATTGGGACTAAATCATTGGAGCCAAGGAAGAGGTCTTTGCGATCCACCTGCAGAAGAGTCATCTTGAAAAAGAAATGCCTGTTTCTACAATATCATCTGCTTTATAAATGCCTTTTCAAATGCTTACTATTTGACTGAGGAAAACCTTTCAGATTTCTTTTTTTTTTTTTCCAGGCTCCTGACCTCTCACCTACTTCAAATGATTCACTCAGGCTATTCATTGCCTAGGAATGTTGGCTTTGGCAAAGAACCACAAGTCTCTTAAAATAAACACAACTGGGCTTTCATCTCATAGCAATCGCTGCTGGCTGCATATTTCACACACTATACAGCAGGATATGTTAAATTAAAATCATAATCTCCCAAGTGAAATCCAAGACCTGGTTAAGCCACGTGAGAATTACTCATGCATTTACTTCCAATGAAGTGTGTGAGTAAGAGCTTTAGGCATTAAGTCTCCAGGTAATGGTCTCATCCCTTCCCAATTATCCTAACCCACAGTAGATTAAACCTATTCAGAAAACTGTCATTTGGAAAGGAAGAAGCCAATGCCAACCCCTTTTTAAATATGTAGGCCCCTGGAGAGGTGAGTTTGAATTGCTTTGTCAGTTCTTTCAAGCACATCTCAAATTTTAACTTAAATCTTGCTAAGTCAATATACCCAATCCATATGGATTAACGATATCATCGACATTATGTTGAATGTTTTGAGTAGTTCAAAGAAATGTACGACACTTGGCCTTCAGGAGCTTAAAATCTTCCAGGATATCAATAAGATTAACATATGCAAAGAATAGTAGAGATCAGGGGCAGACAATAGTAAGGTGGAGGAAGCAAAGGCCTTTCTCTAAGTGAGGTCTAGGGCCTGACTTCCTCCAGATATATGATTGCAGGGTAAAGACTTACGTAGTGTCTGTTTCCTCACCTATAAAATGAGGGATATTAAATGAACTTTATGATGTCACAGAGTGGTTGCAACAATGAAAGAAGATACAACTGCAGTATACAATGCCACTTATTATGACCTGTGGTAAAACAAGCAGAACAACCTAAGAAACAAGTCTGGAAAGGTTATTTGTCTTCCAGGGTTGCCTTTAAATGGTAGTAGACAGGTAAGCCATCAGACTGTAAACTCCTTGAGAACCAAGACCATTCCTTTTTTATTTTAAATGTAGTTTATACTTTGCTCAGTGCCTTAGTGGCCTACAGTAAGCACTTAGTATATTTCTGTTAAATGAATGAATGAATTCTCAAGTAGACTTAGATTAAACTTAAGTTGAATTTAACAAGAGTAACAAGAGGGTCTACCTTTCAGGCCTCCCAAAGTTTCTTCTCATTTATATTACTCAGAGAATTAAAAAGAGGGAAAACTCTGATGTCTTTACCTTTGCCCTGTCAGCTTTCTTGAGATATTACCAATAGGATATCCCTGGATACCATTAAAAGGGGCTTTTCTGAGCCTAGACAGAACATAATCACAGAAAACAGTTTTCTTTAACCCCCCAAAACTCTAGCGGGAATAGATTTATGAAAGGCCCTTTGTGCTTCAGTTTAGCACATTGGCTAAAACAAGACTGAAAATGCATCAGGCTTTAAGCTGCTGCAGATATTCATCCCACAGTACAGAGTCAAGATGAGAAAGTAGTTTTGGTCTACAGAGATATTCATCACCCAGCTCATGGGCACATGCCTAGGCAATCTGTAGAGAGGTGAGCATTTTCCCACCATACAACTATCTTGCATAAGAAACAACAACATCAAAATACTTACAGGGTTAAAACTGCTATTTTTCCTTCTCCTAAATGGAATGTGCTCTTATTTCCTCTGGGCTATTATAAAGGGAAACAGATACACACTGTTTAGTAGTATTCAAAGATTGCAGGGTAAAGACTTACGTAGTAGCCCAAATAGTAAGGTGGAGGAAGCAAAGGCCTTTCTCTAAGTGAGGTCTAGGGCCTGACTTCCTCCAGATATATGATTGCAGGGTAAAGACTTACGTAGTGTCTGTTTCCTCACCTATAAAATGAGGGATATTAAATGAACTTTATGATGTCACAGAGTGGTTGCAACAATGAAAGAAGATACAACTGCAGTATACAATGCCACTTATTATGACCTGTGGTAAAACAAGCAGAACAACCTAAGAAACAAGTCTGGAAAGGTTATTTGTCTTCCAGGGTTGCCTTTAAATGGTAGTAGACAGGTAAGCCATCAGACTGTAAACTCCTTGAGAACCAAGACCATTCCTTTTTTATTTTAAATGTAGTTTATACTTTGCTCAGTGCCTTAGTGGCCTACAGTAAGCACTTAGTATATTTCTGTTAAATGAATGAATGAATTCTCAAGTAGACTTAGATTAAACTTAAGTTGAATTTAACAAGAGTAACAAGAGGGTCTACCTTTCAGGCCTCCCAAAGTTTCTTCTCATTTATATTACTCAGAGAATTAAAAAGAGGGAAAACTCTGATGTCTTTACCTTTGCCCTGTCAGCTTTCTTGAGATATTACCAATAGGATATCCCTGGATACCATTAAAAGGGGCTTTTCTGAGCCTAGACAGAACATAATCACAGAAAACAGTTTTCTTTAACCCCCCAAAACTCTAGCGGGAATAGATTTATGAAAGGCCCTTTGTGCTTCAGTTTAGCACATTGGCTAAAACAAGACTGAAAATGCATCAGGCTTTAAGCTGCTGCAGATATTCATCCCACAGTACAGAGTCAAGATGAGAAAGTAGTTTTGGTCTACAGAGATATTCATCACCCAGCTCATGGGCACATGCCTAGGCAATCTGTAGAGAGGTGAGCATTTTCCCACCATACAACTATCTTGCATAAGAAACAACAACATCAAAATACTTACAGGGTTAAAACTGCTATTTTTCCTTCTCCTAAATGGAATGTGCTCTTATTTCCTCTGGGCTATTATAAAGGGAAACAGATACACACTGTTTAGGAAATGACAGACTTTAAAGAAACAGGAAAACATAAAATACCTTAGAATGGAATGATTTTCCCATAAGGAAGCATTCATCAAAGGAAACACAAAGCAACAAGACCTTTCCCCAGTGACTGGCAAGCTCCAATGTAGGCTCCCCTGGGGTAACATCTCATTATGATCATCTTGCCAGATGAGAGAGTTTATAGCACAAGTAGGCATTGGTGAGGCACACTCTGGTAGGAACAGAGGTTCAGAGACATATATCCATCGTCCCTACTTCCCCACTTAAGTGTATCTTGCACCTGTCTCTATACATACGAAGTTGATATAGTCCTTGCTTATCAGATTTTGGGGACTTAGGTCCCTCTGTGTGTATTTTGTGTTTCTCATTTTTGCAATGAGGCAGTAAGATCAGAGGCTTTGTTCTCCTTCTTCTGAATTTCCACAGTACTGTTCTACATCTAATACTATTCACAAAAGGACTACAAGGTAGACCTAGAGGAATCATCCTATTAGTCAGAATCCCAACAGAAAATCAAATACAACTCACAAGATTCAAATGAAGAAACTTTAATGAAGCGACTACCTACTGGGTTATGAAAACAAGAGGTGTTGAGGCACCCAGAGATCAGCGCAGCAGGAATCCCTTACCATCTGTATGGCTGAGGAGAAGATGGGAAAAAAATGGAACTCTGAGGGAGCTGGCACAGGAAGGAGGGAGGGGCCATTCAGTGGGAGCCATGGTCATGAAAGATCTCAGCCACTGTCAGGGGAAGGGTGCAAAAGAAACAGCTCTCTATGCTCTCTTTCTGTCCTCCTAGCTCATGCCTGTGCATTCCATTGACCCAACCCAACCAGAGCCTAGGGATAAAAGAGACCCATGGCAATCCATGAGGTTAACGGGGCAGGGAAGAGGGACTGGTAACAGAAAATAATCCTCACACAAGTAAAGACTTCAGTGTTCTCTGTGCTCAGCCACACTCATCACAGTGTTCTGAATGTGACCAAATGTAAGATCTACTCTAGGGCAGTCATCAAACCTAAGCAAGAGAAGACAGAGTTCATGGACTACTAGTATCTGTGTATTCTTGATTGTTGCTTGTAGTCTCCCATGCCAGTCTTTGTTTTCCTGAATCTTCCTCATCTAGAACTATTCGTTGTGATTGGCCCTGATTCCTGCCTGCCTCCCTGTGAGTGAACCCATAACATGGACAGGTTGGTCAACCTTCTGGATAACAATTTTGTCTTTAACAATGTGAAGCATGGATCAGATACCCTCACATTTCTTCCAAATGTAAAATAAAGCAAAAAAATAAAGAATCTACTAGTCCTTACTTGCTAAGCTTGTTAAAGGAAGGAAAAGGAGATAATGGAGAGGGGGACATGAAAATCACTCATGTTGAAAGGGAAGGAAGAATAAACAAGGATAGCTGAAGTAATTGCTTGGAAATTGCGGATTTTTATGGAGCTTTTTAAATCTCTTTAGGGTGTATATGTGGGTGTGAAGAGGGGGGAGTGCTCATTAAGCAAATACAAGCCATTAAATTTCAACTCTACTTTCCCCAGGAATCGAGAATTTCTCTTAAAGCAGTTAAAACCTTCAAAATTGCATGAGATCAGTTATGGTTTACTGAAGATTATTTATATCAGCCATTGGCCAAAGAAGTAAGGCACCCTTTGCATTTCTGAGAACCCGAATATCTGTTTATTTTACAACTAATAAAACAAAAGGGAACAAGTCCAGCAATTCCTCTCTAGCAGCCTGAACTAGAATAATTGGGGAAAGAAAGATTTAAGCATAATTATCTTAAATTCCTTTAAATCACTCCACTATTTGTAGAACAACTAG
This sequence comes from Tragulus kanchil, assembly GCA_022376925.1. Taxonomy (NCBI): domain Eukaryota; kingdom Metazoa; phylum Chordata; class Mammalia; order Artiodactyla; family Tragulidae; genus Tragulus; species Tragulus kanchil. The sequence continues at coordinate 85,358,433 of JAIOJX010000001.1, forward strand.
AAAACATATCCAAGCTTGTTTGTGTAATGCTGCTAGAATATTACTGTTCTCTCCTATGAATCCCTAAATTCCTTCAACATCCCATTGCCAGGGAAACTCTCTGGGTATTTATAAGGAGTCATCTCATATAATTATCACATTGTCCTCCCTCACTAGCACTAGTTAGGTTAGGAGACACTTGCTAAGAACCTCCCAAGTATCTGACACTTCCCAGTAACATATGACAATTAAATAAGAAGAGATTCATGGTCTCTGTGCTCAGCCACACTCATCACAGTGTTCTGAATGTGACCAAATGTAAGATCTACTCTAGGGCAGTCATCAAACCTAAGCAAGAGAAGACAGAGTTCATGGACTACTAGTATCTGTGTATTCTTGATTGTTGCTTGTAGTCTCCCATGCCAGTCTTTGTTTTCCTGAATCTTCCTCATCTAGAACTATTCGTTGTGATTGGCCCTGATTCCTGCCTGCCTCCCTGTGAGTGAACCCATAACATGGACAGGTTGGTCAACCTTCTGGATAACAATTTTGTCTTTAACAATGTGAAGCATGGATCAGATACCCTCACATTTCTTCCAAATGTAAAATAAAGCAAAAAAATAAAGAATCTACTAGTCCTTACTTGCTAAGCTTGTTAAAGGAAGGAAAAGGAGATAATGGAGAGGGGGACATGAAAATCACTCATGTTGAAAGGGAAGGAAGAATAAACAAGGATAGCTGAAGTAATTGCTTGGAAATTGCGGATTTTTATGGAGCTTTTTAAATCTCTTTAGGGTGTATATGTGGGTGTGAAGAGGGGGGAGTGCTCATTAAGCAAATACAAGCCATTAAATTTCAACTCTACTTTCCCCAGGAATCGAGAATTTCTCTTAAAGCAGTTAAAACCTTCAAAATTGCATGAGATCAGTTATGGTTTACTGAAGATTATTTATATCAGCCATTGGCCAAAGAAGTAAGGCACCCTTTGCATTTCTGAGAACCCGAATATCTGTTTATTTTACAACTAATAAAACAAAAGGGAACAAGTCCAGCAATTCCTCTCTAGCAGCCTGAACTAGAATAATTGGGGAAAGAAAGATTTAAGCATAATTATCTTAAATTCCTTTAAATCACTCCACTATTTGTAGAACAACTAGAAAACATATCCAAGCTTGTTTGTGTAATGCTGCTAGAATATTACTGTTCTCTCCTATGAATCCCTAAATTCCTTCAACATCCCATTGCCAGGGAAACTCTCTGGGTATTTATAAGGAGTCATCTCATATAATTATCACATTGTCCTCCCTCACTAGCACTAGTTAGGTTAGGAGACACTTGCTAAGAACCTCCCAAGTATCTGACACTTCCCCAGTAACATATGACAATTAAATAATTGTCAAATTGCTGACATCTCCCGTTGTACTGTGGGCTCCCTGAGGGCAGGGTTATATCTGTATTGATCACCACTGTGCATGTCTACAACATAGCGTAAGTATTTAAAATATTTTGTGAATAAGTAGTATAAATCAATCTTTTGGCCCTCTTTCCCAAAGTATAAGTCCTCTTGAGGTCAAGAATCCAGCTACTCTAAACTGGTTCCCTTTACTTACCTCAGTTCACCAGCTCAAACCTATCAATAAAGAAGTGAGAATTTTTGTACAGCTAACACAGAAATGCTCAAATGCCCGTATATTTGTTTCACAAATACTTATGGAACTAGTTCAGCTTCTAAAGAATCCACCTGCAATGCAGGAGACCCCAGTTCGATTCCTGGTCGGGAAGATCCCCTGGAGAAGGGAACGGCTACCCACTCCAGTATTCTTGCCTGGAGAATTCCATGGGCCTAGAAGACTACAGTCCATGGGGTGGCGACAAGTCAGACATTACCAAGCAACTTTTACTTCACTTACTAAATCTGAGGCTTATGTTAGGTACTTAGAAGAGTGAACTAAAATAGATAAGGCCCTGATGCTATGGAGCATGCACAGTGTTTTATGAGAGACAGATATTAATAAGATAATCATGCAAATGAAAAATTAGAAATGCAAAGTTAGGGACTTCCCTGTCAGTCCAGTGGCTAAGACTCCATGCTCCCAATGCAGGAGTCCTAAGTTTGATCCCTGGTCAGGGAACTAGATCCCACATACCACAACTAAGAGTTTATATGCCATAACTAAGATCCAATGCAGCTAAATAAATTAATTTTAAAAAATAAATGCAAAGTTAACTATTAAATTGGTAAAATTTACACAGAGAGTGCCAAGTGTGGGTGTGGATGTACAGATCTAGGACTCCTATTTCCTAACGGTGAGAGTGTAGATTGGTATAGTCATTTTGAAAAGACCTAGAAGTATATAAACAAAGTAACTGTATTTACACCAGATGGCCCAGCAATTCTCATATATGTTATTATATGGAGCCATAAGGATATGGATAGATGGATACATATTCTTTGCAATATTACTTGCAGTAATGGACAGTTATATTGCAAACTAGCCTCTAACTGGAAGAAAAGATAGGAAACACATAGTAAATATTCTATGGAGATGCTCAGTAGTTCAAAGCTAAAGACTATATCAGGGGTAAGCAAACTATGGCCCATGTGTCAAATAGGGCCCATCTCCTGGGGGGGGGGGTGTTTTGTAAATAAAATTTTATTGGAATATGGCCATGTCTATTTTATTTCTGTATTGTCTACAGCTGTTTTCACATTTCAACACCAGAGCTGGGTTACAACAGTGACCGTAAGACCTGCAAAGCTGAGTGTACTGAATATCTCACACTTTGCTGAAAATGTTTGCTGATTTCTGAACTAGATGCACATGTAAAGACATGAACATATCTTTAAAATATACTTCTGGATTTAAAAAGTAAGGAACAGAGTGATATATTTCACTGGTTCTCAAAATTGGCTGCATATTGGGATCAACCTGGTATGTTAAAACTTATGATACCTGGGGCTTCCCTGGTGGTCCAGTGGGTAAGGACACTGCCTTGCAGTGCAAGGGGCGCTAGTTTGATCCCTGGTCTGGGAAGATCCCATGTGCCATGGAGCAGCTGGACCGGTGTGTCCAACTACCAAGCCGGTGCTCTGGAGCACGTGCCTCCAGAGCCAGTGGTCTGTGGCGAGAGAAGCCACTGTGATGGGAGGCCCACACAGGCCAAAGAACAAAAAGATGGAAATGAAAGACCAATAGAATTGGCCTCTCCCGCAAAAAACTTATGATACCTGGGTCCTACCCCTACAGATTCTGTTTTTGTGTGTGTGTGGGCTACAAGTTAGGCATAAGATTAGAGTTGCACAGGTGATTCTAGTGTACAAGTTTGAGAATCCTCCAGATGTGCACCTATATATTTATGTGTGTATATTTGCCCACAAAACATGAACACAAAACAATAATACACATTTTGGGAGAACACTTAATGAACTCAAATATACCTATTAAACACTTCAGAATGATTATCTATGGAGGGAGAGGAATAAAGGAAATGATATTTATATAGAAGTATATATACATATATACTAGGGCTTCCCTGGTGCCTCAGTTGGTAAAAAAAATCTGACTGCAATGCAGGATACCCAGGTTCAACCCCTGAGTTGGGAAGATCCCCTGGAGAAGGAAAGGGCGACACATTCTAGTATTCTGGCCTGGGAAATCCCATGGACAGAGAAGCCTGGCTGGGGTCACAGAGTCAGACAGACTTAATGACTAAACCACCACCATCACATATATACATGTATGCATATGTACACAACAGAGAGGGGCTTTACATGAACTAATGATGTTAAGGCTTGCAACAATTCTAGGACTATTTATTTCCAAAAATGACTGAATCTCAGTAAGAACAGTGAGCTTTCTGGTACTTGATTTACACCCACCTCTGTCTCTCTAGCTTTGCAGCTGTCTTTGAAAACCAGAGCCTCAAAACCACAATAGCTATGAAAAATAGCAGTCTATCAGCAACTAGAAGGGACAGAGTAGGTCTGAATGATCCATCCCCAGTGAACTATCCCTATTTGACCTGGCTGGCAGCTTCCTGGGAAAGACTCATTCTTTTTTCTTTTGGATTACTTTAAATATGTTACCCTACAGCTTTTGGGGGGCTTTCCTGGTGGCTCAGTGGTAAAGAATCATCCCATCAAGGAGACACTGGTTCAATCCCAGGGTCAGGAGGATCCCTTGGAGAAGGAAATGGCAAACCACTCCAGTATTCTTGCCTAGAGAATCTCATGGACAGAGGAACCTGGCAGGCTACAGTCCATGGGGTTGCAAAAGAGTCAGACGGGACTCAGTGACTAAATGACAATAGCTTTCTAGCTTCCAGGGTTTCCTTTTATCTTTGGACTGTTAGTATAGGCCAGCAGCTGGCCTATACTAATACACTCTGTCACAAATCAGATATTCACATCTCATCCACATCTTCCCTCAAAAAGGAGCTCATCCACATTTACCCTCAAAAAGGAGTCTCTTCTACAGAGACCATAGTCTAGTAAATGAATCAAAATTAAGAGAAAATGGAAGATACTGCCCAAGGAATAATCTCTGGTTCTGGTAAACACCTTTATTTTCTGATTTTACAACTCTTTTTGCATTAAAGGAAAATACATTCAAATGAGTGTTATATGGACTCTTCTATTTGGTTTAGTTTTTTTTTTTTTTTTTTTGGTATTTTTTTAAATAATTCACTTTGTTGTTTTAAGTTTCTTATATTTATTTTCATCCATCTTTTTTTATTCTTTTGTCCTGTGTAGGCCTCCCATTGCAGTGGCCTCTCTCGTTGCAGAGCACAGGCTCTGGGTGCATGCATTCCAGAGCGCTGGCTCATAACTGGACACAAAGGTCCAGCCACTCCATGGCATGAGGTAACTTCCCGGGCCAGGGATCAAACCGGTGCCCCCTTAACTGCAAGGCAAACTCTCCACCCACTGGACCACCAGGGAAGCCCCTTGTTGGAATTTTTTATTGGGGGATAATAGCTGTACAATATTGTACTGGTTTCTGCTATACATCAACATCAATAAGCCACAGGTATATAATATGTCCCCTCCCTCTTGAACCACCCTCCCATCTGCCACCTCACCTGACCCCTCTAGGTTGTCCCAGAGTGCTGGGCTGAGTTCCCTGTGTCACACAGCACAACCCTGTGTCACAGTTGAGTTGTCACTGTCACACAGTGTCTCCCACTGGCTATTTTACATATAGTAATGTATATGTTCCCATATACATTAATTGGTTTAAAGACAGCTTTTATTAGTGAAAAAAGGGGAGTAATCAAAATGATCTATAACCAAAATGGACTGACTTGGAAGTAATGTTTCCCATCATGTGGAGGCAGAGGCTGATGTCACCAGCATTTTGGATGAGAAGTCCAGTCATCAACACTTTCATCTCCAAGACTAGTTTTACTCAAACCCAGTGAGAATCTTTTCTATCCCAAGGGACCACCTTCCAGAGCTTTTTATTGAGAATCCCTCATACATAAGTTATTTATTTTTTGCTGCTCCAAAGATGCTTTTTTTAATATTTGTCTTTTGACTGTTTGATAGAAATGTGTTCAGGTATGGATCTCTTTGAGTTGATCTCACTTGAAGTTTGTCAAGCTTTATGGATGTGTAGATCAATGTTTATACATCAGATTGGTAGATTTTTGACCATTATTTATTCAAATACTTTTCTGCCTTTTTTCTCTATTTTTGGAAAGACAGTTTGTCAGAAACAATCAGGAGCAATTATTTAACAGCACATTTGCCCGAGGCAGAGATAAAAATTGGGGAAAACAAGGGTGTAGTCAAAAAATTAAAAGGAAAATTTGAGAAATTAGATATCAACAGGTAGCCATGCAAGCTTCTGACATATTTCTGGGAGTCTAGAAAGCCACATATGTACCCACATATGCCCAGGAAAGAATTGAGAAGGTCCTAATTCCTCACCTCTGGTTGACCTTGAGGCTCTATGAAAACAAGAGGGAAAAACTCAGGCATAATTTAAAAATTCTAGAGCATTGAAGTTGTGCTCTGACACATACACAGAGCACTTTGGCAAATGGTGAAAGACTTACATGTTCAGGTATTTAAGGAAATCTCTGTCCCTAAATACTTAACTACATAATGTTAGCTGACTACTAAGATAACTTATTAGAGATTTCAGTCACTTTACACAACAAAGAATGCAGATTTTATAGAATTCATCTATAAGAGTCATTAAACAAACAGAAAAATAAATAAACTTTGGAGAGTTTCTAGAATTACCATATTATAGTATTTAAAATACCTAGTTTTTGACAAAAAAATTATGAGACACACAAACAAACAGGAAAGCGTGGCTGAGACATAGAAGAAAAAAAGCTGCCATAGAAAATGCTTCTGAGGAAGCCCAAATGTTGGACTTATTTCACAAAGACTTTACATCAGCTATAATAAATATGTTCAAAAACTAAAGAAAGTCATGCTTATATAAAGCAAAAGGAAAGTATGAGAGTAATGTCTCTCCAAATAAAGAATACAAATAAAAGAGACAAATTACAATAAAAGAACCAAACTTAAATACTGGAGTTCAAAACTATAATTACTGAAAGGAAAAATTTGCTAGAGTGGCTCCACAGCAGATCTGAGCTTATCAGAAGGAAATGAGTCAGTCTGAGGGAAGATCAACTGAGATTATCTAGTCCGAGGAACAGAAAGAAAAAAGAATGAAGAAAAATGGACACAGTCTCAGGGACCTGTGAAAGATCATCAAATGTACTGACATACATATAACGGTGTCTCAAAAAGACAAAGAAGAGCAAAATGAGCATTTGAAAAAAGAATGGCCCCTAACTTACCAATTTGACATAAAAAGAATCTCCATATCCTATAAGCTCAACAAACTTCAAGTAAGATAAATTCAAAGACATCCACACCTAGAGTACTTTGTCATCAGACAGTCAAAAGACAAAGAGAATCTTGATACCGACACAAAAGAAGCAACTTGTCATATACAGAAGATCCTCAATAAGATTAACAGCTATTTTCTTCTCAGAAACCCAGGAAGCCAGAAGGCAATAGGATAACACACCCAAAGTACTCAAGAAAAAGACTGTCAACCAAGAACTCTAGATTCAGCAAAACCATCTCTCAAAAATGAAGGAGAAATGGAGACATTTGCAACAAATAAAATCGAGAGAAATGCCAGCACACTTGCCCTACAATAGCTACAAGAGCTTCTTAGAGGAGCTCTTCCAGCTGAAATGAAAGCATACTCCTCGCCTCTCATCTCCAGAGTATATGGCCTTACATTTAAGTCTTTAATCCATTCCGAGTTTTCTTTTTGTGTATTGTGTTAGGGAGTGTTCTGATTTCATTTTTTTACATGTAGCTCTCCAGTTTTCCCAGCATCACTTATTGAAAAGCCTGTCTCTTCTCCATTGTGTGTTTTTGCCTTCTTTGTTAAGAGATTATGTGACCATAGGCATGGAGTTATCTCTGGACTTTCTATTCTGTTCCATTGATTCGTATTTCCGTTTCTGTGCCAGTACCATACTTTTTTGATGACTATAGATGTGTATTATAGTCTGAAGTCAAGAGCCCTGATTCCTCTAGCTCCATTTGGGTATTCATAGTCTTTTGTGTTTCCATACAAATTGCGAAGTTTTTATTCTAATCCTGTAAAAAAAAATGCCATTGGTAATTTGATAGGGATTGGCTTCAATCTGTAGATTGCTTTGGGTAGTAGTCTTTTTCACAATATTGACTCTTCCAATCCAAGAACATAGCTTTTAGAAGAAGACAGAGGCAGACAAAAAACACAGTAAGATATTTTTTTGAACAAATGGGACCTAACTAAACTTAAAAGCTTTTGCACAGCAGAGGAAATCATAAGCAAAACAAAGAGGCAACCCTCAGAATGGGAGAAAATATTTACAAATGAAGCAACCAATAAGGGATTTGTCTTCAAAGCACACAAACAGCTCATGCAGCTCAATTAAAGAAAAAAACCCAATCAAAGAATAGGCAGAAGATCTAAATAGACATTTCTCCAAAGAAAACATACAGATGGCTAAAAAGCACATGAAAAGATATTCAATATCATTACTAATTAAAGAAATGCAAATCAAAAATACAATGAGATATCACCTCACACTGGTCAAAATAACCATCGTCACAAAATCTACAAACAATAAATGCTGGAGACAGTGTGGAGAGAAGAGAACCCTCTTGCACTATCAGTGGCAATGTAAACTGGCACAGTTACTGTGGAAGAACAGTAAGGAGGTTCCTTAAAAAACTAAAAGTAGAGCTAACATATGATCCTGCAATCCCACTCCTGGGCATATATATGAAGAAAACTATACCTCAAAAAGATACATGCACCCCAATATTCACTGCAACACTATTTACAATAGCCAGGATGTGGAAGTAACCTAAATGTCCATCAACAGAGGAATGTATAAAGAAGATGTGGCACATATATGTGGTGGAATATTACTCAGCCATAAAGAAAGACAAAATAATGCCATTTATAGCAACATGGATAGATTATCATACTGAGGAAAGTAAGGCAGATAAAGAAAGACAAATATTAATATCATATAATATCACTTATGCATGGAATCAAAGAAAAAAGAGGTTATAAATGAATTTATCTACAAGATAGAATAGAGTTACAGATGTAGAAAACAAACATGGTTATCAGGGAGGGGAGGGATAAATTGGGAAGACTGGGATGTATCACTACAATATATAAAATAGATAACTAATAAGGGCCTACTGTGTAACACAGGTAACTCTAGTCAAGACTCCATAATGACCTATGTAGGCAAAGAATCTGAAAAAGAGTGGAGAGATATATATGTATGTATATATATGTATATATATATATATATATATATATATATATTCACTTTGCTATATACCTGGAACAAAACCTTGTAAATAACCATAATCCAATATAATTTGTTTTTTAAAAAGAAAGAATACTAGGCATCAGCTTAAGTTGACGAGAAGAAATAAAGAGCACTGGAAATAATGATTGCATAGGTAAATATAAAAGAGTATTAATGTATTTTTGTTTTTCCTGTTTTCTTCTTAATTTGACTTGAAAGACAACTGCATAAAGCAATAATTTAAGTGTTGATGGAATCATACATATAAAGATATAATTTGCATATCAATAATTATACAAAGAAGGAGGAGCGAATGAAGGTATATTGGAGCAATTTTTGTATATTATTGAAATTAGGTTGGTATTATTTCAAACTGGATTTTTTAAAGTGTTAATTGTCATCACCAGGGCAATGACTAAGAAAATAACTAAACAAATATAATGACTGAAACATGGAAATTTAAATGTTACCAAAGAAAACATTGATTTAACAACCAAAAACTGAGTAACGAGGGAATAAGCGAACATGAAATAATAAGATATATAAATAACAAATAAGAATAAGGCAAAGATGTCCCTTCTAAGCCATTCTTTTTCAGCATCATACTGGAAGTCATAGCTAATGCAATAAGAAAAGGAAACAAAAAGTATGCAGACTAGGAAGGAAGAAATAAAACTGTTCTTGTTCACAGAAGACATGATCGTCTATGTAGAAAATCCTAAATACTCTCACACACACACAAATTCCTGGAACTAATAAGAGATTATAGCAAGGTAGCAGCAAGGTTAATATACAAAAGTCAGTCACTTTCCTATATGTTAGCAATGAACAATTGGAATTTAAAATTAAAGACAATACCACGTATACTAGCACCAAAAAAGGAATATAAATACTTAGGTAAAAATCTACCAAAATATGTAAAAGAGCTATGTGAGTGAGGCTATAAAACTCTGATGAATTAAATCAAAGAAGAACTTAATAATTGGGAAAAGTTAAAGTGTTAGTCGCTCAGTTGTGTCCAACTCTTTGTGACCCCATGAACTGTAGCCTGCCAGGCTCCTTTGTCCATGAAATTCTCCAGGCAAGAATACTGGAGCAAGTTGCCATTCCCTTTTCCAAGGGATCTGCCTGGTCCAGGGATCAAACCTGGGTCTCCTGCATTGCACACAGATTCTTTACCGTCTGAGCCAGATATTCCATATTCCTGGATAGGGACACTCAATACTGTCAAGATGTCACTTCTTCCTGACTTGACCTATTGATTCAGCATAACCTCAATCAAATCCCAGTAAGTCATTTTGTGGATATGTACCAACTTATTCCAAAGGTAATAAGGAGAAGCAGAAGATTCAGAATAGCCAATTCATTATTGAAGAAAAAGGTGGACTGACACTACTCAACTTCAAGACGTACTATAAAGTTACAATAATCAAGACAGCATGGACTAGTGAGAAAATATTCAAGTAGATCAATGGAACAGAATAGACAGCCCATGAATAAACTCATATAAATATAATCAACTGATCTTTGATGGTATGCTTAATTACCATTTGATGAACCACTTTTGTGAAAAAATTTCCCCACTTTTATTGATAAATTTTCCTTTTTTGATAAATGAAGATATATAAATAACAAATAAGAATAAGGCAAAGATGTCCCTTCTAAGCCATTCTTTTTCAGCATCATACTGGAAGTCATAGCTAATGCAATAAGAAAAGGAAACAAAAAGTATGCAGACTAGGAAGGAAGAAATAAAACTGTTCTTGTTCACAGAAGACATGATCGTCTATGTAGAAAATCCTAAATACTCTCACACACACACAAATTCCTGGAACTAATAAGAGATTATAGCAAGGTAGCAGCAAGGTTAATATACAAAAGTCAGTCACTTTCCTATATGTTAGCAATGAACAATTGGAATTTAAAATTAAAGACAATACCACGTATACTAGCACCAAAAAAGGAATATAAATACTTAGGTAAAAATCTACCAAAATATGTAAAAGAGCTATGTGAGTGAGGCTATAAAACTCTGATGAATTAAATCAAAGAAGAACTTAATAATTGGGAAAAGTTAAAGTGTTAGTCGCTCAGTTGTGTCCAACTCTTTGTGACCCCATGAACTGTAGCCTGCCAGGCTCCTTTGTCCATGAAATTCTCCAGGCAAGAATACTGGAGCAAGTTGCCATTCCCTTTTCCAAGGGATCTGCCTGGTCCAGGGATCAAACCTGGGTCTCCTGCATTGCACACAGATTCTTTACCGTCTGAGCCAGATATTCCATATTCCTGGATAGGGACACTCAATACTGTCAAGATGTCACTTCTTCCTGACTTGACCTATTGATTCAGCATAACCTCAATCAAATCCCAGTAAGTCATTTTGTGGATATGTACCAACTTATTCCAAAGGTAATAAGGAGAAGCAGAAGATTCAGAATAGCCAATTCATTATTGAAGAAAAAGGTGGACTGACACTACTCAACTTCAAGACGTACTATAAAGTTACAATAATCAAGACAGCATGGACTAGTGAGAAAATATTCAAGTAGATCAATGGAACAGAATAGACAGCCCATGAATAAACTCATATAAATATAATCAACTGATCTTTGATGGTATGCTTAATTACCATTTGATGAACCACTTTTGTGAATTCTTATCCAAATATTTTCCCCACTTTTATTGATAAATTTTCCTTGTAATAAATTAGATTTGAATCTCTCTGGCTTGCCCATTCACCCTTATTGGTGTCTTTTGATGAAAAGAAATTCTTAAAATAGCCTAATTTGTTAACTGTTGTGGTCCATTTGATCAGTTTTCTCCTTTGTGTTTGGTGCTTTTGTGCCCTGTTTAGGACATCAACTGTCCTAATGACTCCCCTCAGCCTAATCCCTTGCCACTCCCTTCTTTGCTACTCATACCTCTGCACCTTTAGTCATGATGTTCTCTCTGCCAGGACCACTCTTTCCATCTTCATTTCCCCACTGGATGTGAAATGCAGAAACCTTAAGCAACCTATTAGTCACTAGGAAGATTTCTTATGACTCAGGTGAGCTAAATACCCGATATCTACCCATATAACTACACGTACCACATGCTTACAGTTCCACATCTTGTTTATCTTTGATCCCCCAGTATCAGTCACAGTACCTGGCACATTGTGGTGGTCCAATCCATCCATGTTGAGTGAACCTGAACTGCCACAGTACAACAATTAACTTGCTCAGAAGTTCCTACAACTGGGGAGGAGGATCAAGTGTGTTGAAGTAGTATACATACTCCCAGATGTGGCTGGTGAATCTATGTCAATCCAGACAGCCACTCACTCCAGTGTCTTGGAGAAGATGTAAAGCTTAAACATTTGGGACTTGTACAAAGGCTCTCAGTGTATAGACTCAAAGCTCCCTTTGTCATGCACTTACTTCTAAAATCGAACAAATAAATTCAAAACGGCAACTGAATGTCCTCCATCTCATGTTTTCTTAAGCCAGCACCAGACTGTATGACACATCCTTCAAATAACTGTGGTGTTCTGAGGAAGTGTTTTTAAAAAACACAGCCCTGCCAACAAGAGCACTCAGGGATCTTGTTGTTTATTTTTGAGCATTAAAAGAAGTTAAAATTGGAGTGGTCAGTGAGTGTGGACTCATACCACACCAGCTTTTAAAATAGAGATATACATGTCTTAGAGTCTGCATTGAAAAACATCTTTTATACTAGAAGCCATTAAAAGTCTGAAATATCCAACATGATTTTAAACACAGTATCCCAAACAATTTAGTTGGGGCTTCAAAATTTTTTTCAATCTCCATGCTTAATAAAGAAAAATAACATAATGATAGCTTAGCTCAATTATTAGTCATAGCTATTGTAGTTGGTAACCTGCAACAATTAAGTAATTATCTAATGCAGCAGCTAGAATCCAGAAGAGGGCAAAGGTTTTTGGTCAGGTTTCCTCCGTTTGCATCCCTATCATGTACATTCTATGCCCTTGTATGCCCTGCTATGCATCCCAGGGGGCCCTGTGGACTGTACCATCCAAGCCTCCTTGACAGCTGACTTCTGGGTGGGCTATCACAAAGGAAGCACTCATGGAGGGTTTAAAAGTGCTAAGAGAGGTTGAGTTATTTTAAGAGAGGTTGAGTTATTTATTCCCTTGCTTTCCCCGTTCATTAGTGCCGCATTTCTGACACTTTGTATCCCTATGAGACTATAGCTCCTGCTGGGAAGCTTCCCCCTTTGCCTCATTCCATGTTTGTTTGTTTGTTTGTTTTTTTCCCATTGACCTTCAGGCCTCGGAGTGATAATGATTTTCCACTGACACTAGTCTCTAAATGCCTCAACATTCTTTGTTGAATTTCTTGACCAAGCCCAACCTTTTTAAGTAGTCCCTTCATCAATGTATTTTATTTGATCCAGCTTGTTGAATACAGTTACCTTCCAGGATCCCAAATGACTCAGGTTAAATTTTGTGTATTTGTATCACATACTTCATATCACAGTTGAGGTAAAGCTTCCCTATCCCCCATGGCAAGCACTGAAAAAAAGGAGAAAATAGCAAAACCATTCTTTGTGACTCACTGACAGATTTACAATTCATCAAGGAGTTAACAATGAAGCTCAAGAACAGAAAATACCATTGTGCAGGCATTCTAAGACCCCATTCTACCACAAGAGATCCATGAATACAAAGCGGGGAATAATATGCAAGCTCTGGAGGAGGGCATGGCAACCCACTCCAGTATTCTTGCCTGGAGAATTCCATGGACAGAGGAGCCTGGAGGGCTATAGTCCATGGAATCGCAAAGAGTTGGACATGACTGAGCAGTCCTAACACGAATGAATGAATGTATATGTACGGCTGAGTCCCTTCACTGTTCACCTGAAACTATCACAGCACTATCAACTGGCCATACCCCAATACAAAATGTTTTGGGGGTTAAAATACATTTTAGGCCGGAACCCGGAGCGAGAAGCCACGGTGCCGCAAGACGACGCAGAAGAGCCGCGTCGCGGGTAAGTTCAGCCACTCCAACTGGAGGGCTTGCTGAACGGAGAGGGGAAGTCACCCACAGGTTGCTGACCAGGGACCGGGCACGAGCTGGACGGGAAAGCTCGCACCCGCCTTTGGGACTTAGACATGTAACCGGCAGTGCACGTGTGCCAGCGGCGGAGGAGCCTGCGCACCCCTAGAGCTGCAGCAGCAGCGGAGGAAGCCAGGGAAAGACCAGGAATTGGAGACTACAGGCGGGTGCGCGGTAGAGCCGGGGCGCCCCCCTCCGACACGGGACTGCACGCACCGCGGCCCCCGCCCGACGGACTGGGATCAGCCCACTGTCCCGGCCAACACTCAGGATGGCAGCATAGTCCTCATTTTGCTGAACACAATAACAGAAACCATAGCAACCGGCGCTATAAGGGAAAGCCTATGCCATCAAGACACCACCATCAAGAGCAGACTGGTTTCCAACAGGCAGATAAGAAGATAAAAACCAGGGACAGTATTTAGCTTTTTTTTTTTTTTTTTGCTTGTTTATTTGTGGTGGACTATTTTGCTTATTCAATTGATTGGTCTGGTTTGGGGTTTATTAGTTTGTTTATTCTGGGTTTTTTTGTTTGTTTTGTTTTTGTTTTTGTTTGTTTTGTTTTTTGTGTTTTTTGGTCTTATTAATTTTTTCTGCCCTTTTCAATTTTTAATTTCTTTTTTTGACTTTTATTGTATTGTTTTAAATTTTAATTTTAATTCTTGGAAACCTCTAATTCTCTTTCCTCTTTCCCATTGCTTTCTCCATCTATGTTATAAATGTAAAACATTTTCCTATCTACCAATATCCTCTAGATAAATTATTTTCTGTCTTCCTGTCTCCACTATTCTCTTCCCAATACACTAAACAATACACACACTAATCTTTGCTACCTCACCTTATAAAATCCTTCCAAGACGAATCTATTCCTTCTCATTACCTATACACTCTCCTCCTCGTCACCCTCAACACATGTCCTAGTTAAAATCGCTCTCATTGTAATTATCTAAGCCAGAACCTTGCTGGATCTATTTATCCGAGCACTATTTTAATTAATTCCTTAGTGGCGACCGGCGACCAGGGCGAGCGACAAACGTCGCTGGTAAGTTCAGCCACTCCAACTGGAGGGCTTGCTGAACGGAGAGGGGAAGTCACCCACAGGTTGCTGACCAGGGACCGGGCACGAGCTGGACGGGAAAGCTCGCACCCGCCTTTGGGACTTAGACATGTAACCGGCAGTGCACGTGTGCCAGCGGCGGAGGAGCCTGCGCACCCCTAGAGCTGCAGCAGCAGCGGAGGAAGCCAGGGAAAGACCAGGAATTGGAGACTACAGGCGGGTGCGCGGTAGAGCCGGGGCGCCCCCCTCCGACACGGGACTGCACGCACCGCGGCCCCCGCCCGACGGACTGGGATCAGCCCACTGTCCCGGCCAACACTCAGGATGGCAGCATAGTCCTCATTTTGCTGAACACAATAACAGAAACCATAGCAACCGGCGCTATAAGGGAAAGCCTATGCCATCAAGACACCACCATCAAGAGCAGACTGGTTTCCAACAGGCAGATAAGAAGATAAAAACCAGGGACAGTATTTAGCGTTTTTTTTTTTTTGCTTGTTTATTTGTGGTGGACTATTTTGCTTATTCAATTGATTGGTCTGGTTTGGGGTTTATTAGTTTGTTTATTCTGGGTTTTTTTGTTTGTTTTGTTTTTGTTTTTGTTTGTTTTGTTTTTTGTGTTTTTTGGTCTTATTAATTTTTTCTGCCCTTTTCAATTTTTAATTTCTTTTTTTGACTTTTATTGTATTGTTTTAAATTTTAATTTTAATTCTTGGAAACCTCTAATTCTCTTTCCTCTTTCCCATTGCTTTCTCCATCTATGTTATAAATGTAAAACATTTTCCTATCTACCAATATCCTCTAGATAAATTATTTTCTGTCTTCCTGTCTCCACTATTCTCTTCCCAATACACTAAACAATACACACACTAATCTTTGCTACCTCACCTTATAAAATCCTTCCAAGACGAATCTATTCCTTCTCATTACCTATACACTCTCCTCCTCGTCACCCTCAACACATGTCCTAGTTAAAAATCGCTCTCATTGTAATTATCTAAGCCAGAACCTTGCGCTGGATCTATTTATCCGAGCACTATTTTAATTAATTCAGAGCTTAACAGGCAAGTATCATCTATGATTGCGTGATCTGCCAGAAAGATTTCCTGTGCCTTATCTCTGTAAAACTGGTCAGTTGAGGAGATTGCTGTGTATGTATGTATATCTTATGATTATGTTAGGAAACATCTGCATGCTTTTATGACTGTCACCCATCAGGGATGCACCTCTTGTTCCTCAGATGCTAGTATGTGAAATAATATCATGGAACACCATAGCAAACCAGACATAGAGCCTACACCCCCTGACCAATCATCAAACCAAGGATCCTCGGAGTGGAAGCCCTGATTCCAAGACCCCACACTACCAAAGAACATACAACACTAGAGATTATTCATCTGTAAACAAGACCTAACACCATACAAGACACAAGACACTGAACCCTTCTACAAGGACAGAAACCCAAAGGAAGGGAGAATTCAACCAAGAAGCCTGGTGGAGAGAAGAACTTCATACACACAGACACCCACAAAGAAACAAAAATTAACCTAATAATGAAACGTCAGAGAAACACTGTGTTAAACCCACACACCTATGGGTACCTTATTTTTGATAAAGGAGGAGAAACTATAAAGTGGGACAAAGACAGCCTCTTCAACAAGTGGTGCTGGGAAAATTGGACAGCTACATGCAAAAAAATGAAGTTGGAACATTCCCTGACACCATACACAAAGATCAACTCAAAATGGATTAAAGACCTAAATGTAAGACCAGAAACCATCAAACTCTTAGAGGAGAATATAGGCAAAACCCTCAAGAACATAAATCAAAGCAAGATCTTCTCTGACCCACCTACTAAAATAGCGGAACTGAAAAGAAAAGTGAACATGTGGGACCTCATGAAATTTAAAAGCTTTTGTACAGCAAAAGAAATTACAAAAAAATCTGAACAGACACCCCATAGAGTGGGAGAAAATCATAGCAAATGAAACAACAGACAAAGAATTAATCTCCAAAATCTACAAGCAACTCAGACAACTCAGCACAGGAAAAACAAACAACCCAATCAAAAAATGGGAGAAAGATCTAAAGAGATGCCTCTCCAAAGAGGACATACAGATGGTCCCAAAACACATGAAACAATGCTCAACCTCACTTATTATTAGAGAAATGCAAATTAAAACTACAATGAGATATTACCTCACACCCGTCAGAATGGCCATCTTCAAAAAATCTGCAGACAATAAATGCTGGAGAGGGTGCGGAGAAAAGGGAACACTGTTCCATTGCTGGTGGGAATGTAAACTGATACAGCCTCTATGGAAGACAATATGGAGATTCCTTAAAAAACTAAAAATAGAAGCACCCTATCACCCAGCAATCCCACTCTTAGGCTTATATCCTGATGAAATCAAAACTGAAAGAAGCACCTGTACCCCCAATGTTCATTGCAGCTCTCTATACAATAGCCAGAACATGGAAGCAACCTAGATGCCCATAGACGAATGAATGGATACAGAAGCCCTGGTACATATACACAATGGAATACTACTCAGCTGTTAAAAAAAATGCAGAAGACTCAGTCCTAATGAGGTGGCTAGCTCTAGAACCTATCATAAAAAGTGAAGTAAGTCAAAAAGAGAAAGACAAATACAGTATACTAACACACATATATGGAATCTAGCAGGACGGTCTTGATAACACACGCAGTGAACTCATGGAAAAACAGACAGAGCATAGACATATGGACATTGTGGGGAAGAAATAGGGAGGGGGAGGCATGGAGACAGTAACATGGAAACCTATACTGTCATGTGTGGAAAAGATAGCTATGGTCATTGTGCTAAGGGAATAGGAGTACCTACAATCACTTGGGGCGATGGTCTGGAGGGGTGGGAGGGGGGGAACTGGCTAGAGGGAGGGTCCCGGGATATGCATATGAATGATCTGGAAACATACATGTTGGTGAACAACAAAACTCTGTAAAATCTTAAAGAATTTTTTTAAAAAAAACAAAGGCAAAAAAATAAGTAATGCATTTTCTAAAAAAAAAAAAATACATTAAAAAAAAATTTAAATGCTGAGGGAGTAAAAAAAAAAATAAATTCACGATTCTTTTAAAGAGCCACAAACATGCTACAAGACTGAGCACTGTAATTAGACCTATCCCATTAGTGCCTGAGTCAAGTAGACGTAAACACCGATCAGGAGGTGGACTCAGGAGAGCTGGAACAAGACTAGACGCTAAAGATGAAGAACATTCAGATTCCTGGTAGTTTATAAGTAAATAGAAAGTTAGGTAGAAAGGATGGTCACAGTTTAGAATAGGTCCAGATGGGACACAGAGTCTGAGTCATGGATACCACTGTCCAGGCAAGAGATTCAGGAGGTAACTTTAAGAAGACACTGGTTACCAATCCTGTGCTTCATTCCAATCTGGTTTTATATACTTTCATTATAAAGATAAAAGCAAACTCCCTTGAGGATGGCACAAAGGCCCCAGCTGTGGTAGAATGAAAATGTTAAGAGAAAGGTAATTTCTGATAAGAAGATTATAAGAATCATATGTAACCCTAAAAGAGCACTGAGATTGGCTCATTTAAATAAGCAACTGAGCTACGTTTTTAGATTTTTCTGGGTTTATTTTTAAACCCAGTGCCACACTGGGTAAGGTTAAAGGTTCTGGAGTGGAACTCCATGTTCCTTAAAATCATAACTATCTTTTAAGTGGCACGTTACAAATTCCAAAATGATCGGAAAATGTTATTTGAAAACCACTTCTCTACATTTCTGTTTGCAGCCAAAATGGAGTAAAATGGCCAGATTAATTTCCTACCTGAAATAAACAGAGAACAAAATACATGAATCAATAATTTTGAAGACAATGGATACTAGGCAATGAGGGACAGCAGTCCTTGAAGGAAGGGAAGAAAATGAGGTAAACTCTGTGATACACCCAGCTTAGTGTCTTAAGAGATTCCAGGCCACAGGAACAAGGAACCCAAACAGAGCCTACCAGGCTAGTTGAGTTAAGAAGACAGAGCTGAGAGTCTCGAGAGACCAAAGCAACTATAGTTCACAGACCAGAGTACCAGAGAGGAGAATGCTGCACACAGAAACCTGGAGATTTGCAGAAGGACCCATTTAAGTGTTCAATTAAATATTGATTGATCAGTGCATCCATGTAAGGAAACTACTGGCAAAGGAACTGTCTAAAAGGATTACAGGGAACAATGCCTGGTGCTCACACAGTACTGGAAATTTTGCCATTACAACTAGTCAGACTGGAAAATCTAATGATTCATAAGGTGTTGGGTAAGGTACACTGAAATATCTTGCATCAGTAGTAGGGAATAATTAGCCTTAAAGTGAATACAGTTCTGCTTCTGCTTAAAAAGTTCTTAAAAGCAAGACCTGAAAGGCTCAAATTATTTTTCATTAACTGAACTGTAGGAAAAAATGCATCAATAAAATACTTACAGAAATTAAAAATTACCTCCAGAACGTAAACATTCAGCATGTCTGGCACTCAATCAGAAGTTATCAGTCTAAAAACACTGTTGATGCATATACTTTAAACGGGTAAACTGAACGGTGAATTAATTATATCTCAATAAAACTGTGAAAAATATCACAAAGCAGGCAAATAAGCATGAAATAAGACCCATGAAGAGAAAAATCAATCTAGAACTGACAGATGTTAGAATTAGCAGATAAAGGCATTTAAAAGAGTTATAACAATATTGTTTTTGTTGCTGTTGTTTCGTTGCTAAGTCATACCCAACTCTTCTGTAACCCCATGGACTGTAGTTCCTCTGTCGATGGGATTTCTCAGGTAAGAATACTCAAGTGGGTTTGTTCAAAAAGTTAAAGAACATATGGAAGATTCAAATTTTTACCAAAACTGTGACAACTACAATGCCTGAAATGAAAAGTATATTCAAGGAGAATAATAGCAAACTACATATCACAGGAAAAAAAAATTGGTGAAATTGAACTTAACATGGCAATAGAAATTGTCCAAAGCGAGAAAAAAATGGGGGAGGGGGATAAATTCTGAATCATATGTGGAATAATTTAAAGCAGTTTAATATATGCAGTTGGATTCATATAAGGAGAGAGGAACATAGGGAAAACTGAAGAAATAATACCATAATTCTAACAGAGAGTCCTTTCGAGAGATCTCGAGACCAAAGCAACTATAGTTCACAGACCAGAGTACCAGAGAGGAGAATGCTGCACACAGAAACCTGGAGATTTGCAGAAGGACCCATTTAAGTGTTCAATTAAATATTGATTGATCAGTGCATCCATGTAAGGAAACTACTGGCAAAGGAACTGTCTAAAAGGATTACAGGGAACAATGCCTGGTGCTCACACAGTACTGGAAATTTTGCCATTACAACTAGTCAGACTGGAAAATCTAATGATTCATAAGGTGTTGGGTAAGGTACACTGAAATATCTTGCATCAGTAGTAGGGAATAATTAGCCTTAAAGTGAATACAGTTCTGCTTCTGCTTAAAAAGTTCTTAAAAGCAAGACCTGAAAGGCTCAAATTATTTTTCATTAACTGAACTGTAGGAAAAAATGCATCAATAAAATACTTACAGAAATTAAAAATTACCTCCAGAACGTAAACATTCAGCATGTCTGGCACTCAATCAGAAGTTATCAGTCTAAAAACACTGTTGATGCATATACTTTAAACGGGTAAACTGAACGGTGAATTAATTATATCTCAATAAAACTGTGAAAAATATCACAAAGCAGGCAAATAAGCATGAAATAAGACCCATGAAGAGAAAAATCAATCTAGAACTGACAGATGTTAGAATTAGCAGATAAAGGCATTTAAAAGAGTTATAACAATATTGTTTTTGTTGCTGTTGTTTCGTTGCTAAGTCATACCCAACTCTTCTGTAACCCCATGGACTGTAGTTCCTCTGTCGATGGGATTTCTCAGGTAAGAATACTCAAGTGGGTTTGTTCAAAAAGTTAAAGAACATATGGAAGATTCAAATTTTTACCAAAACTGTGACAACTACAATGCCTGAAATGAAAAGTATATTCAAGGAGAATAATAGCAAACTACATATCACAGGAAAAAAAAATTGGTGAAATTGAACTTAACATGGCAATAGAAATTGTCCAAAGCGAGAAAAAAATGGGGGAGGGGGATAAATTCTGAATCATATGTGGAATAATTTAAAGCAGTTTAATATATGCAGTTGGATTCATATAAGGAGAGAGGAACATAGGGGAAAATCTGAAGAAATAATAACCAATAATTCTACAACTTTGATAAACATTATAAACTTACAGGTCTAAGAATCTCAACGAACTCTAACACCATCAGTGTGAAGAAAATTATACTAATGCACATAATAATAAACTTTCTCAAAATTAGTGATTAGGTCTTAAAAACTGCCAGAGAAAATAGACACATTCCATAAAAAGGAACTAAGAGAAAGATGACAACAGATTTTCTGTTGCAAACAATGCAAGTAAGGAAAATGGAGCAATATTTTTAAGTACCAAAGTAAAAAACAGAATTATCTGCCTGGAATTCTATAATTGCTAAAAAATATTGAAAAACTTTTGAAACAGAAATGTTTAGATGCAGAATTCATCATCAGGAGACTCACACTACAAGAAATGTTAAAGGAAATGCTTAAGGCAAAAAGAAAAAATAACACTAGATGGAAATAGGGTTCTACACAATAAAGAGTACAAAACTGTCAATACAATAACATCAATAAATACATAGTAGTATTTAAATTTCTTCAAAAGACAACTGACTATTTAAACAAAATAATAACAAATGAGTGTGGAGCTTACTTGTATAAGTAAAATACATGAAAACAATATCACAAAGACCAAGATGGTAGAAATGAAAATATACTATTGTAAGGCATTATAATATGTATTCAGTGAATAATGTCATTTGAAGGCAGGCTGTAATAATTCAAATCCTAAAGCAATTACTAATAAGTAATTAGCCAAAGATGAAAATAAAATGAAATCATTTAAAAACCCAATCCAAAAGAAGGTAAAGAATAATGAAGAAGGGAACAGCACTCAGATGGAATGAATGGAAAACAAGTTGCCAGATTAAAATATAACCATATTGATTAGATGACATGTAAAATGTAAGAATACATCAATAAAAAAGCACTTTTTCAGACTGAATAAAAAGGTGATCTACAACTGTATTATTCCTATAAAGACCCAGACAAGTTAAACATAAAACACTAATAGAATTGCAAAAAGGAAGAGGCAAATCCACAATCTTAGTTGTAGTTTTAAATACTCCCTAAACAACTGATAGACCATAGTCTGGGCCATAAAACAAGCCATAAATTTTAAAGAACTCAAGTCATAAAAGTATGTCCACTGACCACAGTGGAATTTCCTTTAAAATCAATAATGAAATGATCTCTGGAAAATCCCTAAAATTTTGGAAACTGAATAACACACATCTGGATAACCCATAGGTCAAAGAAGAAATTAAAAGAGAAAGTAGAAAGTATTTTGAACTAAATAAAAATTAAAGCTGTTACAACATCAAAATTTGTGAGATGTCAATTCAGTAGTAATTAAGGGAAGCTTATAACACTAAACATCAATATTAGAACAACAACAAAAAAGGTCTCAAATCAGTCATATTAGTATCTACTATAAAGAACTTGAAAAAAGAGCAAATCAAACCAAAATTAAGCAGAAAAAAAGCAAATAATAAATATCAAAGAGGAAGAATTCCCTGGTAGTCCAGTAGATTCCACACTCTCAGTACTGAAGGATAGGGTTCCATCCTTGGTTGAGGAATTAAAACCCACAAGCCATGTTGCACAGCCATATATACATATATAGACATAGATAAATATCAGAGAGGAAATCAATGAAACAGAAAATGGAAAGTAATCAAAAAAATCAAAGAAACCAAAACACAACTCTCAAATAGATCAATAAAACTGATTAAACTCCAGTTAAAGTGATCAGGAAAAAAGAGAGCAAGGAGGCACAATTACCAGTATCCAGAATGAAAGAGAAGATATCACTAGATATTCTACAGATATTAAAAATAAGAGAATTTATAAATACTTTATTCAACAAATTAGATAAAATTGAAAAATTATTTGAAGATACAAACTATGAAGGCTTATTCAAGAAAAAATAGATAATATAAATTTCCCTAAATGTATTAAAAAAATTACAGTTAAAAAGATTCCCATATAGTAAACTCCAGACTCACACAACTTCACTGGTGAATTCTATCAAACATTTATTGAAGAAATAATTCTAATTCCAGACAACACTTTCTTAAAATGGGTAACAATGAAATGCTTCCCAGCTCATTCTATAAGGTCACAGTTATACAGCTACCAAAACCAGACCAACATTAAAGAAAACTACAAAACAGTATTTCTCATGAATCTAGATACAAACATTTAGAACAAATTTTTAACAAATCAAATCCAACAAAATAGATGGTATAGGGGCTTCCCTGGTAGATCAGTGGTGAAGAGTTTGCCTGCCAATGCAGGAGACGGGGGTTCGATCCCTAATCTGAGAAGATCCCACATGCGGTGAAGCAACTAAGCCCGTGAGCCACAACTATGGAGTCTGTGATCTAGAGCCTCAGAACCACAACTATCGAGCCCATGTGCCACAACTACTGAAACCTGTGTGCCCTAGAGCCCAAGTTCCACAATGAGAGAAGTCACCACAAGAAATACACTCACCTCAACTAGAGAGTAATCCCCGCTCTCTGCAACTAAAGAAGAGATTGTGACAGCACTGAAAATCCAGAATAGCCAAAAATAAATTAAAATTTTTTTTTAATTGAAGCAAAAATCTACCATTCACAATAGCCTTAAAACTATTAAATGTTTTGGCTGGAACCCGCCGCGAAAAGCTGCGGTGCATCGTGGATGCTAGTATGTGAAGAAATATCACAGGACATCATAGAAAAACAGACATAGAGCCTACACCCCCTGACCAATCATCAAACCAAGGATCCTCGGAGCGGAAGCCCTGATTCCAAGACCCCACACTATCAAAGAACATACAACACTAGAGATTATTCATCTGTAAACAAGACCTAACACCATACAAGACACAAGCCACTGAACCCTTCTACAAGGACAGAAACCCAAAGGAAGGGAGAATTCAACCAAGAAGCTGGTGGGGGAAAGAGAACTCCACACACACAGACACACACAAAGAAACAAAAATTAACCTAATAATGAAACGTCAGAGAAACACTGCACAAACGAAGGACCAAGCTAGAGAAACACAGCTTTCAAATGACAGAGGAGGAGACAGACAAACTATCTGAAAGAGAATTCAGAAAAGCTATACTAATGAGGATGTAAAACACCGAAAACAGAATATTAGAGGAAATTAGTGCTTTGAGAAGAGACATGCAAGAAATGAAAAATAAGCAAATAGAGACTACCAACTCAATTGCTGAACTCAAAAATACTATAGAAGGTCTCAACAGTAGAGTATCAGAGGCTGAAGAACGGATAAGTGAGCTGGAAGACAGAATGGTGGAAATAAATGCTGAAGAACACAACAAAACCAAAAGAATTAAAAGAACTGAGGATAGCCTCAGGGACCTCTGAGACAATATCAAACGCACCAACATTAGAATTATAGGAGTTCCAGAAGAAGAAGAGGGGAAGAAAGGCTATGAAAAAATTCTTGAAGAGGTTATAGTTGAAAACTTCCCCAACATGGGAAAGGAAATAGTCAACCAAGTCCAAGAAGCACAAAGAGTTCTACACAGGATAAACCCTAGAAGAAACACACCAAGGCACATTCTAATCAAACTAACGCAGACTAAATACAGACAGATTACTAAAAGCAGCTAGGAGCAAACAACAAGTAACATATAAAGGAAACCCATACTACCAAATATCATCTACAGATTCAATGCAATACCTATCCAACTACCATTGACATTTTTCACAGAACTAGACCAAATAATAACACAGTTCATATGGAAACAGAAAAGACCTCGAACAGCCAAAGCAATCCTGAGAAAGAAAAATGGAGTTGGAGGGATCAGCCTCCCTAACTTCAGACTCTACCACAAAGCAACAGTCATCAAGACAGTAAGGTAGGGAGCCGAGCCGGGCGGCGGCGGCGGGAGGCCACAGCACGCGGGGGTCTCCCGCGTCCCCTCCGCCTCGCCGGGAGCTCGCGCCCTCGCCCAGCCGAGCTCCCACCCCCCCCTTTTTTCCAAAGGCGCTGGGCGGCGCCACCCTCCGGCCGGAGCCCGGCACTGCACAGCCCCCTCCGACTTTCAATGTTCCACACTCCCCGGCCAGAGCCTCCTCGGCTTCTTTTTTTCCCTCCCCCCCTTCCCCCACCAGCTGCCTCCATTTCCTTAAGGAAGGGTTTTTTTCTCTCTCCCTCCCCCACACCGTAGCGGTGCGCGAGCGGGCCGGGCGGGCGGCCGAGTTTTCCAAGAAATAACTTGAGCAAGATGTCCAGTGATTGGCAAAGGTCCGATGATGAGAGCAGAGCCCCAGCACCAGCAGTGGCAGTTCAGATGCGGACCAGCGAGACCCAGCCGCTCCAGAGCCTGAAGAACAGGAAGAAAGAAAACCTTCTGCCACCCAGCAGAAGAAAAACACCAAACTCTCTAGCAAAACCACTGCTAAATTATCCACTAGTGCTAAAAGAATTCAGAAGGAGCTAGCTGAAATAACCCTTGATCCTCCTCCTAACTGCAGTGCTGGGCCTAAAGGAGATAACATTTATGAATGGAGATTGACTATACTTGGTCCACCAGGTTCTGTATATGAAGGTGGTGTGTTTTTTCTGGATATCACATTTTCATCCGATTATCCATTTAAGCCACCAAAGGTTACCTTCCGCACCAGAATTTATCACTGCAACATCAATAGTCAGGGAGTCATCTGCCTGGACATCCTTAAAGACAACTGGAGTCCTGCTTTGACTATTTCAAAGGTTTTGCTGTCGATTTGTTCTCTTTTGACAGACTGCAACCCTGCGGACCCTCTGGTTGGAAGCATAGCCACTCAGTATTTGACCAACAGAGCAGAACATGACAGGATAGCCAGACAGTGGACCAAGAGATACGCAACATAATTCACAAAATTGGTATGCAGTGTGAAGGAGCAGAAGGCATCTTCTCACTGTGCTGCAAATCTTTATAGCCTTTACAATACGGACTTCTGTGTATATGTTATACTGATTCTACTCTCTGCTTTTATCCTTTGGAGACTGGGAGACTCCCCAAAAAGGTAAATGCTATCAAGAGTAGAACTTTGTAGCTGTAGATTAGTTATGTTTAAAACGCCTACTTGCAAGTCTTGCTTCTTTGGGATATCAAAATGTATTTTGTGATGTACTAAGGATACTGGTCCTGAAGTCTACCAAATATTATAGTGCATTTTAGCCTAATTCATTATCTGTATGAAGTTATAAAAGTAGCCGTAGATGACTAGGAATTATGTCATTTGTATTAAACCCGGATCTATTTCTGAGTATGTGGTTCATGCTGTTGTGGAAAATGTTTTACCTTTTACCTTTGTCAGTTTGTAACGAGAGTATTTCCTTTTACCCTTTGTAGCTCAGAGAGCACCTGATGTATCATCTCAAACACAATAAACATGCTCCTGAAGGCAGAGTTTCCTGTCGTAATATTTTAAGTCAGTCTTGTTAGAATGTGTGTCTGAGATGATTGTTGAAGAAATAAAAATGTGGATATGAAGATTGACTACAAAGGACTAGTACAAATAAATCATTTATTAAATGGATGACATTTTAAATCTTAAAAAAAAAAGACAGTAAGGTACTGGCACAAAAACAGAACTATAGATCAATGGAACAAGATCGAGAACCCAGAGATCAACCCACGCACCTATGGGTACCTTATTTTTGACAAAGGAGGAGAAACTATAAAATGGGACAAAGACAGCCTCTTCAACAAGTGGTGCTGGGAAAATTGGACAGCTACATGCAAAAAAATGAAATTGGAACATTCCCTGACACCATACACTAAGATCAACTCAAAATGGATTAAAGACCTAAATATAAGACCAGAAACCATCACACTCTTAGAGGAGAATATAGGCAAAACCCTCAAGGACATCAATCAAAGCAAGATCTTCTCTGACCCACCTACTAAAATAGCAGAACTGAAAAGAAAAATGAGCATATGGGACCTCATGAAACTTAAAAGCTTTTGTACAGCAAAAGAAATTACAAAAAAGCTCAACAGACACCCCACAGAGTGGGAGAAAATCATAGCAAATGAAACAACAGACAAAGAATTAATCTCCAAAATCTACAAGCAACTCAGACAACTCAGCACAGGGAAAACGAACAACCCAATGAAAAAATTGGCAAAAGATCTAAAGAGACGCCTCGCCAAAGAGGACATACAGATGACCCAAAAACACATGAAACGATGCTCAACCTCGCTTATTATTAGAGAAATGCAAATTAAAACTATAATGAAGTATCACCTCACACCCGTGAACTAGGATTTTAGTCTACCAAATATTATAGTGCATTTTAGCCTAATTCATTATCTGTATGAAGTTATAAAAGTAGCCGTAGATGACTAGGAATTATGTCATTTGTATTAAACCCGGATCTATTTCTGAGTATGTGGTTCATGCTGTTGTGGAAAATGTTTTACCTTTTACCTTTGTCAGTTTGTAACGAGAGTATTTCCTTTTACCCTTTGTAGCTCAGAGAGCACCTGATGTATCATCTCAAACACAATAAACATGCTCCTGAAGGCAGAGTTTCCTGTCGTAATATTTTAAGTCAGTCTTGTTAGAATGTGTGTCTGAGATGATTGTTGAAGAAATAAAAATGTGGATATGAAGATTGACTACAAAGGACTAGTACAAATAAATCATTTATTAAATGGATGACATTTTAAATCTTAAAAAAAAAAGACAGTAAGGTACTGGCACAAAAACAGAACTATAGATCAATGGAACAAGATCGAGAACCCAGAGATCAACCCACGCACCTATGGGTACCTTATTTTTGACAAAGGAGGAGAAACTATAAAATGGGACAAAGACAGCCTCTTCAACAAGTGGTGCTGGGAAAATTGGACAGCTACATGCAAAAAAATGAAATTGGAACATTCCCTGACACCATACACTAAGATCAACTCAAAATGGATTAAAGACCTAAATATAAGACCAGAAACCATCACACTCTTAGAGGAGAATATAGGCAAAACCCTCAAGGACATCAATCAAAGCAAGATCTTCTCTGACCCACCTACTAAAATAGCAGAACTGAAAAGAAAAATGAGCATATGGGACCTCATGAAACTTAAAAGCTTTTGTACAGCAAAAGAAATTACAAAAAAGCTCAACAGACACCCCACAGAGTGGGAGAAAATCATAGCAAATGAAACAACAGACAAAGAATTAATCTCCAAAATCTACAAGCAACTCAGACAACTCAGCACAGGGAAAACGAACAACCCAATGAAAAAATTGGCAAAAGATCTAAAGAGACGCCTCGCCAAAGAGGACATACAGATGACCCAAAAACACATGAAACGATGCTCAACCTCGCTTATTATTAGAGAAATGCAAATTAAAACTACAATGAGATATCACCTCACACCCGTCAGAATGGCCATCTTCAAAAAATCTGCAGACAATAAATGCTGGAGAGGGTGCGGAGAAAAGGGAACCCTCTTGCACTGCTGGTGGGAATGTAAACTGATACAGCCTCTATGGAAGACAGTATGGAGATTTCTTAAAAAACTAAAAATAGAAGCACCCTATCACCCAGCAATCCCACTCTTAGGCTTATATCCTGATGAAATCAAAACTGAAAGAGGCACCTGTACCCCAATGTTCATTGCAGCTCTCTATACAATAGCCAAAACATGGAAGCAACCTAGATGCCCATCGACGAATGAATGGATCCAGAAGCCCTGGTACATATATACAATGGAATACTACTCAGCTGTTAAAAGAAATGCAGAAGACTCAGTCCTAATGAAGTGGCTGGCTCTAGAACCTATCATAAAAAGTGAAGTAAGTCAAAAAGAGAAAGACAAATACAGTATACTAACACACATATATGGAATCTAGTAGGACGGTCTTGTTATCACACACAGGGAACTCATGGAAAAAAAGACAGAGCATAGACATAGGGACATCGTGGTGAAGAAATAGGGAGGGGGAAGCATGGAGGAAGTAACAAGGAAACCTATAGTGTTATGTGTGGAAAAGATAGGTAGTGTCATAGTGCTAAGGGAATAGGAGTGCTTACAATGGCTTGGGGCGAAGGTCTGGAGGGGTGGGATGGGGAGATCTGGGCGGGTGGGGACCATGGATATGCATATGACTGATCTGGGAACATACATGTCTGTGAACAACAAAACTCTGTAAAACCTTTAAAATAAAGAATAATAAAAAAAAAGAACTATAAGATACTGATAAGAGAAATAAAAGAAGACCTAAATAAATGGAGCAAATATTGGTCCATTTATGGATTGGAAGTCAAAATATTGTTAAGATGTCAACTCTTCCCTAATTGAAGCATAGTTTCAGTACAATCTCATTTTAAATTTCTGCAGGCTTTTGTAAAAATTGACAATTACAGGACTATTTACAACTAGAACATGGAAGCAACCTAGATGTCCATTGACAGATGAATGGATGAAGAAGTGGTGGTACATATATACAGTGGAATATTACTCAGCCATAAGAAGAAATGAATTTGAGTCCACTCTAATGAGGTGGATGAATCTAGAACCTATTATACAGAGTGAAGTATGTCAGAGAGAGAAAGATAAATATTGTATACTGACACATGTGTATGGAATCTAGAAAGATGGTGCTGATAAATGAATATGCAGAGCAGCAATGGAGAGGTGGACACGGAGAACAGTCTTTCAGACATTGGTGTGAGGGAGGGGAGTATGCTGTTGGACTAAGGGCTCTCAAACAGGGGCTCTGGGGTGACCTGGAGGGGTGGGATAGGGAGGAAGACGGGAGAGAGGTTTGGTGTCAGGGGAGGACGTGTGTATAGCTATGGAGGATTCAGGTCAATGTGTGGCAGTAAACAACAAAACTCTGTAAAAAATAAAATTAAATAAAAATTCATACTTATATGAAAAGAACCTTAAATAGACAGGTTTAAGAGTTTTAAACAAGATTAAAAGAGAGAAAAAAATTAAAAGAGAACAAAAAACTTGGGAAATGTATACTATTTTACTTCAAGACTTATTATAAAGCTGCAGTAATCAATACAGTGTAGCATATGTGTAAAGACATGCAAATAGGAATAGAATAAAGACACCAGAAATAGACCTGAGACAGGAAAGACAGGGTTGGACCCAAGGACAGCCTCCTCATGCATAGGCATAAGGCAGAAGGCAAAACCATCTCCTTGCTTTCGATATGATTGGGCCATGACACAAGGAGGAATGGCATCTAAAACAAGCTTTGTAGCATCTGAACAAGAAACTCTGACCTTGAAAACTGTGGAACACTTGCAAATAAAAATGCAGAGGTTGCTGCTAATGGGATAAAGACAAAGCAGCCCACACCAGCCTCCTCATTTCTGTGGTCAAGAGAATTTCACAGCTCAACACAGAAAGGGTGTCAAGTGGTACTCTAGTGGCCTTGGCCACATTGTAATATCATTATGATAGCATTAATATTGCAGTTTTGACACTGCCCCCTGCCCCCTGTGGGTTTCACTTAGGTGGGCATGGGAAGGATTCAAAATGGAGCCTGGTGGAAGTCCAAATAAGGAATTGCAGATGACATAATCCTAGGGGGAGGAAAAGAGAGGCCACTCTAATCAAAATTCTGGAAGATTAACCTCATATTACCAACCTAAACTCCCCCTGTAGTATGCTCCTCACTCCCAAGGACACCCACACTCTACTTCTCCAAGTGTGTAACTTTTGCTTCTGCCCTAAATAAACTGCTCTTGTGTATTCTCCCTCATGCACTGTGTTTCTAATAAACCCCATGCCTGCTCTGTAATCTTGGTCTCCTTGCTGAATTCTTTCTTCAAAGAAGACAAGGACTAAGGTCCTTTCACGTGCCAAAATCAGACTCATACAAAAATGGTCAATTTTTTAAGTGCAAAAGCAATTCAGTGGGGCTTCCCCTGGTGGTCCAGTGGGTAAGGAAACCGCCTTGCAGCGCAAGGGGCGCTGGTTCGATCCCTGGCCTGGGAAGATCCCACGTGCCATGGAGCGGCTGGACTGATGTGTCCAATTACCGAGCTGGAGCTGTGGGGCACATGCGGCCAGAGCTGGCGCTCTGTGATGACAGAGGCCACTGCGATGGGAGGCCTACAGGAGCCGAAGAACAAAGACGGATGAAAATAGAGAAATGGAAGACCAATAGAAGTGGCCCACCCATCCCCCTCCGTCCCCACCCCACTCCCCAAAAAGATAAATAAATAAAATAAATGTTAAAAAAAAAAGCAATTCAGTGGAGAAATAATAATCTTTTCAACAAATGAAGCTGGAATAACTGGATACATACGCAAAAACAAAAGAGAACTTCAACCTCTCATGTCATATAAAAATTAATTCAAAGTAGATCACAGATCTAAATGAAAAACCTATAAAATTTCTAGAAAAAAAACTTAGAAGAGCTCCATCATGATCCTGGATTATGAAAAATTGTCTCAGATATGAAACTAAGCAAACAATTCATAAAAGAAAAAAAATCTGACCTACAGAACATTATCGAAGTTAAAAATTCCACTCTGATAAAGACAATGTTAAAGAGAATGAAAGGACAAGATGCATATGGAGAAAAAGTCATACACATGATACCATGTATACCATATGCATGCTATATACACATGCACATACACACATTGTTATTTAGTCCCTAAGTCATGTCCAACTCTTCTGCAAACCTGTGGACTCTAGCCCACCCAGCTCCTCTGTGCAGGCAAGAATACTGGAGGAGTGGATTGCCATTTCCTTCTCCAGGGGATCCTCCCAACCCAGGGACTGAACCCACATCTCCTGCATTGCAGGCAGATTCCTTACCACTGAGCCGCTATGGAAGCCTTTCACAAACATACACACACACTAAAGAATGTGTACCCAGAACATATAAGGAACTCTGAAAACTCAATAATTTTTTACAAGTTCCAGTAAAAAAAAATTAGGCAAAAGATTTTAACATATACTTAAGGAAGATATATAGATAGCATGTAAGCACATAAGAAGATCCTTAAGGAAATACAAATTAGAACCACAATGAGATACCATCCACATCTACTCAAATGCTTAATATCAAAAAGACTCAACATAGCAACTGTTTGGTGAAGATGTAGAACAACTGGAACTGCCATACAGTATAGTGGAAACATAAAACCACTTTGGAACAGTGTGGCAGATTCTTAAAAAGTTCAACATATGCCTTTCATATTATCCAGCTATTAGCCTTTAGGTATTTATTCAAATAGAATGAAAGCACATATCCCTACAACAATAACATTTCCCCCCCCACCCCACTCCCCAAAAAGATAAATAAAAAAAATAAATGTTAAAAAAAAAAGCAATTCAGTGGAGAAATAATAATCTTTTCAACAAATGAAGCTGGAATAACTGGATACATACGCAAAAACAAAAGAGAACTTCAACCTCTCATGTCATATAAAAATTAATTCAAAGTAGATCACAGATCTAAATGAAAAACCTATAAAATTTCTAGAAAAAACTTAGAAGAGCTCCATCATGATCCTGGATTATGAAAAATTGTCTCAGATATGAAACTAAGCAAACAATTCATAAAAGAAAAAAAATCTGACCTACAGAACATTATCGAAGTTAAAAATTCCACTCTGATAAAGACAATGTTAAAGAGAATGAAAGGACAAGATGCATATGGAGAAAAAGTCATACACATGATACCATGTATACCATATGCATGCTATATACACATGCACATACACACATTGTTATTTAGTCCCTAAGTCATGTCCAACTCTTCTGCAAACCTGTGGACTCTAGCCCACCCAGCTCCTCTGTGCAGGCAAGAATACTGGAGGAGTGGATTGCCATTTCCTTCTCCAGGGGATCCTCCCAACCCAGGGACTGAACCCACATCTCCTGCATTGCAGGCAGATTCCTTACCACTGAGCCGCTATGGAAGCCTTTCACAAACATACACACACACTAAAGAATGTGTACCCAGAACATATAAGGAACTCTGAAAACTCAATAATTTTTTACAAGTTCCAGTAAAAAAAAATTAGGCAAAAGATTTTAACATATACTTAAGGAAGATATATAGATAGCATGTAAGCACATAAGAAGATCCTTAAGGAAATACAAATTAGAACCACAATGAGATACCATCCACATCTACTCAAATGCTTAATATCAAAAAGACTCAACATAGCAACTGTTTGGTGAAGATGTAGAACAACTGGAACTGCCATACAGTATAGTGGAAACATAAAACCACTTTGGAACAGTGTGGCAGATTCTTAAAAAGTTCAACATATGCCTTTCATATTATCCAGCTATTAGCCTTTAGGTATTTATTCAAATAGAATGAAAGCACATATCCCTACAAAAACTTGTACATAAATCTTTGATTGTAATAGCCCAAAGCTAGAAACAACCATAACATCTATCCATAGGTGAATGGATAAGCAAACTGCAATATATCCATACACAGAATACTGCTCAGATAAAGAAGAATAAACTACTGATACCAACTACAACATGAACGAATCTCAAAATAATCATGTTGAGTAAAAAAATCCAGAAAAAATTGAGTGCATATTCAGTTATAGCCTTACTTATATAAAATTCTAGAAAATGCAAAATAATTTGTATTAACAAAATGCAGATCAGTGGTAGCACGGGGATAGGTTTTTCTGAGGGGAGAGTTTTGCAGGAGGGAGAGATTATAAAGGGACATGGGAAAATTGTTGGGGTGATAGATATATTCATTACCTTGATGTGGTTAGGTATGGTCAATAGGGCCATGGGTGTGTACATATGTCAGAACTTAACAAATTATACATTTTAAATTAGTGCACTTAATTGTATAGCAACAAGGACTCAACAAGGGCTTCTTTGGTAGTTCAGACAGTAAAGAATCTGCCTACAATACAGGAGACCTGGGTTTGACCCCCGTGTTGGGAAGATCCCCTGGAGAAGGGAATGGCTACCCACCCCAGTACTATTTCCTGGAGAATTCCAGGGACAGGGGATCCTGGGATGCTAGAGTCCATGGGCTCACAAAGAGTTGGACAAAACTGAGCGACTTTCACTTTCATGGCCTCAATAAAGCTATTAAAGTAAAAAAAGAAAAGGATAAACTCACTACTCTATAATATCTCTCTGCTGATATAGTGGATGTTGTGTGAGCTAAAATATATTCCTCTTATGATAACTTCATAGCATAAGGCTATCATAAGAGGACTCAGAGAGACCTATGTAGAGAGGGCTGTGACTTTTGGTAGGGCATACAGCCAGCCTCAACAAGCCTACAGTGAGAGGAAATAATGGTGAACTGAATTCACCATTGCAATCTCCTGCTAGTGCTTCCAACAGCACAAATCTAACAGCAATCAGAGTACAAGGAAGACCATGTGTTCTATACAAGTGAGTCTCCCGAGATAGAGACAAAGGAAGAGTGAAAGACATGTCTGGAAGAGCCAATAGAGATACACAGCACACAGGACATGGAGAACCATGTTGAATATCTGCTTGTTGCAGGAAAAATACTATTGTGATTCCATGCTGAAATTGTTTCTTTGACTTGCTTTTTGTTGCTTTTGGTGTTATAATCATACATAATGATCTGCCTCAGAGAGTCCTGCCCTTCTGCCTGACTGTTAAAGTGCCTTTGTTCAGAGCCCAGTCTACCTGTAGATGGAAGAAAGGAAGAAATTAACACATCCCCTGCCTGAGGCCTGTCATTCTAGGAGATATTTTCGAGATTAATGACATTTTTACTTTGTTTCCTCACTTCCCCCATCTCTGATCTATAAAAGAATCTGGCATCCAGACCCCCAATAAGATGGTTATTTTGAGATATTAGTCTGTCCTCTTCTCAGTCAGCCAGCTCTTCCGAATGAAGTCATATTCCTTGCCTCAATACCCCGTCGTGAATTCATTGGCCTGCTGCAAGGTGAGCAGAGCAATCTTGAACTCAGCAATGTGCTCACTGTGCAAGTTCATCTTGTCTGATTGATAAACTACTGATTTTTAAAACTTGACAAAACCATATTCTGCTTTAGAAGCATGACTATGCATTGGCATTTGAAAGTACTTCTTTTTTAGGACTATCTGCAAATTCAATTGACAGTTATTTTCTCACTATTGCCTCCTCTGCCCTTCTAGTTCCATTAAAATTATGCCAAATAAAAATTTTCCAAAATTATTGCTTGATTTTTCTTTTAAAGTATTCTTCATAATATAGTTTAAGTAAAATGTAACCTTTAGAGTTCCACTTTTTTAAAAGTGTCCCTCTAAAGGTTTTCATATTCAAATAACTTTAGGAAACTCTTAATTAAACAAAGCTAAGCCAATTTATGCTAAAATTTCTTAGTGTTTTGAATATATAGCTATGCTTGATATCTCTCCCTGAATAGGTAAATGACACAGTATTTCCCAAGCTTATTTGATTGGGTTTTTCATCTTGAGAAATTAGTGTTTAATTAAAAAAAGAAAAAATAGTCTACAGGAAGACAAATCTAACAGCAATCAGAGTACAAGGAAGACCATGTGTTCTATACAAGTGAGTCTCCCGAGATAGAGACAAAGGAAGAGTGAAAGACATGTCTGGAAGAGCCAATAGAGATACACAGCACACAGGACATGGAGAACCATGTTGAATATCTGCTTGTTGCAGGAAAAATACTATTGTGATTCCATGCTGAAATTGTTTCTTTGACTTGCTTTTTGTTGCTTTTGGTGTTATAATCATACATAATGATCTGCCTCAGAGAGTCCTGCCCTTCTGCCTGACTGTTAAAGTGCCTTTGTTCAGAGCCCAGTCTACCTGTAGATGGAAGAAAGGAAGAAATTAACACATCCCCTGCCTGAGGCCTGTCATTCTAGGAGATATTTTCGAGATTAATGACATTTTTACTTTGTTTCCTCACTTCCCCCATCTCTGATCTATAAAAGAATCTGGCATCCAGACCCCCAATAAGATGGTTATTTTGAGATATTAGTCTGTCCTCTTCTCAGTCAGCCAGCTCTTCCGAATGAAGTCATATTCCTTGCCTCAATACCCCGTCGTGAATTCATTGGCCTGCTGCAAGGTGAGCAGAGCAATCTTGAACTCAGCAATGTGCTCACTGTGCAAGTTCATCTTGTCTGATTGATAAACTACTGATTTTTAAAACTTGACAAAACCATATTCTGCTTTAGAAGCATGACTATGCATTGGCATTTGAAAGTACTTCTTTTTTAGGACTATCTGCAAATTCAATTGACAGTTATTTTCTCACTATTGCCTCCTCTGCCCTTCTAGTTCCATTAAAATTATGCCAAATAAAAATTTTCCAAAATTATTGCTTGATTTTTCTTTTAAAGTATTCTTCATAATATAGTTTAAGTAAAATGTAACCTTTAGAGTTCCACTTTTTTAAAAGTGTCCCTCTAAAGGTTTTCATATTCAAATAACTTTAGGAAACTCTTAATTAAACAAAGCTAAGCCAATTTATGCTAAAATTTCTTAGTGTTTTGAATATATAGCTATGCTTGATATCTCTCCCTGAATAGGTAAATGACACAGTATTTCCCAAGCTTATTTGATTGGGTTTTTTCATCTTGAGAAATTAGTGTTATATAGAGATGTCTAAAAACACAGGAATGACATGGACAATTAAGTCAATAGTGCTCCAAGATTTCCTCCATTCATAGACAAGCAAAATGGGGAGTGATTGCCTTGTAAGGCGAAATGTGGATAAAGATGTAGGGGATGGTCTTGGAAATACTGGAGGCAGGGCCCTGGAGAGGTATTGCATCAGCTCTCAGTAAAATAAGTTCACAATTACAACTATGAAACTTTATATTCCAGGCTTAATGCAGAGTGAAGCTAGTTTTTTTTCTTTGATTAATCCTTGAAAAAGGACACAGGGGATGCCTCTTTGACAACAGCGGTCAGAAGAGAGCAAAGGTAAGGAAAGAATTATTTTATTTCCTATGAAAGGTAGGTCTCAAATTGCTAAAATCCAGAATATTTTTTGATAGTCTTTCCATCCACCCTATCAGACATTCACACCAACACTGAAATTAGTTAGACAACACTTAGTATTCTGTTGATTGACAAGAATTAACTCAGGGGTTTTTTTTGTCTTTTTTTTTTTTTTTGGCCACTTCTATTGATCTTTCATTTATTTATCTTTGTTCTTTGGCCTGTGTGGGCCTCCCATCACAGTGGCCTCTCTCGCTGCAGAG
Organism: Tragulus kanchil; assembly: GCA_022376925.1. Taxonomy (NCBI): domain Eukaryota; kingdom Metazoa; phylum Chordata; class Mammalia; order Artiodactyla; family Tragulidae; genus Tragulus; species Tragulus kanchil. The sequence continues at coordinate 85,395,849 of JAIOJX010000001.1, forward strand.
CACCATCTCTGGGCACACACGCTCCAAGCTCCAGCTCGGTAGTTGGACACATCAGTCCAGCTGCTCTGTAGCACGTGGGATCTTCCCAGGCCAGGGATTGAACCGGCACCCCTCGCACTGCGAGGTAGTGTCCTTACCCTCTGGACCACCAGGGAAGCCCCCTCAGGAGTTTTTTAAATTATTATTATTGGAGCAAAATTGCTTTCCAATGTTGTGTTAGTTTCCGCTGTACAACGAAGTGAATCAGCTATATGCATATCTTGCCTCCCTCTGGAACCTCCCTCCTACCCTCCTAGTCCACCCCTCTAGGTCATCACAGACCACCAGGCTGGGCTCCCTGTGCCATAGGGTAGCTTCCCGATAGCTATCCATTTCACACATTGTAGTGTGTATATATGTTGATGCTACTCTCCCAGCTCATTCCACCCACTCCTGCCTCTCCTATGTCTACATGTCCATTCTCAGCTTATTTGATTGGGTTTTTTCATCTTGAGAAATTAGTGTTATATAGAGATGTCTAAAAACACAGGAATGACATGGACAATTAAGTCAATAGTGCTCCAAGATTTCCTCCATTCATAGACAAGCAAAATGGGGAGTGATTGCCTTGTAAGGCGAAATGTGGATAAAGATGTAGGGGATGGTCTTGGAAATACTGGAGGCAGGGCCCTGGAGAGGTATTGCATCAGCTCTCAGTAAAATAAGTTCACAATTACAACTATGAAACTTTATATTCCAGGCTTAATGCAGAGTGAAGCTAGTTTTTTTTCTTTGATTAATCCTTGAAAAAGGACACAGGGGATGCCTCTTTGACAACAGCGGTCAGAAGAGAGCAAAGGTAAGGAAAGAATTATTTTATTTCCTATGAAAGGTAGGTCTCAAATTGCTAAAATCCAGAATATTTTTTGATAGTCTTTCCATCCACCCTATCAGACATTCACACCAACACTGAAATTAGTTAGACAACACTTAGTATTCTGTTGATTGACAAGAATTAACTCAGGGGTTTTTTTTGTCTTTTTTTTTTTTTTTGGCCACTTCTATTGATCTTTCATTTATTTATCTTTGTTCTTTGGCCTGTGTGGGCCTCCCATCACAGTGGCCTCTCTCGCTGCAGAGCACCATCTCTGGGCACACACGCTCCAAGCTCCAGCTCGGTAGTTGGACACATCAGTCCAGCTGCTCTGTAGCACGTGGGATCTTCCCAGGCCAGGGATTGAACCGGCACCCCTCGCACTGCGAGGTAGTGTCCTTACCCTCTGGACCACCAGGGAAGCCCCCTCAGGAGTTTTTTAAATTATTATTATTGGAGCAAAATTGCTTTCCAATGTTGTGTTAGTTTCCGCTGTACAACGAAGTGAATCAGCTATATGCATATCTTGCCTCCCTCTGGAACCTCCCTCCTACCCTCCTAGTCCACCCCTCTAGGTCATCACAGACCACCAGGCTGGGCTCCCTGTGCCATAGGGTAGCTTCCCGATAGCTATCCATTTCACACATTGTAGTGTGTATATATGTTGATGCTACTCTCCCAGCTCATTCCACCCACTCCTGCCTCTCCTATGTCTACATGTCCATTCTCTAGACTCATCTGTGGCATCTTTCTAGATTCCATGCATGCATGTGTGCTCAGTCATTTCAGTTGTGCCTGACTCTTTGTGACGCTATGGACTACAGCACATGAGGTACCTCTGTACATAGGATTCTCCAGGCAAGAACACTCGAGTGGGTTGCCATGCCCTCCTCCATGGGACCATCCAGAGCCAGGTATAAAAACTACATCTCTTACGTCTCTCACATTGTAGGTGAGTTATTTACCTATTGAGCCAACTGGAAGCCCTTCCATATTTCACACTTATGTGTTAATATATAATGTTTATTTTTCTCTTTCTGACTTATTTCACTCTGTATGACAGACTCTAGGTTCATCTACAAATTACCTAATTTCATTTCTTTTATGGCTGAGTAATTTTTCATTGTATATATGTACCAAAGCTTCTTTATCCATTCATCTGTCCATGAAAATTTAGGTTTTTCCCATGTCCTGGCTATTGTACACAGTGCTGCAACTCAGGAATTATTAATGGCTGTATTCTATAGTAATTATGGAGACAAAACACAAACACACACACACGATCTCAATCAGTAAGATACTATAAGCATATTTTGAAAGACTCAGATGCTTTCATTCAGTGTGTGAAGAATATAGTATTAAATCAAATATATTTTAATTTAGATATAATTGACATACTATATTAGGTATGCCTTATAATGATTCAATATTCATGTATACTGCAAAATGAATACCACAATAAGTCTAGTTTATATTTGTCACCATATATGGTTACAAAATTCATTTCCTGGGCTTCCCTGGTAGCTCAGTGGTAAAGAGTTCACCTGCCAATGCAGGAGACAGAGGTTTGATCCCTGATCCAGGAATATCCCACATACCGTGGAGCAACTAAGCCCGTGAGTTACAACTATGGAGTCTGTGCCTCAGAGCCACAACCATTGAGCCCCTGTACCTCAACTACTGAAGTCCGTATGCCCTAGAGTCTGAGTTCCACAACAAGAGAACTCACCGCAACAAGAAGCCTGCTCACCTCAACTAGACAGTAGCCTTTACTCCCTGCAACTAGGGAAGAGCCTGCAGCAGCAGTGAAAACCCAGAATAGCCAAAACTAAATAAATAAATAAAATGCATTTCTAAAAAAAAATTCATTTCCCTATGATAAAACCTTTTAAGATCTATTCTCCTAGAAACTTTCAAATATACAATACAGTGCTATTAACTATAGTACCATACTTCACATTCCCATAACTTACTTGTTCTATATCTTCAAGTTTATATCTTTTTGACTCCCTTAATGTATTAACAAATATTTTAATATTTCACACTGATACAAATAAACTATGAATTATGTGTTATAGGCAATTCGTATGAAAGGAATTTTGGAAAAGAGAAAATAACATGAATTATATCATCAAGGAAAGCTTCCTGTAGAAGATGTGTGGGAAGGAGACTGCCCACCTGGCCCCCCACAGCTCTCATCAAGTTGCCTGGCAATGAACAGGACGGGCCTGGTGGCTCCCCATCTCTCAATATGGTGTAGCTGCTCAGGGTCTCAGCTTACCGTGAACTCTCCAACTGGTATCAACAAGGACATGCAACCCCTTGAAAAGCTGATGCTCAGGTTCAGACTTTCTGTAACTTTCATCCCCTATATGGTTGTTTTCATAGTTGAGCTATAGAGATGAGAAATAACAGAAGTACACAGTCTCTCTACTGAAGCATAAACCCTAATGTGTCCTACCATGCCAGGCTCAAGTATTTCTTGCTGTGGGATGATGAGAGAGTGGGCAATTGTTTGTATTAACCTGAGATCAAGATTGCATCACGATGGAAATACAAATCGAAACTGCAATGAGATATCACCTCACACCAGTCAGAATGGCTACCATCAAAAAACCTATAGACAATAAATGCTGGAGAGGGTGTAGAGAAAAGGGTACACTCGTGCACTGTTGGAGGGAATGTAAATTGATACAGCCTCTATGGAAGACAGTATGGAGATTCCTTAAAAAACTAGTAACAGAGAGAGCCACCATATGACCCAGCAATCCCACTACTAGGCATATACCCTGAGGAAATCAAAATTGAAAGAGACACATATACTCCAATGTTCACTGCAGCACTTTTTACAATAGCTAAAACATGGAAACAACCTAAATGTCCATCAACAAATGAATGGATAAAGAAGCTGTGGTACATACATACAATGGAATATTTCTCATCCGTTAAAAGGAATGCATTTGAATCAGTCCTAATGAGGTGAATGAATCCAGAATCTATTATACAGAGTGAAGTAAGTCAGAAAGAGAAGGATAAAGGGGCTTCCCTGGTGGTCCAGTGGGTGGGGACGCCGACTTGCAGTGCAAGGGGCAACAGTTCAATCCCTGGCCTGGGAGGATCCCACGTGCCGCGGAGCAGCTGAGCCGGTGTGTCCAACTGCCGAGCCGGTGCTCTGGAGTGCGTGCGCCCAGAGACAGTGCTCTGCAGCGACAGAGGCCATCGCAATGGGAGGCCCACATGGGCCAAAGAACAAAGATAGATGAAAACGGATAAATGAAAGGCCGATGGAAGTGGCCCGCCCGCCCCTTCCCTCCCCACCCCTCAAAAATAAATAAATAAATAAATAAATAAATCTTTTTAAAAAATAATAAAAAAAGAGAAGGATAAATATAGTATACTAACACAGATATATGGAATCTAGAAAGATGGTACTGATAAACATATATGCAGAGGAGCAATGGAGAAACAGACATAGAGAACAGATTTGTGGAGATTGTGGGGAGGGAGGAGTAGGTGAGAGGTACAGAAAGAGTAACATGGAAACCTATACTACCATATGTGTATGGAAAAGAGACAACCATGTGAATCTGCTTTAAGACTACGAGAACTTACACAGGGGCTATGCAACAACCTGGAGGGGTGGGAAGTGGGAGGGGTCAAAGGTATATTTATGACTGATTTGGGTTTATGTAATCACCTCACACCAGTCAGAATGGCTACCATCAAAAAACCTATAGACAATAAATGCTGGAGAGGGTGTAGAGAAAAGGGTACACTCGTGCACTGTTGGAGGGAATGTAAATTGATACAGCCTCTATGGAAGACAGTATGGAGATTCCTTAAAAAACTAGTAACAGAGAGAGCCACCATATGACCCAGCAATCCCACTACTAGGCATATACCCTGAGGAAATCAAAATTGAAAGAGACACATATACTCCAATGTTCACTGCAGCACTTTTTACAATAGCTAAAACATGGAAACAACCTAAATGTCCATCAACAAATGAATGGATAAAGAAGCTGTGGTACATACATACAATGGAATATTTCTCATCCGTTAAAAGGAATGCATTTGAATCAGTCCTAATGAGGTGAATGAATCCAGAATCTATTATACAGAGTGAAGTAAGTCAGAAAGAGAAGGATAAAGGGGCTTCCCTGGTGGTCCAGTGGGTGGGGACGCCGTCTTGCAGTGCAAGGGGCAACAGTTCAATCCCTGGCCTGGGAGGATCCCACGTGCCGCGGAGCAGCTGAGCCGGTGTGTCCAACTGCCGAGCCGGTGCTCTGGAGTGCGTGCGCCCAGAGACAGTGCTCTGCAGCGACAGAGGCCATCGCAATGGGAGGCCCACATGGGCCAAAGAACAAAGATAGATGAAAACGGATAAATGAAAGGCCGATGGAAGTGGCCCGCCCGCCCCTTCCCTCCCCACCCCTCAAAAATAAATAAATAAATAAATAAATAAATCTTTTTAAAAAATAATAAAAAAAGAGAAGGATAAATATAGTATACTAACACAGATATATGGAATCTAGAAAGATGGTACTGATAAACATATATGCAGAGGAGCAATGGAGAAACAGACATAGAGAACAGATTTGTGGAGATTGTGGGGAGGGAGGAGTAGGTGAGAGGTACAGAAAGAGTAACATGGAAACCTATACTACCATATGTGTATGGAAAAGAGACAACCATGTGAATCTGCTTTAAGACTACGAGAACTTACACAGGGGCTATGCAACAACCTGGAGGGGTGGGAAGTGGGAGGGGTCAAAGGTATATTTATGACTGATTTGGGTTTATGTATAGCAATTAGCAACAAAACTCTGTAAAAGTAAACTAAAAATAAAGGGGAAAAAAAAGATTGCATCACGATGATTCCTGCCTGTTCCCTGAACCTTTCACTCAAGAAATTTTTTTCTTTTCTCCTCACTTTTAATATTTTTATTTACAGAGTGCAGATCATATTCTCTTTAAAAAGAGCAACTGTAGGGCTTCCTTGGTGGTCCAGTGGGTAAGGATACCGCCTTGCAGTGCAAGGGGCACTGGTTTGATCCCTGGCCTGGGAAGATCCCATGTGCCGCAGAGCGGCTGGACCCATGTGTCCAATTACCGAGCCGGAGCTCTGGAGCGCATGCGCCCAGAGCCAGTGCTCTGCAACAACAGAGGCCACCGTGATGGGAGGCCCACAGGAGCCAAGGAACAAAGATGGATGAAGAAGAGACAAATGAAAGACCAATAGAAGTAGCCCACCCGCCTCCCTCCCTCCCACCCTCCCTCCCCACCCCACCCCCAATAAATCAATAAATAAATGTTTAAAAAAAAAAAAAAAGCCTAGAGAATATTTAAAAAAAAAATGGCACCCGTAATGGAAGTTTAAAGGGAAAGAACTACTCTACTGCCCAATGCCTAAGTTAACATAACCCAGGGGCATTAAAGAATAATGAATGTGGGTTGAAAGTCACTGAATTACAATCATATTCTGTGAGCATGACTTCCAAGGGCATAGGCTTAGTGCCCTCAACCCAGTTTCTTTCTAGTTCCTACTTCTTTGGGCTAAGCTAGTCTCCTCAAAGTCATAAAATCATAAAATATTAGAGTTGGAAGGGACATTAGAAGATTTCTAGCCCAAGGTCCTCATTTGGAAGATAGGAAACTCAGGTTTAGGGAAATTAAGTGACTTAAATCGGGCAGAATGGGTTCTCCTGACTCCCACCCCAGTGCTCTTTCCACACAGTGACTTACAATCAAAGAGAAACAGGTGTAAGCAGAAAAGAACCAAAAGCATGATCATGAAACACTAACTTGAAAATCACCCAGCTGTATGCAGATAGACATGGTCTTGCCAACTCTTTCATATTCTTGGAGCTTGCCCTTAAGTATATCCTAAAGAAGACATCTTAGAAATAGGAATGGTATCCACAAGAAAGGTAAAAATATATTTACTGCTTTTTCTTGTTGATTTAAATAATACTTAGGTTTTGAGGACAGTAATTCCTATCTCCCAACAGTGCACTGGATGCTAATCCTAGAAATGGTTCCTTTAGCCCTTACTTTTAGGGTAAAACTTAGAGATCAGCCACTGGAAGAAAAAAGGGTGGGGGTGGGAACTGAGCTTCCCTTGTAGCTCAGCTGGTAAAGAATCCACCTGCAATCCAGGAGACCCCGGTTCGATTCCTAAGTTGGGAAGATCCCCTGGAGAAGGGATAGGCTACCCACACCAGTATTCTTGGGCTTCCCTGGTGGCTCAGACAGTAAAGAATCTGCCTGCAGTACGAGAGACCTGGGTTTGATCCCTGGGTCAGGAAGATCCCCCTTGAGAAGGGTCACAGTTAGACATGACTGAGTGACTTTCACTTTAGCCCTTTACCTTTAGGGTAAAAATTAGGGACCAGCCACTGAAAAAAGTACTGCCTTCTCCATGACATCAGTACACATTTATCCAATTCATATGCAGTGGGAAAAACAGCAGTAGCTTTGGTGACTACTGCCCTATAGTACTAAGAAGGTGGAACAGAAATTCAGTGTTCTAAATTCTGGATCACTTACAGAAAGGAGGGAAGTATAAGATGAACTAAAAATGGGTCACTCAAGTGCTAAGAGTGACTTCTCCCCCCAAGTCTTTTCCCCTAATCTTCTATTCTGTGCCCTATTCCTCTGGAGGCAGCTGTTCTGTGTGTCTGTTCATATGTATGTGTGTTGTACCCATCTGTTCCCAACATAGCCTTGGCCTGTCTGTAACCAATCCTGCCAATCTATACAGAACACAGTGTCAGAGCCCCCAGTTTTTTAATAGAAGAATTTTGCCAACAATATTCTTTTCTGACTTAGGAACTCCTAAGCTCTTTCAGTTTTAACAGTGATCAAAGCAATACAACAACCCCCAGGGGTCGTACAAGTCTGAAAAAGCAAGTCAAAGGAATTACTTTCTACCCCACCCAATGGCCCCTGACTCCTATGCCTTTGACTAGTAAAAGTGGCTCAGGTTGTTTCTTGACTCCCTTTAGCTATTCTCCAGATAATTACCAAAAAAATATTTACTGCTTTTTCTTGTTGATTTAAATAATACTTAGGTTTTGAGGACAGTAATTCCTATCTCCCAACAGTGCACTGGATGCTAATCCTAGAAATGGTTCCTTTAGCCCTTACTTTTAGGGTAAAACTTAGAGATCAGCCACTGGAAGAAAAAAGGGTGGGGGTGGGAACTGAGCTTCCCTTGTAGCTCAGCTGGTAAAGAATCCACCTGCAATCCAGGAGACCCCGGTTCGATTCCTAAGTTGGGAAGATCCCCTGGAGAAGGGATAGGCTACCCACACCAGTATTCTTGGGCTTCCCTGGTGGCTCAGACAGTAAAGAATCTGCCTGCAGTACGAGAGACCTGGGTTTGATCCCTGGGTCAGGAAGATCCCCCTTGAGAAGGGTCACAGTTAGACATGACTGAGTGACTTTCACTTTAGCCCTTTACCTTTAGGGTAAAAATTAGGGACCAGCCACTGAAAAAAGTACTGCCTTCTCCATGACATCAGTACACATTTATCCAATTCATATGCAGTGGGAAAAACAGCAGTAGCTTTGGTGACTACTGCCCTATAGTACTAAGAAGGTGGAACAGAAATTCAGTGTTCTAAATTCTGGATCACTTACAGAAAGGAGGGAAGTATAAGATGAACTAAAAATGGGTCACTCAAGTGCTAAGAGTGACTTCTCCCCCCAAGTCTTTTCCCCTAATCTTCTATTCTGTGCCCTATTCCTCTGGAGGCAGCTGTTCTGTGTGTCTGTTCATATGTATGTGTGTTGTACCCATCTGTTCCCAACATAGCCTTGGCCTGTCTGTAACCAATCCTGCCAATCTATACAGAACACAGTGTCAGAGCCCCCAGTTTTTCAATAGAAGAATTTTGACAACAATATTCTTTTCTGACTTAGGAACTCCTAAGCTCTTTCAGTTTTAACAGTGATCAAAGCAATACAACAACCCCCAGGGGTCGTACAAGTCTGAAAAAGCAAGTCAAAGGAATTACTTTCTACCCCACCCAATGGCCCCTGACTCCTATGCCTTTGACTAGTAAAAGTGGCTCAGTTGTGCTTGACTCTTTGCAACTCCATGGACTGTAGCCCACCAGGTTCCTCAGTCCATGGAATTCTCCAGGCAAGAATGCTGGAGTGGGTAGCCTTTCCCTTCTCCAGGGGATCTTCTCAAAACAGGGATCAAACTCAGGCCTCCTGCACTGCGGGTTGATTCTTTACCACCTGAGCCACCAGGGAAGCCCAAGAATACTGGAGTGGGTAGCCAGTCCCTTCTCCAGGAGATCTTCCTGATCCAGGAATTGAACCAGGGTCTCCTGCATTTCAGGTGGATTCTTTACCAGCTGAGCTACCAGGGAAGCCTTTGGCTACAAGAGCATAAAAAGAAAGTACAGGATTTCCTAAGGTTATAGCACATTCATCTTCTGATGTGACTCTCCCAAGCACCATATGAGATGAGACTGGGCAGGCGATAGTCCATTTGACAACTGGGACTGCTAAGGCTTAGAGAAGGTGACTTATCTAAGATCACCCAGATGGCTAGTAACTGAGCTAACTGCAGGGACCCATAGTTCCTCTAAGTGCCTAACTTCCAGGGAAGCATGGCATTGATCAAAACCAAGGCCTCAAAATTCATTGATTTGTTCCAAGGCCAGACATGACATTATGTGACTACTGGGATGAAGGGAAAGGAGGACCCTGTGATCATCTCTCCTATGCTCTGCCTGCCATTTATATTAAGAACATCATCTTGGGAGAACCATTTTAATACTACTCCACAAATTGGAAAGAATTACTCACCAGAAAAAACTTTAGCTATTATCATTTATAATTGAGGAAGAAAAAGAAACTCTGCTCACCACCATGTAGCATGTTCACAGATTGTGTGGGGGCCTTTGGGAAAAGCATACCTGCTAAGCCTTGATAGAGCAGTAAACAGAAGGCTCAAACTGTGCTCTGCAATCTCTCTGTGGGATATGACCTGTAATCTTCATTATAAAGAGAGAGAACATCGGCTTTTTTTCCCTGCCTTTCAATAGGTAATTCACTCCGTGTCAAAGAGACTGTAGATAAAAATGTCCTGGGCTTTTGAAATTCACAATCTGCTGGACAATAGTCTCACAGTGCTATGAACACCAGAGTGAGAACATGAAGTCCTTGGGCCTCCCTCCACTGCCCTCTCCACTTTCCTCCTCTCCCCACTACCTCCCTGCTTCCTGCACTTGTCCCTCCATCTGCCTTCAGCCTCTCCAAGGCTGCTTTTGTGTGAATTCCCATTGTTTTCACAAAGAGGGTCCCAGTGACACTCACAAACAATGACTAGTGTCATAGATGAAACCTCGGGCACTTTGCTCTGCTGAACTCCTACTTGAAAAATGTGGTGATTAAAAAAAAAAAAAAATCTCCTGTCTGCTAAATTTTCATCAAGGGAATAAGATGCAAAATCATGTTCTTTTGCACAGAAATATTACTAGCCTGTGGGTGTCAACAGAGGAAACCTGCTGCATCCCACAGTGATGGAGTGCAAACCTCCCTCCTCATCACTAAAGAACAAGCTGCCCGGCAAATCCCCAGTCACCTCCCCCTATTTGTTTGCTGGGTTTTTATTTGGGATGTTTGTTCTGGAGCTGTGGGTAAAAGAGAACAAGTTGAGTTAGCTACCATCTTTCACCACAAAGTTAATCTGACTCAGAGAAATGACCAAATCTGGAGTGACCTCAACCCTCCTAACACAAATAACACTTCCTCAGCATCCAGTTACTTTGCATCATTAAACAACCCTGCCTCCCTCCTTCCTTTTGAAGAATAAACAGTATCTGGTGTCAGACACTGGCTGTCCCCGCCTCAACATAGAACACCAAATGCCCCAATGCTTCAGCTCCTTCAGGTCGGCTCAACACTCACAGAAGGTACCCAACAAAGAAAGTGTCTCAAAGAAAGAGCTGCATAGTACTCTTGAAATCAAGTATTTTCCAAACAAAACTCAAACTCAATGATTGAGGTATGGGGTTATTCTCTTCCTGAATTAGGTAAGGTGGGAAAGACAAAAATTCATGAGACACATTATATCTGCTCCCTCGCCACACAGGTAATGCGAGTAGGTCGGCTGTGCTGTGTGAAGTTGCTTCAGTCGTGTCTGACTCTGCGACCCCATGGACTGCAGCCCACCAGGCTCCTCTGTCCATGGGATTTTCCAGGCAAGAATACTGGAGTGGATTGTCATGCCCTTCTCCAGGCGATCTTCCTGACCTAGGGATCAAACCCGGGTCTCCTGCATTGCAGCCAGATTCTTTACCATCTTTACCATTTCTCAAAACATTTTGCACCTGCTCAGAAACACCTAGAACAACTATTCAACCATATATACCATGGACCCTCCAAACTGTAACTTCTGCATTTAAACAACTGTTCCAGGTCATTTTCATGCCCACGCAAGTCTGAGAACCACTGCTCTGAACTATGGAGAGACCGGCACCAATCCAGGGATTCCGCCTATGGCTGATAAACTAGTTTTAGGCATAAATCACAGAAGAGAGAAGAATTTTGAAAGCAAAGCCAATTCTCTATGCTTTCTCCTTAACTTCTTTTAATATTTAAAACATGACATGGTAAATCAACACTGTGAAAAAAAATTCAACTAAGTAAATTTTAAAGATCTTACTGGCTTTATTCAACAATTTATGAATCAGGTAACATCTAATCTGAGCAAACAGGAAGGCAGGAGCTCCTTGATGATGTGCATAGCCTCCCATCTATCTATGGGTAGCATCAGAATCATCTATAAATAATTTAAATTTAAATGTGGGTTGAGGCTAGGTTACTTGTAGTTCCAAAAGCTCTCCAGGTGATTCTAATGTATAACTTTAGTTGAGAAAAACACCCAAAATAATTGCCTCCAAAAATTGAAATATAGATTCCTCTTCCTCATTTAACTCTAATACATGTATTAGAGTTTACAATACTTATAAACATTCATCAGGAAGCCATAGGAAGAAATATGGCTGAGTACAGGGAGCATCATGGAATTCATTTAGTAAATGGAGGACAAGGCAGGCAAGAGGCACTGGACATCCGCAACAGTAAGATAAGATTGAGGGACCAGGATTCAAAGGGACCGTGGAAAGCAAGGAAGGGATGGAGTTCTGCAAGACAAAGGGAGTCAAGCAATATTTCATTGCAAGAACCAAAACAGCAACCTCAGCTCTGGAACTTAACTACAAGGAATGGCAATTAAGTCAGAGGCCAGGTATCAAAGCCAGGCACACAGGAAAGGCACTGTGCATACTTTGGGCTTCTTAAATTTTCTCTAGATGCAAGATTGGCTCTAGAAGGCAGGAAATGGAGTTGGGAATGTGGTAGCAGGTAGGAAGGTTTTCAAGCAACCCAGATATGAGTGTGGAGAGCATGAAAAGAGGAAGCAGGCAAATCATCAAACTTTCAAAAGCGTTGATGATTCAAAGCACTTGGTAGAAAAAAGCATGTGCTGAGAAACTCTGGTAGTATGTCTTTAGTTCAAGGTGAATGAGTAAGCACACAGATTACTTGAGGATCATATCTTAGTATGCCTTCATTGTTTTGATTCTAAATATCACAAAGCACTTTCTGGTCTAGTCTGAGCTTCCTATAGGAAATTTGTTTCTCATAAATCCTATTTATTTTCCTAAGTAAGTCTCTGGTTCTAGTTTTTTTTTTTTCTTCTCATTTGCCTTTTTAGCCTAAGCTTAATTTGTTGTTATAGTTAATCAGGATCCGTTTCATTAATATCTTATTATGTATACATTTATTCTTGAAATAAATCATGCACCAGTATCTAAAAACTTTTACTCAAAATGCTGCATAATGTTTCCTTTTCAAAATAGTAGACATTGAGATAATTAGCTCTGAGAAAAGCTTTCAGAATTTTATGATTTTGGACAGAATGTGGAGTAGCACACTTTCAGGGCTATTTCATGTTTATTTCACAGAGCATGTGACCACATAAGAGCTATTTTCTGATTAACTGGCCAGTTGAGTCAACCAAACCAAGATGGTGTCATATGAGCAACTCTGTGGATACAGTGTTTAAACTCTGAGTATGTAACGGGAATTTTTCCCTCAAGAAATAATCAATTCAGTTGTTCTAATTCTATACCCAAAAGCATCATGAATATAATTACTTGTGTAAATAGCCTCCAACTGTGTGGATTAGAGACACTAGACCTTTTTGGTAAAGATATCTAACATGAAATTCTCATTGAATGAAACTCTTTTTACTAACTCAAAACCTCATACATAGCTATGTATTAAACTCAATAAAGTTAGATGAATCTTTTAATACATTAGATAATTCCAGTGAATCCACTCTGGGAAATATATGTTAAAACCCAGGTTCCCCATTAACCACTAAATATACCCATTTCTCCTTCTTTTTTGATTTTTTGCCCTCTCTTATACTTCATTTTGGGCTTCTCTGGTGACTCAGATAGTAAAGAATCTGCCTGCAATGTGGGAGACCAGGGTTGGGAAGTTCCCTTGCAGAAGGGAAGGGCTACTCACTCCAGTATTCTTGCCTGGAGATTTCCATGGCCTGTCCATAGGGTTGCAAAGAGTCGGACATGACTGACTGACTTTCACATCCTTCTTCCTCTGTTTTCTGATTTATCTCCTAACTCTAATAATCTAGAATTCTTTTTCATTTCCCAAACGACATTTCTGGGTAGAACCCACAGAACACTCTCATTCATCAGTTCATGCAGTTAATCAGCAAACATTTACAGCATACCTTCTATGTATCAGGCCTTTTTAAAATATTGAGATATGGCTGATGTACCTTATATTTACAACATACTGATTCACATTTTTTAAATTTATACTCTATGGTTATTATAAATATTGGCTATCTTCCCTAGGATGTACAATACATCCTTGTAGCTTATTTCTTTTATATATAATAGTTTGTACCTCTTAATCCCCTATCTTTCCCCTCCTCCCTTCCCTCTCCACACTGGTAACTATCAGTTTGTTCTCTATATCTGTGGGTCTGTTTTTGTTTTTTATATTCACTTCACTAATTTATTATATTTTTTAGATTCCACATATAAATGATATCATATAGTACTTGATGTCTTGATGAGACAGAGTATTTCTCTGTCTCACATTTCACTCCAAGTCCATCCATGTTGCTGCAAATGGCAAAACTTTATTCGTTTTTATGGCTGAGTAGTAGTCCATTTTGCATGCCCAGTCACTCAGTCATGTCTGACTCTCTACAACCCTATGGACTGTAGCCCTCCAGGCTCTTCTGTTCATGGGATTTCCCAGGCAAGAATACTGGAGCAGGTTGCCATTTCCTCCTCCAGGGGATCTTCCCAACCCAGGGATCAAACCCATGACTCATGTGTCTCCCTAGTCTGTACAAGAATGAGTCACATGAAGATTTAATACTGGGATCGTACTACCAGTGAATCCACTCTGGGAAATATATGTTAAAACCCAGTTTCCCCTTAACCACTAAATATACCCATTTCTCCTTCTTTTGATTTTTGCCCTCTTATACTTCATTTTTACCTTCTCTGGTGACTCAGATAGTAAAGAATCTGCCTGCAATGTGGGAGACCAGGGTTGGGAAGTTCCCTTGCAGAAGGGAAGGGCTACTCACTCCAGTATTCTTGCCTGGAGATTTCCATGGCCTGTCCATAGGGTTGCAAAGAGTCGGACATGACTGACTGACTTTCACATCCTTCTTCCTCTGTTTTCTGATTTATCTCCTAACTCTAATAATCTAGAATTCTTTTTCATTTCCCAAACGACATTTCTGGGTAGAACCCACAGAACACTCTCATTCATCAGTTCATGCAGTTAATCAGCAAACATTTACAGCATACCTTCTATGTATCAGGCCTTTTTAAAATATTGAGATATGGCTGATGTACCTTATATTTACAACATACTGATTCACATTTTTAAAAGTTATACTCTATGGTTATTATAAATATTGGCTATCTTCCCTAGGATGTACAATACATCCTTGTAGCTTATTTCTTTTATATATAATAGTTTGTACCTCTTAATCCCCTATCTTTCCCCTCCTCCCTTCCCTCTCCACACTGGTAACTATCAGTTTGTTCTCTATATCTGTGGGTCTGTTTTTGTTTTTTATATTCACTTCACTAATTTATTATATTTTTTAGATTCCACATATAAATGATATCATATAGTACTTGATGTCTTGATGAGACAGAGTATTTCTCTGTCTCACATTTCCCTCCAAGTCCATCCATGTTGCTGCAAATGGCAAAACTTTATTCGTTTTTATGGCTGAGTAGTAGTCCATTTTGCATGCCCAGTCACTCAGTCATGTCTGACTCTCTACAACCCTATGGACTGTAGCCCTCCAGGCTCTTCTGTTCATGGGATTTCCCAGGCAAGAATACTGGAGCAGGTTGCCATTTCCTCCTCCAGGGGATCTTCCCAACCCAGGGATCAAACCCATGACTCATGTGTCTCCCTAGTCTGTACAAGAATGAGTCACATGAAGATTTAATACTGGGATCGATCATTTAACATCATCAGTACATGTGCATGTACAAGCACTTTTTTCTTGTTTATGCTTCTATTCCTCTGCTTCTTTCTCTGACACACTTTGACTTCTTCCTAACTGCCTGAACTAGGATTATTTCTTTTGTTGCTGTTGCTTTGATCCCTATTTTTTTTCAGAGAATACACTATTCTTTTGATGAACATCCAACCAGAAATAATTCAGGAACAACCACAAGCCCAGACTCCTGCCCCTCTATTATGTAGTCTCTCTCATGTAAAGAATAAACAATTCTATGGCATTAAATAAGGAAAAAGAAACAAATGACAAAGGAGGAATTTTCAAAATAGTCATGAAAAAGGACAGAAGCCTACAATGGAACTCCCATTAGGATTTCTCAGCAGAAGCTCTGTAGGCCAGGAGAAAGTGTGTGACATATTTGACCTATAAAAGATTAAAACTGTCAGCCAAGAATACTCTATCCAACAAACTTACCTCTCAGATCTGAAGGAAAAATAAAGGCTTTCCCAAACAAACAAAAGCTGAAGTAGTTTATCACCACTTGTCTTACCTTAGAAAAATGTTGAAAGGAACTCTCCTACCTGGGGGAAAAAAAAAAACAAAAGCACACAAAAGTTTGAGTAAGTTGGTAGAATCAGAAACTTGCAAGTCTACAGCAGAATAGGTTATTAAGCATTTAATTATAGCATAAAAGGTAAAGAGAAAAAGCAGTAAAAATAATGTTAGCTACCTTAATTTTGTTACAAACTCGTAACATAAAACCCTGGAGAAGGAAATAGCAACCTACTCCAGTATTCTTGCCTGGAGAATTCTATGGACAGAGGAGCTTTGTGACCTCTGGTCACCTCTGGACAGAGGAGCTTTACTGTGGTAGGGTCCATCCATGGGGTCACAAAGAGTTGGACACGACTGAGCACTCACACACATAACATAAAAAGGGATACTTTGGGGACTTCCCTGGTGGCCCAGTGGTTGAGACTCTTGTGTTCCCAATGCAGGGGGCCCAGGTTCAATCCCTGGTCAGGGAACTAGATCCCACATGCCACAACTAAGACCCAGTGCAGCCAAATAATTTAAAAAATGAAAGTGTTCTAAAAAAAAAAAAGATACACTTTGAGACCTTGTTTTTTTCTGCTCTTCTATGTTTATCATTTCTAGATTTCTACCTTCAAGCTGATTTTTTCTCTCATATGGTCTATTCTATTTCCAGTGGTTTCTAACACAGTCTTAATTTCATTTATTGAATTCTTTTAAGAGTTTAGAACCTTGCTCTACTCTTTTTTAAAAAAAAAATTTGGGGCTTCCCCTGGTGGTCCAGTGGGTAAGGACACCGCCTTGCAGTGCAAGGGGCGCCGGTTCGAGTCCTGGCCTGGGAAGATCCCACGTGCCGCGGAGCGGCTGGACTGATGTGTCCAATCACCGAGCCGGAGCTCTGGAGCGCATGCGCCCAGAGCCGGTGCTCTGCAACTACAGACGCCACCGCGATGGGAGGCCCACAGGAGCCAAAGAACGAAGACAAATGAAAACAGAGAAATGAAAGACCAATAGAAGTGGCCCATCCACTCCCCTCCCTCCCCAACCCAAGCCCCGCCCAAAGTAAATAAATAAATAAATCTTTAAAAAAAAAAAATTTGGCCTCTTTTATTGGTTTTTTATTTATTTTTATCCAGCTTTATTCTTTGGCCTGTGTGGGCCTCCCATTACAGTGGCCTCTCTGCAGAGCACCTTTGAGAAAGGGGTTAGAATAAGCAGTAAAAATAATTAAGCATTTAATTATAGCATAAAAGGTAAAGAAAAGCAGTAAAAATAATGTTAGCTACCTTAATTTTGTTACAAACTCGTAACATAAAACCCTGGAGAAGGAAATAGCAACCTACTCCAGTATTCTTGCCTGGAGAATTCTATGGACAGAGGAGCTTTGTGACCTCTGGTCACCTCTGGACAGAGGAGCTTTACTGTGGTAGGGTCCATCCATGGGGTCACAAAGAGTTGGACACGACTGAGCACTCACACACATAACATAAAAAGGGATACTTTGGGGACTTCCCTGGTGGCCCAGTGGTTGAGACTCTTGTGTTCCCAATGCAGGGGGCCCAGGTTCAATCCCTGGTCAGGGAACTAGATCCCACATGCCACAACTAAGACCCAGTGCAGCCAAATAATTTAAAAAATGAAAGTGTTCTAAAAAAAAAAAAGATACACTTTGAGACCTTGTTTTTTTCTGCTCTTCTATGTTTATCATTTCTAGATTTCTACCTTCAAGCTGATTTTTTCTCTCATATGGTCTATTCTATTTCCAGTGGTTTCTAACACAGTCTTAATTTCATTTATTGAATTCTTTTAAGAGTTTAGAACCTTGCTCTACTCTTTTTTAAAAAAAAATTTGGGGCTTCCCCTGGTGGTCCAGTGGGTAAGGACACCGCCTTGCAGTGCAAGGGGCGCCGGTTCGAGTCCTGGCCTGGGAAGATCCCACGTGCCGCGGAGCGGCTGGACTGATGTGTCCAATCACCGAGCCGGAGCTCTGGAGCGCATGCGCCCAGAGCCGGTGCTCTGCAACTACAGACGCCACCGCGATGGGAGGCCCACAGGAGCCAAAGAACGAAGACAAATGAAAACAGAGAAATGAAAGACCAATAGAAGTGGCCCATCCACTCCCCTCCCTCCCCAACCCAAGCCCCGCCCAAAGTAAATAAATAAATAAATCTTTAAAAAAAAAAAATTTGGCCTCTTTTATTGGTTTTTTATTTATTTTTATCCAGCTTTATTCTTTGGCCTGTGTGGGCCTCCCATTACAGTGGCCTCTCTCGTTGCAGAGCACCAGCTCTGGGTGCATGCACTCCAGAGTGCTAGCTCACAATTGGACACACCAGTCCAGCCGCTCCACAGCCATGTGGGATCTTCCTGGGCTGGGGATCAAACCAGTGCCCCTTGCACTGGAAGGCGGACTCTTTACCCACTGGACCACCAGGGACGCTCAATTTTGTTCTTTCATATGGTCTATTCTATTTCCAGTGATTTCTAATGCAGTCTTCATTTCATTTATTGAATTTTTCAGCTTCAGAATTTCTGTTTGCTTATTTTTACAACTTCCATCTCTTTGGTAAACTATTCTTCTGGTTCCTTAGTTTTATATCTGAGCTCATTGAACTTCCTTTCTGAATTTCTTCTAGTTCATTGAGTTTCATCATGACAACTATTTGGAACTTTCTTTCAGATCACCATATTCAGTGACTTTGAGTTTAGGTTGTGGAGCATCATTATTTTCTTTTGGTGACACCATGTTACTGACGGCTTTTCCTGATGCTTGATGAGTCCTTCTCCTCCCTATGCATCTGAAATAGCAAACACCTTTCTTCTTCAGGTAAAGCTTTTTTTTTTTTTTTTTTTCCAAACTTCTAAGGATTCAACAGGTTAGCGATTAGAGACTTTTCTTTAGTTTTTCTGTAGGTGGTGATATAACACAAGTTTGGGGTTTCTTTTACCTGAGCCTTTGGCTGAATTTGAGAATCAGTACTTCCCACCCTCTAAAATGTCTGCTACCAGTGTCTCCTGGGGCCTTCCTTGTTGCTGTTTGTGCTTCTGGAGTCGAGCCTGGCCTGGGAAGATCCCACGTGCCGCGGAGCGGCTGGACTGATGTGTCCAATCACCGAGCCGGAGCTCTGGAGCGCATGCGCCCAGAGCCGGTGCTCTGCAACTACAGACGCCACCGCGATGGGAGGCCCACAGGAGCCAAAGAACGAAGACAAATGAAAACAGAGAAATGAAAGACCAATAGAAGTGGCCCATCCACTCCCCTCCCTCCCCAACCCAAGCCCCGCCCAAAGTAAATAAATAAATAAATCTTTAAAAAAAAAAAATTTGGCCTCTTTTATTGGTTTTTTATTTATTTTTATCCAGCTTTATTCTTTGGCCTGTGTGGGCCTCCCATTACAGTGGCCTCTCTCGTTGCAGAGCACCAGCTCTGGGTGCATGCACTCCAGAGTGCTAGCTCAAAATTGGACACACCAGTCCAGCCGCTCCACAGCCATGTGGGATCTTCCTGGGCTGGGGATCAAACCAGTGCCCCTTGCACTGGAAGGCGGACTCTTTACCCACTGGACCACCAGGGACGCTCAATTTTGTTCTTTCATATGGTCTATTCTATTTCCAGTGATTTCTAATGCAGTCTTCATTTCATTTATTGAATTTTTCAGCTTCAGAATTTCTGTTTGCTTATTTTTACAACTTCCATCTCTTTGGTAAACTATTCTTCTGGTTCCTTAGTTTTATATCTGAGCTCATTGAACTTCCTTTCTGAATTTCTTCTAGTTCATTGAGTTTCATCATGACAACTATTTGGAACTTTCTTTCAGATCACCATATTCAGTGACTTTGAGTTTAGGTTGTGGAGCATCATTATTTTCTTTTGGTGACACCATGTTACTGACGGCTTTTCCTGATGCTTGATGAGTCCTTCTCCTCCCTATGCATCTGAAATAGCAAACACCTTTCTTCTTCAGGTAAAGCTTTTTTTTTTTTTTTTTTTCCAAACTTCTAAGGATTCAACAGGTTAGCGATTAGAGACTTTTCTTTAGTTTTTCTGTAGGTGGTGATATAACACAAGTTTGGGGTTTCTTTTACCTGAGCCTTTGGCTGAATTTGAGAATCAGTACTTCCCACCCTCTAAAATGTCTGCTACCAGTGTCTCCTGGGGCCTTCCTTGTTGCTGTTTGTGCTTCTGGAGTCATTGGTGCCTTGCTGCTTCCGGTGCTACTGCTGTTGCCACCTTGGAACACCAGGAGGGTGGATGCTTGCACCACACTCAGCATTGCCTGGCTCACAGACACAGTCACTGCTCTGGAGGGAGGGAGAGAATGGGAGCTATCTGGCTGGGGTCACAAGTGTGTCCACCACCTCTAGGTTTATTGGGTTCATGGGTGTCACCCCTGTAGTCAAGAAGACTGGAGTCATGGGTGCTTCCATGGCTGGAGGGATGGGGTCACAGGACCCACTGCGGTTGCTACCTGGTTCCTTGCAGCTGTGGGTGCCACTGCAGCTAGGAGGCCAGACTCATGTGCACTGCCTCTCATTCTGCTACCAAGTGCTCTGGGGCTGCAGGCTCAGTTGTCCTAGCCAGGGGGCCAGGAACACAGGCACTACTTCTGCTTTCTCCTCAGTTCTGCCTCCTCCATGTGTTTCTGCCCACCCACCTTTAGAAGTACAGATCTGTGGAACTGTCCAGCATCCTGGTCTGTTGGGCAGAGTTATGGGTGTGTTTGCTGAGTTATGGGTGTTTTACTGGTTGTAGATTGAAAGGGAGCGACAAGGGGAAAAATCACATGCCACCAGGATCCTCACAAAATAGTGTTATATGTTTCTCCTTCTCTGAGTAAACTTACAAATGTCACAGTTTTTCCTGACCCTGAAAAAAGCAATTATTCAGGGAACCCAATATGGTCACCACGTCTCTGGGAGGAGACTGTCAATAAGTCATCACTCTGGTTTCCACGTTTCTCATAGTGGGGACCTCTCAAAGAGTATATCTCATCTATTTGACTGACTTTTCACCTTTCCAGAATTGTGCTTTTATCACAGGGAGGGAATGTAAAACTTGGGCACTGCAGAGTTCCCTAAAGGAGTTCTCGCTGGTGTAGAAAGGACCTCAGGATTTTCAAAGACATCCTATGAATAAACCAATACAGATGTAACTGTGTATTTTCATCAGGGACTTTGGATTTGTAGGTTTCAAGGGGAAGTTAAGGTAAAATGTCTGCTACCAGTGTCTCCTGGGGCCTTCCTTGTTGCTGTTTGTGCTTCTGGAGTCATTGGTGCCTTGCTGCTTCCGGTGCTACTGCTGTTGCCACCTTGGAACACCAGGAGGGTGGATGCTTGCACCACACTCAGCATTGCCTGGCTCACAGACACAGTCACTGCTCTGGAGGGAGGGAGAGAATGGGAGCTATCTGGCTGGGGTCACAAGTGTGTCCACCACCTCTAGGTTTATTGGGTTCATGGGTGTCACCCCTGTAGTCAAGAAGACTGGAGTCATGGGTGCTTCCATGGCTGGAGGGATGGGGTCACAGGACCCACTGCGGTTGCTACCTGGTTCCTTGCAGCTGTGGGTGCCACTGCAGCTAGGAGGCCAGACTCATGTGCACTGCCTCTCATTCTGCTACCAAGTGCTCTGGGGCTGCAGGCTCAGTTGTCCTAGCCAGGGGGCCAGGAACACAGGCACTACTTCTGCTTTCTCCTCAGTTCTGCCTCCTCCATGTGTTTCTGCCCACCCACCTTTAGAAGTACAGATCTGTGGAACTGTCCAGCATCCTGGTCTGTTGGGCAGAGTTATGGGTGTGTTTGCTGAGTTATGGGTGTTTTACTGGTTGTAGATTGAAAGGGAGCGACAAGGGAAACATCACATGCCACCAGGATCCTCACAAAATAGTGTTATATGTTTCTCCTTCTCTGAGTAAACTTACAAATGTCACAGTTTTTCCTGACCCTGAAAAAAGCAATTATTCAGGGAACCCAATATGGTCACCACGTCTCTGGGAGGAGACTGTCAATAAGTCATCACTCTGGTTTCCACGTTTCTCATAGTGGGGACCTCTCAAAGAGTATATCTCATCTATTTGACTGACTTTTCACCTTTCCAGAATTGTGCTTTTATCACAGGGAGGGAATGTAAAACTTGGGCACTGCAGAGTTCCCTAAAGGAGTTCTCGCTGGTGTAGAAAGGACCTCAGGATTTTCAAAGACATCCTATGAATAAACCAATACAGATGTAACTGTGTATTTTCATCAGGGACTTTGGATTTGTAGGTTTCAAGGAAGTTGGTGGAAATGTTACAAGTGCTTTATTTCTCGCCCCTCAAAGTTGCTAGTTTTCTGGTACCAAAACCTTAAGCCACTGAAAACCTTAAAGTAAATATTAGACAAAGATTTGGGATTACCTGTATGTTAGCAATTTGAAGTTATTTCATAACCAATACTCACAGTTGGCCCCAAGGAACTCTAGATACAGTACTGGGACTTTTCTCCATAAAGTGTCATACAGCAGGGGCTCAAGATCCTTGTACACAGAGCTTGGCATTGTTTTAATGGCAGAGATGACATAACTGCAAGGAGTAAATCCTTTTCAAGTCAGCTCAAAGAAAGAGATCATCTACAAGCCTCTGGTCAGAAAGCACAGTCATGCTTTACCTAAGACTGGAGCTGTGAGTTGAAAACCCTACAGGAGTTGAGAGAACTGCTTTTTTGCATCTGGATAATTCTCCCTCCATGTCTGGACATACTTTCTCTATCGTACTTATGCAGAAGCCAAATGTGTTTGCCCCAATCATGGTTTTTCACCATTTCCCCCACCATTTAAGCACACAACAAAGACTGGATTCAATCCCCCTGTACTAAATATCAATATAAACCTTCAGGAAAAGAAACTCAGTTTTGCCAGCTTGAATCAGGTACTAACCCAAACGCTTGTGATCAGGGAGGCTTCACTACCTCCTCAGTAGGAGCTGGGAGAGATTTCAAAGAGGTGTAGGCAGCCATGAAAATTGATTGGTAAAGCCATGATTGTTTCTTCTCCTTGGCTCATGCACTACCAATATGGTCACCACGTCTCTGGGAGGAGACTGTCAATAAGTCATCACTCTGGTTTCCACGTTTCTCATAGTGGGGACCTCTCAAAGAGTATATCTCATCTATTTGACTGACTTTTCACCTTTCCAGAATTGTGCTTTTATCACAGGGAGGGAATGTAAAACTTGGGCACTGCAGAGTTCCCTAAAGGAGTTCTCGCTGGTGTAGAAAGGACCTCAGGATTTTCAAAGACATCCTATGAATAAACCAATACAGATGTAACTGTGTATTTTCATCAGGGACTTTGGATTTGTAGGTTTCAAGGAAGTTGGTGGAAATGTTACAAGTGCTTTATTTCTCGCCCCTCAAAGTTGCTAGTTTTCTGGTACCAAAACCTTAAGCCACTGAAAACCTTAAAGTAAATATTAGACAAAGATTTGGGATTACCTGTATGTTAGCAATTTGAAGTTATTTCATAACCAATACTCACAGTTGGCCCCAAGGAACTCTAGATACAGTACTGGGACTTTTCTCCATAAAGTGTCATACAGCAGGGGCTCAAGATCCTTGTACACAGAGCTTGGCATTGTTTTAATGGCAGAGATGACATAACTGCAAGGAGTAAATCCTTTTCAAGTCAGCTCAAAGAAAGAGATCATCTACAAGCCTCTGGTCAGAAAGCACAGTCATGCTTTACCTAAGACTGGAGCTGTGAGTTGAAAACCCTACAGGAGTTGAGAGAACTGCTTTTTTGCATCTGGATAATTCTCCCTCCATGTCTGGACATACTTTCTCTATCGTACTTATGCAGAAGCCAAATGTGTTTGCCCCAATCATGGTTTTTCACCATTTCCCCCACCATTTAAGCACACAACAAAGACTGGATTCAATCCCCCTGTACTAAATATCAATATAAACCTTCAGGAAAAGAAACTCAGTTTTGCCAGCTTGAATCAGGTACTAACCCAAACGCTTGTGATCAGGGAGGCTTCACTACCTCCTCAGTAGGAGCTGGGAGAGATTTCAAAGAGGTGTAGGCAGCCATGAAAATTGATTGGTAAAGCCATGATTGTTTCTTCTCCTTGATTACTAGTCTCAATGCCACCTGGTACCCCCACAACCAAAATGAACTGCTAGCAGCTGCTTCAGAGCACAAGGCTCTTTCTCAAATGCTCTTTGTTTTTGCTTCCACCTGGAATGCTCCCCATTTTTCACCAGCACCTCCTGCATCTCCCACTCACTTCTCTTGCCTCACTAACTCCATCTTTCAGGTGAATACTCTGGATGTATCATATATCCTATGTGGTCCCATCTTAAACTGCATTCATCCTACTTACAAGAATTACAGGTGCCTGTCCCCACAATATGTATAAACTCCAAGAAGGCAGAGATGGCACCCTTGTTCATTACTAGATGTTCAGTGCTTGACAGAGTACTGGCAAAAGTAGGAGACAGTGATGCTCATTAAATAGGTGACTAGTTCAAGCTGTAAGACTCAGAGTGTGCTGTCATTGAGGAAACTGCCTGCCCAAATATCTTATGACTAAATGCTGTAATCCTTTAGGTTTGAGTCATACACAATACCACTTCCTTTTTTGAGATTGTTTTTATATCTGTCAAATAATTTTAAGTGCTTGAAGTTTATAAGATTGCCTTCAGATGAGTTGAGTGTTTCACTCTCACCATTCTGGTTGAAGTTCAGTTGAATTTATTTATTCATTTTTATTTTTGGCTATTCTGGGTTTTCACTGCTGCTGCAGGCTCTTCTATAGTTGTGGGGAGTTGAGGCTACTCTCTAGTTGAAGTGAACAGGCTTCTTGTTGCGGTGACTTCTCCTGTTGTGGAACTCAGGCTCTAGGGCACACAGGCTTCAGTAGTTGTCGCACATGGGCTCAATCGTTGCAGCTCCAAGGCTCAGAGCACAGTCTCCATAGTTATGGCTCACGGGCTTAGTAGCTAGCTCCACAGCATGTGGGATCTTACCGGATCAGGGATTGAACCCATGTCTCCTGCATTGGCAGGTGAACTCTTTACCACTGAGCTACCAGGGAAGCCCCAATTGAATTTATATATGAGAGTTTTAAAAGAAATTTTTTATTTTCTGTATTTTATTTGTCTCAGAGATATTTATGGTTAACTTCAAGTGGTGGTGACCCCAGAATTATGATCCTGAAATACCTGTGGATCCTTGGTGCAGGATTTTGCAAGTAGGGTTGGGCACAGGTTGGTTCTCTGGGCAGGTCAGCATGCTTAAAGGCATTTGGCTTCAACACCCTTTAAATATAAAAATAAATAAACTTAACATCAGTTTTATCTGTTCTCACTGAGTACTCAGACATAAAATCTTTTGTTTTCTGAAAACCCTAAAGAGACAACTTGGGATTCACCTTAATCATGCATCACTGAGTCCTAAGAAAGAGAAAAATTTGGCAACACATCATGTAGAGAAAGGGGGATTCAGCTGGTCTTTTCTGCCTTTTCTATTGAGATCTGGAAGTAAGGAGGGCCCTGTTTTGTGTTACAAGGTCAGAATCTAGAGCCTCAGCAAGAGCTGAAATATGCAGCAGCCCTCTGAGCTTTCTGTCATCCAGCATTCACAATGCCTTGGCTTTGAAGCTAACAATGGAAAGCTAGAGTTAGATTTTTCAAACTGTGCCTTGTATAAATTTGCTAGGTGACTGAAGGCTATTTTGAAAGTACATTTAACCTTTGGGTACTCTTGTGAAAGTACAGTTTTTAAAAATATTTAGTTCGCTTGGTGAATATACCTTCTGAAATAACTGACTTTCTTTTCCCATTTTAAGTAACAACATAATTTTTAAGCAGTATCAATGTGTTTGTTGTAAAGCATATTCTCTCTATAGTGGAAAGTAAGCTTTGATCATGTCTTTCCATAGAGGAAGAAACATTCTGAATGACATTTCAGGTGACGTCTCCTGTTGTGGAACTCAGGCTCTAGGGCACACAGGCTTCAGTAGTTGTCGCACATGGGCTCAATCGTTGCAGCTCCAAGGCTCAGAGCACAGTCTCCATAGTTATGGCTCACGGGCTTAGTAGCTAGCTCCACAGCATGTGGGATCTTACCGGATCAGGGATTGAACCCATGTCTCCTGCATTGGCAGGTGAACTCTTTACCACTGAGCTACCGGGGAAGCCCCAATTGAATTTATATATGAGAGTTTTAAAAGAAATTTTTTATTTTCTGTATTTTATTTGTCTCAGAGATATTTATGGTTAACTTCAAGTGGTGGTGACCCCAGAATTATGATCCTGAAATACCTGTGGATCCTTGGTGCAGGATTTTGCAAGTAGGGTTGGGCACAGGTTGGTTCTCTGGGCAGGTCAGCATGCTTAAAGGCATTTGGCTTCAACACCCTTTAAATATAAAAATAAATAAACTTAACATCAGTTTTATCTGTTCTCACTGAGTACTCAGACATAAAATCTTTTGTTTTCTGAAAACCCTAAAGAGACAACTTGGGATTCACCTTAATCATGCATCACTGAGTCCTAAGAAAGAGAAAAATTTGGCAACACATCATGTAGAGAAAGGGGGATTCAGCTGGTCTTTTCTGCCTTTTCTATTGAGATCTGGAAGTAAGGAGGGCCCTGTTTTGTGTTACAAGGTCAGAATCTAGAGCCTCAGCAAGAGCTGAAATATGCAGCAGCCCTCTGAGCTTTCTGTCATCCAGCATTCACAATGCCTTGGCTTTGAAGCTAACAATGGAAAGCTAGAGTTAGATTTTTCAAACTGTGCCTTGTATAAATTTGCTAGGTGACTGAAGGCTATTTTGAAAGTACATTTAACCTTTGGGTACTCTTGTGAAAGTACAGTTTTTAAAAATATTTAGTTCGCTTGGTGAATATACCTTCTGAAATAACTGACTTTCTTTTCCCATTTTAAGTAACAACATAATTTTTAAGCAGTATCAATGTGTTTGTTGTAAAGCATATTCTCTCTATAGTGGAAAGTAAGCTTTGATCATGTCTTTCCATAGAGGAAGAAACATTTTTGTTTGACTTGACCAGAAGGAACAGTTTATGACCATTTCTCTAGCATTTGTTTAATCAGTCATATTTTTGATATCTCTTCCTACTTAATAACTACAAGTTACAAACTATATGCATGGTTTTTTCTGTAACATTACAACAAAATCATGGATATCTTTTCTGCCAATCTTCAGGTTCTCAGAAATAGTGGCTCTGTAAATAGTTGTAGGAGGTAGAGCTCAAAGTCTTCCTACTCTGACGTCTTCTATTTATTTTAAGTTACAGAATCTTGATTAAATGTTAACATCCCCATAATATATGAAGTGATAATGACTTTGATATCTAAGACTTCTACAGTGCTCAATATATGTGAAATATTGAGCACTGTAGAAGTCTTAGATCTGCTCTAAGTACTTTAAATTAACTCATTTAACAGTACCACACAGAAACCCCTTTTATAGATGAGGAAACCAAAGCTTACTGAGGCCCAAGGACTCATAACTAGTGAGCCAGGTGGAGTCCAGATTTAAATCGAGGCAGTCTGACTCTAGAGGTTCTGTGTGCTTCTAATTACTTTGTTTTATACAGAGAGATCTACATTAGCATTTCTCAGATAGGGGTGATTCTGCTCCTCACCAGAGGACATGTGGCAAGATCTGGAGACACTTTTGGTTGTCACACCTGAGAAGGGGGGGTCACACTACTGGTATCTCATACGTAGAGACCAAGGATGCTGTTGCTAAACAGCCTACAAAACACAGGACATGCTACCACAACAAGGAATTATCTGAAACAAAATTCAGTAGTGCCAACATTGAGAAACCCTGATAAATAGATCAATCAATCGATCAATAGATGATAGTAAATCAATGATAGATGGATACAGATAGATGATATAGATTGACAGATGACAGGATTTAGAGTTACTGAAATTGATATATAAACTTGCCTCCTAAGATTCAATTTTTCAAGTTAAAAAATAATTTAAATTAAGACTACAAATCCCTATCTTCTCACAAGGAAAGGACAGGGTCCCAGTCGAGGTGGTTAACTGTGATGAAGAGTGACCACCCTCTGTGGATGCTGGGGTATCCTGCCTTTGGCATGTCAAGGACTGAGGAGCATGCAGGTCATCCTCTTCATTACATCCAGACCTGACTGGTGAGCAAGTGTCTGCTTATGAATAAGGCTGGAACCCCTCCGAAAGATGGGACTTCCCTGGTGGTGCAGTGGTTAAAACGCTGTGCTTCCAATACCAGGGGCACGGGTTCAACCCTTGGTCAAGGAACTAAGATCCCACATGCTGCGTGATGCAGCCAATAAATACATTAAAAAAAAAAGAATTGCAGAGAAAGAGATGGAGGTTCCCCCGTTGCTCATGCAAAATTTCTTGAACTCTGCCTGGATTACATCATCAGGAGTAGAAGCTGGCTTTGCCAAGTTAAATGAGAACTCATGATATCATTCTCCTGGGCTTTCCTTCTAGCAACTTAAGTAAAAGGAACCCTTCAAATACCTCCTCTACAGGGACCTAGCTCTGCATGTGTGACAAGTGCCTGTTTTCTTCTTCTACTGTGGAAGAAAAAATACCTAATCTGTGACAGGGCGCACTCTAGTCAAAATAGTAGTTTTTCTCCAATTCACATTTCAGAAAGAAAGAGCATCTTTTTTCTGAGCTTTTCTGAAACATCACTATCATCCCACCCTCAGGAAAAAAAAAAAAAACCCCATTACTGTTTGATGGGGCCTTCAACTCACTAAAGGAGTTTTCTAGACTCTTATCGGAATTTTAGATAAATTTCTACTAGTCAGTTCAGTTCAGTGGCTCAGTTGTGTCCAACTCTTTGCCACCCCATGGACTGCAGCACGCCAGGCTTCCCTGTCCTTCATAATCTCTCAGAGCTTGCTCAAACTCATGTCCATTGAGTTGGTGATTCCATCCAACCATCTGGTCCTCTGTTATCCCTTTCTCCCTCTGTCTTCTATTTTTCCTAGCAACAAGGCCTTTTCCAGTGAGTCAGCTCTTTGCATCAGGTGGCCAAAGGATTGGAGCTTCGGCTTCAGCATCAGTCCTTCCAATGAATATTCAGGGTTGATCTCCCTTAGGATTGACTGGTTTGATCTCCTACTAGTCAGTTCAGCAAATAAAAATGATTTGAATCTTCAACATACTTCTATCTTTACCACATTCTTCTTCAGACGCAGGAGACCTTTGTCACCTGCATGTGTCAGATGCTATGTGACCCCATAAGATTTAAGTTTGCATCATCATTGTCATTGTATCACACAACCGACCCTTTCAGAATAGCTCTATGTCATCAAGAATATTCTTTCCTTTGACACTGGCTATGTTACTATTTTCTAGAGCCAATCTCCAGTTGAATTCCAATCATGGCACATTTTACAACAAGCACATGGCTTGGAATTCAATGATTGTCTCTCTACTGGGTCTATTCTTGAGTCGGGGATCTTCTCCACCACTGACTAGACCCTATGACAAGCTGTAGAGATTGTTCAATCACAGCATTGGTTTCTGCTCCCACAGTAGGCTTTACTCAGGAGAACTCTTGCCACATGAAGGGTTTCACCTCAAGGGAACATTCTGTTCCTTAAAAAGTTCTCAAAAAGAAGGATACTGGGGCAAGAGCTCACATTTTCTAAGATATGATTACATTGATAAGATTTCTTATGCCCATGTTTATCCAAGCCATCTGACTGATATGTACTCGAACACTTTTTCCAGCAACAGTTAAGTCATTAGTGAGTATTTGAGAAACAGTTCTTTGGCTAGTCTTTCAGAAAAGAACTGATGCCTAATTCTCTCTCTGACTTCTAACCACTGAGCCATTTGTTTCAAGGTTGTCAGCTGAGTGAATGTGCAAAACGTTCCATTTGGAGAGGTCAAGGCTAAAACAGAATTCACTCTCAAATTTACTTGGCTCTAGTGTAGAATTATCTGCTCCCATTTTTCTTAACTCCTGCCAGTAAAAGCAATATATATATATATATATATATATTCTGCTTCATCTTAGCTATATTCAGAAGATTGGTAAATTAAGAATTTATCCAATCTAGCTGACACTAAGCACAGAATCAGCCAGAACAATGCCTCACACAGTAGGTGCTTAATTAGTATATGATATTGAAACAACTTACTGAGTGACCACAAATGTGGTGACAGACATAACATCAGGCACCCAGCCCCAAAGTGTGCCATCTGCTGCTTAGGCACTCTGTTCTTACACATAGGTTTATTTTTACATGTGCACATTTTATGTAAAAAATGTTTTATTCTATAATTTTAATATCCAGCCAACTGTGCATAATGTTTAGTGACATCCTATTAACAAAGAAGCGCTTTTAGAAGAACCAAAGAGAAGTAACAATTGCTGCTTTTCTCCTCAGCACCTGACACAAGGTTTCTTGGCAAAAGAGGACTTAGATAACAGCTCTTGCTTACTTCCAGGGCCCACAGACTGAGTTTCAGGAGGCAAGTATCTTTGACTGTAGCCTTATCCTCAAAACAATGGTTAGAATGGCCTTAAGTGTGGTGGAAATGAGGCATCAGCATGGGTGACATAAACTGACAGACTCTGCTCAGCCTAAAACCGTTTCTACTTCCGATTGGCTGCTTATGGCCTGAATACTGCCTATCAGAGGCTTTCCCTTTATGTTAAGTATCGCCCTGGCCTCTAGAACTGGTAATAAATTTGCCTCTAGATGGAAGAACTGAGGGTCAGCCATACCTAACCAGGCAAGAATACTGGAGTGGGTTGCCATTTTCTTCTACAGGGAATCTTCCTGACCCAGGAATCTAACCTGGGTCTCTTGCACTGTAGGCAGGAGCTTCCCTGAGCTACGAGGGAAGCCACCAGTACCCAACCACGAGGTGCCAACTCCAATCAGTAATCCCTACTAGCAACAGGAAGCAGGAATGGCTTAAGACCAATGGAAGTCTCTTGGAATATGGAAAGAGCCCTGAAGAAAGGGTTGGGGGAGGGAGAAGTGCGGAGGCCCTGGGGCTTTGTATAACGTGTTTTCAATTATATTTTATTAATAGAAGGTTAAGATTGAAAATATAAGCTTTGCAGTGGATAGTCTTGGGCTGAAATCTCAGCTCCACCACTTACTAGCTATGTGAACATATGCAACTCAATATTTCTAACCTTGTTTCTTCATCTATAAAATAGAGATATATGATAATACCACCTGAATCAGTTTCCTGAGGCTGTCATAAAAAATAATCACAAAGTTGGTGGCTTAAAAAAACCAAAATGTATTCTCTCACAGTTGTGGAATCCAGAAGGCCCAAATCAAAATGTAGGCACAATTGGTTCCTTGTGGAGGTCAAAATCATGTCAGGAGGCACTTCTATAATTTTAATATCCAGCCAACTGTGCATAATGTTTAGTGACATCCTATTAACAAAGAAGCGCTTTTAGAAGAACCAAAGAGAAGTAACAATTGCTGCTTTTCTCCTCAGCACCTGACACAAGGTTTCTTGGCAAAAGAGGACTTAGATAACAGCTCTTGCTTACTTCCAGGGCCCACAGACTGAGTTTCAGGAGGCAAGTATCTTTGACTGTAGCCTTATCCTCAAAACAATGGTTAGAATGGCCTTAAGTGTGGTGGAAATGAGGCATCAGCATGGGTGACATAAACTGACAGACTCTGCTCAGCCTAAAACCGTTTCTACTTCCGATTGGCTGCTTATGGCCTGAATACTGCCTATCAGAGGCTTTCCCTTTATGTTAAGTATCGCCCTGGCCTCTAGAACTGGTAATAAATTTGCCTCTAGATGGAAGAACTGAGGGTCAGCCATACCTAACCAGGCAAGAATACTGGAGTGGGTTGCCATTTTCTTCTACAGGGAATCTTCCTGACCCAGGAATCTAACCTGGGTCTCTTGCACTGTAGGCAGGAGCTTCCCTGAGCTACGAGGGAAGCCACCAGTACCCAACCACGAGGTGCCAACTCCAATCAGTAATCCCTACTAGCAACAGGAAGCAGGAATGGCTTAAGACCAATGGAAGTCTCTTGGAATATGGAAAGAGCCCTGAAGAAAGGGTTGGGGAGGGAGGAGTGCGGAGGCCCTGGGGCTTTGTATAACGTGTTTTCAATTATATTTTATTAATAGAAGGTTAAGATTGAAAATATAAGCTTTGCAGTGGATAGTCTTGGGCTGAAATCTCAGCTCCACCACTTACTAGCTATGTGAACATATGCAACTCAATATTTCTAACCTTGTTTCTTCATCTATAAAATAGAGATATATGATAATACCACCTGAATCAGTTTCCTGAGGCTGTCATAAAAAATAATCACAAAGTTGGTGGCTTAAAAAAACCAAAATGTATTCTCTCACAGTTGTGGAATCCAGAAGGCCCAAATCAAAATGTAGGCACAATTGGTTCCTTGTGGAGGCTCAGAGGGAGAATCCATTCCATGCCTCTTACCTAGCTTCAGGCAGGTACACACAAACCTTGATGTTCCCTGACTTGGGCTACTTAACTCCAACTTCTGCCTGTCTGCACATTCCCGCCTTCTCTGTGTCTCAAAATCTCCTTTTCCTCCTTCCTCTTAACATGGAGGCGA
Organism: Tragulus kanchil; assembly: GCA_022376925.1. Classification (NCBI taxonomy): domain Eukaryota; kingdom Metazoa; phylum Chordata; class Mammalia; order Artiodactyla; family Tragulidae; genus Tragulus; species Tragulus kanchil. The sequence goes on from JAIOJX010000001.1 coordinate 85,428,407, forward strand.
GTCATTGGATTTAGGGCCCACCCTAATACTGGAGGGTCTTCCCTGGTGACTCAGATGGTAAACAATCTGCCTGCAATGCAGGAGACCTGAGTTCAATTCCAGGGTCAGGAAGATCCCCTGGAGAAGGGAGTGGCTTCCCACTCAAGTATTCTTGCCTGGAGAATTTCATGGACAGAGGAGCCTGGAGATCTATAGCTTATTGGGTCACAAAGAGTTGGACACAAATGAGCAACTAACACTTTCATTTCTTTGTAATATAGGGTGATTAAAGATCCCCAAATGAAATTAGCATACTGCCCAGGAACAGTAAGAACTCAGTAAATGATCACTATGATTAAAACATGTAAGTCCCCCTTACTTACAAGCTTATATAGGAACAAAGAAAGTCCTTCTCTACAGAGATGCATGAAGGCATGATTACTATCTTTTGAGTGTTCGTATGCCAACATTTTGGTGTCTATTCTCACAGTATTTGTTAAATGGATTCATATTTGCTGACCTAGTGCTTGGTTCTAAGATGCCTTACAAATATTATTCATTCTATAATATCTAATAAGTGTAAAAACAGTGATAAAGTCAAAGGTGATAGTACGGAAACTTGAAAGATGACTAGGAATCCTAAAATAGAGATTATATAAAAAAGAAAGATGAGGGCTTCAGACAATATGGTGTAGACTATCTCTCTGTTCTCCCTACTAAAAACAAATATGAACTCTAAAAATAACTCAAGACACAAGCAAAGAAATTTGAAAGATGGAAGATGGATCGCAAGACTGGAGAAACATGAAAGTGGTACAGCATCTTTGAACCACCATTCAACTGAAGAAGACCAGGAAGGCCACCAAGACTGGGCACTTTCTGACTCCCAACCTATTAAGAGAAAGGGAAGCCCAGATAGACTCACCCCTTCCTGAGATAGTGTATGTGTACCTGGCAGAACCAGGAAGGTGACTCAATTGTGAGTCCTACTGACAACAAATTATTTACTAGGGCAAGCACGCTTATATTCTTACCCTGCTTGATGTTCATCTCCCCACCTAGAGATGCCACACAGCTTCAGGGCCCTGGTAAGGAAGGTCACACCAAAAGTGCCAACTGTGGAAGCATTCTCTTTCCCCATTGGACCTGAGGCTCCCCTCGTCCACTCAGAGACACTGTGTGTGTATGTGTGCACACGTGCATGTGTGCAGATAGAGGGGGAAGGATGGGAGATTAGCAAGTGGATCATGCCACAATAAGTGTGTAGCCTGGGTTGTGCTTCCACAGACAGGCAGGGAGACTTCAATAAGATGCACCCAGTCCAGGACACCTATTCATCCCTGCAGGCCTAAGATTCTCCCTGCCCCCACTCAGAGACACTCAGAAAAACTCTCAAAACAAGCACCTAGCTAGGGAGGCACTCTTCATCCCCCCACAGGTGGGAGGAGCCTGCTGAAACAAGCAATAGGAAACACCATTCAACCCTGAAGCAGGAGACTCTTCCCCCATGTATAAGATCCACACAGTCAGTCCTGGGCAAACTTATTTGGCTCCCTTATACAACACTAGCAAAGATCATTGGAAGCCCCAGTGGCCTGAGATAAACCAAGTGGACAAAAATAGGACCACAAAGGCTCTGAAAAGGTATATTGTCATTGGAACCACAGTGCCAAAATTAGGTCAGGACCTGCAAAGTGACTACCTGCTAAAATTAATGGGGCCCAAATTCTCCCACTGTAATAGTCAAAATGTCCAATATAAAATTGAAAATCATATCACATCAGGAACTAGGAAAATCACAATCTGAAGGAAAAAAAGACATTTAACTGTTGTTAGCACTGAAATAACATCAGATGTTGGAATTATCTCAGAAAGATTCAACAATGACAAATTATATTGAAAGATGTGAAAAACAATTTTTTAAAATCTCAGCAAAGAAACAGAAGGTATAAAAAACCAAATGGAAATAAAGATGTAAAAATTTCTGCATCAGAAATAAAAACTCACTGAACGGACTCAATAGTGCAGTGGAGATGACAGAAGATAGAATCAGTGATCTAGAGGACAGATCAACAGAATTAATATTTAGATAATTTCAAACTACATATCTGGTAAGGACTTGTATTTAGGAAAAAAAAATCCTCAAAATTCAACAGTAAAGAAACAATCCAATCAGGATATAGGCAAAAAACACAAACAGGCAATTCGCCAAAGAGGATATTTAGATGGAAAATAAACACATGGAAAAATATTCAGTGTCATTAGCTATTAGAGAAATGCAAATTAAAGCCACAATGAGATATCACTACACACCTATCAGAATTAAAAGAAAAATATTGATATTTGATGAATGGAATATTAATATTAAAACAAAATGTTGACAGAATGTGGAGAAACTGGATCACTTAGACACTGTTGGTAGAAACGTAGAAAGGTACCGCCATTCTGTACATTGGTTTGGCAGTTTCTTAAATTAAACACGAAACTACCATGTGAAGCAGCAATTGCACTCATAACATGAAAACTGAAATTCACACAAAAACCTTACACAAATGTAATAGTCCAAAACTGGAAAATAACCCAAATATCCTTCAACAGGTAAATGATTAACCAAGCGGCAATCCATTTGTATCATTGAATACCACTCAGCAATAAAAAAGAAACAGACTATCAACCAACATAACTTTGATGAGTCTCTAGAGAATTATGCTAAGTGAAAAAAAAAGTCAATCTGAAATGGTTACATATTGTATTATTCTAGTTATAAAATATTTTGAAAAGATAAATTTTTTGAAATGGAGAACAAATTAGTGGTTACCATGGAGTCAGATGAAGGGAGGTAAAGTGGTAGATATAATTATAAAAGGGCAACAGGATGGACTCCTGCAGTGATGAAAATGTTCTTGGAGTGTTTCAGTGTCAGTATCTTGGCTTTACTATTGTACTCAGTTTTGCAAGATACTACAATTTGGAGAAACTGAACAAAAAGTACACAAATTCATTCTTGTACTATTTCTTACAACTGCATGTACATGTACAACTATCTCAAAATTAAAAGTTTAAATAAAAGGAGAAGCAAGATGGTGACCATGGCACAAGCAAATAGAATGAATTATTTCTCCAAGGCAAGAGCAAATCCTGTGACAGAGTATGAAAAGTGCCTGTGCAGTCCATTGCAAACCACAAGAGAGAAGGAGACAAAATTGACCAAATCTAGAAAGCTTTTTGACAAACCTAGACAGCACATTACAAAGCAGAGACATTGCTTTACCAATAAAGGTCCATATAGTGAAAGCTATGGTTTTTCCAGTAGTCATGTATGGATGGTGAGAGTTGGACCATAGAGAAGACTGAGTGTCAAAGAATTGATTCCTTCTAACTATGTCGCTGGAGAAGACTCTCGAGAATCCCTTGGACAGCAAGGCGATCAAGACAGTCAATCATAAGGAAATCAACCCTGAATATTCATTGGAAGAACTGATGCTGAAGTTGAAGGTCCAATACTTTGGCCACCTGATGCAAAGAACCAACTCACTGGACAAGACCCTGATGCTGGGAAAGATTGAGGGCAGGAGGAGAAAGCGGCAACAGAGGATGAGACGGTTGGATGGCATCACAGATTCAACGGACATGAGTTTGAGCAAACTCTGGGAGATGATGAAGGACAGAGTAGCCTGGTGTGCTGCAGTACATGGGGTTGTAGAGAGTTAGACATGATTTAGTGAATGCACAAGAAAGTTTTTTCTTATAGAGAGCTTACTTGCATCACTGTGGGCACATGATGGCTTTGATGGTAGTTAAAGCCAGGGTTCGGTTTTGGAATTTGGAGACTTACCTCAGGAAACTTTGGCCTTCAACCTTAAATGGTTCCATAGAGTCAGGGCCTCATGGAGCCCAGGAAGAATGAGGTTACCAACCTCAGTGGGTGTTCCATGTCAATGGAACAAGAAAAGTTGCCTGAGAGAATAAATTCCAGCTGTTTTTTAAAAAGTGACCCAATTTATAGGTTAGAAGGACTACATCAATGGAAATGCTTCCAAGAACTTCAAACATAAACCTATGTGATTTACTCACTTCAGATCAACACACAATTGATCATAGGCGCAGTCTTCCCACTACTTGCTCACTCATAAGGAGAGCAGTCATTCCATTTCATAGATTTAGAGACATGATCCTCTCAAAGATTTACTTCTATATCAAAGCAAACCACAAGCTGTCAATCTTGACAATTCTCAAATTCTCCAAGTTTGGTTTAGCACTCAAGGGAGTCAACTGGCTGTGGAGAGAGAAAGTGAGAGCCTTTCTTAGGGGAGAAAGGGCCCTAAATGACAACAGAGCTTTCCAGAATGAAAACCCATAGTTGGAACATGGTTTGGGCTCAATCCAGGCCTCTACTAATGTGGGGCTGCAGCAACAGAACCCTGAATTCCTGACATAGTAGCTACCTTTGCCCTCAAACCACTAGTGAGTATTCTCCAACTCTGTGGCATAGTTATCCCAGACATCACTGAAAAAGGAGAAATCTACAAAATTTTGTTGGGCTGAACAGAAAGGCTTCTGGCAATGGGAGACCTGGCCCTTTGAAGAAAAGAAAAATGCATTGAACATTTCTCTGTCATCTCACAGGAACTCTGAGGGGGATTTTGGAGTCCTGCTTGATATTAGGAGCTAAAAAGAGGACAAAATCTTTCTCCACCCTGAATCTGGTGGTGTAGGCCTCCTCGGTGCCAAATGACACAAAAGCTCTCTTCCTTGACTTTAAAAATATGCTCTCCCACTGATATGAGATTCAATATGTGCAGTTAGGTCACATATTTCTTTTAGAACTTGTGGAAATGGCTGTGATGTCACTGATACTAACTGTGTCAGGCAGTGTTTTCTAAAGACACTTTGAGGAAAAAATATCCAATGCCAAATAAGTTGGTGAAATGCTGCATCATCGACTTTTTGAATAGAAATTAAAGTCTGGAAGAGGTGCATTGTTAAGAATCCTGGGTAAATTTGTTTAACTTGGCTTGTCAAAAACTTATTTGATCACACAACCCTGTCAAGGCATATGTTTCAAAAATGAAAATCAGGACTCTGTAATTCCAGCTGTTTTTTAAAAAGTGACCCAATTTATAGGTTAGAAGGACTACATCAATGGAAATGCTTCCAAGAACTTCAAACATAAACCTATGTGATTTACTCACTTCAGATCAACACACAATTGATCATAGGCGCAGTCTTCCCACTACTTGCTCACTCATAAGGAGAGCAGTCATTCCATTTCATAGATTTAGAGACATGATCCTCTCAAAGATTTACTTCTATATCAAAGCAAACCACAAGCTGTCAATCTTGACAATTCTCAAATTCTCCAAGTTTGGTTTAGCACTCAAGGGAGTCAACTGGCTGTGGAGAGAGAAAGTGAGAGCCTTTCTTAGGGGAGAAAGGGCCCTAAATGACAACAGAGCTTTCCAGAATGAAAACCCATAGTTGGAACATGGTTTGGGCTCAATCCAGGCCTCTACTAATGTGGGGCTGCAGCAACAGAACCCTGAATTCCTGACATAGTAGCTACCTTTGCCCTCAAACCACTAGTGAGTATTCTCCAACTCTGTGGCATAGTTATCCCAGACATCACTGAAAAAGGAGAAATCTACAAAATTTTGTTGGGCTGAACAGAAAGGCTTCTGGCAATGGGAGACCTGGCCCTTTGAAGAAAAGAAAAATGCATTGAACATTTCTCTGTCATCTCACAGGAACTCTGAGGGGGATTTTGGAGTCCTGCTTGATATTAGGAGCTAAAAAGAGGACAAAATCTTTCTCCACCCTGAATCTGGTGGTGTAGGCCTCCTCGGTGCCAAATGACACAAAAGCTCTCTTCCTTGACTTTAAAAATATGCTCTCCCACTGATATGAGATTCAATATGTGCAGTTAGGTCACATATTTCTTTTAGAACTTGTGGAAATGGCTGTGATGTCACTGATACTAACTGTGTCAGGCAGTGTTTTCTAAAGACACTTTGAGGAAAAAATATCCAATGCCAAATAAGTTGGTGAAATGCTGCATCATCGACTTTTTGAATAGAAATTAAAGTCTGGAAGAGGTGCATTGTTAAGAATCCTGGGTAAATTTGTTTAACTTGGCTTGTCAAAAACTTATTTGATCACACAACCCTGTCAAGGCATATGTTTCAAAAAATGAAAAATCAGGACTCTCACCCAAACACAATATGCATGCCCAAAGTTTGTTTTAAAATGAAGATTTATTTAACTTATTAATGAGGGTATGTATTAATGCTAGCTCAAAGATGGATCTGAGAGACTAATATATACAGTCACTGAAAGAAAGTGCTGAAATGATTGCTAAATTGCTGAAATATAAAACAGCTTAATGTCTGAAAAAATACAGGTGAGAGTCTTACAAGAGGATAAAACTATTGGTATTATCTTTTCCATGGGACAGAAATTATTTGTATCTCTACTGACAGAAATCATTGGCGAATTCTACAAGTTAACTTGTAACCTTGCAGAATCTTTACCTTCATAAATAGTGAACAGTAAGTCAGACAACTGTATGTTACTCTAGAGCAGTGATTCTCAAAGTGTGCTCCCAGAACCAACAGCAGCAACATCAGGATCCTGGTAGACCTGTAATTTCTTAAGCCCCACTCCAGACCTACTGAATCAGAAACTCTGGGAAAGGATGCAGCATTCTCAGTTTAACAAGCCCTCCAGGGCACTCTAATGCTTACTGAACGTTTGAGAACCACTTACCCAGAGAATTGATCTTCAGGCAATATAAGTATGCTGCCAATATCCCAATATGAATTTGTGAAGCTATCTAGTCAAACTTTTGTCTATTTCTAAATTTTGGATAAATTTTCTTGGCCTATTTTTCAGAGTCACACTTTGCAAGGGAGTCTTTGGAACACAGATTTTAATATTCCAGTCTCTACAGCACAGGACAGGACATGAGATCAGTGTTCTTCATACTGCAGGTCATAGTACATCGTGTGCTAAATCACCTCGTTGTGTCCAACTCTTTGTGACCTTATGGACTGTAGCCCACCGGGCTCCTCTGTCCATGGGATTCTCCAGGCAAGAATACTGGAGTGGGTTGTCCTGCCTCCTCCAGGGAATCTTCCCAACCCAAGGATTGAACCTGCATCTCTTTTATCTCCTGTGTTGGCAGGTACGTTCTTTATCATTAGCACCACCCGGGAAGCCCCACAGTACATTAGTGGATTGTAAAATTAATTTAAGGAGTCATGATTCTTATTTTTTTAATGAAATGGAATGAGATGGTATAGATTATAAAACATCATAATGTACATTCAGGGTTACTATTATTTAACGGAAACATGGTTGCAGAGCCTAAACCATGGAGATCGGCTGAGCCCAATGGGGTCGAGACTCTCCAGCTCTGGGAATTTATTGACTCCTTCTTTAAGAACTGCTTTTCTGAGAAGCCGCCGGAACCCAGAGCGGGAAGCCGCGGGAACACGGAGCGGGAAGCTGCGGGAACCCGGAGCGGGAAGCCGCAGTGCCGCAGAAGCGCCGCGGCGTAGATGCTAGTATGTGAACTACTATCACGGAACACCATAGAAAACCAGACATAGAGCCTACCCCCCCTGACCAATCATCAAACCAAGGATCCTCGGAGCGGAAGCCCTGATTCCAAGACCCCACACTATCAAAGAACATACAACACTAGAGATTATTCATCTGTAAACAAGACCTAACACCATCCAAGACACAAACCACTGAACCCTTCTACAAGGACAGAAACCCAAAGGAAGGGAGAATTCAACCAAGAAGCCTGGTGGGGGGAAAAGAACTCCACACACACACAGACACACACAAAGAAACAAAAATTAACCTAATAATGAAACGTCAGAGAAACACTGCACAAACGAAGGACCAAGCTAGAGAAACACTGCTTCAAATGACAGAGGAGGAGACAGACAAATTATCTGAAAGAGAATTCAGAAAAGCTATACTAATGAGGATGCAAAACACTGAAAACAGAATATTAGAGGAAATTAGTGCTTTGAGAAGAGACATGCAAAAAATGAAAAATAAGCAAATAGAGACTACCAACTCAATTGCTGAACTCAAAAATACTATAGAAGGTCTCAACAGTAGAGTATCAGAGACTGAAGAATGGATAAGTGAGCTGGAAGACAGAATGGTGGAAATAAGTGCTGAAGAACACAACAAAGCCCAAAGAATTAAAAGAACTGAGGATAGCCTCAGGGACCTTTGGGACAATATCAAACGCACCAACATTAGAATTATAGGAGTTCCAGAAAAAGAAGAGGGGAAGAAAGGCTATGAAAAAATTCTTGAAGAGGTTATAGTTGAAAACTTCCCCAACATGGGAAAGGAAATAGTCAACCAAGTCCAAGAAGCACAAAGAGTTCCATACAGGAGAAACCCCAGAAGAAACACACCAAGGCACATTCTAATCAAACTAACGCAGACTAAATATAGACAGATTAATAAAAGCAGCTAGGAGCAAACAACAAACCACATATAAAGGAAACCCCATGCGTCTAACTGCAGATCTCTCAACAGAAACCCTGCAGGCCAGAAGAGAATGGCAAGACACATTTAAACGGCTAAAAGAGAATAACCTCCAACCAAGAATTCTCTACCCAGCAAGAAATTCATTCAGAATTGATGGTGAAGTCAAAAGCTTCACAGACAAGCAAAAACTAAAAGAATTCTGTACCACAAAACCAGCCCTATAACAAGTGTTAAAGGGCCTGATATAGCCAATAAATAGAGTAGGAGAAGCCTTACAGATCAAACCCCAAATTTCTAAGAAGATGATAATAGGAACATTCGTATCAATAATTACTTTGAACGTAAATGAACTAAATGCTCCAAGCAAACAACACCGGCTGGCTGAATGGATCCAGAAGCAAGACCCATATATATGCTGTCTACAAGAGACCCACTTCAGACCTAGAGACACTCAAAGACTGAAAGTGAAAGGCTGGGAAAAGATATTCCATGCAAATGGAAATCAAAAGAAAGCTGGAGTAGCAATTCTCATATCAGACAAAATAGATTTTAAAGTAAAGAAGATTCTAAGAGACAAGGCAGGTCACTACATCATGATTAAGGGATCTATCCAAGAGGAAGACATAACAGTCATGAATATGCACCCAACACAGGGGCACCTCAGTACATAAGACAGGTACTTTCAGACATAAAAGAAGAAATCAACAATAACACAGTAACAGTAGGGGGCTTTAACACTCCTCTCACACCAATGGACAGATCATCCAAACAGAAAATTAATAAAGAAACACAAGCCTTAAATGCCACACTGGAAAAGATGGACCTCATCGATATCTTTAGGACGTTCCATCCAAAAGCAGAAGAATACACTTTCTTCTCAAGTGCTCATGGAACATTCTCCAGGATAGACCACATCTTGGGCCACAAATCTAACCTAAGTCAGTACAAGAAAACCGAAATTATATCAACCATCTTCTCAGACCACAACGCAATGAGACTAGAGATCAACTACTGGAAAAAAACCGCTAAAAACACAAACGCATGGAGATTAAACAACACATACCTAAAAAACCAACTGATCATTGAGGAAATCAAAGAAGAAATTAAACAATTCCTAGAAGAAAATGACAATGAACACACGACCGTGCAAAACCTATGGGATACTGCAAAAGCAGTTCTAAGAGGGAAATTTATAGCAATACAATCCCACCTCAAGAAACTAGGAAAATATGAAGCAGATGACCTACCCTCCGCTTAAAACAACTGGAGAAAGAAGAACAAAAACACCCCAAAGCCAGCAGAAGAAGGGAAATCATAAGGATCAGAGCAGAAATAAATGAGAAAGAAACGAAAGAAACAATAGTAAAGATAAATAAAACAAAAAGCTGGTTCTTTGAAAAGGTAAACAAAATTGACAAGCCACTGGCCAGACTCATCAAGAGAAAGAGAGAGAAGAACCAGATCAACACAATCAAAAATGAAAAAGGAGAGATTACAACAGATAATGCAGAAATCCAAAGGATTCTAAGAGACTATTATGAACAGCTATATGGCAACAAACTGGACAACCTGGAAGAAATGGACAGTTTCCTGGAGAAGATTAATCTCCCAAGACTGAGCCAGGAAGAAACAGAAACTTTGAACAAGCCAATCACAAGCTCAGAAATCGAATTTGTGATTAAAAATCTACCCAAAAATAAAAGCCCAGGGCCAGATGGCTTCACAGCCGAATTCTACCAAACATTTAAAGAAGAGCTAATGCCTGTCCTTCTAAAACTCTTCCAAAAATTTGCACAGGAAGGAAAACTTCCAAACACATTCTACGAGGCCACCATCACCCTGATACCCAAGCCAGGCAAAGACAACACAAAAAAGGAAAACTATAGGCCAATTTCACTGATGAACTTAGATGCCAAGATCCTCAACAAAATCCCAGCAAACAGAATTCAACGACACATCAAAAAACTCATACATCACGATCAAGTCAGGTTCATCCCAGGCATGCAAGGCTTCTTCAACATCCACAAATCAATCCATGTGATACACCACATCAACAAACTGAGAGACAAAAACCACATGATCATCTCAATAGATGCAGAAAAAGCCCTTGACCAAGTACAACATCCATTTATGATAAAAACTCTTCAGAAAATGGGCATAGAATGAACCTATCTCAACATAATAAAAGCCATCTATGAGAAGCCTACAGCGAACATTATCCTCAACGGTGAAAAACTGAAAGCATTTCCTCTAAGATCAGGAACAAGACAGGGGTGTCCACTTTCACCACTGCTATTCAACATAGTCCTGGAAGTCCTAACAACAGTAATAAGAGAAGAGAAAGAAATCAAAGGAATCCAGATTGGAAAGGAAGAAGTCAAGCTCTCTCTTTTTGCAGACGACATGATATTATACATAGAAAATCCTAAAGACACGGTTACAAAGCTACTAGAGCTAATCAATGAATTCAGCAAAGTCGCAGGATACAAAGTCAACACACAGAAATCACTGGCATTCCTATACACAAACAATGAAAAATCAGGAAATGAAATCAAAGAGGCAATCCCCTTCACCATTGCAACCAAAAGAATCAAATATCTAGGAATAAACCTACCCAAAGAAACCAAAGAACTGTACACAGAAAATTACAAGACACTCATGAAAGAAATTAAAGAAGACTTAAACAGATGGAGAGATATTCCATGTTCCTGGGTCGGAAGAATCAATATTGTGAAAATGACCATACTACCAAATATCATCTACAGATTCAATGCAATACCTATCCAACTACCATTGACATTTTTCACAGAACTAGACCAAATAATAACACAGTTCATATGGAAACAGAAAAGACCTCGAATAGCCAAAGCAATCCTCAGGAAGAAGAATGGAGATGGGGGGATCAGCCTCCCTAACTTCAGACTCTACCACAAAGCAACAGTCATCAAGACAGTATGGTACTGGCACAAAAAAAAGAACTATAGATCAATGGAACAAGATAGAGAACCCAGAGATAAACCCACGCACCTATGGGTACCTTATTTTTGACAAAGGAGGAGAAACTATAAAATGGGATAAAGACAGCCTCTTCAACAAGTGGTGCTGGGAGAATTGGACAGCTACATGCAAAAAAATAAAATTGGAACATTCCCTGACACCATACACGAAGATCAACTCAAAATGGATTAAAGACCTCAATGTAAGACCAGAAACCATCAAACTCTTAGAGGAGAATATAAGCAAAACCCTCAAGGACATCAATCAAAGCAAGATCTTCTCTGACCCACCAACTAAAATAGCAGAACTGAAAAGAAAAATGAGCATATGGGACCTCATGAAACTTAAAAGCTTTTGTACAGCAAAAGAAATTACAAAAAAGCTCAACAGACACCCCACAGAGTGGGAGAAAATCATAGCAAATGAAACAACAGACAAAGAATTAATCTCCAAAATCTACAAGCAACTCAGACAACTCAGCACAGGGAAAACGAACAACCCAATCAAAAAATGGGAGAAAGATCTAAAGAGACACCTCTCCAAAGAGGACATACAGATGGCCCAAAAACACATGAAACAATGCTCAACCTCGCTTATTATTAGAGAAATGCAAATTAAAACCACAATAAGATACCACCCCACACCTGTCAGAATGACCATCATCAACAAATCGACAGACAACAAATGCTGGAGGGGGTGCGGACCAAAGGGAACCCTCTTGCATTGCTGGTGAGAATGTAAACTGATACAACCTCTATAGAAGACAATATGGAGATTCCTTAAAAAACTAAAAATAGAAGCACCCTATAACCAGCAATCCCACTCTTAGGCCTATATCCTGATGAAATCAAAACTGAAAGAGGCACCTGTACCTCAATGTTCATTGCAGCTCTCTATACAATACCCAGAACATGGAAGCAACCTAGATGTCCATCGACGAATGAATGGATACAGAAGCCCTGGTACATATATACAATGGAATACTACTCAGCTGTTAAAAGAAATGCAGAAGACTCAGTCCTAATGAAGTGGCTAGCTCTAGAACCTATCATAAAAAGTGAAGTAAGGGCTTCCCCTGGTGGTCCAGTGGGTAAGGACACTGCCTTGCAGTGCAAGGGGCACCAGTTCGCTCCCTGGCCTGGGAGGATCCCACATACCGTGGAGCGGCTGGACCGATGTGTCCAATCACCGAGCCGGAGCTCTGGAGTGCATGCGCCCAGAGCCGGCGCTCTGCAACAGACACCACCGCGATGGGAGGCCCACAGGAGACAAAGAACAAAGACGGATGAAAATGGAGAAATGAAGGACCAACAGAAGTGGCCCGCCTGCTCCCCCTCCCCAACCCGATCCCCGCCCAAAATAAATAAAGAAATAAATTAAAAAAAAAGTGAAGTCAGTCAAAAAGAGAAGGACAAATATAGCATACTAACACACATATATGGAATCTAGTAGGACGGTCTTGATAACACATGCAGTGAACTCATGGAGAAACAGACAGAGCATAGACATTTGGACATTGTGGGGAAGAAATAGGGAGGGGGAGGCATGGAGGAGTATCACCCAAAAAATCTACAAGCAACTCAGACAACTCAGCACAGGGAAAACGAACAACCCAATCAAAAAATGGGAGAAAGATCTAAAGAGACACCTCTCCAAAGAGGACATACAGATGGCCCAAAAACACATGAAACAATGCTCAACCTCGCTTATTATTAGAGAAATGCAAATTAAAACCACAATAAGATACCACCCCACACCTGTCAGAATGACCATCATCAACAAATCGACAGACAACAAATGCTGGAGGGGGTGCGGACCAAAGGGAACCCTCTTGCATTGCTGGTGAGAATGTAAACTGATACAACCTCTATAGAAGACAATATGGAGATCCCTTAAAAAACTAAAAATAGAAGCACCCTATAACCAGCAATCCCACTCTTAGGCCTATATCCTGATGAAATCAAAACTGAAAGAGGCACCTGTACCTCAATGTTCATTGCAGCTCTCTATACAATACCCAGAACATGGAAGCAACCTAGATGTCCATCGACGAATGAATGGATACAGAAGCCCTGGTACATATATACAATGGAATACTACTCAGCTGTTAAAAGAAATGCAGAAGACTCAGTCCTAATGAAGTGGCTAGCTCTAGAACCTATCATAAAAAGTGAAGTAAGGGCTTCCCCTGGTGGTCCAGTGGGTAAGGACACTGCCTTGCAGTGCAAGGGGCACCAGTTCGCTCCCTGGCCTGGGAGGATCCCACATACCGTGGAGCGGCTGGACCGATGTGTCCAATCACCGAGCCGGAGCTCTGGAGTGCATGCGCCCAGAGCCGGCGCTCTGCAACAGACACCACCGCGATGGGAGGCCCACAGGAGACAAAGAACAAAGACGGATGAAAATGGAGAAATGAAGGACCAACAGAAGTGGCCCGCCTGCTCCCCTCCCTCCCCAACCCCCGCCCAAAATAAATAAATAAATTAATTAATTAAAAAAAAAGTGAAGTCAGTCAAAAAGAGAAGGACAAATATAGCATACTAACACACATATATGGAATCTAGTAGGACGGTCTTGATAACACATGCAGTGAACTCATGGAGAAACAGACAGAGCATAGACATTTGGACATTGTGGGGAAGAAATAGGGAGGGGGAGGCATGGAGGGAGTATCATGGAAACCTATACTGTCATGTGTGGAAAAGATAGCTATTGTCGTTGTGCTAAGGGAATAGGAGTACCTACAATCACTTAGGGCGATGGTTTGGGTAGGGGGAGTGGGTGGGGGGAGGGCCCAGGGATATGCATATGAATGATCTGGCTACATACATGTTGGTGAACAACAAAACTCTGTAAAATCTTAAAGAATTTTTTAAAAAATGGTTGCAGCTGTATGAATGAAGAGAATGTAATATGGATGGTGCTGGGATATTGTTTTATTTATTTTTTTTTTAATTGAAGGAGGACAACTGCTTTACAGAATTTTGTTGTTTTCTGCCAAACATCAACATGAATCAGCCATACATATTTGTCCCCTCCCTCTTGAACTTCTGTTTTAAATGCATTTATCACTGCAGGTTCCAATCCAAAAAAAATTATAGTAGCACAATGGTTCTCAAACTTTAACCTGCATCAGATCAGAATCCACGTGTGTGTGTGTGTGTGTGTGTGTGTAGAGAGAGAGAGAGGAGAGAGATCTCACTAGCTAGTTAGAACAAAATAAAGTGGTGAATATTTGGGTACTATTTTAGATTTATTATACATTAAGAAAATTATTTCATACTTCCAATCTGGTCAGAATTTAATTACTTGCCCAATACAGTTTCACTTCTTTGGGGAAAATACAGTAGTACTACTTTTTACTTTGGATGAAGAAAGACATACTGGTAACCTGATGCTAGCAAAACATTTCAAATACAAAAAGCCAAATGTGCCATTTTTACCGTAAGTCTGACTACTATGAGGCACATGGACTGATCACAAAATAAAGCTAACAAATCTCTTCCAAGACCCAGAGTTTAGGGAATACTGCTTGCCATATCCCTCTTGGTGAGTCATCATACATATTGACACCATACAGGCTCCAAGAAGTCATGGAGCAAAGAAATATGTTCAGTTCTGCTTAATGCAGCATTTCCTATCCTTGTATGTCTATGAGAACCTTCATTATCATTTATATTCATTGAAAATAGCTGTTAACTTTCGGGGAAAACAGTGCAAGTTACAGTACACTTTGGATTATGCAAGTTTAGAAAAATGACCTCCAAACTTTTTTTTTTTGATTTTCTTGTTTTTAACTTCATGCATGAGCTTTTTCTTAGTTATTTGTTATTTTCATCCATTTTTATTCTTTTGCCTGTGTGGGCCTCCTATCTCAGTGGCCTCTCTCATTGCTGAGCACTGGCTCTGGGCGCATGTGCTCCAGAGCTCCAGCTCGGTAATTGGACACATCGGTCCAGCCGCTCCGCAGCACATGGAATCTTCTCAGGCTAAGGATTGAACCGATGCCCCTTGCACTGCAAGGCAGTGTCCTTACCCACTGGACCACCAGGGAAGCCCCAAACTTTTAATTAATATATCTGTAAGCACTATTATACTTGTATACTATTTATATTTTACATACATTATACAATCACGGTGTACTCAAGTAATATATACACTGTGTATCACTGTGTATATATACACTGTGTATCGAAAGAGAACTTTAAGATGATGCAATATAAAATAATATTTTCAGGAACCTATTTTTTTTTAAACTTTTATTTTACTTTTAACTTTTACAGAGTTTTGTTGTTTACAGATATATATGTTCCCAGATTAGTCATATGTATATCCCCACATCCCACCCCTCCAGACCATCACACAGCACCCCTGAAGGATCTCCTTTTCTCACAGAGCAATGACTATGGCTATTTTCTTCACATATGATAGTACAGGCCTTCATGCTACTTCCTTTACACCTCCCACCCACTGTTTCATGAACCTATTTTTATTTATTCATGGTATACAAATTCTATATTAATATCAGGCAAAGTAGATTTAAAGGCGAGGAAAATTACCAGGATGAAAAAGTGACTTTATGTGTGATGCAAATGGGTCAATTCACTAAAAGACATAAGAATTCTAAATGTTTATGTACCAAACAGAACTTTAAACTACATGGGAAAAAAATCTGATAGAACTGAAAGGAGAAATGGATAAATTCACAATACAGATGAAAAAAATTCACTCCTCTTAGTACTTGATGGAACAAGTATACAGAAATTCAGCAAGGATATAAAAGAACTGAACAACAACAACAAAAGAACAAAACACACACACACACACACACAAGAACTGAAAAAAACTATCAGTCACTTGGACCTAATTGACATTTATGGAAAAATTCACTTAACAGCAAAGTGCTTTTTTCAAGCACACATAGAATGTTCACTAATACAGGTTATATTCTTGGTACTAAAATAAACCTTAACAAATTTAGAAGAATTAAGATGATGCAAGGTATGTTCTTTGATAAAAATGGAATTAAACTAGAGATTACAGAAAGACATCTCAAAAATCTCAGTACCCTTAGGAGGCCCACACGGGCCAAAGAACAAAGATGGATGAAAATAGACAAATGAAAGACCAATAGAAGTAGCCTGCCTGCTCCCCTCCCTCCCCACCCCTTCAACATAAATTAATTAATTAAAAAAAAAACTCAGTATAAGATGAAACTCCCTTAAAAAATAAAGAAATAGACATACTTCTACATAATCCAATGGTCAAAAATAAAGTCCCAGGAGAAACTAGAAAATATTTTTGAACTGAACAAAAAAATGAAAATACAACATAACAAAATTTGTGAAATGCAGCTAAAATGGTCCACAAGAGAAAGTGAAAGTTGCTCAATCGTGTCTGACTTTGTGATTCCATGACTGTAGCCTGCCAGGCTCCTCTGTTCATAGAATTCTCCAGTCAAGAATCCTGGAGTAGGTAGCCATTTCCTTTTCCAGGGAATCTTCCCAACCCAAGGATCGAACCTGGGTCTCCCACATTGCAGGTGGATCCTTTCATGTCGAAGCCACCAGGGAAACCCCCAAACAATTGACAGATTAGAGTGAAAAAGCAAGACCTATCTATGTGTTGTCTACAGTTACCTATAATGAGAAATGTATAGCATTAAATTCTTTTATTATTAAAGGAGGGTCAAGTAAATAAGTTTTAACATTAAGAAACTGGAAAAAGAAGAACAAAATTAGGTTCAACAGCTCTTCACATTTTGCTTTGGGATAACCAGTGAACATGCGTGTGGTAGAAAAGATTTTTAAGATCACTCACAGTCATTTCTACTTTGCAAGGAAATATAACAGTCAAATCCACTTAATTAGTCTCATGGGAACTTCAATACCCTGGAATAGAACCTATAAATGGTGAAGGGACCTCAGTCAACCTGTCTGCATTATGGGATCCCACTTTTTCCTCAGGAAATCACAGACACTGAGTCTGACACATAATAGCCTTCTATGCAGAGTGATAACATCAGTGTCAGTCTGAATATCAACTGTTGATAAAAGCTTAATTTCTTTCTTATTTTTTTAAAGAAAAAATTCTAATATTTTCTCCTACACTCCAGTGGAACATCTTACATACCCCTTTCAGAAATGCCCGGGATAGAGAATAACAGGGCAAGAAGACTGAGTTATGAAACAATTTTAGCTCTGAGAGGATTCTATGGAATTCACCCACAACAGACAGAATATGCTGAACATAAAGTGAAGCTATGTGAAAGGTAGCTATTTCTAAAGCTGAAATAATCCTTTGGAGAACACACTGCATTTTGTTACATTATCAAGCAATAGATTTCTGTGTCTCCTTGTATGTTGTGCTGTGACTAGCTTCTAAATACCACATTACACTGTCAGCTTGATATTTAAAAGCAGATGGCCTCACTCCACCATCATCCATTACGTTGCATTGTTTTACCAGAAATGTGACTTCTCTGGCAGCAGCCATGTTGATCCCAAAGAAAATATTTTTCACATCTTACCATGTGGATTTTTAAATATATATTTATACTAGACACAGAAGATGTAACCTTGAAACAACTGAACTTATTCAAACAGTTAATAGATTTATACATGCTGCTTCATTTTCTCAAGATGAATTCATTTAAAATATTTTTCAAAATAAAATTTAAAATCCCGTCTTTGTTGGCTTAGCTGCTTGCAGGGGAGTTGGCTCATGATGCTCTCTCATTTGTGATCATCTTCTGTTGCTAAGAGACTTGCATAAGCTTAGGGATGACTTAAGATCACTGGTAGAAAATAGACTTAGAAGCTAATCTATGAGTGGCCATTTTTATATAAAGAATCTTGGTCATTTTTATAAAAAGAATCTTACTTTCAAAGAGAAGGTATCTTCCTTTCTTTTGAGAACAGTGGGAGCTCAAGCCTGAAATTTAAGCATAATCCATCAGTATCGTGGTCAATTGGATTCAGTATTCGGGGTGACATTGACCCTGTCAGAGTGAATTATCCTTCTACATTCCAAATATTTTCCCTAATAAGGAATGGTGGTGGTGGTTTAGTCAGTAAGTCATGTCCAACTCTTGCAACCCCATGGATTGTAGCATGCCAGGTTCCTCTGTCCATGGGATTCTCCAGACAAGAATACTGGAGTAGACTGCCAGAATGAATAAATTCAAATACCTAACTATTGCTCATTTTTACACTAGGTAGCACTAGTGGTAAAGACCCCACCTGCCAAGCAAGAGGTGCCAGAGATGCAGGTTTGATCCCTGGGTCAGGAAGATTCCTTGGCGAAGGGATAGACCATGCACTCCAGTGTTTGTGGGCTTCCCTGGTGGCTCAGAGAATAAAGAATCTGCCTGCAATGTGGGAAACCTGGGTTTGTTCTGGGTTGGGAAGATCCCCTGGAGAAAGGAATGTTCTTGCCTGGAGAATTCCATGACCAGAGGAGCCTGGCGAGCTATACAGGGTCACAAAGAGTTGGACATAACTGAAGCGACTTAGCGCACACACACACAAGTATATTAGCTGTGTATTGCTGCATAATAAATTACCATATATGTTTTTAGCTTAAAACCACATACATCTATTATCTCATAGCTTCTGTGGATTACGAGTCTTAGCTGGGTCCTCTGCCTCAGAGTGCCATATGGGGTGGCCATCAAGGTGTCAGCTAGGGCTAGAGTCTCATCTCAATACTCAGCTAGGGAAGACTCCACTTCCAGGCTTACTGTATGACTGTGGACAGATTTCAGCTCCTTTTGTGCTGTTGGACTATGAATCCTCAAAGTCATTCCAGCTAAGGATGAGAAAGCTGGGGTATTTATTTACTAACTTTCCATTATCATTGGATGAAGACTGCTTCCAGAAGCATTAACTCTGGCACTTCATGCTTAGTATGTGTGAGAGCTGAGCATCTTCCTTCAACCAAAGGGGTTATAAAAAAGCCCTCTGGCTGGGTGTTCACTGTAAGCAGCCTTCAGCATGGAGAGGTGAGTGTGGAAGAAACACAGATGGGGCACCAAGAGCATGGCTACAGTCACAGCAACCAAAGAGCTATGGAGTGACCAACCAGGTCTTTTCCTGTTTTCATCAAAGGCAGTACCTCAAAACACCCACAAGGAGACAGGCAGTTCTTATTTTATGTCAGATTACATCACACATTCCTGACCATGGCAGGCAAATGGTGAGACAAAAAATGAAGATTTGAAATGTACAGGAAGCTCTGAAAGGGTCCTCAAAGAGCCTATGCCCATTCAAACAAAAGCCAACGGTTCTAAGTAGGAACAACTCTAACACTTTAACTGATTCTCACATTGGGCAGGCTCCTGGAAAGCCACTGATCATTTGACAGCATACAAAGTACCCTTGGAAGTAGTGATAGGCCACAGAATTCCCAAGGTACCATGGGAGGTTAAGACAGATCACGTGAGTCCCTAAGAAACCTAGGAGCTAGTAATGGCCTACTTTAGTCCCTCGATAAATCCCAGGAGGTAGTGCTGTGCCACATCAGCCCCAAAGGACCCTGAGGGCTGGGGAATGGCACACATCAGATCCAAGATAAAAGGATATCTGATTTTCTAATTTCAAGGCCTCTTTCACAGACAGAACACACTGGAAAAATGTAATCAGCAACAGGCACACCCTGACGGGCATTTTTGCCCAATCATTTAAATGGAAACTGACCTCAAGCTATAATAGAACTAAGATTCCCAAACAAAACTGAGCCTTCTCCAAATTTAAATTGAATCAACATTTAAGTCATTAGTAAAATACTTAATAGTTCCCCAAAGGCAGAGACTTATTTTGTTTGCCTTTGTACCTATAGTCCCATCTTTGGGATAATACACAGGTATCAAAGAAATAGACAAATGCCTGGGTTTCATTTTCCTTTAGGGCAGAAACTATCCATAGGCATGTCTTTGAAATCAAAGAAATGGGACTTAGAAAACGAACTCATGGTTGAGGGGGTAGGAGGGATGGTTGGGGACTTTGGGAAAGTCAAATACACACTACCATATTTGAAATGGATAACCAACAAAAAGCTATTGTATAGCACATGAAACTCTGCTTAATGTTATGTACCAGCCTGGATGGGAGAGAGGTTTGGGGGAGAACGGATACATGTATATGTATGGCTGAGCCCCTTCACTGTTCACCTGAAACTATCACAGCGTTGTTAATTGGCTATACTGCAATAAAAATGTTTTAGGTGTAAAAACAAAAACAAAAAGCAAAGGAATGGGATGTCTATTTTCAGATTCATATGGGAACCAAAGAGTTAAATGAAGTGAGACCAATTTGCTTACCTTGGGAAATCTCAAAGTTTTTAATATGCCAGGCTGTACTGTAAGTAACCAGATTAGGGAGATGACACATGCACCATTCCCTGAACCTGATAAACCATTAAACTGTTTTGTTTTCATAAAGCATTTCAAATCCCAAAGAATTTTGAGATGTTCTAACTCTTAAGGGCTGCTTAATCATTGAAAATCCTAAGTATAACAAACCTGAATTGTTACAGAGGGATGTCAGGGGAAGGGTGTGGCTTGAAGGACATTTTTATGTCCATTGGTGAGTAACTGTCATTTCTTCCTCTCCTCAGCCCCTGACATTCACTGCTCTCTGATTCTATGAATTTGACTATTTTAGGTATTTATATAAGTAGCATCATGTAGTAGTTGTCTTTCTATGACTGATTGCTTTTTACTTAATCTAATGTCCTCAAGGCTGTCTCATATTGTAGAATTCCCTTCCCCCTTCAAGGCTGAATAGAATTCCATTGTATATATAGACTAAATTTTCTTTATCCACAGATCTGTCAATGAGCATTTAGGTTATTTCCATCTCTTGACTACCGTAAACAGTGCTGCAATGAACATAGGGGTGCTAATATTTCTTTGAGATCCTGATTTCAGGGTACTTATCTTCCAGATAAACACCCAGGAAGTGGGATTTCTGGATCATAGGGTAGTTTTACTTTTAATTTTTGGAGGAATCTCCACAGGTTCCTCCATAACAGCTACATCATTTTCCATCCCCACTAACAGTGTGCAAGTGTTTCAATTTACCCTCAGATCACAGGGAAAAGGCCCAGGATCTGATATTTTTGACAACATCTCTGGTAACTGTTCTGTTCTAAATACACCACACCTTTCATGTGAACTAAAATTCATGCTCTTTCCCTATTGAGGAGCTCCTCAGATACTGACTGGAGCAGTATTCTCAAAATTCTAATGACCTGGTTCCCCAACACAAAATAGATCAGAAGCTATCTATGGGGTAGTGTGGGTTCCCAGGTGGCACTAGTGGTAAAGAACCCACCTGTCAATTCAGGGGATGCAGAAGACCTGGGTTGGATCCCTGGGTCAGGAAGATGCCCTGGAGAAGGAAATGGCAACCCACTACAGTATTCTTGCCTGGAGAATTCCATGGACAGAGGAGCCTGGCAGGCTACAGTCCACAGAATTGCAAAAGAGTCCGACATGACTGAAGTAACTTAGCATACATGCACTGTGTAGTGTAGAAGCAGGTTTGTTTGTTCATTTGATTTTGTTTTTAAGCTATAATGAGACTTTGTTTGCAGATTGCAGGAAATTATTTACTATTAAATGGATGGGGTTAACATAAATGCTCTATTTATTAAAGTTACAAACTTCAAAATTAGTATTTCCTCAAGTTTTTGAATTTGCCCTACAAATCTTTTTATTCTATTTATAAATCTAGTAAAGTTTAATGATCACTTACACAAATGCCTTTGACTGACTGTTGGTCCCATCTAACTCAGTACCTTTATAAATTGAATAATTCAATTTACTATTTAAGTCCTTTAAATACCTGACTAACAAATAAAACCTCCTCAGCACTTAATTCTGATGACCATAACACATTAAACTTAAAAGTATAGTGAATCTTAAAGTTCTCTTAAATGTCCAAACATGTCAGTATAATGTCCTTAAGACTAGGGGCAAAGCCTTAAGAAATTATTCCAAATGTCTTTTCGGTCTGTAAGAGTTATGTTGAAAAGGATGGAAAATGCAAAATTCAGTCAAGTTCAAAGTATTTGAAACTAAGCATTTACCTCTCAGGGGCCGGTAGTTTTACTTTTAATTTTGGAGGAATCTCCACAGGTTCCTCCATAACAGCTACATCATTTTCCATCCCCACTAACAGTGTGCAAGTGTTTCAATTTACCCTCAGATCACAGGGAAAAGGCCCAGGATCTGATATTTTTGACAACATCTCTGGTAACTGTTCTGTTCTAAATACACCACACCTTTCATGTGAACTAAAATTCATGCTCTTTCCCTATTGAGGAGCTCCTCAGATACTGACTGGAGCAGTATTCTCAAAATTCTAATGACCTGGTTCCCCAACACAAAATAGATCAGAAGCTATCTATGGGGTAGTGTGGGTTCCCAGGTGGCACTAGTGGTAAAGAACCCACCTGTCAATTCAGGGGATGCAGAAGACCTGGGTTGGATCCCTGGGTCAGGAAGATGCCCTGGAGAAGGAAATGGCAACCCACTACAGTATTCTTGCCTGGAGAATTCCATGGACAGAGGAGCCTGGCAGGCTACAGTCCACAGAATTGCAAAAGAGTCCGACATGACTGAAGTAACTTAGCATACATGCACTGTGTAGTGTAGAAGCAGGTTTGTTTGTTCATTTGATTTTGTTTTTAAGCTATAATGAGACTTTGTTTGCAGATTGCAGGAAATTATTTACTATTAAATGGATGGGGTTAACATAAATGCTCTATTTATTAAAGTTACAAACTTCAAAATTAGTATTTCCTCAAGTTTTTGAATTTGCCCTACAAATCTTTTTATTCTATTTATAAATCTAGTAAAGTTTAATGATCACTTACACAAATGCCTTTGACTGACTGTTGGTCCCATCTAACTCAGTACCTTTATAAATTGAATAATTCAATTTACTATTTAAGTCCTTTAAATACCTGACTAACAAATAAAACCTCCTCAGCACTTAATTCTGATGACCATAACACATTAAACTTAAAAGTATAGTGAATCTTAAAGTTCTCTTAAATGTCCAAACATGTCAGTATAATGTCCTTAAGACTAGGGGCAAAGCCTTAAGAAATTATTCCAAATGTCTTTTCGGTCTGTAAGAGTTATGTTGAAAAGGATGGAAAATGCAAAATTCAGTCAAGTTCAAAGTATTTGAAACTAAGCATGAAGACTTTTAAGTATCTTGAAATATTAAAATTAAAAACCCCTTTCTGTGAAAGAGCAACCTGTGGTTACAAGATTCTGTGAGTGGATGGAAGAATTTGGCAATAATTAGGCACTGTGATTCATACAGTAAAGAATCTGCCTGCTTAGGTTCAGTCCCCTGTTTGGGAAGATTCCCTGGAGAAGGGAATGGAAACCCACCCCAGTATTCTTGTCTGGAGAATTTCATGGACAGAGGAGCCTGGGGAGTGACAATCAATGGGGTTGCAAAGAGTCGAACACGACTGAGCAACTAACACACAGGCACAAACCAGGAACATGAATTTTGTAACTGTGATTATAAATTTTATCTGTCAACTTGACTGGTTCATGGGGGGGGGGGGGGGGGCGGTGCCCAAATATTTAACTAATCATTATTCCTAGGTATTTTTGTGAAGGTGTTTCTGGATAAGACTAGTATCTGAATCAGTGGTCTCACTAAAGCAGACTTCCCTCCCAATGTGGGTGGGCATTAACCAATCTTTCAAGGACCTAGATAAAAGACAAAAGCAGGGGAAAAAATCATACTTTCTCTGCCTGACTGCTGAACTGGGCCACTGGAGTTTTACTACATTCAGATTGAGACTTGCCTTAGTTCTCAGACCTTCAGATTCAAACTGAACAGATCAAATCAGTCAATTCTAAAGGTAATCAACCCTGAATATTCACTGGAAGAACTGATGCTGAAGCTGAAGCTCCAATCCTTTGGCCACCTGATGCAAAGAGAGGTCTCACTGCAAAAGACCTTGATGCTGGTAGAAATAGAAGGCAGAAGGAGAAAGGGATGACAGAGGACCAGATGGTGGGATGGAATCATCAACTCAATGGACATGAATTTGAGCAAGCTCTGGGAGATGGTAAAGGACAGGGAAGTCTGGCATGCTGCAGACCATGGGGTGGCAGAGTCAGACACAACTGAGCTGAACTGATAGCCACCACCAGCTTTCCTGGGTCTTCAGCTTGTAGGTAGCAGATTGTGGGATTTATGGATAAGGGCCAGGGTGAGGAAGGAGAGGGTGGGAGCAATGGAGAGAGTAGCATGGAGACTTATACACTACCATATGTAAAATAGCCAATGGGAACTTGCTGTATGACTCAGGGAACTCAAAATGGGCTCTGCAACAACCTCAGAGAAGTGGGAAAGGGGTGGGAGGTGGGAGGGAAGTTCAAAAGGGAGGGGACATGTATACTTACAGCTAATTCATGTTGATGCATGGTAGAAACCAACACAATATTGTAAAGCAATTATCCTTCAATTAAAAATAAATAATGGGTTTAAGAATTGAGTATATGAAGATGGCAGTGTAGAAGGACGTGCATTCATCTCTCCTGCAAGATCTCCTGAATTGTAACAAGTTCCTGAAAAACCATCAACAGGAGGAGGTTGGATCTGGTCACAAAAAAGATAACCCACATCGAAGAACGAAGGAGAAGCCACAACAAGACGGTAGGAGGGGTGCAATCGAGCTTTTAAAAGTCAAACCTCATACCCACCAGAGAGGCTGGGTGGGCCAAATACGCAAAGCCTGTTGCAAATCAAGACCTGGGAAAGGAGCAGTGATCCCCACAAGGGATTGTGCCAGACCTGCTTTAGAGGGTCCAAGTGCCCTCTTCAGCTAGAAGTGCCTTTGAGCAGTCTTCAGAAAGACGGCACTCAATTCCCTTTGAAGGTTACCATTAACCCGATCATAAAGCCACCAAGTAGGACTGGAGACTGTGTGCACCCAAGATCCGGGAGAGGGGAATAGCGATCCCACATGAGACTGAGCCAGACTCACCTCCAAGTAGTCTGACACCTCCCGCCATGGCAGGGGTCGTAGGTGGCCTGCAGCAGGGTTGGGGACACTGCGGAATTGCTTCCCATAGAGAGTGTGGGAATAAATCCTTTGTGAGAGAGACGCCATTATCCCTACTGTGTAGTTTGGCTGCTGGTCAAACTACAGGGAGCGAATTTAGCTCCACCCAGCAAAAAGGGGATCTGGATTAAGGATTAAGAAACTACCAGGGCCAGCCTGGGCAAGCCTTTTAGTGCTGGAATAGGTGGAAATAAACAAACAGTATAAGAGGCCTTCAGATCCAACCACTGCCAGAGGCACAGAAAAGACTGATAATTCCTGAATAGTCAGCAAGAGACAGAAGAGCATAAATATTCACTATTTTCACATTTTGATTAGAGCTGGACTTACTGCTGGATTTTTTAAATTTCATTTTATTTTTTATATTTTTTATCGCTTATTGTTTCTTTTCTTTTTTTCACTCATTTTTTCCCTTTTTTCCAAACCCCCTCAGCAACCACCCCCCATATTTTTTCTTTGTTTCCTCCACTGAACTCTATTGAAGCTACTGATCTATCAGTAAGACTAAATATATTCAAGTGTACATAATTTTTCTTTTTTAAACCACACATTTTATTTTGGTATATACTTCTGGTTCCACATTGGCCTTTTACGGTTCTGTGAGGGTTTTGTTTGTTTTTATTGTTTTTGCTTTGTTTTTCTATATTTTTCTATATACTTACCTGTTTTAATTTTTAAATTTTTTATATGTATTACTACTTCATCTACAACTAGTTCTTTGCTTTCTCTCATGCTCTTTTCCTACAGCAGTAAACTCTAATACATACAAATCTTTATCTCCCTGTATTTAACTTTGTGGTATTATTCTATATTTCTGTTCTATCCTCCCTTTCTCTTTTTCCCTTTTCCCACCATATTTCTTAGTCTGCTTTGTCCTCATTGCCTTATCCCCAACTGGGACACTGCTGTAGCATTATTCTCCAATTTGTGCTCTAGTTAGTTTGGTTATTAACTGGTGGATATAATTCTTGGTGTTCTCTATTCACTGTGCTAACGTATTGCACTGTATTTTTTGTTGGAATGTTTGGGTTATGTTCTTGCTGTCTATGTGTGTATAATTCAGTACGCTAGATAGCATTTGCCTGATATTTTAATTGCCATTTGTCAAAGGTATACCTTTTGTTTCTCATTTGCATATATATGTTTTAATACCATTTAATGCAATAACAAACCAGCCATGAAATCTTCATTCCCGGGTCAGGCAACAAGCCCAGGGGCTTTAGGGAGGGAGCACTGACTCCAAAACCCTACAATAGCAGAGAACACCTAACACTAGACAGCATTAAACAGCGAGAACTCCAACAAAGGCAAGCACTTGTATGCAAATCCTGACATCATCCAACCACCAGCATCACCCAGAATAAGACGCTTCATCCAAACAACAAACACTGACAGATGTAACTCAAAGTCTGAGAATAGAAAACCACAGACACTGTTAGTTAAAAAATTAATAATGACAATGAAACGGCAGAGAAATACCACACAAATGAAGGAACAATCTACAAACACACAAGTTCAAATAAACAAAGTGAAAATAGACAAATATTCTGAAAGCAAGTTCAGAAGAATGACAATAAAGATGATCCAAAACACCAAAAACAAAATTTTAGAGAAATCACAAGAATCAACTAACACACTAAATAAGGAAATACAAGAACTTAAAAAAC
The DNA here is from genome assembly GCA_022376925.1 of Tragulus kanchil. Classification (NCBI taxonomy): domain Eukaryota; kingdom Metazoa; phylum Chordata; class Mammalia; order Artiodactyla; family Tragulidae; genus Tragulus; species Tragulus kanchil. Next base: position 85,455,670 of record JAIOJX010000001.1, read on the forward strand.
AATAAACAGAAACAAATAACTTAATTGCTGAACTTAAAAGCACTGTAGAGGGAATCAAGAGCAGAGTATCTGAGACAGAAGACCGGATAAGTGAGCTGGAAGATAGAATGGTGGAAGTAACTGTGGAAGAACAGAATCAAGCTCAAAGAATGAAAAGAACAGAGGAGGGGCTTCCCTGGTGGTCCGGTTGGTAAGGACACCGCCGTGCAGTGCAAGGGGCACCGGTTCGATCCCTGGCCTGGGAGGATCCCACGTGCCACAGAGCGGCTGTACCACTGTGTCCAATTACCGAACCGGAGCTCTGGAGCGCATGCGCCCAGAGCCCATGCTCTGAGACAGCAGAGGCCACTGCGATGGGAGGCCCACACGGGCCAAAGAACAAAAGATGGATGAAAACAGATAAACGAAAGACCAATAGGAGTGGTCCAGACATCCCCCTCCCTGCCCAACCTCCCCGCCTCTGCCCGCAAAAAAACTTAAAAAAAAAAAAAAAAAAAGAGCAGAGAGGATAGCCTCAGAGACCTCTGGGATAATATCAAACACACCAATATTCTAATTATAGCGGTTCCAGAAGAAGAAGAAAAAAAGAAAGGATACGAGAAAATTTTGGAAGAAATTACAGCTGAAAATTTTCCCAACATGGGAAAAAAAAAAAGTCAATCAAGTCAAGAAATGGACAGTTTCTTGGAGGAGATTAATCTCCCAAGACTCAACCAGGAAGAAATAGAAACTATAAACAACCCAATCACAAGCTCAGAAATTGAATTTATGATCAAAAATCTACCCAAAATAAAATCCCAGGGCCAGATGGCTTCACAGGTGAATTCTATCAAACATGTAAATAAGAGCTAATGCCTGTCCTTCTAAAACTCTTCCAAAGTCTGAGAATAGAACCACAGACACTGTTAGTTAAAAATTAATAATGACAATGAAACGGCAGAGAAATACTAAAAAAATGAAGGAACAATCTACAAACACACAAGTTCAAATAAACAAAGTGAAAATAGACAAATATTCTGAAAGCAAGTTCAGAAGAATGACAATAAAGATGATCCAAAACACCAAAAACAAAATTTTAGAGAAATCACAAGAATCAACTAACACACTAAATAAGGAAATACAAGAACTTAAAAAACAATAAACAGAAACAAATAACTTAATTGCTGAACTTAAAAGCACTGTAGAGGGAATCAAGAGCAGAGTATCTGAGACAGAAGACCGGATAAGTGAGCTGGAAGATAGAATGGTGGAAGTAACTGTGGAAGAACAGAATCAAGCTCAAAGAATGAAAAGAACAGAGGAGGGGCTTCCCTGGTGGTCCGGTTGGTAAGGACACCGCCGTGCAGTGCAAGGGGCACCGGTTCGATCCCTGGCCTGGGAGGATCCCACGTGCCACAGAGCGGCTGTACCACTGTGTCCAATTACCGAACCGGAGCTCTGGAGCGCATGCGCCCAGAGCCCATGCTCTGAGACAGCAGAGGCCACTGCGATGGGAGGCCCACACGGGCCAAAGAACAAAAGATGGATGAAAACAGATAAACGAAAGACCAATAGGAGTGGTCCAGACATCCCCTCCTGCCCAACCTCCCCGCCTCTGCCCGCAAAAAAACTTAAAAAAAAAAAAAAAAAAAGAGCAGAGAGGATAGCCTCAGAGACCTCTGGGATAATATCAAACACACCAATATTCTAATTATAGCGGTTCCAGAAGAAGAAGAAAAAAAGAAAGGATACGAGAAAATTTTGGAAGAAATTACAGCTGAAAATTTTCCCAACATGGGAAAAAAAAAAAGTCAATCAAGTCAAGAAATGGACAGTTTCTTGGAGGAGATTAATCTCCCAAGACTCAACCAGGAAGAAATAGAAACTATAAACAACCCAATCACAAGCTCAGAAATTGAATTTATGATCAAAAACCTACCCCAAAATAAAATCCCAGGGCCAGATGGCTTCACAGGTGAATTCTACCAAACATTTAAAGAAGAACTAAGGCCTGTCCTTCTAAAACTCTTCCAAAAAGTTGCACAGGAAGGACCACTTCCAAACACACTCTACAAGGCCACCATCACCCTGATACCAAAGCCAGGCAAAGACAACACAAAAAAAGAAAATTATAGGCCAATTTCACTGATGAATTTAGATGCCAAAATCCACAACAAAATCCAAGCAAACAGAATTCAACAACACATCAAAAAAACATCATGATCAAGTCAGTTTCATCCCAGACATGCAAGGATTCTTCAATATCCACAAATTTATAAGAGACTATTATGAACAACTCTATGGCAACACACTGGACAACCTGGAAGAAATGGACAGTTTCTTAGAGAAGATTAATCTCCCAAGACTCAACCAGGAAGAAATAGAAACTATGAACAAGCCAATCACAAGCTCAGAAATCGACCTTGTGATCAAAAATCTACCCAAAAATAAAAGCCCAGGGCCAGATGGCTTCACAGCCGAATTCTACCAAACATTTAAAGAAGACCTAATGCCTGTCCTTCTAAAACTCTTCCAAAAAATTGCACAGGAAGGAACACTTCCAAACACATTCTACGAGGCCACCATCACCCTGATACCAAAGCCAGGCAAAGACATCACAAAAAAAGAAAATTATAGGCCAATTTCACTGATGAATCTAGACACCAAAATCCTCAACAAAATCCTAGCAAACAGAATTCAGCAACACATCAAAAAGCTCATTCATCACGATCAAGTTGGGTTCATTCCAAGCATGCAAGGATTCTTCAACATCCGCAAATCAATCAATGTGATACACCATATCAACAAACTGAGAGACAAAAATCACATGATCATCTCAATAGATGCAGAAAAAGCCTTTGACCAAGTACAGCATCCATTTATCATAAAAACTCTTCAAAAAATGGGCATAGACGGAACTTACCTTAACATAGTGAAAGCCATATATGAGAAGCCTACAGCGAACATTATCCTCAACGGTGAAAAACTGAAAGCATTCCCTCTAAGATCAGGAACAAGACAAGGGTGTCCACTTTCACCACTCTTATTCAACATAGTCCTGGAAGTTCTAGCAACAGCAATAAGAGAAGAGAAAGAAATCAAAGGAATCCAAAATCAATATACAGAAATCACTGGCATTCCTACCTACGAACAACGAAAAATCAGGAAATGAAATCAAAGAGGCAATCCCCTTCACCATCGCAACCAAAAGAATCAAATATCTAGGAATAAACCTACCCAAAGAAACACAAGAACTGTACACAGAAAATTACAAGACACTCATGAGAGACATTAAAGAAGACTTAAACAGATGGAGAAATATTCCATGTTCCTGGGTCGAAAGAATCAATATTGTGAAAATGACCATACTACCAAATGTCATCTATAGATTCAATGCAATCCCTATCAAACTTCCAATAACATTCTTCACAGAACTAGACCAACGAATAACACAGTTCATATGGAAACACAAAAGACCTCGAATAGCCAAAGCAATCCTCAGGAAGAAGAATGGAGATGGGGGGATCAGCCTCCCTAACTTCAGACTCTACTACAAAGCAACAGTCACCAACACAGTATGGTACTGGCACAAAAACAGAAATATCGACCAATGGAACAAGATCGAGAACCCAGAGATAAAGCCACGCACCTATGGGTACCTTATTTTTGACAAAGGAGGAGAAACTATAAAATGGGACAAAGACAGCCTCTTCAACGAGTGGTGATGGGAAAATTGGACAGCTACATGCAAGAAAATGAAGTTGGAACATTCCCTGACACCATACACAAAGATCAACTCAAAATGGATTAAAGACTTAAATGTAAGGCCAGAAACCATCAAACTCTTAGAGGAGAATATAGGCAAAACCCTCAAGGACATCAATCAAAGCAAGATCTTCTCTGACCCACCTACTAGAATAGTGGAACTAAAAAGACAAATGAACATGTGGGACCTCATGAAACTTAAAAGCTTTTGTACAGCTAAAGAAATTACAAAAAATCTGAACAGACAGCCCACAGAGTGGGAGAAAATCATAGCAAATGAAACAACAGACAAAGAATTAATCTCCAAAATCTATAAGCAACTCAGACAACTCAGCACTGGAAAAACGAACAACCTAATCAAAAAATGGGAAAAGGACCTAAACAGACACCTCTCCAAAGAGGACATACAGATGGCCCAAAAACACATGAAACGATGCTCAACTTCACTAATAATTAGAGAAATGCAAATCAAAACTACAATGAGATATCACCTCACACCCGTCAGAATGGCCATCATCCACAAATCGACAGACAATAAATGCTGGAGAGGCTGCGGAGAAAAGGGAACACTCCTGCATTGCTGGTGGGAGTGTAAATTGATTCAGCCTCTATGGAAGACAGTCTGGAGATTTCTTAAAAAATTAAAAATAGAAGCACCATATGACCCAGCAATCCCATTCTTAGGCTTATACCCTGACGAAATCAAAACTGAAAGAAACACCTGTACCCCAATGTTCATTGCAGCTGTCTATACAATAGCTAGAACATGGAAGGAACCTAGATGCCCATTGACGAATGAATGGATCCAAAAGCTCTGGTACATATATACAATGGAATACTACACAGCTGTAAAGAGAAATGCAGAAGAATCAACCCTAATGAGGTGGCTGGATCTAGAACGTATCATCAAAAGTGAAGTCAGTCAGAAAGAGAAGGACAAATACAGTATATTAACACATATATATGGAATCTAGTAGGATGGTGATGATGGCACATGCAGTGAAGCGACAGAAAGACAGACATGGACAGTGGACATATGGACATTGTGGGGAAGGAACAGTGGGTGAGAGGCATAAAGGAAGTAGCATGAAGGCCTGTACTATCATGTGTGAAGAAAATAGCTCTAGTCATTGCTCTGTGAGAAAAGGGGATCCTTCAGGGGTGCTGTGTGATGGTCGGGACGGGAGGGAAGGGGGGGATATACATATGACTAATCTGAGAACATACATATCTGTAAACAACAAAACTCTGTAAAAGTTAAAAGTAAAATAAAGGTTTAAAAAAAATGTGATATACCATATCAACAAATTGAGAGACAAAAACCACATTATAACCTCAATAGATGCAGAAAAAGCCTTTGACAAAATTCAACACCAATTTATGATAAAAACTCTTCAAAAAATGGGCATAGAACGATCCTATCTCAACCTAGTGAAAGCCATATATGAGAAGTCCACAGTGACCATTATCCTCAATGGTGAAAAACTGAAAGCATTCCCTCTAAGATCAGGAACAAGACAGGGGTGTCCACTTTCACCACTATTATTCAACATAGTCCCGGAAGTTCTAACAACAACAATAAGAGAAGAAAAACAAATGAAAGGAATCAAGACTGGAAAAGAAGAAGTAAAACTCTATTTGCAGACGACATGATATTACTCATAGAAAACCCCTAAGACACTACTAGAGCTAATCAACAAATTCAGCAAAGTCGTGGGATACAAAATCAATACACAGAAATCACTGGCATTCCTACCTCAAATCGACAGACAATAAATGCTGGAGAGGCTGCGGAGAAAAGGGAACACTCCTGCATTGCTGGTGGAGTGTAAATTGATACAGCCTCTATGGAAGACAGTCTGGAGATTTCTTAAAAAATTAAAAATAGAAGCACCATATGACCCAGCAATCCCATTCTTAGGCTTATACCCTGACGAAATCAAAACTGAAAGAAACACCTGTACCCCAATGTTCATTGCAGCTGTCTATACAATAGCTAGAACATGGAAGGAACCTAGATGCCCATTGACGAATGAATGGATCCAAAAGCTCTGGTACATATATACAATGGAATACTACACAGCTGTAAAGAGAAATGCAGAAGAATCAACCCTAATGAGGTGGCTGGATCTAGAACGTATCATCAAAAGTGAAGTCAGTCAGAAAGAGAAGGACAAATACAGTATATTAACACATATATATGGAATCTAGTAGGATGGTGATGATGGCACATGCAGTGAAGCGACAGAAAGACAGACATGGACAGTGGACATATGGACATTGTGGGGAAGGAACAGTGGGTGAGAGGCATAAAGGAAGTAGCATGAAGGCCTGTACTATCATGTGTGAAGAAAATAGCTCTAGTCATTGCTCTGTGAGAAAAGGGGATCCTTCAGGGGTGCTGTGTGATGGTCGGGACGGGAGGGAAGGGGGGGATATACATATGACTAATCTGAGAACATACATATCTGTAAACAACAAAACTCTGTAAAAGTTAAAAGTAAAATAAAGGTTTAAAAAAAATGTGATATACCATATCAACAAATTGAGAGACAAAAACCACATTATAACCTCAATAGATGCAGAAAAAGCCTTTGACAAAATTCAACACCAATTTATGATAAAAACTCTTCAAAAAATGGGCATAGAACGATCCTATCTCAACCTAGTGAAAGCCATATATGAGAAGTCCACAGTGACCATTATCCTCAATGGTGAAAAACTGAAAGCATTCCCTCTAAGATCAGGAACAAGACAGGGGTGTCCACTTTCACCACTATTATTCAACATAGTCCCGGAAGTTCTAACAACAACAATAAGAGAAGAAAAACAAATGAAAGGAATCAAGACTGGAAAAGAAGAAGTAAAACTCTATTTGCAGACGACATGATATTACTCATAGAAAACCCCTAAGACACTACTAGAGCTAATCAACAAATTCAGCAAAGTCGTGGGATACAAAATCAATACACAGAAATCACTGGCATTCCTACCTACGAACAACGAAAAATCAGAAAGCGAAATCAAAGAGGCAATTCCCTTCACCATTGCAACCAAAAGAATAAAATATCTAGGAATAAACCTACCCAAAGAAACCAAAGAACTGTACACAGAAAATTACAAGACACTCATGAGAGAAATTAAAGAAGACTTAAACAGATGGAGAGATAGTCCATGTTCCTGGGTCAGAAGAATCAATATTGTGAAAATGACCATACTACTAAATATCATCTACAGATTCAATGCAATCCCTATCAAACTACCAATGACATTTTTTTTTTCTTTTTACCACCTCTATTGGTCTTTCATTTATCTATTTTCATCCATATTTTAGTTCTTTGGCCTGGCCCATCACAGCGGCCTCTCTTGTTGCAGAGCACCGGCTCTGGGCACATGCACTCCAGAGCTCTGGCTCAGTAGTTGGACACATTGGTTTAGTCACTCTGAAGAACGCAGGATCTTCCCAGGCCAGTGATCGAACTGGCGCCCCTTGCACTGCAAGGCCATGTCCTTACCCACTGGACCACCAGGGAAGCCTGCAATGACATTCTTCATAGAACTAGATCAACGAATAACACAGTTCATATGGAAACACAAAAGACCTCGAATAGCCAAAGCAATCCTGAGGAAGAAGAATGGAACTGGAGGGATCAGCCTCCCTAACTTCAGACTCTACCACAAAGCAACAGTCATCAAGACAGTAGGTACTGGCACAAAAGAGAACTATAGATCAATGAAACAAGATAGAGAACCCAAAGAACTAAAAGGTACCTTGCAGAAGTCCACAGTGACCATTATCCTCAATGGTGAAAAACTGAAAGCATTCCCTCTAAGATCAGGAACAAGACAGGGGTGTCCACTTTCACCACTATTATTCAACATAGTCCCGGAAGTTCTAACAACAACAATAAGAGAAGAAAAACAAATGAAAGGAATCAAGACTGGAAAAGAAGAAGTAAAACTCTATTTGCAGACGACATGATATTACTCATAGAAAACCCCTAAGACACTACTAGAGCTAATCAACAAATTCAGCAAAGTCGTGGGATACAAAATCAATACACAGAAATCACTGGCATTCCTACCTACGAACAACGAAAAATCAGAAAGCGAAATCAAAGAGGCAATTCCCTTCACCATTGCAACCAAAAGAATAAAATATCTAGGAATAAACCTACCCAAAGAAACCAAAGAACTGTACACAGAAAATTACAAGACACTCATGAGAGAAATTAAAGAAGACTTAAACAGATGGAGAGATAGTCCATGTTCCTGGGTCAGAAGAATCAATATTGTGAAAATGACCATACTACTAAATATCATCTACAGATTCAATGCAATCCCTATCAAACTACCAATGACATTTTTTTTTTCTTTTTACCACCTCTATTGGTCTTTCATTTATCTATTTTCATCCATATTTTAGTTCTTTGGCCTGGCCCATCACAGCGGCCTCTCTTGTTGCAGAGCACCGGCTCTGGGCACATGCACTCCAGAGCTCTGGCTCAGTAGTTGGACACATTGGTTTAGTCACTCTGAAGAACGCAGGATCTTCCCAGGCCAGTGATCGAACTGGCGCCCCTTGCACTGCAAGGCCATGTCCTTACCCACTGGACCACCAGGGAAGCCTGCAATGACATTCTTCATAGAACTAGATCAACGAATAACACAGTTCATATGGAAACACAAAAGACCTCGAATAGCCAAAGCAATCCTGAGGAAGAAGAATGGAACTGGAGGGATCAGCCTCCCTAACTTCAGACTCTACCACAAAGCAACAGTCATCAAGACAGTATGGTACTGGCACAAAAAGAGAACTATAGATCAATGAAACAAGATAGAGAACCCAAAGATAAACTGACACACATATGGGTACCTTATTTTTGACAAAGGAGGTGAAACTATAAAATGGGATAAAGACAGCCTCTTCAACAAGTGGTGCTGGGAAAACTGGATAGCTACATGCAAAAAAATGAAGTTGGAACATTCCCTGACACTATACACAAAGATCAACTCAAAATGGATTAAAGACCTAAATGTAAGACCAGAAACCATCAAACTCTTAGAGGGGAATATAGGCAAAAAAACTCAAGGACATCAATCAAAGCAAGACCTTCTCTGACCCACCTACTAGAATAGCGGAACTAAAAACAAAAATTAACATGTGGGACCTCATGAAACTTAAAAGCTTTTGTACAGCAAAAGCAACTACAAAAACGCTGAACAGACGACCCACAGAGTGGGAGAAAATCATAGCAAATGAAACAACAGACAAAGAATTAATCTCCAAAATCTACAAGCAACTCAGACAACTCAGCACTGGAAAAACGAACAACCCAATCAAAAAATGGGAAAAGGACCTAAACAGACACCTCTCCAAAGAGGACATACAGATGGCCCAAAAATACATGAAACAATGCTCAACCTCGCTTATCATTAGAGAAATGCGAATCAAAACTACAGTGAGATATCACCTCACACCCATCAGAATGGCCATCATCCACAAATCGACAGACAATAAATGCTAGAGAGAGTGCGGAGGAAAGGGAACCCTGTTGCATTGCTGGTGGGAATGTAAATTGATCCAGCCGCTATGGAAGACAGTATGGAGATTCCTTAAAAAACTAAGCATAGAAGCACCATACGACCCAGCAATCCCACTCTTAGGCTCAGGGACCTTTTCCGAATTAGCCAAGCAATCTTTGGACCACCAGGGAAGCCTGCAATGACATTCTTCATAGAACTAGATCAACGAATAACACAGTTCATATGGAAACACAAAAGACCTCGAATAGCCAAAGCAATCCTGAGGAAGAAGAATGGAACTGGAGGGATCAGCCTCCCTAACTTCAGACTCTACCACAAAGCAACAGTCATCAAGACAGTATGGTACTGGCACAAAAAGAGAACTATAGATCAATGAAACAAGATAGAGAACCCAAAGATAAACTGACACACATATGGGTACCTTATTTTTGACAAAGGAGGTGAAACTATAAAATGGGATAAAGACAGCCTCTTCAACAAGTGGTGCTGGGAAAACTGGATAGCTACATGCAAAAAAATGAAGTTGGAACATTCCCTGACACTATACACAAAGATCAACTCAAAATGGATTAAAGACCTAAATGTAAGACCAGAAACCATCAAACTCTTAGAGGGGAATATAGGCAAAAAAACTCAAGGACATCAATCAAAGCAAGACCTTCTCTGACCCACCTACTAGAATAGCGGAACTAAAAACAAAAATTAACATGTGGGACCTCATGAAACTTAAAAGCTTTTGTACAGCAAAAGCAACTACAAAAACGCTGAACAGACGACCCACAGAGTGGGAGAAAATCATAGCAAATGAAACAACAGACAAAGAATTAATCTCCAAAATCTACAAGCAACTCAGACAACTCAGCACTGGAAAAACGAACAACCCAATCAAAAAATGGGAAAAGGACCTAAACAGACACCTCTCCAAAGAGGACATACAGATGGCCCAAAAATACATGAAACAATGCTCAACCTCGCTTATCATTAGAGAAATGCGAATCAAAACTACAGTGAGATATCACCTCACACCCATCAGAATGGCCATCATCCACAAATCGACAGACAATAAATGCTAGAGAGAGTGCGGAGGAAAGGGAACCCTGTTGCATTGCTGGTGGGAATGTAAATTGATCCAGCCGCTATGGAAGACAGTATGGAGATTCCTTAAAAAACTAAGCATAGAAGCACCATACGACCCAGCAATCCCACTCTTAGGCTCATACCCTGATGAAATCGAAACTGAAAGAAACACCTGTACCCCAATGTTCATTGTAGCTCTCTATACAATAGCTAGGACATGGAAGCAACCTAGATGTCCACTGATGAATGAATGGATACAGAAGCTCTGGTACATATATACAATGGAATACTACACAGCTGTAAGAAGAAATACAGAAGAATCAGACCTAATGAGGGGGCTGGATCTAGAACGTATCATCAAAAGTGAAGTAAGTCAAAAAGATAAGAAGTACAATATACTAACACATATATATGGAATCTAGTAGGATGGTAATGATAACACACATAGTCAAGCGATGGAAAAACAGACATGGACAGTGGACATATGGACATTGTGGGGAATGAAGAGTGGGTGGGAGGCATAAAGGAAGTAGCATGAAAACCTATACTATCATATGTGGAAAAAAATAGCTATTGTCATTGTGCTGTGATAAAAGGAGATCCTGTAGGGGTGCTGTGTGACCGCCTGGAGGGGTGGGATGGGGGGGATATACATATGACTAATCTGGGATCATACATATCTGTAAACAACAAAACTCCGTAATAGTAAAAAGTAAAATAAAAATTAAAAAATAAATAATGTTTTAAATATATAATTGTACAATGGATTTAGGCAGATGCATTAAGTTGAAACATTCTAGTATCTTCAAATTTAAGAGAATTTTGGTTGAGTTTTTCACACTTACTGTGCCAAGATTCCATGTTTTTGCTGTTTATATGGTTGAGTTTTTTGTGACTTCAAAGGGTACCATTTCTGACTGCTGTCTCTTGAGAGGAATTTGCAATCATCACTGAGGTTGTAGCTAACTTTCTCAGCCTTGATTAGATTCTTAAGTTTAAAAGTTGTCTCTATCTTAATGTCTATTATATAGACTATATGATAGATATAATGTCTATATCTTAATGTATCTATTTCCTGGCCCCTAAGGTAGATAAGTTACTCTTGGAGTAACCTAATAAGACAATAGCAAATAGCCTAAAAGTATTACTATAAAGTAGTTTATCGTTTCCTCCCCAACACCACAAACTCCAAAAAAATACCAATGCCAATTACAAACATAAATGATAGTCAAGTTTATACTATTAGTAACATATTTTAGATTGACAGGCAGTAGAGAAAGACCCACCTCCCCAAGGTTCATCCACCCATTGAGCTTCGTGATACATTTCCTTCACTCCAGCTGCAACTTGGTTAATATTTCTATGGGAGAGTGCAGCTAGGAGTTATCTGCTGACACCAGGACGGAGACAAGAGTGAAGCAAGTGAAGCACCCAGGGCACAGAATACAAGGCAACATTTACTCAGGCACCTGATAAAGAAGATGCTAGAACTTTTCACTGTGCAAGAACAGGGTCAGCACCTGAGAGTGTGTGCCTCCTTACGTCTTGTACCCTTGGTGCCTTGTTTATGTCACCCTAGTCCTGGCCCTCTTGAACACCTCAAAAGCCCTCTGGGGTGATCCTGCTTACAAAGGCTTTCCAAGAGATCAAGAAAAGATCACCATCTTTCTCCAGGAAAGAACTGTACTGGAGTTGCTTTTTTTCCAGGTTGACCTGTTATTGCCTGCCTCGTCCTTCAGAGCAGCACCACCTGGAAAATTCTCTCTGACCAGTCTATATCTACCATAGGAAACCCATTATGAAACTACTTAACAACAACCTTTGTGACACATTCATCTTTTTTAAAAAATCAGAAAATTCAGATATACAAAATACATAAAATATCACCATTAACTTCATCACCCAGAAAAATCTATCCATTACATTTTGAAGAACAACCTCTCAGTCTTCATACATATATTTTTTAATATAATTAGGCTTTCCTGGTGGCTCTGACAGTAAAGAATCTGCCTGCAATGGGGGAGACCTGAGTTCAATCCCTGGGTCGGGAAGATTCCCTGGAGAAAGGATAGGCTACCCACTCCAGTACTATCACCTGGAGAATTCCATGGCTTGTCCATGGGGTTACAATGAGTCAGACATGACTGAGCAACTTGACTATAACTGGGTTAATTTTAATATAAACAAAGGTTTTGTTTTGGTCCTTTTTAACTTCTTATTATACCATCATTTTCCATTAAAAAAAAAGAGTCTTCTATAACATTTTAGTAAAGGGTTACTTAATACTCCACTGTGTGACCTATATCCAGATTTATTAATTAAATCTCATATTGTTCAACATTTGGATTGTTTCTATTTTTTTGTATTATAGATATCACTGCTAGGAGCAGCTCCCAAACTAGACTTTATTCTCATCCTGAATTACGTCCTTCAGATACAGTTCTAGCTATGGAAGTACACTTTGAAGAACAAATCTTTGAAGGTTTTTAGTACACATTGCCAAGTTTCCCTCCAGGAAGTTTATACCAATTTTGATCTTGTTTTTTTGGCTACTGACTGCTCAATCAGGAAAACAGTAATAACACTAATTGCAGCCATAACTTGTGGAAAGGTCAACTTCTTCTGACTTTACATACATTATCTCATTAAGTCTTCAAACAGTCCTAAATTTAAGTGGAATTATCCCCATGTGATGGCTAATTTTATGTCAATTTGACAGGACCACAGTGCCCATATATTCAATCAAACATTATACTGTATATTTCTGTGAAGATGTTTTAATTGATGTCATTAACATTTAAATTAGTTAACTTTGAGTAGGGCAAATTGCCTTCCACCACGTGGGTGGGCCTCATCTAAACAGGAGAAGGCCTGAATAGAACAAAGACTGACTTTCTCTGAGCAAGAAGAAATTCTGCCAGTAGACACTTTTTGGACTTGAACTGCAACTCTTTCCCAGGTATCCAGCCTGCTGGCCTACTCCACTGATTTTGAATTTACCAAGTGTCCATAATCATGTAAAAGTAAAGTGTTAGTTGCTCAGTTGTGTCTGACTCTTTGTCACCCCATGGACTGTAGCCCCACCAAGTTCCTCTGTTCAGGGGATTCTTCAGGCAAGAATACTAGAGTCGGTAGCCAATCCCTCCTCTATGGGATCTTTCCAAGCCAGGAATCAAACCCACATCTCCTGCATTGCAAATGGATTTTTTAACCACCAGGGATGCCCATAATCATGTAAGCCAATTCTTTAAAATGCCTCTCTCTCTCTCTATCTCTCTCTCTCTCCATGCAGTGTTGGTTTTGTTTCTTAGAGATCCCTGACTAATATACCCTATTTGGTAGGTGAGAAATTCAAAGTTCAGAAAAGTTAATGCTCTCAGGCTCATACAGATAGAAAACAGTAAACCAATATTCAAGTACAGTTTACATCAGACCATGAGCCCATCATATGTCATTCTCGGACATTCTCCATCACTGTGGAGAAGTTTGGGTAACTTCCCCAGAAGCTGCCAATAGCATTAAACAGTCCAAGGCTCCCTTCACAGAAGAACAAACTAATGAGGCAAACTCAGTCACAACAGAGCAGCTACCTCACTCAGAACCTCTCCCACCATTAAAAGGAGAAGACCTTCCAGTCAACTTCTGTTGCAGTTCTTTGATTAAGAGACCAGAGTATTCTGTCAATAAAATCTACTAGAAATCGGTGGCCATATCATTGCTATCTGTTTTTCAGTCCTCAAATATAATGGGTTACATTCAGACGAATGTTTCTGCGACCTAAGGGTCACTTACATGATGGAGTTGAAGAGCACAACCTGTTGTGACTGCCTTCTTTCGAATCAAAACATGAAACTAGATTTGAGCAGAGATGAGTAAATGAAGAAACACTAGGGGCTTCCCCTGGTGGTCCAGTGGGTAAGGACACCGCCTTGCAGTGCAAGGGGCGCCGGTTCGAGCCCTGGCCTGGGAAGATCCCACGTGCCGCGGAGCGGCTGGACCGATGTGTCCAATTGCCAAGCTGGAGCTCTGGAGCGCATGCGCCCAGAGTCGGGGCTCTGCAACAACAGACGCCACCGCGATGGGAGGCCCACAGGAGCCAAAGAACAAAGACGGATGAAATAGAGAAATGAAAGACCAATAGAAGTGGTCTGCCTGCTCCCCTCCCTCCCCAACCCGATCCCCGCCCAAAAATAAATAATAAAAATAAATAATAAATAAATCTTTTAAAAAAAAAAAAAGAAACACTAGCAGGTTTTTCCCTTGTCCTTCCCTATTCCAGCTCCTTGGGAGCCACCCTGTCTGAAATGAAAAAAAAAAACAAAAAAAACTTGAAAAGAACATTCTCTTGCCCCAGTACTCTAACTTCTTGCAGTTCAACTATGTGCTAACATTAAATAAAGATGACAGACCTGAGCAAGCTGCTCTCGGACTGTCACTTTTTCTCCCTGATTTTAGGAGAGTCTCAGAAGACCCTTAGGCACAGTTGCTGAGAAATTCAAATTTTAACTACAAATTGTGTGTTACAATTGGCAGATGGGAAAGCTAGACTGCTATTCTATTTCAGGAAATGAGGCTCCAGCTTTGGGTTTCATGCAAAAGGTGCTGGCTGCTGTTTCTGGCATTTAGACTGAAGCTCAGCTCTACATCCAGAGAACCATGATGTGGTTCGTAATGTGGTTTGCAACCCTATAGACCATGATGTGGTTTGCGACTCTATAGACTGTTGCCCGCCAGGTTCCCCTGTCCATCGGATTCTCCAGGCAAGAATCGTGGAGTGGGTAGCCATTCCCTTCTCCAAGGGATCTTACTGACCCAGGGATTGAACCCAGGCTTCTCACATTGTAGGCAGATTTTTTACCATTCCCTTCTCCAGGGAGCTCACCCATGTACCTTTCTGCATGTACTTTTCTTTTCAACTAACATTATATTTTACTCTTTACCTTCTGCCTTCTTGCCTAAATTCATTCCTGACTAGGCAGACAAGACTAGGGAATTTAGCCCTAACTAGTGGCTACTGGGGCCCAGTGTTTAGGACTCTCAGTTTAGGAAACTAAGACCTTGCTTCCAGCAAGGTAGCCAGCGAGTAGCTTGCTGCTACTTTCTGCAATCTGCCCCTTACATCTGTGCAAGTCTGAAATCACCTTCACACCCAGGGAGCCCTTAATCGTTTTGGTGAATGGAGTTCCAACAACGTTTAGCTACCTCCAATTTTGCCTCAGTCAAATAGACACAATTTCTGTTTGCTTAAAGAAAAAACAGGGCTTCCCTTGTGGCTCAGTGGATAAGAACCCGTCTGCCAATGCGGGAGACCCAGGTTCGATCCCTGATTCGGGAAGATCCCACATACCACAGAGCAGTTAAACCCACACAACAACAAAGACCCAGCACAGCCAAAAATAAATAAATAAAAGTTTAAAAAAAAAAAAAAAAGAAAAAGAAAAAAACAAACACAGAATGGAAAGTTTCAACAACAGGAATAATACCTTCAAAAAATTAGGTACAGAAGGAACACATCTCAGTATAAAAAAGGCCACATATGACAAGCCAACAGTTGACATCATATTCAATGATGAAAGACTAAAACTTCTCCTCTAAGGTCAGGACGCCTTGGGACAGGCCACCAAAAATGTCATGGTGTCTGCATGGATTGGAAAAGAATTTCCAAACACGCAGAATGAGAGGAGAGGAGAATAAAGTTTATTAGAGTGGGAGATGCTATTAGGACAGTGGGCCAGCTCAAGGGAGAGCCAAATGCTTCCGCAGGCTTGCAGCCAATTGCTATAGACAGAGAAAATTCCTACTGGAATGGTGGCATTAGGTGATTGGTTAGGATGCTATAGGGTGATAGTAGGGTGGGTATTTTACATGATAATGGGTTCAGGAAACTGGCTGGTTTAGATCCAGAGGCGCACAGCAACAATTATTAAGGGGCATGGTTAGTTCTAGAGATTTTTATCCTGTGACCTTAGTACAGGGCTCCACACCTGTGACCTTGGTATAGGCCCATTCTCACCACTCTTATTCAACACAGTACTGGAAGTCCCAGCTAGAGTAATTAGGCAAGAGAAAAAGGCATCCAAATTAGAATGAAAGAAATAAAATTATTGTTATTTGCAGATTATATAATCTCATATAAAAATGAAAATCCGGGCTTCTCCTGGTGGTCCAGTGGGTAAGGACACCGCCTTGCAGTGCAAGGGGCGCCGGTTCGAGCCCTGGCCTGGGAAGATCCCACGTGCCGCGGAGCGGCTGGACTGATGTGTCCAATTACCGAGCCGGAGCTCTGGGGCGCATGTGCCCAGAGCCGGCGCTCTGCGACGACAGAGGCCACCGTGATGGGAGGCCCACAGGAGCCAAAGAACAAAGACAGATGAAAATAGAGAAATGAAAGACCAATAGAAGTGGCCTGCCCGCTCCCCTCCCTCCCTAACCCGACCCCTGTCCAAAATAAATAAATAAATAAATCTTTAAAAAAAAAATGAAAATCCTAGAAACTCAAGTGAAAAACTGTTGGAACTAATCAACAGATAAAGTAAATGTGCAGGATACAAAATCAACATACAGAATTGAGTTGTTTTTCTATACACTAACAATAAAACATTGGAAAAAGAAATAAAGTAAACCATTCCATTCACCACAGTCTTATCAACATCAAAATACTTAGGAGTAGACTTAACCAAGCAAGTGAAAGAGCTGTACAAGAAAGACTACAGGAATTTGATGAACATTACTCTGTTACTGAGTCCAAGCTCGCTCTGCTCACTGCACAGACAGGCCAATGAATCCAAGAGACATGTTGAGGCAAGGAAGTGACATCAATCAGGGAGCCAGCTGACCGAGAAGATGGCAGGCTAGTGCCTTAAAATAACCATCTTGTGAGGGCCTGGCTGCCAGGTTCTTTTGCGGATCAGAGATGGTGGGGGGGAGGGTAGGTGAAGAAACAAAGTAAAAAGACTATTCAGTCCTTGCAAATATCCCCTAGCATGGCAAGCCTCAGGCAGGAGATAAGTTAGTTTCACTTCCTTACAGTCCTTCACAGAGGGATGGCTCAGGTTATCTCCCTGAGGCAGGCCATTATGAATGCTTATAGTAACCAAAAAAGAAGGTTAAAGTCACAGAAACAGATCCAATGTCAATTTAAAATGAACCCTTCTCAGTTGCAATTCCATCTTCATGGATCAGAGGAATAAATATTGTTAAAATGTCCATACTGCTCAAAGTCATCTATCAATAGAATCAATGTAATCTCTATAAAAATTCCAGTGGCATTTTTCACAGAAATAGAAAACAACTCCAAAATTTTTCTGGAACCACAAAAAGATGAAGCAAAAGAAAGAAGAGCAAAGCTAGAGGTATGATACTTTTGATTTAAAAGTATACTGTGTGTGCTAAGTTGCTTCAATCATGTCCAACTCTCTGCAACCCTATGAACTGTAGCCCACCAGGCCCCTCCGTCCATGGTATTCTCCAGGCAAGAATACTGGAGTGAGTTGCCATGCCCTCCTCAAGGGGAACTTCCCAACCCAGGGATTGAACCTGAGTCTCTAACATCTCCTGCTTTGGCAGATGGGTTCTTTACCACTAGCACCACCATCAAAGCAGTATGTTGTGGGCATAAAATAAGCACAGATATCCCTAGGACAAAATAGAGAGCCTAGAAATAACCCCCCACATGTCAGGTCAACTAATACTTGACAAAGGAGACAAGAATGTGGAAAGAATAGCTTCTACAGTAAATGGTGTCAGAAAACTATAACCACGTGAAGAAAAATAAAATTGGGTGCCCTTTTCATTTTCACAAAACTGAAACAGATTAAAGACTTAAACATAAAGGCCTAATACTGTAAAAATCCTAGAAGTTCTGCATCGAGTGAAGCAAAACTTCAGAAAAGAAACATGTTGAGGCAAGGAAGTGACATCAATCAGGGAGCCAGCTGACCGAGAAGATGGCAGGCTAGTGCCTTAAAATAACCATCTTGTGAGGGCCTGGCTGCCAGGTTCTTTTGCGGATCAGAGATGGTGGGGGGGAGGGTAGGTGAAGAAACAAAGTAAAAAGACTATTCAGTCCTTGCAAATACCCCCTAGCATGGCAAGCCTCAGGCAGGAGATAAGTTAGTTTCACTTCCTTACAGTCCTTCACAGAGGGATGGCTCAGGTTATCTCCCTGAGGCAGGCCATTATGAATGCTTATAGTAACCAAAAAAGAAGGTTAAAGTCACAGAAACAGATCCAATGTCAATTTAAAATGAACCCTTCTCAGTTGCAATTCCATCTTCATGGATCAGAGGAATAAATATTGTTAAAATGTCCATACTGCTCAAAGTCATCTATCAATAGAATCAATGTAATCTCTATAAAAATTCCAGTGGCATTTTTCACAGAAATAGAAAACAACTCCAAAATTTTTCTGGAACCACAAAAAGATGAAGCAAAAGAAAGAAGAGCAAAGCTAGAGGTATGATACTTTTGATTTAAAAGTATACTGTGTGTGCTAAGTTGCTTCAATCATGTCCAACTCTCTGCAACCCTATGAACTGTAGCCCACCAGGCCCCTCCGTCCATGGTATTCTCCAGGCAAGAATACTGGAGTGAGTTGCCATGCCCTCCTCAAGGGGAACTTCCCAACCCAGGGATTGAACCTGAGTCTCTAACATCTCCTGCTTTGGCAGATGGGTTCTTTACCACTAGCACCACCATCAAAGCAGTATGTTGTGGGCATAAAAATAAGCACAGATATCCCTAGGACAAAATAGAGAGCCTAGAAATAACCCCCCACATGTCAGGTCAACTAATACTTGACAAAGGAGACAAGAATGTGGAAAGAATAGCTTCTACAGTAAATGGTGTCAGAAAACTATAACCACGTGAAGAAAAATAAAATTGGGTGCCCTTTTCATTTTTTCACAAAAACTGAAACAGATTAAAGACTTAAACATAAAGGCCTAATACTGTAAAAATCCTAGAAGCTTCTGCATCGAGTGAAGCAAAAACTTCACTCAGCAAAATGAAAAGGAAACCTATAGAATGAGAGAAAATACTTGCAAAACCACATATGAGATAATGAGTTAATATCCAAAGTATATAAAGAACTCATACAATTCAATGTTTAAAAATCCATTTTTAAATGGGCAGAGATACTATGTGGAAATTTTTCCAGAGAAGACATTCAAATGGTCAACAGATACATGCTCAACATCACTAATTATCAGGGAAATGGCAAATCAAAACACAATGAGATACCACCCCACACCTATTAGAATGGCCATCAAGATTGACAAGAAATAACAAATGTTGGTGAGGATGTGGAAAAAAGGGAACCCTTGTGCACTGCTGATGAGAACGTAAATTGGTACAGCCACTATGGAAAATGGTACAGAGCTTCCTCAAAAAAATTTTAAAAGACCTATTATATGATCCAACAATTCCATTTGGGGTATAAATCCAAAATAAATGAAAACAGGATATTGAAAAAATCTCAGTACTCTGTTTGTTGCAGCATTACTCACAATAGCTAAGTTATAGAAATAATCTAACTGTGCAGTAATGGATGAATGGACAGAAGAAATCGTGAATGGATGAAGATGTGCAATGTATACATATATTTACATGTTTTATATATATATATACATTTATAAAATGAAGAATGAAGCTGGAGGTACCACATTTCTGATTTCAAAGTATATTTTGAAAATGGACTCTTATCCTGCCATGAGAAAGAAGGAAACCCTGTCATTTGCAACATCATAGTCGGACTTGAGGGCATTATGTTAAATGAAATAAGTCAAAGAGAGAAAAACAAATACTGCATGACACTCCTTATATGTGGAATCCAAGGGGGCTTCAACTCAGTGGAAGAAACTGCCTGCAATGCAGGAGACAAAAAAGACATGGGTTCGATCCCTGAGTCAGGGAAGATTCCCTGGAGAAGGAAATGGCAACCCACCCCAGTATTCTTGTCTGGAGAAAACTTCTTGCATGGACAGAGGAGCTTGGTGCGCTGCAGTCCACGGGATCACAAAGAGTCAGACACAACTGAGTGACCTAGCACTGGCACTGGTGGAATCCAAAAAAATGAAACTCATAAAAACAGAGTAGAACAGGAGCCGCCGGAACCCGCCGCCACGAGGAGCCGCCGGAATCCGCCGCCACGAGGGCTGCCGGAACCCACCGCCATGAGGAGCCGCGGCGCCGATGCTAGTATGTGAACTAATATCACGGAACACCATAGCAAACCAGACATAGAGCCTACACCCCCTGACCAATCATCAAACCAAGGATCCTCGGAGCGGAAGCCCTGATTCCAAGACCCCACACTATCGAAGAAAATGCAACACTAGAGATTATTCACCTGTAAATAAGGCCTGACACCATCCAAGACACAAAGCACTGAACCCTTCTACAAGGACAGAAACCCAAAGGAAGGGAGAATTCAACCAAGAAGTCTGGTGGGAAAAAGAACGCCACACACACAGACACACAAAGAAACAAAAATTAACCTAATAATGAAACGTCAGAGAAACACTGCACAAACGAAGGACCAAGCTAGAGAAACACCGCTTCAAATGACAGAGGAGGAGACAGACAAACTATCTGAAAGAGAATTCAGAAAAGCTATACTACTGAGGATGCAAAACACCAAAAACAGAATATTAGAGGAAATTAGTGCTTTGAGAAGAGACATGCAAGAAATGAAAAATAAGCAAATAGAGACTACCAACTCAATTGCTGAACTCAAAAGTACTACAGAAGGTCTCAACAGTAGAGTATTAGAGGCTGAAGAATGGATAAGTGAGCTGGAAGACAGAATGGTAGAAATAAGTGCTGAAGAACACAACAAAACCAAAAGAAATGAAAGAACTGAGGATAGCCTCAGAGACCTCTGGGACAATATCAAACGCACCAACATTAGAATTATAGGAGTTCCAGAAGAAGAAGAGGGGAAGAAAGGCTATGAAAAAATTCTTGAAGAGGTTATAGTTGAAAACTTCCCCAACATGGGAAAGGAAATAGTCAACCAAGTCCAAGAAGCACAAAGAGTTCCATACAGGAGAAACCCCAGAAGAAACACACCAAGGCACATTCTAATCAAACTAACGCAGACTAAATATAGACAGATTAATAAAAGCAGCTAGGAGCAAACAACAAGTAACATATAAAGGAAACTCCGTACGTCGAACTGCGGATCTCTCAACAGAAACCCTGCAGGCCAGAAGAGAATGGCAAGACACATTTAAACGGCTAAAAGAGAATAACCTCCAACCAAGAATTCTCTACCCAGCAAGAAATTCATTCAGAATTGATGGTGAAGTCAAAAGCTTCACAGACAAGCAAAAACTAAAAGAATTCTGTACCACAAAACCAGCCCTATAACAAGTGTTAAAGGGCCTGATATAGCCAATAGAGTAGGAGAAGCCTTACAGATCAAACCCCAAATTTCTAAGAAGATGACAATAGGAACATTCATATCAATAATTACTTTGAACGTAAATGAACTAATTGCTCCAACCAAACGACACCGGCTGGCTGAATGGATCCAGAAGCAAGACCCATATATATGCTGTCTACAAGAGACCCACTTCAGACCTAGAGACACTCAAAGACTGAAAGTGAAAGGCTGGGAAAAGATATTCCATGCAAATGGAAATCAAAAGAAAGCTGGAATAGCAATCCTTATATCAGGCAAAATAGACTTTAAAGTAAAGAAGATTCTAAGAGACAAGGCAGGTCACTACATCATGATTAAGGGATCCATCCAAGAACAAGACATAACAATCATGCATATCTACGCACCCAATACAGGGGCATCTCAATACATAAGACAGGTACTTTCAGACATAAAAGAAGAAATCAACAATAACACAATAATAGTAGGGGCCTTTAACACTCCTCTCACACCAATGGACAGATCATCCAAACAGAAAATTAATAAAGAAACACAAGCCTTAAATGCCACACTGGAAAAGATGGACCTCATCGATATCTTTAGGACGTTCCATCCAAAAGCAGAAGAATACACTTTCTTCTCAAGTGCTCATGGAACATTCTCCAGGATAGACCACATCTTGGGCCACAAATCTAACCTCAGTCAGTACAAGAAAACCGAAATTATATCAACCATCTTCTCAGACCACAATGCAATGAGACTAGAGATCAACTACAGGAAAAAAACCGCTAAAAACACAAACACATGGAGATTAAACAACACATACCTAAAAAACCAACTGATCATTGAGGAAATCAAAGGAGAAATTAAACAATTCCTAGAAGAAAATGACAATGAACACACGACAGTGCAAAACCTATGGGATACTGCAAAAGCAGTTCTAAGAGGGAAATTTATAGCAATACAATCCCACCTCAAGAAACTAGGAAAATATGAAGCAGATGACCTAACCCTCCGCTTAAAACAACTGGAGAAGAAGAATAACCTCCAACCAAGAATTCTCTACCCAGCAAGAATCTCATTCAGAATTGATGGTGAAGTCAAAAGCTTCACAGACAAGCAAAAACTAAAAGAATTCTGTACCACAAAACCAGCCCTACAACAAGTGTTAAAGGGCCTGATATAGCCAATAGAGTAGGAGAAGCCTTACAAATCAAACCCCAAATTTCTAAGAAGATGACAATAGGAACATTCATATCAATAATTACTTTGAACGTAAATGGACTAAATGCTCCAACCAAACGACACAGGCTGGCTGAATGGATCCAGAAGCAAGACCCATATATATGCTGTTTACAAGAGACCCACTTCAGACCTAGAGACACTCATAGACTGAAAGTGAAAGGCTGGGAAAAGATATTCCATGCAAATGGAAATCAAAAGAAAGCTGGAATAGCAATCCTTATATCAGGCAAAATAGACTTTAAAGTAAAGAAGATTCTAAGAGACAAGGCAGGTCACTACATCATGATTAAGGGATCCATCCAAGAGGAAGACATAACAGTCATGAATATCTACGCACCCAACACAGGGGCATCTCAATACATAAGACAGGTACTTTCAGACATAAAAGAAGAAATCAACAATAACACAATAATAGTAGGAGACTTTAACACTCCTCTCACACCAATGGACAGATCATCCAAACAGAAAATTAATAAAGAAACACAAGCCTTAAATGCCACACTGGAAAAGATGGACCTCATCGATATCTTTAGGACGTTCCATCCAAAAGCAGAAGAATACACTTTCTTCTCAAGTGCTCATGGAACATTCTCCAGGATAGACCACATCTTGGGCCACAAATCTAACCTCAGTCAGTTCAAGAAAACCGAAATTATATCAACCATCTTCTCAGACCACAATGCAATGAGACTAGAGATCAACTACAGGAAAAAAACCGCTAAAAACACAAACGCATGGAGATTAAACAACACATACCTAAAAAACCAACTGATCATTGAGGAAATCAAAGGAGAAATTAAACAATTCCTAGAAGAAAATGACAATGAACACACGACAGTGCAAAACCTATGGGATACTGCAAAAGCAGTTCTAAGAGGGAAATTTATAGCAATACAATCCCACCTCAAGAAACTAGGAAAATATGAAGCAGATGACCTAACCCTCCGCTTAAAACAACTGGAGAAAGAAGAACAAAAACAACCCAAAATTAGCAGAAGAGAAATCGTAATGATCAGAGCATAAATAAATGAAAAAGAAAGCAAAGAAACAATAGTAAAGATAAATAAAACAAAAAGCTGGTTCTTTGAAAAGGTAAACAAAATCCACAAACCACTCACCAGACTCATCAAGAAAAAAAGAGAGAAGAACCAGATCAACAAAATCAAAAACGAAAAAGGAGAGATTACAACAGATAATGCAGAAATCCAAAGGATTCTAAGAGACTATTATGAACAGCTATATGGCAACAAACTGGACAACCTGGAAGAAATGGACAGTTTCTTGGAGAGGATTAATCTCCCAAGACTGAGCCAGGAAGAAACAGAAACTTTGAACAACCCAATCACAAGCTCAGAAATCGAATTTGTGATTAAAAATCTACCCAAAAATAAAAGCCCAGGGCCAGATGGCTTCACAGCCGAATTCTACCAAACATTTAAAGAAGAGCTAATGCCTGTCCTTCTAAAACTCTTCCAAAAAATTGCACAGGAAGGAAAACTTCCAAACACATTCTACGAGGCCACCATCACCCTGATACCCAAACCAGGCAAAGACAACACAAAAAAGGAAAATTACAGACCAATTTCACTGATGAACTTAGATGCCAAGATCCTCAACAAAATCCTAGCAAACAGAATTCAATGACACATCAAAAAACTCCTACATCATGATCAATTCGGGTTCATCCCAGGCATGCAAGGATTCTTCAACATCCGCAAATCAATCCATGTGATATACCATATCCAAAAACATCCAGATCATCAATCAAATGAAACAGTTTGAACCAACGCATGGATCAACCTACCTGAAAAACCAACCGCTAAACACACAAACACATGGAGATTAAACAACACATACCTAAAAAACCAACTGATCATTGAGGAAATCAAAGGAGAAATTAAACAATTCCTAGAAGAAAATGACAATGAACACACGACAGTGCAAAACCTATGGGATACTGCAAAAGCAGTTCTAAGAGGGAAATTTATAGCAATACAATCCCACCTCAAGAAACTAGGAAAATATGAAGCAGATGACCTAACCCTCCGCTTAAAACAACTGGAGAAAGACGAACAAAAACACCCCAAAGTTAGCAGGAGAAGAGAAATCATAAGGATCAGAGCAGAAATCAATGAAAAAGAAACAAACGAAACAATGGTAAAGAGAAATAAAACAAAAAGCTGGTTCTTCCAAAAGATAAACACAATTGACAAGCCACTGGCCAGACTCATCAAGAAAAACACAGAGAAAAACCAGATCAACAAAATCAAAAATGAAAAACGAGAGATTAGAACAGATAATGCAGAAGTCCAAAGGATTCTAAGAGACTATTATGAACAACTCTATGGCAACAAACTGGACAACCTGGAAGAAATGGACAGTTTCTTGGAGAGGATTAATCTCCCAAGACTGAGCCAGGAAGAAACAGAAACTTTGAACAACCCAATCACAAGCTCAGAAATCGAATTTGTGATTAAAAATCTACCCAAAAATAAAAGCCCAGGGCCAGATGGCTTCACAGCCGAATTCTACCAAACATTTAAAGAAGAGCTAATGCCTGTCCTTCTAAAACTCTTCCAAAAAATTGCACAGGAAGGAAAACTTCCAAACACATTCTACGAGGCCACCATCACCCTGATACCCAAACCAGGCAAAGACAACACAAAAAGGAAAATTACAGACCAATTTCACTGATGAACTTAGATGCCAAGATCCTCAACAAAATCCTAGCAAACAGAATTCAATGACACATCAAAAAACTCCTACATCATGATCAATTCGGGTTCATCCCAGGCATGCAAGGATTCTTCAACATCCGCAAATCAATCCATGTGATATACCACATCAACAAACTGAGAGACAAAAACCACATGATCATCTCAATAGATGCATAAAAAGCCTTTGACCAAGTACAACATCCATTTATGATCAAAACTCTTCAGAAAATGGGCATAGAAGGAACCTATCTCAACATAATAAAAGCCATCTATGAGAAGCCCACAGCGAACATTATTGTTAATGATGAAAAACTGAAAGCATTCCCTCTAAGATCAGGAACAAGACAGAGGTGCCCACTTTCACCACTACTATTCAACATAGTCCTGGAAGTCCTAACAACAGTAATAAGAGAAGAGAAAGAAATCAAAGAAATCCAGATTGGAAAGGAAGAAGTCAAGCTCTCTCTTTTTGCAGACGACATGATATTATACATAGAAAATCCCAAAGACTCTATTACAAAGCTACTAGAGCTAATCAATGAATTCAGCAAAGTCGCAGGATACAAAGTCAACACACAGAAATCACTGGCATTCCTATACACAAACAATGAAAAATCAGAAAACGAAATCAAAGAGGCAATCCCCTTCACCATTGCAACCAAAAGAATCAAATATCTAGGAATAAACCTACCCAAAGAAACAAAAGAATTGTACACAGAAAATTACAAGACACTCATGAGAGAAATCGAAGAAGATTTAAACAGATGGAAAGATATTCCATGTTCCTGGGTCGGAAGAATCAATATTGTGAAAATGACCATACTACCAAATATCATCTACAGATTCAATGCAATACCTATCCAACTACCATTGACATTTTTCACAGAACTAGACCAAATAATAACACAGTTCATATGGAAACAGAAAAGACCTTGAACAGCCAAAGCAATCCTGAGGAAGAAAAATGGAGTTGGAGGGATCAGCCTCCCTAACTTCAGACTCTACTACAAAGCAACAGTCATCAAGACAGTAAGGTACTGGCACAAAAACAGAACTATAGATCAATGGAACAAGATAGAGAACCCAGAGATAAACCCACGCACCTATGGGTACCTTATTTTTGACAAAGGAGGAGAAACTATAAAATGGGACAAAGACAGCCTCTTCAACAAGTGGTGCTGGGAGAATTGGACAGCTACATGCAAAAAAATGAAGTTGGAACATTCCCTGACACCATACACAAAGATCAACTCAAAATGGATTAAAGACCTCAATGTAAGACCAGAAACCATCAAACTCTTAGAGGAGAATATAGGCAAAACCCTCAAGGACATCAATCAAAGCAAGATCTTCTCTGACCCACCTACTAGAATAGCGGAACCGAAAAGAAAAGTGAACACGTGGGACCTCATGAAATTTAAAAGCTTTTGTACAGCAAAAGAAATTACAAAAAAGCTCAACAGACCCCCCCACAGAGTGGGAGAAAATCATAGCAAATGAAACAAGAGACAAAGAATTAATCTCCAAAATCTACAAGCAACTCAGACAACTCAGCACAGGGAAAACGAACAACCCAATCAAAAAATGGGAGAAAGATCTAAAGAGACGCCTCTCCAGGGAGGACATACAGATGGCCCAAAAACACATGAAACGATGCTCAACCTCGCTTATTATTAGAGAAATGCAAATTAAAATCACAATGAGATACCACCTCACACCCGTCAGAATGGCCATCATCCACAAATCGACAGACAACAAATGCTGGAGAGGGTGTGGAGAAAAGGGAACCCTCTTGCATTGCTGGTGGGAATGTAAACTGATACAACCTCTATAGAAGACAATATGGAGATTCCTTAAAAAACTAAAAATAGAAGCACCCTATGACCCAGCAATCCCACTCTTAGGCCTATATCCTGATGAAATCAAAACTGAAAGAGGCACCTGTACCCCAATGTTCATTGCAGCTCTCTATACAATAGCCAGAACATGGAAGCAACCTAGATGTCCATCGACGAATGAATGGATCCAGAAGCCCTGGTACATATATACAATGGAATACTACTCAGCTGTTAAAAAAAATGCAGAAGACTCAGTCCTAATGAGGTGGCTAGCTCTAGAACCTATCATAAAAAGTGAAGTAAGTCAAAAAGAGAAAGACAAGTATAGTATACTAACTCATATATATGGGATCTAGTAGGATGGTCATGATAACACATGCAGTGAACTCATGAAAAAACAGAGAATAGACATAAAGACATTGTGGAGACTGAACAGTGGGAGGGAGGCACGGAGGGAGTAACATGGAAACCTATACTGTCATGTGTGGAAAAGATAGCTACTGTCATTGTGCTAGGGGAATAGGAGTACCTACAACCACTTGGGGTGATGGTCTGGAGGGATGGGAGAGGGGGAACTGGGTGGGGGGAGGGTCCAGGGATATGCATATGAATGATCTGGGAACATACATGTTGGTGAACAACAAAACTCTGTACAATCTTTAAAATAAAGAAAAAATAATCAGAGTAGAACAGTGGTTACCAGGGGTTTGAGGGCAGGGGACCTGGAGAGATACGTAAGGGTACAAACTTACAACTAATAGATAAATAAATTCTGGAGAGCTAACGCACAGCATAGTGATTACAGTTAACAATATTGTATTATAAACTATAACACTGCTTACAAACTTGATCCTAATTGTTTTCACCACAAAAAAAGAAAATAAATTATAACTATGTGATGCGATAGAGGTGCTACCTAAGGCGATGGTGGTAATCATATTGCAATATATAAATTATTCAATCAACACATTGCATACCTTAAATTCTTTATATTTCTTTAAAGTTTTTACAGAGTTTCGTTGTTCACAGACATGCATGTTCCCAGATCAGTCATATGCACATCCCTGGTCCCCTCCCCTCTCCGAGGCCCCCCCATCCCACCCCTCCAGGCCATTGCACCAAGCCATTGTCAGAACTCCTATTCCCTTTGCCCATCGACAATAGCTATCTTTTTCACACATGATAGTATAGGTTTCCATGTTACTCCCTCTATGTCTCCCACCCACTATTCATTCCCCACAATGTCCCTAAGTCTATTCTCTGTCTGTTTTTCCATGGGTTCACTGGGTGTATACCTTAAATTTACATGATGTCATAATTTGATTATATTTCAATTAAAAAAAACAGGAGTAATAGCAGCCTACATATACTAAGAGCTTAATGTGAACAGGGTACTCTAAATGCTTTCATGTATAATTAACTTTACAACAATAATTCAATGGTCATGATAACACATGCAGTGAACTCATGAAAAAACAGAGAATAGACATAAAGACATTGTGGAGACTGAACAGTGGGAGGGAGGCACGGAGGGAGTAACATGGAAACCTATACTGTCATGTGTGGAAAAGATAGCTACTGTCATTGTGCTAGGGGAATAGGAGTACCTACAACCACTTGGGGTGATGGTCTGGAGGGATGGGAGAGGGGGAACTGGGTGGGGGGAGGGTCCAGGGATATGCATATGAATGATCTGGGAACATACATGTTGGTGAACAACAAAACTCTGTACAATCTTTAAAATAAAGAAAAAATAATCAGAGTAGAACAGTGGTTACCAGGGGTTTGAGGGCAGGGGACCTGGAGAGATACGTAAGGGTACAAACTTACAACTAATAGATAAATAAATTCTGGAGAGCTAACGCACAGCATAGTGATTACAGTTAACAATATTGTATTATAAACTATAACACTGCTTACAAACTTGATCCTAATTGTTTTCACCACAAAAAAAGAAAATAAATTATAACTATGTGATGCGATAGAGGTGCTACCTAAGGCGATGGTGGTAATCATATTGCAATATATAAATTATTCAATCAACACATTGCATACCTTAAATTCTTTATATTTCTTTAAAGTTTTTACAGAGTTTCGTTGTTCACAGACATGCATGTTCCCAGATCAGTCATATGCACATCCCTGGTCCCCTCCCCTCTCCGAGGCCCCCCCATCCCACCCCTCCAGGCCATTGCACCAAGCCATTGTCAGAACTCCTATTCCCTTTGCCCATCGACAATAGCTATCTTTTTCACACATGATAGTATAGGTTTCCATGTTACTCCCTCTATGTCTCCCACCCACTATTCATTCCCCACAATGTCCCTAAGTCTATTCTCTGTCTGTTTTTCCATGGGTTCACTGGGTGTATACCTTAAATTTACATGATGTCATAATTTGATTATATTTCAATTAAAAAAAACAGGAGTAATAGCAGCCTACATATACTAAGAGCTTAATGTGAACAGGGTACTCTAAATGCTTTCATGTATAATTAACTTTTACAACAATAATTCAATGAAGTAGCCAAGATTCTTCTCACTATTTTACATATGAACGAACAGACTTAGAAAGATCAGTGACTTGTCCCAGGCCTCCTAACTAGTAAGTGAAGGATAAAGGCCTTTTGTTTTAAACCTTGCACTGACTGCTAAACACAGAAAGACAAATACTGTATGATCTCATTTACCTGTAGAATCTACAAAAACCATGCTCACAGATTCAGAGGACAGATTAGTGGTCACCAGAGGTGCAGGGTGGTGCTGTGGGGAAAGTGGGTGAACATGGTCAAAAAGTACAAATCTCCAGTTATAAGATGAATAAATTCTGGGAATGTAATATACAGCATGGTGACTATACTTACCAGTACTGTACTATGTATGTGAAAGTTCCTAAAGAGTATATTTTAAAAGTTCTCAGTGCAAAATAAAAATTGTAAAAATATAAGGTAATGGATGGGCTTCCCTGGTGGCTCAGACGGTAAAGAATCTGCCTCCAATGCAGGAGATAAAGGTTCAAACCCTGGGTCAGGGAGATCCCCTGGAGGAGGGCATGGAAACTCAACACCAGTATTCTTGCCTGGAGAATCCCATGGACAGAGGAGTCTGGCGGGCTACAGTCCATAGGGTTGTGAAGAGTTGAAGGTGACTGAGTGACTAACACTTTCACTTTGCTTTTGTATCAGGGTAGCCATAGGCTGCTCTCCATCTGCTCCTTCACAAGAGATATCCAGAGTGTTTTGCAAGATTCTGGCACAGGTGACCACTGCTTCTCTAAAACCACTCAGACAAATGGCTAATAGATCACATTACATTTGAGTAAAAGTCTGGGTGTGCTGGGACTGGGGTATATTGCCCCACAATAATTCTGACCATGTCTCTCCACGAACCATCAGTGATTACTAGCATTGGAGGTTGAGCCACAGGAAAAGGAGAAAATGATGTTATGGCAAAATGGGAGCAACTCCAAGAAAGAATGTGACTGTGGCAATAACCACAAAGAGGAAAAATGACAGGCATCGATAGAGGCAGACAACCCAAAGAGGAAAAAAAGAATGTCCACAATTTTTTGGTCTGAGCAAGATCATCCACATCTAATCATTAGCCTTTAAACTCGGAGACATCGCGATTGATCTGGCAAACTTCATTGTTGTCTTATGTTAAGAAACGCCACCATCACCCCAACCTTCAGCAACCCCCCTAACCTTCAGCAACTACCACTCTGATTAGTCAGCAGTCATCTGCATTGAGGCAACATGCTTCACCAGCAAAAAGATTGATTTGCTGAAGGCTCGGATGATGGTTAACATTTTTCAGCAATGAAGTATTTTAAAGTATGTACATTGTTTTTAAGCATATAGCCATTGTACACTTAATAGGCTACAATATAGTGTAAACATTTTATAGGCACAGGGAAACCAACAACAATGAAAACAATAGGAGGCATTGAACTCTCCACTTTGTGTGACAGTGAACAACCAGGAGTAACTCAAACAGCAGTCAACCAGTAGTAATTCAAAGAATTCTAAAGGAATAAGCATGCAATTTGAAAATATGTTAACTAGTCCCAATCTATATGTAAATTAATTTACTTAAATATCTTAAAGTTCCCATTTTAAGAAGCAGAGCCTGCAACAGGAGGCTTGTGTAGAAGATTTTTTTTTTTTTTTTGGCAGAATGTCATTAAAAGAAGGGGGCTGAAAGAAGCAGAATAGAGTGGGAGGTGGGGGAGTTAAGCACGGATGTGGTCTCAGCTGGAGACTAGCTTCAGCTTGGTTGCACAGGGAAGCTCTGGAACAATGCTTTCTAGAAGTAGATCATTTCAGAATAATAGGCTTAAGTGAGGTAGGCAAAGCTGCTTTGTTTTCGGATGACAAGCTGTCTCACTGAGCTGACAAAACATGGGACATTCAGAGCAACTCTACAGGAAGATGGTATCAGAACTCTGAGATTTTTAAGTTGTGAAATTAACACATCATACTTTAAAAAATAGATCATAAAGTGGGAAGTGAATCTTGGTTGTAACAGAATTGCCAATAGCTAAAGGAAAGTGATATCCACAGAAAAGATAGTCATCATGGAAACACAGAACCAAAAAGGATAGTCAGGGTTGAAGTTGGCAATGTTCGTTCAGCAGTGTTGGGGGTGGTGGGGGCAGGTTGTTGCCCTGGCCTACAAACATAGCCAGCTAAACCCCACAGCCAGGTATATTCCTGGGTTAAGATGGTTGCATCTGGCTATCAAGTCTGATGCTAGCAATTATTAAAATCATCTAGCCACCTCTCCTTTCTGTTTCCTTGCCTAGGAGCACCCTTCTTTTCATAGAAGGGCTTCCTCTGGGGCTTCCATCCAGTGGAAAAAGGCAATCCTCAAAATTCTCATGATAAATTACATATTGGCTTTCTGTGTGTCAGTCTCCTGCGATTTGGGTTAATGGCAGACTCACAAGGTTTGTTCAACTCTAAATCCAGCCATAGACTTCTTTACTCTAAAAGAATTACTGGGGAAAGAAGTGAAAAGAGAGGGGGAAATATTTATTTTAAGGAACTGCTTCACTCAATTGCGGGGGGTGGCAAGTCTGAAATCTATAGAGGAGGCCTGCAGGCTAGAGATTCTGGCAAGATTTCTATGTTCCAATCTTGAACCAGAATTCTTTCTTCTCTAGGAAACCTCAGTGTTGCTCTTAAGACCTTCAACTGATTAGATGAGGCCCACCTACATTATCAAGGGTAACTTCCTTTACTTAAAGTCTACTGATGAGGGCTTCCCCTGGTGGTCCAGTGGGTAAGGACACCGCCTCGCAGTGCAAGGGGTGCCGGTTCGATCCCTGGCCTGGGAAGATCCCACGTGCCGCGGAGCGGCTGGACTGATGTGTCCAATTACCGAGCTGGAGCTCTGGAGCGCATGTGCCCAGAGCCGGTGCTCTGCGACGACAGATGCCACCGCGATGGGAGGCCCACAGGAGCCAAAGAACAAAGACGGATGAAAATAGAGAAATGAAAGACCAATAGAAGTGGCCTGCTTGCTCCCCTCCCTCCCCAACCCGACCCCCACCCAAAATAAATAAATAAATCTTTAAAAAAAAAAAAGGCTACTGATGAGAAATGTTAATCACAGCTACAAAATACTTTCACAGCAACAACATTTAGACTAATGTTTGACTGAGTAACTGGGCACCATAGTCTAGCCAAACTGACACAAGTTAACCATCACAGTGACATAGGCACTAAATTTTATTGACTCTTCTACAGACTGTTAAGGGCTGTAGTAAGAAGTGTGAAAATCACTATCCGTATCTCCTTACATTGAAGGTCCCTATAAAGAGACAATGTAGCAGAGCAAAAGCCCAGTCACTAGCACTGCACCTTGAAGACCCTGACCAGCTGGCTGGTTCCCTAAGGGATAGTGCCAGACAGGAAATGCAAAGATGGGGATGCTGGGCATGGGAGGAGGAGGGGCAACAGAGGGCAGGAGTTTGGGGAAGACCAGCCTAACGAGGGCAGGGTCGTGCACATTTCAGTTTACAGGCGGGGCAGGGAGGCAGGTTTGTAGAAAAGGGGAGAGGAGCACATTGACTCTGACAAAAGGAAAGAAGCTCAAGACTTACCTTCTTTACTTCATCATATTGAAAGGGCCAGCCTTGGAAAATAACCTTAAATGGGTCACTTAACCAGTATACATTTTGAATTCCAAAGCTCTGTTTTTCAAAACGGAATAATAGAAAAGAAGAAAATCATGTTTATCAGAGGAGAGAGAAATGAGCCAAATGATAATGTCCCTGGAAATTCAAGGGCATTTTTTGACTGGACTGTATTTTTATTTGAGGGTTAGGCTTTTCGGATGCAATGTTCCTGATGTTGGTGTGGGTGTAGGTGGGTTTAATCATTTCGGCATTAAATATTTCCCATTTTAAATCGGGAACCCAGCCTTCCAGAGGCTTGGCATGGTCAGGTCTATGACTCCACTTCCTTCCCATTTCACTTTGAGCCAAGAATGGACTGTGGGGCCTGCCCCTTTCACTATGAATTCCATATTTGAATACTTAACCATAATTTGACTGCAAGGGTAAGGGAGCCCATTAGGCCTATTTTGAAATCTTCCAGACAGGAAGTTCTGGGTTCACTTGTGAAAGTGTTCTACCTTGGATTGAGACTTAAACCCAAAACCCAGTTTGGGACTCAAACCCACGGGGTTGAGGCTTGAAACTAGCCAGAACCCTGTTTGGGACTGGAACCCACGTGGCTGGAACTCAAACCCAGCCAAAACCCACCATACCTGGTTTCAGGACCTAATGGAGCTCAGGTTCTTCATGTCTCTTTGCAGAGAAGAATACAGTGAAAGATAAAGTAATAGGTAACAAATGAATTTATTCAGATTTAGAGAAAAGCACACTCCATAGACAAGAGTGTGGGCCATCGCAGAGTGAATCCGGTGGCCCCGAAAACATGGCGTTCTTAGCTTCTATGGGCTGGGTAATTTCATATGCTAATGAGTGGGAGGATTATTCCAGCTCTTTTGGGAAAGGGGTGGAACTGTCATGGCGCCTCTGGGTGTGTCATGTAGTTTACTGGCTGAGGATTAAGGTCTAGTCTGCCATCTTGGACCCATTTGATTCTAATGGGTTTATGCTGTGTCCTTGGGCTATGTCATTCTTTTAAAAATTGTGCCCTGCCCCTTTTCCCAACCCTTACACTTGCTCCCTGCATCTCATAAGGCTCATGAAGCCATAGTTTCCTGGGTTAGCTGCCCCAGGGAGAAGGAAAGAGATAGGACTTAAATTGAATTTGAAGTTGATGCTTTAAACTGAGAATAAATAGGGATTAGGGGGCGGGGTGGAGGAAAGGGCCTTTTTCCTAATATTTTATTATGAATATCTTTAAACAAGCAGAAAAATTGAAAGAATGACATAGTAAACAGCCATGTACTCACCACCTTGATGCTATGTTTGCTTTATCTTATATCTAACCTTCTATTTATGCCTGTATCATTTACCAATTCATCTTACTTTTTGGATGTAATTCAAAGTAAGCTGCAGACATCAATAAAAGTTACTCCTGAACATGCCACCACGCAGAGCATTAACTAGATCGAACTGAGTTTTAACATTTAGAAGGAACAAGAAAGCTTTGGAACCTACCCAAGGTGTCATTAACAGATGCAAGAGAGATTCAATAGAGCACGGTTGACAGCAATGACTGTAGAAAAATAAAATCCCTGGGAAGAAAAACTTATGTAAGTGTAGTTTATGATGTTACTTGTTTTTTCCTTTGAAGAACATTCCTTTAATGTTTATCTATAGTCATTATATGCATATATCTCACTGCATCTATACTGCATTGGCATTTCACTGGTATAAGATTTTTAATTATGTTTGTACATGAAGTTTTCATCACTAAAGTTTATTCCTACCATGATTATTTATTCAGTGGTAATATATGTAGACTCATTTTCCAGGAAAGCAGTTGCATAATACCTGTATACATGTATGTATGTGTGTGTCTATCTATCTATCTATCTATCTATATGCTTTGACATTAATTTAAGAAAGGAATGTAGTAGGTAATCTAACCTCAACCATAATGGAAAGGCACTAAATATCTTAGATTAAAGCAATTTCTTCCTTATGACTCCCAAATAATATATGTCTTTTATCTTTTGCACTCTTTTACTATAAATCTATTTCCTTTCTTCTTGCTGTTCATTCCACATTACATACTTTATGGAAGATATCCACTAACGACTTTTAACTATAAAATTTCTTTGTGCTACAATACCTCATGAGTTTGACAAATGGCAAATAAAAGTCAATTTCAACTTGTTTTTTTTTTTTTTAAAGGACATGTTTAGATTTATTTATTTATTTATTTATTTATTTATTTTGGTACGGGTGGGGTGGAGAGGGAGGGGAGCAGGCGGGCCACTTCTATTGGTCTTTCATTTGTCCATTTTCATCCATTTTTGTTCTTTGGCCCATGTGGGCCTCCCATCACGGTGGCCTCTGTTGTCGCAGAGCACCGGCTCTGGGCGCATGTGCTCCAGAGCTCTGGCTCGGTAATTGGACACATCAGTCCAGCCACTCCGCAGCACATGGGATCTTCCCAGGCCAGGGATCGAACTGGCACCCCCTGCACTGCAAGGCGGTGTCCTTACCCACTGGACCGCCAGGGAAGCCCATCAACTTGTTGATCAAAGACAAATAACATACCTCTTTTTAATTTTCAATAGCCTTGGATTCAGATTCTTTCAAAAGCTGTCAGTAAGCCATTTGTCTCAGGAGGTAGCTTTAATCAAAGTAAAAGTAGTCCTTATGCTCCAGTAATAATAATTAGTACTAGCTACTTGTGTGTGTGCTCAGTTGTGCCTGACTCTTTGCCACCCTATAGACTGTAGCCTGCTAGTCTTCTCTGTCCATGGAACTCTCCAAGCAAGAATACCGGAGCGGGTTGCCATTTCCTACTCCAAGGGAATCTTCCCAACCCAGGGGTTGAACCCATGTCTCTTGTATCTCTTGCACTGACAGGTGGATTCTTTACTACTATGCCACCTGGGAAGCCCACTTTCTACTTGTGGTTAGTCGCTGAGTCCCGTTTGGTTCTTTGCAACCCCATGGACTGGCAGCCCACCTCTGTCCAAGGGATTCTGCAGGCAAGAACACTGGAGTGGGTTGCCATGCTCTCCTCCAGGAGATCTTCCTGAACTAGGGATCAAACCCAGGTCTCCTGCATACTTAGTGTCTACTATAAATACAAGGTACTACAATGGGTTGCTTACTATGTGCCAGATGCTGGAATGAATAAGATGGACTGAAAAAGCCCAGACTCTAGCATGGGATTATTTGAACTACTATTCATTGCTTAGTAAGAATTTAAATTTCAATTGAGACAAGTATTAACAACAAGGGGGAGAAGTATTTTGAGTGGATAAAACAGGGAAAGTCCTTACCTAGTCTGGGAGGATGGGGCAGGGTGGGGAGTGGTCAAGGCTTTCTTAAGAAACTGATGCTTTATCTGAGACTCAATAGATGAGGAGGAGTGAGCCAGGCAGAAAAATGGAGCATTGTATGCAAAGAAAACAGTATACAATAAGTCTCCTACAAAAGAACAAGTTTTGTTCTGAGAGCGTGTTCATAAGTCCAATTTGTTTGTAAATCCAACAAAGTTAGCCTAAGGCACCCAACTAACACAACTGGCCATATGGTACCGTCCTGCAATAGGTTTATAATATTTTTCACACAAATAATACATTAAAAAATCAAGCACATCTAAACACAAAAATAAGACATTTTGAATCTTACCGTACAGTACCTTGAAAAGTACAGTGGTGCAGTACAACAGCTGGCATACAGGCACTGGCATCAAGTGAACAGGCAAGAGGAGGGAGAGGAGATGGAAGATGGTAGAGCTGAAGGATTTTCAGCAATAGGAGATGGAGGACAAGGTGCAATGTCTCTCATGTCTGACACTGAGGGCACAGGCTCTGGTTCCTTGTTGAATTCAATTCTATCTACCATCTTGAAAAAAAAATGATCCAGTCATGTCCAAGCAGTAGCTCTTTTTTTCCTCATCCTTGATGACACAGTAGCACTGGATTGAAACTGAACTGTTGCTGCAAGCTTCATGTACCATTCTGTAACTGGGTCCTGTGCCTCAAAAACTAACAGTGCTGGACTCCCCAGGTGGTCTAGTGGGTAAGAATCCACTCGTCAAGGCAGGGGACATGGGTTTGATCCCTGGTCAGGGAAGATTCTACATGCCACAGGGCAACTAAGCCCCTGAACCACAACTACTGAAGTCCACGTGCCCTAGAGAGCATGCTCTGAAACAAGAGAAGCCACTGCAATGAGTAGCCTACACACCACAACTAGAGAGTAGCTCCCACTCACCACAGCTAGAGAAGGCCGGTGCACAGCAATGAAGATCCGGCACAGCCAAAAATAAACAAATATTTTTTAAAAACCTATTCTCTGTCTCTGGATGGCTCATTAAAAACAAAAACAACAATAACAAAAAAGCAATAGTACCTCCTCAAATAAAGAAAGTCCTTTTGCCATTTCTTGGGTCATGGATCTCCTTAGTTTTTCTGTTACTTCTTCCTCCTCTTGTCTCCCTTCTCTGGGCCTTCAATTCCATCAGGTCTTCATCAGTAACCTTCATGTTCACATCTTACAAAGTTCACAACTTGAAGGTTTTTGTATATAGGGGGCTTACATATTTAAAAAACACTTTGATTAGGGAAGACCTAACTAAAATTTAGACAACATTCTTGGATCCTTGGGGCCTTAGGAGGCAAAAAGAAGCTAGAGAAACAAGCAGGGGCTGGTTTGCACAGAGTCTTGTGGGCAACGTTAAGAATTCTGGCATTCACTCATTTATCGATGGGCAACCATAGAAGGGTTTTAGATAAAATTAGACATTGATTTACTAAGTCCTTGTTAATGAAACAAAGTGGCAGTAGCATATAAAATTTTCAGGTGCCCTTCCTGCTGGTTGAGATGTGACTTCGGCGCTGAGCAAACTTGAACAGTGCTGGTAAGGCAGAGAGGACAGAAGAAGGAAACAGAGGGAACCTGGATTCTTAATGCCTTGTTAAATTTCCCTTATCTACCATCTTGAAAAAATGATCCAGTCATGTCCAAGCAGTAGCTCTTTTTCCTCATCCTTGATGACACAGTAGCACTGGATTGAAACTGAACTGTTGCTGCAAGCTTCATGTACCATTCTGTAACTGGGTCCTGTGCCTCAAAAACTAACAGTGCTGGACTCCCCAGGTGGTCTAGTGGGTAAGAATCCACTCGTCAAGGCAGGGGACATGGGTTTGATCCCTGGTCAGGGAAGATTCTACATGCCACAGGGCAACTAAGCCCCTGAACCACAACTACTGAAGTCCACGTGCCCTAGAGAGCATGCTCTGAAACAAGAGAAGCCACTGCAATGAGTAGCCTACACACCACAACTAGAGAGTAGCTCCCACTCACCACAGCTAGAGAAGGCCGGTGCACAGCAATGAAGATCCGGCACAGCCAAAAATAAACAAATATTTTTTAAAAACCTATTCTCTGTCTCTGGATGGCTCATTAAAAACAAAAACAACAATAACAAAAAAGCAATAGTACCTCCTCAAATAAAGAAAGTCCTTTTGCCATTTCTTGGGTCATGGATCTCCTTAGTTTTTCTGTTACTTCTTCCTCCTCTTGTCTCCCTTCTCTGGGCCTTCAATTCCATCAGGTCTTCATCAGTAACCTTCATGTTCACATCTTACAAAGTTCACAACTTGAAGGTTTTTGTATATAGGGGGCTTACATATTTAAAAAACACTTTGATTAGGGAAGACCTAACTAAAATTTAGACAACATTCTTGGATCCTTGGGGCCTTAGGAGGCAAAAAGAAGCTAGAGAAACAAGCAGGGGCTGGTTTGCACAGAGTCTTGTGGGCAACGTTAAGAATTCTGGCATTCACTCATTTATCGATGGGCAACCATAGAAGGGTTTTAGATAAAATTAGACATTGATTTACTAAGTCCTTGTTAATGAAACAAAGTGGCAGTAGCATATAAAATTTTCAGGTGCCCTTCCTGCTGGTTGAGATGTGACTTCGGCGCTGAGCAAACTTGAACAGTGCTGGTAAGGCAGAGAGGACAGAAGAAGGAAACAGAGGGAACCTGGATTCTTAATGATTTTTAGGACCAATATCCAATTCCAGCTCACACCTTCTCTTACTTATGTCATTGTTATTTTGAGTCTGTGTCACACTTAACCAAAACTATAACCTAATGAAAACACCATCTTCCAAGTAATAGCTAGAACGATCATCTAAAAACACAAATCTGGCCAAATCAATTCCTGCATGCATGCTTGCATGCTAAGTTGCTTCAGTCCTGTCTGACTCTTTGTGACCCCATG
Organism: Tragulus kanchil; assembly: GCA_022376925.1. Lineage (NCBI taxonomy): Eukaryota > Metazoa > Chordata > Mammalia > Artiodactyla > Tragulidae > Tragulus > Tragulus kanchil. The sequence goes on from JAIOJX010000001.1 coordinate 85,495,618, forward strand.
AACTATAGCTAGCCAGGCTCCTCTGTCCATGGAATTCTCCAGGCAAGAATACTCGAGTGGGGCTTCTCTGGTGGTCCGATGGGTAAGGACACCTCCTTGCAGTGCAAGGGGCGCCAGTTTGATCCCTGGCCTGGGAAGATCCCACTTGCCTCAGAGCAGCTGGACCGATGTGTCCAACTACCGAGCCAGAGCTCTGGAGTGCATGCGCCCAGAGCCGGTGCTCTGCAACAACAGAGGCCACCGCGATGGGAGGCCCACAGAGGCCAAAAGAACAAAGATGGAAATAAATGAAAAACCGATAGAAGTGGACCTAAAAAAGAGAGAGAGAATACTCGAGTAGGTAGCCATTTCCTCCTCCAGGGGATCTCCCTGACCAACAGCCACATCTGGCTCTAGGGGGTTTGGGTAAGAGAGTTTTTTGGGTTTGGTTTTTTTTTTTTTTGCCCTAGTTGGCTCTGTGCCTAGCTACTTTGGAAGAAAGGGAATGGTTATTGGAAGACAACTGGCAGTTTTTTTCACAGATGAATCAGAGATGGTCAAGAGAGCAAACAAGATGACTAGTATAGAGGGAAGGGCAGAAGTCCAGGTGGGAATGTTTGTGAGTTGGTCTGGCATGGTGAAGTAGAGATGGAAAGAAATTAAGGAATCTAGGAAACATACAGGAGTAAAGAATCAATCGGGCCTGGGTGTTAAAGGAGAAAGAAGTGTAAAGATAATGTTCAAGTTTCTAAAATTAACCACCGGGAAAATGATGGCATCATTAACTAAAGTGGGAAAGACTAGAACTCTACAGATTTGTGTAGGATAATCATAAATTCAGTTTTGAGATTCTTGTCAGGTTTTCAAGTACAAATATTGTTTCAGTCAGGTGTTGACACACTATGGCCTTAAGACATATTTGGCTCACTGTGTGCCTTTTTTAAAATAGTATTATTTCATTGTGATAAAATATAGGTAACATAAAATTTACCATTTTATCATCTTTAAATATACAAATTTAGTGGCATTAATTATATTCACAATGTCGTGCAAACCTTACCACTATTTCCAAAGCCTTTTCATTACCCCAACAGAAACTCTGTAACCATTAAACAATAGCTCCCTATTCCCTTCCCCTCAGGTCCTGGTAACTTCTAATCTACTTTCTGTCTCCATGAACTTGCCTATTCTAGATATTTCATATAATTGGAACCATGAAATATTTTTTCTTTGGTGTCTGGCTTATTTCACTTAACATAATGTTTTCAAGGTTCACCCATGTTGTAGTGTGTAGAAGAACTTCATTCCCTTGTAGCATTGAGCCCTGGAAGAATAATGTAAAATGGATTTAAAAAGTAATAACTCTGCCAACCAGCAAATCCATGGAACTGGAAAAGAATGAAAAATATAGGAGAGAAGAAATAAATTCTGAATTTAAGCAATTTAAACTATTTTTATAGAATGAGCAAGAGGCTCTTAAGCAGGTACAAAGTGACGGGGTAGGTATTTTAATAACACTAAATAAAAACCCCGTAATATTTTCAGAGCAATGCTTTCACATTGAAACATCTACTGAGGGAGGGAGAAGGCAAGTTTGTGCAGTCAGAACTGGGATTCCTGACGCATGTTAAGAGTATTGCCCCACAGGTATCAAAACCTAAAATATCCTGAAGCTAACTAAAGAAATATGGGTTCAGCATTCCTGCCCAATATTCCGGCTTGGGCAAAAATATCAAACCATTTCAAGTAGATGTGATTCTAGACCTTGAAACAGCTCATCCTCAGCTTCCAATCTCTGAGGATAAAAAAAATATGTAATAGAGAAGGAAAAAAAAAAAACCAAAACACCTTTGTTACAGTCTAAGGAGATTTCATCTCTGCTCTGGATCCTGGATTCTAAGAGATTTAATTCCAGCAGAAATTACTGGGAAGTAGGAGTGGAAAACAAAACTAAATGAATATTGAGTGTGTGTCAAGATAGCCTTCCTACGAACTAGTAGAATCAACTAGAAGTTCAGGAGTTCTCAGCAGCTGGGAGATATGTTGACAGCAGTTATGGTGCATTGCATCCTAAGACTGCCAGCTTCTGCCATAGTAAGACCAAGCAAGATTGGCATTTTTCTGGACTGAGCTGGGTTTGGTTTCCTTTTTAAAATATGAATGATATATCTGTTCTCTAGACTTTTAATGATTCTTTTACAGAAGACATTTGGCCCTATTTCTATACTAGAACAGATTCTGAATCTCTTGAAATCGCTTCAATAATTATGAAAGATGAAGCACCTGGGAAATGATTCTATTTCAGCTATTAGGGCTAAGCTTAGTGAAATTTTCTCTCAGTAATTCTGGATTTTTAAAACATTCTGTTGCTGAAAATCAGAATAGAATCTTCTTCCTCATTTTCAGAAACTATATACATAGGGTAGTATTGCCAATGGTGTAGATGTTACCAGGATCACTTGTCAAGTGCTTTGAATTTCTTTTTTTAAACCAAGACCTTGGTTTTCTGACAACTCAATATTGAACAAACAAACAACCCAATCAAAAAATGGGAAAAAGACCTCAAGAGACATCTATCCAAGCAAGATACCAAAAAACACATGAAAAGATGCTCAACCTCGCTTATTAGTAGATAAATGCAAACCAAAACTACAATGAGATATGACCTCGCACCCGCCAGAATGGCCATCATCAAAAAATCTACAGATAATAAATGCTGGATAGGGTATGGAGAAAAGGGAACATTCTTGCATTGTTGGTGGGAATGTAAATTGATACAGCCTCTGTGGAAGACAGTCTGGAGATTCCTCAAAAAAATAAAAATAGAAGCACCATACGACCCAGCAATCCCACTCTTAGGCTTATACCCTGATGAAATCAAATCTGAAAGAAACACCTGTACCCCAATGTTCATTGTAGCTCTCCATACAATAGCTAGAACCAACCTAGATGTTCATCGACAAATGAATGGATAAAAAAGCTCTGGTACATATATACAATGGAATATTACAAAGCTGTAAGAAGAAATGCAGAAGAATCAGATCTAATGAGGGGGCTGGATCTAGAACGTATCATCAAAAGTGAAATTAGTCAGAAAGAGAAGGACAAACACAATATACTAACACATATATATGGAATCTAGTAGGATGGTAATGATAACACATGCAGTGAAGCGATGGAGAACAGACATGGACAGTGGACATATGGACATTGTGGGGAATGAACAGTGGGTGGGAGGCATAAAGGAAGTAGCATGAAGACCTTTACTATCATATGTGAAGAAAACAGCTATAGTCATTGCTCTGTGAGAAAAGGAGATCCTGCAGGGGTGCTGTGTGATGGTCTGGAGGGGTGGGATGGGGGGGATATACATATGACTAATCTGGGAACATAAATATCTGTAAACAACAAAACTCTGTAAAAGTTAAAAGTAAAATAAAAGTTAAAAAAAAAAAACTAAGAATACAAGCACCATATCACCCAGCAATCCCACTATTAGGCTTATACCCTGATGAAATCAAAACTGAAAGAGACACCTGTACCCCAATGTTCACTGCAGCACTCTATACAATAGCTAGAACATGGAAGCAACCTAGATGTCCATCGACAAATGAATGGATAAAGAAGTTATGGTACATATATACAATGGAATGCTTCTCAGTCACAAAAAGAAACACAGAAGATTCAGTCCTAATGAGGTAGATAAATCTAGAACCTATTATACAAAGTGTAGTTAGTCAAAAAGAGAAGAACAAATACAGTATACTAACACATATATATGGAATCTAGTAGGATGGTAATGATAACACATGCAGTGAAGCGATGGAGAACAGACATGGACAGTGGACATATGGACATTGTGGGGAATGAACAGTGGGTGGGAGGCATAAAGGAAGTAGCATGAAGACCTTTACTATCATATGTGAAGAAAACAGCTATAGTCATTGCTCTGTGAGAAAAGGAGATCCTGCAGGGGTGCTGTGTGATGGTCTGGAGGGGTGGGATGGGGGGGATATACATATGACTAATCTGGGAACATAAATATCTGTAAACAACAAAACTCTGTAAAAGTTAAAAGTAAAATAAAAGTTAAAAAAAAAAAACTAAGAATACAAGCACCATATCACCCAGCAATCCCACTATTAGGCTTATACCCTGATGAAATCAAAACTGAAAGAGACACCTGTACCCCAATGTTCACTGCAGCACTCTATACAATAGCTAGAACATGGAAGCAACCTAGATGTCCATCGACAAATGAATGGATAAAGAAGTTATGGTACATATATACAATGGAATGCTTCTCAGTCACAAAAAGAAACACAGAAGATTCAGTCCTAATGAGGTAGATAAATCTAGAACCTATTATACAAAGTGTAGTTAGTCAAAAAGAGAAGAACAAATACAGTATACTAACACATATATATATGTAATCTAGTAAGATGGTACAGATAAATTCACACATAGAGCATCAATGGCAAAACAGACATGGAGAACAGACTTATGGACATTGGGGAGAGGGAAGAGTGGGTGAGAGATATGGAAATGGTAGCATGGAAACTTGCACTATCATATGCAAAATAGGTAGCTATTGTCAATGATCTGTGGGACTAAGGGATCTTACCTGGGGGCTATGCGACGGCCTGGAAGGGTGGGATGGGGGAACTGGGAGGGGCACAGGGGAGGCAGGGGTCAGGGAAATATATATATGATTTATCTGAGATTAAACATTATGTGTAAACAACAGAACTATGTAAACACAGAAAGCAAAATAAAAATAAGTTTAAAAAGACCATGGCTTTATTTTTTAATTAATTAGTTAACTTTAATTAGAGAATAATTACTTTACAATATTGTGATGGTTCTTACCATACATCAACATGAATTGGCCATAGGCATACATGTGCTTCCTCCCTCCTGAACTCCCCTCCCACCTCCCGCCCCACCCCATTCCTTCAGGTTGTCACAGAGCACTGGCTTTGGTTCCCTGTGTCATACATCAATATCCCACTGGCTGTCTATTTGAAATTTGGTAATGTACATGTTTAAAGGCTGTTCCCTCAAGTCATCCCACCCTCTCTCTCCCACTGAGTCCAAAAGTCCGTTCTTTCTGCCTGTGTCTCCTTTGCTGCCCTTTACGTAGGATGGTCAGTACCATGTTTCTAGATTCTAGAACGTATATATGCGTTAATATACAGTATTTGTCTTTCTCTTTTTGAGAATGAAAGTTTGATAGGAACTATATTGAATCTGTAGACTGCTTTGGATAGTATTGACATCTTAAAATATTAAAGTTTCAATTCATGAAATCAAGGTATCTTTCCATTTATTTAGGTTTTCCTTTATTTCTTTTAGCAATGCTTTGTAAGTTTCAATGTACAAGTGTTTGCCCTCCTTGGTTAAATGTATTCCCAGGTATTTCATACTTTGGGATGCTATTACAAATGAAACTGTTTTCTTAATTTCCTTATGAGAATTTTCATTGCCAGTGTTTAGAAACACAACATGTGTGTGTGTGTGTGTGTGTGTGCGTGTGTGTGTGCTGACTTTGTAACCTGTAATTTTGCTTTTCATTTATTAGTTCTAGTAGCTTTTTTATGGTTTCTTTGGAATTTTCTGCATGTAAAATCATGTCATCTACAAATACAGTTTTACTTTTTCCTTGCTAATTTTGATGCCTTTCATTTCTTTTTCTTGTCTAAGTAGCTCTGGCTAGAACTTCCAGTACAATGTTGAATAGCTCATTGCATTTTTTTTTTTAATAAAGTTTTACTGGAACACAAACAAGCTCATTTATTTACATATTGTCTATGGCTGTATTTCCACTGCAATGGTAGACTCTATCAGATTTATCTGAGATTAAACATTATGTGTAAACAACAGAACTATGTAAACACAGAAAGCAAAATAAAAATAAGTTTAAAAAGACCATGGCTTTATTTTTTAATTAATTAGTTAACTTTAATTAGAGAATAATTACTTTACAATATTGTGATGGTTCTTACCATACATCAACATGAATTGGCCATAGGCATACATGTGCTTCCTCCCTCCTGAACTCCCCTCCCACCTCCCGCCCCACCCCATTCCTTCAGGTTGTCACAGAGCACTGGCTTTGGTTCCCTGTGTCATACATCAATATCCCACTGGCTGTCTATTTGAAATTTGGTAATGTACATGTTTAAAGGCTGTTCCCTCAAGTCATCCCACCCTCTCTCTCTCCCACTGAGTCCAAAAGTCCGTTCTTTCTGCCTGTGTCTCCTTTGCTGCCCTTTACGTAGGATGGTCAGTACCATGTTTCTAGATTCTAGAACGTATATATGCGTTAATATACAGTATTTGTCTTTCTCTTTTTGAGAATGAAAGTTTGATAGGAACTATATTGAATCTGTAGACTGCTTTGGATAGTATTGACATCTTAAAATATTAAAGTTTCAATTCATGAAATCAAGGTATCTTTCCATTTATTTAGGTTTTCCTTTATTTCTTTTAGCAATGCTTTGTAAGTTTCAATGTACAAGTGTTTGCCCTCCTTGGTTAAATGTATTCCCAGGTATTTCATACTTTGGGATGCTATTACAAATGAAACTGTTTTCTTAATTTCCTTATGAGAATTTTCATTGCCAGTGTTTAGAAACACAACATGTGTGTGTGTGTGTGTGTGTGTGCGTGTGTGTGTGCTGACTTTGTAACCTGTAATTTTGCTTTTCATTTATTAGTTCTAGTAGCTTTTTTATGGTTTCTTTGGAATTTTCTGCATGTAAAATCATGTCATCTACAAATACAGTTTTACTTTTTCCTTGCTAATTTTGATGCCTTTCATTTCTTTTTCTTGTCTAAGTAGCTCTGGCTAGAACTTCCAGTACAATGTTGAATAGCTCATTGCATTTTTTTTTTTAATAAAGTTTTACTGGAACACAAACAAGCTCATTTATTTACATATTGTCTATGGCTGTATTTCCACTGCAATGGTAGAGCTGATTAGTTTGCCAAAAACCAACTGGATCAACATTTTTAATTATTTAATATCTAGCCCTTTACAGAAATAGTTTGACAAGCTTTTCTTCTAGTGCTATGCTGTGCTCAGTTGTGTCTGACTTTATACAACCCCATGGACTGTAGCCCACCCGGATTTTCTGACCATGGGATTCTCCAGGCGAGAATACTGAAGTGGGCAGCCATTCCCTTCTCCAGGGGATCTTCCCAACCCAGGGATCCCAACCCATGTCTCTTGCATCACCTACATTGGCAAGAGGATTTTTGTACCACTGTGCCACCTGGGAAAGCCATTTTCTTCTAGGCAACAGTATAATTAAGTCTGAAGTTCAAAAGAGTGACCTTGATTTGAGATACATATTTTTGTGTTACTTGAAGCCACAGTAGTTCACGGACCACCTAGAATGAAGGATGTGTTTTAAGGATTAAGACTTCATGTATTTCAGCATTTAATGATGAGAAGGATGAAAAAAAAGCCCATCACAAGAAACTGAGAAGTGTGTGTACGAGAGAGTGTGGTGTACCTCAGAGAAACCAAGAAAAACAAGCATGGTGAGAAGAGGGAAATAGTCAACCATGTGAAAAGCTGACAAAAAAATGTTAAGTAAGATGAGGACTTTCAAATGTCCTGGTAACTGGTTGCTGATAACTGTAACAAAAGAAGCCTCAGTGGACTAGTTTTAAATGTTTTATTTTCCAAAAAGACCTATTTTGAAGAACTAAACATTTGAAGGGTTACAATTGCATGCTTTTCTAAGATACATATATTTATTGACCAACAAATTAGACTAATTTCATTGGTATAATACTTTTTATATTTAAAATATCTTCTAAAATTCTTTTTAAAAAATAAATTTATTTCTGTGAAGAAAAGACTTTTCAAAATGATTTTCCAAAATAAAAAAATACATAAAGAGGATAACTATTCCTGGTACATATTCACATACTTTAATCAGTTCATTAGCTATGTCTATTTCTAGTACTATGCTAACTGACATTTTTTTCTGAAAACATTTTTTCAATAGGACTTAGCAAAACTGCATACACTATTCTTCAAAGCTGTACTTTACAGCTAATAAATTTGAAATTTTGAGTAACTTCAATTTATCCTTTTCTGAAGTCTATATTTTTGACTGAGAAAATAGTCTCCTTACAAATGTTACAGTATCTGTAAGACAGAGCAAATTCTGTTAGAGAGTATTCTCAATTCTAACTTCCTTAACTGAAAAACAGATAAATATTTTGAAGGGTAGCATTTTTGCTTCCACTTAGAGTCCTCCAACAAATATTTTTATAAACTCATTAAATAAATTTTCTGTTTTATGACTCTTTTAAATGATTCACCAAATTTAAACACTGCAAAATCAAGACTTTCTCAAGTATATTCTAGTATTACAGTACAGATCATAAATTCGAGTTAAAAATAAGAGAAACATCAAGTCAAGATATTACAAAGTACTGCTGTAAAATGTCAAAATTAAATCTTATATGCAGTTTGGGCTCTCATCATATGATCTGCTAAATAATGAATTTCAATTTCTTCCTATATATATAAGCTTTGTTTTCATAATTCAATTTGCTAAGAGCTTCAAAAGCTGAAATTTTTGGTACTCCATTCCTTGAGTATTTTGGCTAAAGATTTCTAAATGATTGAACAAAATGCAATCTAAATTTAAAGGACATGTTCACGATAATAATCAATATTCTGTAGGACACTTGAGTTAATTAGCAGCCTACTTCCATAAAAGCTCAAATTTTTAAACAATCTGAGTCATGACTAGAAACAAAAAGAGAATCATATACCATCATGCTAACTTTTTTTCATGTTCCACATCAGATTGGTCACAGAAATTTACAATTCAATTATTCTAAATATGTATATTTATATGTGCACTCTGTCACTCAGTCATGTCAGACTCTTTGCAATCCCATGGACTATAGCTCGCTAGGCTCCCCTGTCCATGGGATTCTCCAGGCAAGAATACTGGAGCAGTTTACCATTTCCTTCTCCAGGGGATCTTCCTGACCCAAGGATAGAACCCAGGTTTCATGTGTCTCCTGCATTGGCAGGTGGATTCTTTACAGCTGCACCACCTTGAAAGCCCCATGTACCTGTGCACGTAAATACATTTGTAAATGATGACAACCATAGCTTCTATTTCAATTGGTAGAATATCACAGTGTAAATGCAGTGATATATGCTCCAAAACCAATTTCAAGTACATTTCTGCTCCATAGTATTCTTAGTTTAGCAAGAACATTGTTTTTGTTAAGATAATTATATTCCGCCTAAGTTTGTATTTCTATTATCATAACAAAATAATTTTATCTTAAATATTGGACTTTTAAACTGAATTTATAAATGAGCATTATTAGAGTCAGATGTTTTACCTTTATCAAAATGATCTTCAAAAAGCTAAACTTTGCATAAAATTAATGAAAAAGTGAAGCCATTACTAAAATGAACCAATTTTCTATGTGAAGCTTCTAATGTCACTGATATAAAACTGGCTTCATTTAACTGTTTGCAAAGATCCTTTTCTGCTAATGGAGCCAACTCATTAACAGGTACCACTTTGCTCTTTATACTTGCATGGAAAACATGGAATTGAAAATGAATGAAATTAATTCAGAGAAATCATCATTTGATCTAATCGGAAAGCCATGCTTTGGAGAAGGAAATGGCAACCCATACCAGTATTCTTGTCCAGGCAAGAATACTGTCCCATGGACAAGAAATCCCATAGACAGAGGAGCCTGGCAGGCTACAGTCCAGGGAGTCACAAAGAGTCAGACACAACTTAGTGACTAAACAACAACATCTCCATCTTATCCTCAAGGGCTATAGGTACAAAATATTTGACTACTCAGCATTCTGGAAAAAAAAAGAAAAGCCATGCTTCACAGAATGCTATGCAAATTCTCCTTCTGCAGCTAACTTTGGAAATAGATGGTGATTTTTAAAAAACAGATTTGGGTCTTCTGGTTTTCACATGGTCAGTAACATCACTATGACTTCTGGTTGGAATGTAAATGCAGACAAGCATTTTTGTACAGATTACATTCGTGAGCTTTTTTTTTTAAGCAACAGAAATACATTAATTATGTACAAAGCATTTACTTTCGTTTTCTCATTGCCACTGAAAATTTATTGCTGTAGAATGTCTGTTTTTTTGCTATTTGCAAAATACAAAGGCATTAAAGCCAGAAAGATAAGCAAATGGTTGTAGATTTTCACCTTCACATAAACAACAAAACTACAGCAGCAGCAGCTTTCTAATAGTTTTCTCTAGGTTCCGTAAGAGGACTGCTCAGACTCCATTTCCCACATGCATTTCACTTATAGTTAACACACCCTTTCTCACATTTCCTAGTGACCCTTTGAGCTGGTGACCTGTCAAATTTAACAGCCCAAATTTAACTAACCTGCAGATGCAACAGCATCAAACACACCACCTGAGACCAGGGATGTGTTAGTCCCTCAGTCGTGTTGGACTCTTTGTGACCCCATGGACTGTAGCCTGTCAGGCTCCTTGGTCCATAGGATTCACAAGGCAAGAATGCTGGAGTGGGGCTTCCCTGGTAGCTCAGTTGTAAAGTGTTTGCTTGCCAATGCAGGAGACACAGGTTCAATCCTTGATCTGGGAAGATCCTACATGCTGCGGAGCAACTAAACCCGTGAGCCACAACTATGGAGTCTGTGCTCTAGAGTCTCGGAGCCGCAACTATGGAGCCCATGTGACCTGGAGCCCGAGTTCCACAACAAGAGAAGTCACCGCAACAAGAAGCCTGCTCACCTCAACTAGAGAGCAACCCCCACTCCCTGCAACTAGAGAAGAGCCTGTGGCAGCAATGAAAAACCAGAATAGCCAAAAATAAATAAGTAAATAAAAATTAAAAAGAAAAGAATGCTGGAGTGGGTTGTCACTTCCTTCTCCAGGGGATTTTCCCAACCCAGGGAAATGAACCTGTGTCTCCTGCATTGCAGGCAGATTCTTTACCATCTGAGCCACCAGGGAAGCCCTGAGGCCAGGAATGGTAATTTCTAACTTGATTTTGGAGGGCTTGAAAGAGGGTGTTACATTCATTCTGGTTTTCACATGGTCAGTAACATCACTATGACTTCTGGTTGGAATGTAAATGCAGACAAGCATTTTTGTACAGATTACATTCGTGAGCTTTTTTTTTTAAGCAACAGAAATACATTAATTATGTACAAAGCATTTACTTTCGTTTTCTCATTGCCACTGAAAATTTATTGCTGTAGAATGTCTGTTTTTTTGCTATTTGCAAAATACAAAGGCATTAAAGCCAGAAAGATAAGCAAATGGTTGTAGATTTTCACCTTCACATAAACAACAAAACTACAGCAGCAGCAGCTTTCTAATAGTTTTCTCTAGGTTCCGTAAGAGGACTGCTCAGACTCCATTTCCCACATGCATTTCACTTATAGTTAACACACCCTTTCTCACATTTCCTAGTGACCCTTTGAGCTGGTGACCTGTCAAATTTAACAGCCCAAATTTAACTAACCTGCAGATGCAACAGCATCAAACACACCACCTGAGACCAGGGATGTGTTAGTCCCTCAGTCGTGTTGGACTCTTTGTGACCCCATGGACTGTAGCCTGTCAGGCTCCTTGGTCCATAGGATTCACAAGGCAAGAATGCTGGAGTGGGGCTTCCCTGGTAGCTCAGTTGTAAAGTGTTTGCTTGCCAATGCAGGAGACACAGGTTCAATCCTTGATCTGGGAAGATCCTACATGCTGCGGAGCAACTAAACCCGTGAGCCACAACTATGGAGTCTGTGCTCTAGAGTCTCGGAGCCGCAACTATGGAGCCCATGTGACCTGGAGCCCGAGTTCCACAACAAGAGAAGTCACCGCAACAAGAAGCCTGCTCACCTCAACTAGAGAGCAACCCCCACTCCCTGCAACTAGAGAAGAGCCTGTGGCAGCAATGAAAAACCAGAATAGCCAAAAATAAATAAGTAAATAAAAATTAAAAAGAAAAGAATGCTGGAGTGGGTTGTCACTTCCTTCTCCAGGGGATTTTCCCAACCCAGGGAAATGAACCTGTGTCTCCTGCATTGCAGGCAGATTCTTTACCATCTGAGCCACCAGGGAAGCCCTGAGGCCAGGAATGGTAATTTCTAACTGATGGAGTCAAAGAGAACTTTGTTTTACAGAAGCTGCAGGCTGTCCTTGAAAGAGAGGTGTCTGTTACATTGCATCTAGAAAGAACTGTCATCTTTCCCATTTAGCTGCATGGTAAAGTGAGAACTCTGTACATTGCCCATGTATCTCACACTCTCTTACATGAGACAGTTCTTTGCTTTGAAATCTATCTTACTAATATGTAACATACCTATTCCCGCTTGTTTTGGTGCTGTTGTTAATATTTGCTTGCCACACCTTACCCTGTCTTTTTGCTTTCAACCTACCAATATCACTGTATTTGAAATGAGTTGCTTGTAGACAACACAGAGGTGAATCACAGGTTTGTTAATTCACTCTACTAGTCTGTTTTTCAATTGATGTATTTAGACTATTTGCATTTGAGGTAATTATCAATATGTTAGGGCTTATAGAGCTACTTTATTTTCTGTTTATTTCTTGTGTTTCTCATACCTCTATTTCTTATCTCCAGCCTTCTAGGAGGTTACCTGAATGTTTTTAGGGTTCTTAGTTTGACTTATTCATAGTCTTTTTGAATAGTTCCCTTTGTATAGTTTCGGAACGAGACAAGGATGTCCAGTCTTACCACTCTTATTCAACTTGGTGCTGAAAGTTTTAGCCAACAAAGTAACACAATAAAAAAGAGTAAAAGCATACATACTGGAAAGGAAAAAATAAAACTGCCCTTATGATGACTTGTCATCTGTATAGAAAACTCCAGAGAATTGACAAAATAAAAACTCTTAGGGGCTTCCCTGGTAGCTCAGTGGTAAAGAGTTCGCCTGCCAATGCAGGAGACACAGGTTCCATCCCTGATCCGGGAAGATCCCACATGCTACGTTGCAACTAAGCCCGTGAGCCACAACTACGGAGCCTGTGCTCTAGAGCCTCAGAGTCACAACTATGGAGCCCATGTGCCCCAACTTTTGAAACCCGTGAGCCCTAAAGCTTGAGTTCCACAACAGGAGAAGTCACTGTAACAAGAAGCCTGCTCCCCTCAACTAGAGAGTAGCCCCCACTCCCTGCAACTAGAGAAGAGCCTATGGTAGCAGTGAAAACCCAGAATAGCAAAAATAACTAAACAAATAAAATAAAATTTTAAAACTCTTAAAAGTAATGAGTTTCTCAAAGTTTCAGGATATAAAATCAACATACTGAAATCAGTATCAATTTTACATACTAGCAACAAACATGTGGGAAGTGAAATTTAAAATATAATACCAAAAAAATTATAATGAAAAAAAAATTTGAAAACTTGTTAATATGCTTTGAAACACGCTTACCCTTTTTTGTGCTGTTGTTAATATTTGCTTGCCACACCTTACCCTGTCTTTTTGCTTTCAACCTACCAATATCACTGTATTTGAAATGAGTTGCTTGTAGACAACACAGAGGTGAATCACAGGTTTGTTAATTCACTCTACTAGTCTGTTTTTCAATTGATGTATTTAGACTATTTGCATTTGAGGTAATTATCAATATGTTAGGGCTTATAGAGCTACTTTATTTTCTGTTTATTTCTTGTGTTTCTCATACCTCTATTTCTTATCTCCAGCCTTCTAGGAGGTTACCTGAATGTTTTTAGGGTTCTTAGTTTGACTTATTCATAGTCTTTTTGAATAGTTCCCTTTGTATAGTTTAGGAACGAGACAAGGATGTCCAGTCTTACCACTCTTATTCAACTTGGTGCTGAAAGTTTTAGCCAACAAAGTAACACAATAAAAAAGAGTAAAAGCATACATACTGGAAAGGAAAAAATAAAACTGCCCTTATGATGACTTGTCATCTGTATAGAAAACTCCAGAGAATTGACAAAATAAAAACTCTTAGGGGCTTCCCTGGTAGCTCAGTGGTAAAGAGTTCGCCTGCCAATGCAGGAGACACAGGTTCCATCCCTGATCCGGGAAGATCCCACATGCTACGTTGCAACTAAGCCCGTGAGCCACAACTACGGAGCCTGTGCTCTAGAGCCTCAGAGTCACAACTATGGAGCCCATGTGCCCCAACTTTTGAAACCCGTGAGCCCTAAAGCTTGAGTTCCACAACAGGAGAAGTCACTGTAACAAGAAGCCTGCTCCCCTCAACTAGAGAGTAGCCCCCACTCCCTGCAACTAGAGAAGAGCCTATGGTAGCAGTGAAAACCCAGAATAGCAAAAATAACTAAACAAATAAAATAAAATTTTAAAACTCTTAAAAGTAATGAGTTTCTCAAAGTTTCAGGATATAAAATCAACATACTGAAATCAGTATCAATTTTACATACTAGCAACAAACATGTGGGAAGTGAAATTTAAAATATAATACCATTTATAATGATTCCAAAGAAAATGAAATACCTAAGTGTAAATCTAACAAAATCTATATAACATCTGTATTCTGAAAATTACAAAATGCTGATGAGAGACAACAAAAAATTAAATAAAATGTATGATTTATTGTGTTCATTGGTTGGAAGACTCAAGAGAGTAAAAATGTGAATTCTGCTTAAACTGATCTATGGATTAATGCAATATTTATCAAAGTTCCAGGAGGGAATTTTTTGTAGACCTGGAGAAGCATATTCTAAGTTTATATGGAATTACACAGAATGTATAATAGCTGAAATAATCTTGAAGAAGAAGAGTAGAGTGAGTAAAACCATTCTGCCCCATGCTAAGGCTTACTATATAGCTATAGCAGTCAAGACACTGCGTTATTGGCAGAGGAATAGATACATGCATGGGTCAATGAAACAGAAGAGAGAAACCAGAAATAAACCTACACAAATATGCTCAACTAATCTTTGATAACATTTTAAGAGCAAGTTTAATAAAGTGTCTGAAACCATTTTTAACATTTGACTGCTGACAGCTTTCAAGTTCCACCTAACTCCTTTCCACTTTTGCCCTATATCTGGGCAAGCTGATAAGAAAGCCCAGGCTTTCCCTCCCTAGGCACTTCCAGGAAAGGTCAAACTATGAAAATCCCTGCCCACACATGGGAATCATCACCCTAGCCTCATTCCCAAATCAAAATCAAAACATACTTGCTCCTCCCTTCTTCAGGCCAGTTCAGATGGGCTTGTATCTGCCCTACTCTCCTCCAAAAAGAAAAAAATTCTCATTATTATGAATAATTCCCTCTTGTTCATACCTTCCTACGCTGTGTGGTAGGTATTATTGGACTCTACATCTGAACCAGTTTTGGCGGAGGAATTGAACCCACTCTTCACAGGGTAGCCACAAAACAATTGAGATGTGAGCAGGATTATGTACCTACATTATTACCACTACCCATTTATAAAAATGGTAAAATTTTTAAAAAATAGTGACAATATAAAAGTTGGCAACAGTGCAAATAAACTGGATCACTTTTACATTGCCGATGGGAATGTAAAACAGTAAAGCCACTCTGTAAGAGTATACTAATTTATTTTAAAATGAAATGTGCTTACTACACAACCTAGATATTACAGTTCTTGGGCATTTACCTCAAAGAAATGAGCATTCATGTCTACACATGTTTATATGCAAACAACCATAGTATCTTTAGTCATAAGAGTCCCAAACTAGAAGCAGCCCAACATCTATGAACTGATTAATGGATAAACAAAATGTGGTACATCCAAACCATGGAATGGACTAAAAAAAGAAAAGAATGTCTAATATTTGCTGTAAGCTGAATGATTTTCAAGGAAATTATGTTGAGGAAAAAGGCAACTCCCCAAAGTTATAGCATGTATAATCCCATGTATTAATATATAATAGTTTTGAAATGACAAGATTATAGAGAACAGATTAGTAGTTGCCAGTGTTTGAAGGGGATGTGAAGATAAGCGGAAGATGAATGTGATTGTATAAGAGCAATATGAGGGCTCCTTGTGATGGAACTCTTCTCTATCACTGTGATCACAATATTCTACATATACAATAAGACTGCATAGAACAGGGCTTCCCTGGTGGTCCAGTGGGTAAAGAGTCTGCCTTGCACTGTAAGGGGCGCCAGTTCAATCTTTGGCATGGAAAGATCCCACATGCCGCGGAGCAGCTGGACCAGTGTGTCCAATTACGAGCCAGTGCTCTGGAGCACATGTGCCCAGAGCTAGTGCTCTGCTACAGGAGAGGTCACTGCAATGGGAGGACCACACAGGCCAAGGAATAAAGATGGATGAAAATAAATCAATGAAAGACCAATAAAGGTGGCCAAAGAATTTAAAAAAAAAAAAAGCTGCATAGAACAACACACACACGCACACACATACAGGAATGCACATATAACTGGTGAAATCTGAATGAGGTATCAATGGCAATTTACTGGTTGTGATATTGTACTTTAGTTATGCAAGATGTTATCATTGGAGGAAACTAGAAGAGTATAATGAATCTCTTTGTATTATTTTTTCATTTGTTTTTATTATATTATAGTTGCTTTATAATGTTATGTTAGTTTCTGCTATACAGCAAAGTGAATCAACTCTACATATACACATATGCCCTCTTTTTCAGATTTCCTTCCCGTTTCGCGCACCACAGAGCACTGAGTAGAGGGCTATAGAGTATAGGTTTGTTTGTTTTTTTTTTTTTACTCTTTTTTTTTTAAAAAACCTTTATTTTACTTTTAACTTTTACAGAGTTTTGTTGTTTACAGATATGTATGTTCTCAGATTAGTCATATGTATATCCCCCCCATCCCTCCCCTCCCGACCATCACACAGCACCCCTGAAGGATCCCCTTTTCTCACAGAGCAATGACTAGAGCTATTTTCTTCACTTATGATAGTACAGGCCTTCATGCTACTTCCTTTATGCCTCTCACCCACTGTTCCTTCCCCACAATGTCCATATGTCCACTGTCCATGTCTGTCTTTCTGTTGCTTCACTGCATGTGCCATCATCACCATCCTACTAGATTCCATATATATGTGTTAATATACTGTATTTGTCCTTCTCTTTCTGACTGACTTCACTTTTGATGATACGTTCTAGATCCAGCCACCTCATTAGGGTTGATTCTTCTGCATTTCTCTTTACAGCTGTGTAGTATTCCATTGTACATATGTACCAGAGCTTTTGGATCCATTCGTTCGTCGATGGGCATCTAGGTTCCTTCCATGTTCTAGCTATTGTATAGACAGCTGCAATGAGCATTGGGGTACAGGTGCTTCTTTCAGTTTTGATTTCGTCAGGGTATAAGCCTAAGAGTGGGATTGCTGGGTCCTAGGGTGCTTCTATTTTTAGTTTTTTAAGAAATCTCCAGACTGTCTTCCATAGAGGCTGAATCAATTTACACTCCCACCAGCAATGCAGGAGTGTTCCTTTTCTCTTAAAAAAAAGCTGCATAGAACAACACACACACGCACACACATACAGGAATGCACATATAACTGGTGAAATCTGAATGAGGTATCAATGGCAATTTACTGGTTGTGATATTGTACTTTAGTTATGCAAGATGTTATCATTGGAGGAAACTAGAAGAGTATAATGAATCTCTTTGTATTATTTTTTCATTTGTTTTTATTATATTATAGTTGCTTTATAATGTTATGTTAGTTTCTGCTATACAGCAAAGTGAATCAACTCTACATATACACATATGCCCTCTTTTTCAGATTTCCTTCCCGTTTCGCGCACCACAGAGCACTGAGTAGAGGGCTATAGAGTATAGGTTTGTTTGTTTTTTTTTTTTTACTCTTTTTTTTTTAAAAAACCTTTATTTTACTTTTAACTTTTACAGAGTTTTGTTGTTTACAGATATGTATGTTCTCAGATTAGTCATATGTATATCCCCCCCATCCCTCCCCTCCCGACCATCACACAGCACCCCTGAAGGATCCCCTTTTCTCACAGAGCAATGACTAGAGCTATTTTCTTCACTTATGATAGTACAGGCCTTCATGCTACTTCCTTTATGCCTCTCACCCACTGTTCCTTCCCCACAATGTCCATATGTCCACTGTCCATGTCTGTCTTTCTGTTGCTTCACTGCATGTGCCATCATCACCATCCTACTAGATTCCATATATATGTGTTAATATACTGTATTTGTCCTTCTCTTTCTGACTGACTTCACTTTTGATGATACGTTCTAGATCCAGCCACCTCATTAGGGTTGATTCTTCTGCATTTCTCTTTACAGCTGTGTAGTATTCCATTGTACATATGTACCAGAGCTTTTGGATCCATTCGTTCGTCGATGGGCATCTAGGTTCCTTCCATGTTCTAGCTATTGTATAGACAGCTGCAATGAGCATTGGGGTACAGGTGCTTCTTTCAGTTTTGATTTCGTCAGGGTATAAGCCTAAGAGTGGGATTGCTGGGTCCTAGGGTGCTTCTATTTTTAGTTTTTTAAGAAATCTCCAGACTGTCTTCCATAGAGGCTGAATCAATTTACACTCCCACCAGCAATGCAGGAGTGTTCCCTTTTCTCCGCAACCTCTCCAGCATTTATTGTCTGTCGATCTGTGGATGATGGCCATTCTGACGGGTGTGAGGTGATATCTCATTGTAGTTTTGATTTGCATTTCTCTAATTATTAGTGAAGTTGAGCATCGTTTCATATGCTTTTGGGCCATCTGTATGTCATCGTTGGAGAGGTGTCTGTTTAGGTCCTTTTCCCATTTTTTGATTGGGTTGTTCGTTTTTCCAGTGCTGAGTTGTCTGAGTTGCTTGTAGATTTTGGAGATTAATTCTTTGTCTGTTGTTTCATTTGCTATGATTTTCTCCCACTCTGTGGGCTGTCTGTTCAGCTTTTTTGTAATTTCTTTAGCTGTACAAAAGCTTTTAAGTTTCATGAGGTCCCACATGTTCATTTGTCTTTTTAGTTCCACTATTCTAGTAGGTGGGTCAGAGAAGATCTTGCTTTGATTGATGTCCTTGAGGGTTTTGCCTATATTCTCCTCTAAGAGTTTGATGGTTTCTGGCCTTACATTTAAGTCTTTAATCCATTTTGAGTTGATCTTTGTGTATGGTGTCAGGGTATGTTCCAACTTCATTTTCTTGCATGTAGCTGTCCAATTTTCCCAGCACCACTCGTTGAAGAGGCTGTCTTTGTCCCATTTTATATGTTCGCCTCCTTTGTCAAAAATAAGGTACCCATAGGTGCGTGGGTTTATCTCTGGGTTCTCAATCTTGTTCCATTGGTCGATATTTCTGTTTTTGTGCCAGTACCATACTGTCTTGATGACTGTTGCTTTGTAGTAGAGTCTGAAGTTGGGGAGGCTGATCCCCCCATCTCCATTCTTCTTCCTGAGGATTGCTTTTGCTATTTGAGGTCTTTTGTGTTTCCATATGAACTGTGTTATTCGTTGGTCTAGTTCTGTGAAGAATGCTATTGGAAGTTTGATAGGGATCGCATTGAATCTATAGATGACATTTGGTAGTATGGTCATTTTCACAATATTGATTCTTCCGACCCAGGAACATGGAATATTTCTCCATCTGTTTAACTCTTCTTTAATGTCTCTCATGAGTGTCTTGTAATTTTCTGTGTACAGTTCTTTTGTTTCTTTGGGTAGGTTTATATAATTCTTTGTATTATTTTTTCATTTGTTTTTATTATATTATAGTTGCTTTATAATGTTATGTTAGTTTCTGCTATACAGCAAAGTGAATCAGCTCTACATGTACACATATGCCCTCTTTTTCGGATTTCCTTCCCGTTTCGCACACCACAGAGCACTGAGTAGAGGGCTATAGAGTATAGGTTTTTATTAGTATCTGCTTTACATATAGGTAGTGCATATATGCCAATCCCAATCAATCAACACATCCCACCCACTCTTCCTCCTTGGTATCCATACATTTGTCTTCACAATCTGTCTTTGTTTCTGCTTTACAAATAAGTTCATCTATATCATTATTCTAGATTCCACATATAAGTAATATTATATGATATTTGTTTTGTCCTTCTATCTTACTTCACTCTGTATGACAGTCTCCAGGTCTCTCTACATCTCTTCAAATTGTAGTATTTCATTCCTTTTTATGGCTAAGTAATAGTCCATTGTATATATGCACCACATCTTTATTCATTCTTCTTCTGATGGATGCTTACGTTGCTTCCATGTCCTGGATATTGTAAATAGTGCTGCAACTAACACTGGGGCACATGTACCTTTTTTTTTTAATTTATTTGGCTGTTCCAGGTGTTTGTGCAGCATGACAGATCTTTTCGTTACAGCATGTGAACTCTTAGTTGCAATATGTGGAATCTAGTTCCTTGATTAGAGATTGAACCCAGGTCCCCTGCACTGGGATCATGGAGTTTTAGCCACTGGATCACCAGGGAAGTCCCTGCATGCATCTTTTGAATTATGGTTTTCTCCAGGTATATGCCCAGGAGTGGGATTTTTAGGTCATATGGTAATTCTATTTTTAGTTTTTTATGGAACCTCCATACTGTTCTCCATAGTAGCTGCACCAATTTATATTCCCACCAGCAATGTAAAAGGGTTGCCTTTTCTCCACACTCTCTCCAGCATTTATTGTTTGTAGATTTTTTGATGATGGCTGTTCTGACCAGTGTGAGGTGATATCTCACTGTAGTTTTTTTATTTGGCTGCACTGGGTCACAGTTGTGATACATGGGATCTTCATTGTGACATGGGCTTAGTTGTCCCACAGCATGTGGGATCTTTGTTTCCCAATCTGGGATCAAACCTGTGTCCCCTGGACTGGAAGATTGATTCTTAATCACTGGACCACCAGGGAAGTCTCTTCATTGTAGTTTTGATTTGCATTTATATAATAAAGAATATCTTTGTATTATTTGAACATCCTTTCATGTGTTTGTTAGCTAAGAAAAGAAGAGAAGCAAAAAGCAAAGGAGAAATGGAAAGATATACCCATCTGAATGCAGAGTTCCAGAGAACAGCAAGGAGAAATAAGAAAACCTTCCTAAGTGAACAATGCAAAGAAATAGAGGAAAACAATAGAATGGGAAAGACTAGAGATCTCTTCAAGAAAATTAAGAGAGACCAAGGGAACATTTCATGCAAAGGTGGGCACAATATGGACCTAACAGAAGCAGAAGACATTAAGAAGAGGTGGCAAGAATACACAGAAGAACTATACAAAAAAAGATCTTAATGATCAGGATAACCATGATGATGTGGCCACTCACCTAGAGCCAGACACCCTGGAGTGTGAAGTCAAGTGGGCCTCAGGAAGCATCACTATGAACAAAGCTAGTGAAGGTGATGAAATTCCAGCTGAGCTATTTCAGATCCTAAAAGATGATGCTATTGAAGTGCTACACTCAATATGCCAGCAAATTTGGAAAGCTCAGCAGTGGCTATAGTACTGAAAGAGTTCAGTTTTCATTCTAATACCAAAAAAGGGCAATGCCAAAGAATGTTCAAACTACCACATATTTGCACTCATGTCACATGCTAGCAAAGTAATGCTCCAAATTCTCCAAGCTAGGCTTTAACAGTGCATGAACCAAGAACTTCCAGATGACAAGCTGGATTAAGAAAAGGCAGAGGAACCAGAGATCAAATTGCCAACATCTGTTGGAACATAGGAAAAGCAAGAGAACTCCAGAAAAACATCTACTTCTCAATCATTGGCTATGTTAAAGTCTTTGATTATGTGGATCACAACAAACTGTGGACAACTTAAAGAGATGGAAATACCAGATCACCTTACTCTCAGTTTTCACCTACTGAGAAAACTACGCAGGACAACAAACAGTTAGAACTGGACATGCAAAAAGGACTGGTTCAAAATTGGTAAAAGAGTACATCAAGGCTGAATATTGTCACCCTGCTTGTTTAACTTATATGCAGAGTACATCATGCAAAATGCCAGACTGGATGAAGCACAAGCCAGTAATCAAGATTGTTGGGAGAAATATCAGTAACCTCAGATATGCAGATGATACCACCCTTATGGCAGAAAGTGAAGAGGAACTAAAGAGCCTCTTGACGAAGGCGAAAGAGGAG
Source organism: Tragulus kanchil (assembly GCA_022376925.1). NCBI lineage: Eukaryota > Metazoa > Chordata > Mammalia > Artiodactyla > Tragulidae > Tragulus > Tragulus kanchil. Next base: position 85,517,695 of record JAIOJX010000001.1, read on the forward strand.
AGTGAAAAAGCTGGCTTAAAACTCAACATTCAAAAAAGTAAGATCATGGCATCTAGTCCCATCACTTCACAGCAAATAGATGGGGAAACCATGGAAACAGTGACAAAATTTATTTTCTCTGGCTCCAAAATCACTGGGAATGGTGACTGCAGCCTGAAATTAAAAGACTCTTGCTCCTGGGAAGAAAAACTATGACAAACTCAGATAGCACATTAAAAAGCAGTGTCATCACTTTGCTGACAAATGTCTGTACGGTCAAAGCTATGGTTTTACCAGTAGTCATGTATGGATGTGAGAGTTGGACCATAAAAAAGGCTGAGTGCTGAAGAACTGATGCCTTTGAACTATGGTGTTGGAGAAGACTCTTGAGAGTCCCTTGGACTGCAAGGAGATCAAACCAGTCAATCCTAAAGGAAATCAACCCTGGATATTCATTGGAAGGACTGATCCTGAAACTGAAGCTCTAGTACCCTAGCCACCTGATATGAAGAGATCACTCATTGGAAAGACTCTGATGCTGGTAAAGATAGAAGGCAGCAGGAGAAGAGGATGACAGAGCAAAGTAATGCTCCAAATTCTCCAAGCTAGGCTTTAACAGTGCATGAACCAAGAACTTCCAAAAAGCTGGATTAAGAAAAGGCAGAGGAACCAGAGATCAAATTGCCAACATCTGTTGGAACATAGGAAAAGCAAGAGAACTCCAGAAAAACATCTACTTCTCAATCATTGGCTATGTTAAAGTCTTTGATTATGTGGATCACAACAAACTGTGGACAACTTAAAGAGATGGAAATACCAGATCACCTTACTCTCAGTTTTCACCTACTGAGAAAACTACGCAGGACAACAAACAGTTAGAACTGGACATGCAAAAAGGACTGGTTCAAAATTGGTAAAAGAGTACATCAAGGCTGAATATTGTCACCCTGCTTGTTTAACTTATATGCAGAGTACATCATGCAAAATGCCAGACTGGATGAAGCACAAGCCAGTAATCAAGATTGTTGGGAGAAATATCAGTAACCTCAGATATGCAGATGATACCACCCTTATGGCAGAAAGTGAAGAGGAACTAAAGAGCCTCTTGACGAAGGCGAAAGAGGAGAGTGAAAAAGCTGGCTTAAAACTCAACATTCAAAAAAGTAAGATCATGGCATCTAGTCCCATCACTTCACAGCAAATAGATGGGGAAACCATGGAAACAGTGACAAAATTTATTTTCTCTGGCTCCAAAATCACTGGGAATGGTGACTGCAGCCTGAAATTAAAAGACTCTTGCTCCTGGGAAGAAAAACTATGACAAACTCAGATAGCACATTAAAAAGCAGTGTCATCACTTTGCTGACAAATGTCTGTACGGTCAAAGCTATGGTTTTACCAGTAGTCATGTATGGATGTGAGAGTTGGACCATAAAAAAGGCTGAGTGCTGAAGAACTGATGCCTTTGAACTATGGTGTTGGAGAAGACTCTTGAGAGTCCCTTGGACTGCAAGGAGATCAAACCAGTCAATCCTAAAGGAAATCAACCCTGGATATTCATTGGAAGGACTGATCCTGAAACTGAAGCTCTAGTACCCTAGCCACCTGATATGAAGAGATCACTCATTGGAAAGACTCTGATGCTGGTAAAGATAGAAGGCAGCAGGAGAAGAGGATGACAGAGCATGAGACAGTTGGATGGCATCACCGACTCAATGGACATGAGTTTGAGCAAGCTCTGGGAGATAGTGAAGGACAGAGAAACTTGGTGTGCTGGAGTTCATGGGGTGGCAAAGAGTTGAGCAACTGAACTGAGATGAGAAAACATGGTACAGATTGAAGAAGAGAAAAAAGTCAGGAAGGCTCAGAGACCCTGGTGAGAATTTAGACAAAAATCTTTCACTGTAATCTGATCCTATGATCCTAGGGGGAAGATGGTCTTAGAAAAGAGATTTACACAGGGATATCTGATAGTTCAGCCAAAGCCAAATGATTTTGAATCATGCTTTGCCATTTCTCCTTCCTTGTCCATTTTCTTTTGTTTCCATTTCTTCTGTTCAAATAAAACCATCTCTTCAGCAAATGTTTCATAAATTTGGGACCAGTTATGCTGCAATTTTTTAACATTACTATCATAATGAGAAGGGCTATCCTTATTCCTTTCTCCTGACCCAAAGACAGATACTCATTATTGGAACAATTTCTAAAGAGAAGTATCAGAACCAACAATGTCCCAAACACATGACAGCATATTTGTTAGTCTGAAATCTTCTGAAAATCACTTTCTCCAAAAGTCTCTGATCCCAGAGTTCTGTTTTTAACAGAAGATCTTTTTCTATACTGCTTTCTATATTCAGAATGAGTCACATGCCACTGGCATTAGCAATCAGGATTTAAGCACACCTGATCCACTAAGACAACATGCCATGTTGACATGACAGTTACAAGGAGAAAACTATAATTGTTTTGATGACAATAAATGAGGGTGATTGTGAAAAGTTCTAGATTACTACCTTCCTCTTGGGGAGGCATGAAAAAAAATTCGTAACTTGCAAATTTTAAGGAAATGTACTCTGCATAGCTTACAATTTTCCCTCACACCTGCTCCTCCACCTCTATTATTCCCAAAGTGTCTAATGGCATTAGCCATGATCGTCTTCTGCCTACCTCAGCACTGCTCAGTGTGAGCCTGCAAGACCTTCACCTACTCCTGCTACATACCCAGTTGGAAAGCAATAAGAATCCACCCACAAATGAGTCAGGAGTTACCTGTGTAACCATTAGTCTAATATTCTGCTATAAAGCTGTAAAACTGAGCTTTCCCAGAACTTTTTGATTTCACCCAGTCCTTTCGAACTGGGAACATCAGACCTCTATTTGAAGGCATGGGAATCTGTCTCTAGACTTGGTGACTTTCTCCTCTGCCCAGTCATCCCATCTCCCACCCCCCAACACACACCCCCTAGGTATAGCAAAGCTCTTTTTTTTTTTTTTTAGTATGCACATTCTTATTTATTTTTTGGTTCTAAAGCTTTCTCAGTGCCTGCTCTTGTATCTATGTTCAAATCTCTCCAACCATTGACCACAGGAAGTCATCAGCTGGGAGTTGTAGGGAAACCTCTATGAGCCTGTCTCAGGGAGGCTGCCTATATATCTCAGGTAGTCTCTCCACCCTTCTGTGTCTATGTCAGGTGCCATGCCCAGAAGCTCTTCCAGATTTGGTACTTTATCTGGCACTACTGTCTTGTTGCAGCTTCTCCTTTGCTCTTGGATGTGGGGTATCTTTTCTTTTCTTTTTTTTTTTTTTTTTTTTGGTGGGATCCAATATCCTTCTGTGGATGGTTTTTCAGCAGCTAGCTGCAATTTTGGTGTTTTCACAGGAGAAGATGAGTGCATGTCCTTCTACTCTGCCATCTTCGTTTCTCTCCAAGGCTCCTTTTTAAAAGAAAATATTCTCTCTTTAAATCACTTATTTATTTACTGTTTATTCATTTATTTTTGGATGTGCTGGGTCTTTGCCGTTGAGTGAGGGCTACTCTTCTTTATGATGTGCAGGCTTGTCATTGCAGTGGTTTCGCTTGTTGCAGAGTATGGGCTCAGTAGTTATGGCGCATGGGCTTAGTTGCTTCGAGACATGTGAAGTCTTCCCAGAGTAGGGATTGAACCCATATCCCCTGCATTGGCAGGCAGATCCTTAACCACTGGACCATCAGGAAAGTCCAGCAAGACTCTTGTGTTTCTTTATTTGACTCCTTCTCTCTTGAAACAGTATTGAGACAAAAATGGCTGATAATACCTGTTAATTATATTCATTGAATAAAATCCATTCCAAATACCACCTTGTAAAACAGAGAAAGAAGTAAATTGCTCTTGCAAATCTGATCTTGGTTATAAACTTGGAAGACTTAGTGAATTGAGAAAAGAAGGAAACTAATTCACTGGAAAACACTTTTACAATAAGGATACAAGCAAAACCCAAGTACCACCACTAAAATAAAACCACAAGACGATAATTCGTGGGCCCATATTGATTAAATAAAAAGTACCCCAGGGTTCAGACTTCTGGAATAAATTATTTTCCAAAGTGGATAAATGGGATTCTTCCCTCCAACATTTACTTTTCATGTGGAAAAAAACCACCTGAGTCAGAAAGTTTGGACAAAGAAAGTGACCTTCTTAATCCCTCCCAAAAAATGGATATTCATCTGAAACTGACTAAAACAGGAAGCTGTAGAAAAGAACAGATGTGATGACGAGTATTCCATTCTGCTCACTGTTCAGGCCCCAGATGGAAGTTTATGCAGTTAAACCATCCATACTTCCAAATGTCCAGGAATGGAGAGACTCTGAAAGGTGAAGCCTCCTTGTCTTCATCAAGCACAGGAAATACATAGAGCAGGCAGAACCTGACCAATATTCCTTCAATCTAGAAAATTCTCACCAAAGTTTTTAGCTTTGTTATTGAAATAAGAAATTCTGCCTCAGTTTACAGCCTAATGACTCATCACACCAACTGCTTGGCAAAGCAGACAAGACCTCCTTCAGAGTTTGAATTTATATTGTGCATCTCCAACTAAAAGATTCCTGGAGAGTCCATGAGTGGGCCTTAAGGGATTTCTTTTTTATTTTTTTAATTTAATTTTTTTGCCTCTAAGTCATTGTCTATTTTTCATCCATCTTTATTCTTTGGCCTGTGTGGGCCTCCCATCGCAGTGATCTCTCTCGTAGCAGAGCACCGGCTCTGGGCACATGCCTTTCAGAGCACTGGCTCCTAAATGGACACACTGGTCCAGCTGTTCCTCGGCATGTGGGATCTTCCTGGGCCATGAATCAAACCCATGCCCCTTGCACTGCAAGGCAGACTCTTTACCCACTGGACCACCAGGGAAGCCCTTAAGGGGTTTCTTAACGCTGCAAGTAAAATTTCAAGTTCATGTGCATTTTCCTGAGAAGAAAGGTCCAGAAGCTCCAGCAGATTCTCAAAGGAGAACTTGCCCCTCAAAAAATTTAGGAGCATTTGACCAGTGTGACCTAAAGACACTGTATAACTCCTTTTTTTGCCATAATTTCAAGGAAAACTAAGCCATAAACGACCAGAGAAAGATCTAACTTTACCTTCAATTCCAAGGGGGAGTTTATCCTTTGTCTATACATCTAGATCCATGATAGTGACTTTTCTGGACTCCATTTTTCTTTATTCTAAGGAAACAAAGTGAGATGACTGAGTGACTAAAACACACCCATGTGTTAGTCCCAGTGAGCACATGGCTGAATGGGTCAGTGTGGGCTGATTAAGAGGGGGCATATCCTGCTGTTCGAGGGATCACCTGCATTCATATGCATCATGTTTACAGTCTGGCCAGCACTGCTATAAAAACATGATGCCTTGGTCAGCACAGAGACCAGAGATGGATGTTCTGACAGTAAATGTTAGGAGATACTTTATTGGTGAAAAGTGAGCGTTAGTTGCTCCGCTGTGTCCAACTCTCTGCGACTCCATGGACTATAGCCTGCCAGGCTCCTCTGTCCATGGAATTCTCCAGGCAAGAATACTGGAGTGGGTTGCTACTTCCTTCTCCAGAGGATCTTCCTGACTCAGGGATCGAACTCCTGCGTGGTAGGCAGATTCTTGACTATCTGAGCCATCAGGGAAGCCCCAGTAGACATGAGCAAGAGGCGCTTTAATACATGATCTCTAATCTTCAAGAGTCTGGAACAACTTTTATAAGGTTAAGAAGCTGGCTTAAGGGCATATAGCTAAGGAGGGCTGAAAACAGGATTCAGTACTAAAGATGGTAGATACTGAGGCCCTAGCTCTTCTCCTGCCCCCTGCACTGTGCTGCTTTCCTCTTTCAGGGAGATGCCCCATTGAGAGGAGCATCTCATCCATGTACATATGGTAGTAGAGGTCCCCTTTGTGTTTTAGAATGAGAGCTTATTAAGAAGATTATAAAGAAGATTATAAAGTTTCCAAATTGGGATTTCATTTCAGATGGACTTAAGAAGAAGAAAATATATATTCCGTTCATGGAATATACAAATGATTATTTATTTCTACAAATAAAATGATTTATCCTGTTGATGTAGCCATTTAATCCAGTTGATGAAGCCTAAGTCTGAGAATCACCATACCAGTCTGCCGCTAAGGCCTGCCTAGCCCCGTGAAAGCTTTGGAGACAGAGAGACACAGCTCCCCACCTTCTGCTCTCCTCACTACAATTTCAGCCAGCATCGACCTGCTGCTCCAAGCTTTCTTGTACCTGGCAAGTTTACAAATTTACTGATTTTACTTTCAAACTTTGTGGTTCAAGGGCTCCATCTTGAGGCATGTTCTGTTTCTCTCAGTGCCTCTGAGATTGGGTAGAGATGCAAAGTACGGTGTTTTGCTGCATAGCACAGTGACTTCTACTGGCTAAATGAGTTCTTCAATTTTCACAGCAAAAATTCAGGTTATAGAAAGGCACCTGCTAAAATAAATATTCAGGCTATAGGACAGTGGCTCAGTTTTGAGCAGGGTTAGGATTATAAATGGGGCTTCCCTGGTGGCTCAGACTGTAAAGAATCTGCCTGCAATGCAGCAGACACAGGTTTGATCCTGGCTTGCGAAGATCCCCTGGAAAACAGAATGGCTACCCACTCCAGTATTCTTACCTGGAGAATTCCAAGGACAGAGGAGCCTGGTGGGCTACAGTTCATGGGGCAACAAAGAGACATGACTGAAGTGACTAACATTTTCACTTCAGGGTTATAAATGATGGTTCCTACTACAAATACATTTATCTTCTAACAATAATCCCAAAGTGAAAGTCATTTCTTATTTGTCTTTACAATAAGCTGTTTCCTCGCCTTATTGGGACCAGTTCACAGAAGCCACATTAATAGAATTGCTGAGCCCTATAGGGAAAGCACAGATGAAATCAACAAACAGTCCTGAAAGCTAAGCGCCACCCCCACCTCCCTGCCGCCCCCATTGAAAGTCCTCTAAGATACTTCATAGGATCCTACTTGCAAGGGATCAGCCAGAAACACAAACCATGAATCAGTCTGCCACATATACATGGGCAGGACAGCAAAGACACAGACCAGTTAAATGCTCTACCGTACCCCCGGACTCTCAAGCCGACTAACAAATCCCTTGTCCTATCAGGCAAGTGCTCTTCCCATCTCCAAGTCAAGGCTGAGCAAGTGCAAATCCAATACCAGAAACCTTCCCACATGGGAAATATTTTGAGCCCTTCCTGATGGGCCTGGGTTTCAGTAGACCTTGGTTTTACTCTCCCCTAAATATAGCATGCATCTTCACACTTCCATGCCCTTCTTCCTCCATGTTGCTTCTTCTGTATGAATTGTCACCACCTTGCTCCCACTGCCATCTACATTACAGTTGTCTTGGTGAACTGCTACCCATCCTTTCAAGGCATATCATTCAAGGAACCTCCTACTCGGCCTCTGCTGGAATAATGACATGCAGCTTCTTCTGTCTTATCATAGGATTATGCTCAACCTTCCAATGGTACTTTTCTCACATTGCATCATAGGATAATTTTAATGTAGCTTTCCCTAACTGTGGGCGCCTTTACGTGTCATCTTACTAATTTTGGTATCTCCTGAGACTTAGTGTTCAACAGACAATGGAGATGTAATATACTTTGGAGGGCAGCACTGTCTGATCAATAGAGAAGATACTATTAACATACAAAATGATGTATGGGCTTCCCAGGTGGTGCCAGTGGTAAAAAGCCTGCCTGCCCATGCAAGAGACTTGAGAGACACAGGCTCAATTCCTAGATTAGGAAGATCCCCTAGAGGAGGACACAGCAACCTACTCTAGTATTTTTGCCAGGAGAATCCCATGGACAGAGGAACCTCGTGGGCTACCGTCCATAGGGTTGCCAAGAATCAGACATGACTGAAGTAACTTGAAATGCACACAAATGATGCACATGAGTAAAACATCCAGTATGGGGTGTCCCTGGTGGCTCAGTGGTAAAGAATCTGCCTGCCAATGCAGGAGACATGGGTTCAATCCCTGATCCAGGAAGATCCCACATGCCTTAGAGCAACTAAGCCTGTGCTCCACAACTACTGAGCCTGTGCTCGAGAGCTCATGTTCTGCAACACAAGAAGTCACTGCAATGAGAAGCCCTCGAACTGCAATTAGAGAGTAGACTGAGAAGCAATGAAGACTTGACACAGTCAAAAATAAATAAATAAAATTACAAAATAACATCCAGTATGGGACTGAAAGGAAAAACAAAAAGATGGTCAAAAAAGGTCAAAATTTAAAATAAGAGACTGGCTTTCCTTAAGAATCAACCTTTTCTTTCTCCTACCCTTTCCCAAACTCTAAAGAGCTATCCCACAGAAAGATGACCACTTCACAATGAAGACTGGTTCTCAACTTCTATAGTTATATCTTTCAAATAGAGTGGAAGACAATATAGAGAGGAAGGAGAGATTCCCTCATACCCCTAAAGCCTACTCAATACCTCCACCTGGATGTCATCTAGTCCCTTAAATTCAAGAATGTCCAAATAGGAAACTCAGCTTAGCCAGAGGTGGGAAAACTGTGGATCTTAGGCCAAATACACACCACTGTCTGTTTTTTGTAAATAAAATTTTATTTGAATACAGTCATGTCCATTTGTACACTGTCTGTGACTGCTTTTAAGCTACAACACCAGAGCTGAGCCATGATAGAATCAGTTTAGCCTGCAAAACCCCAAATATTTGCTATTTGGCCTTTTATAGAAAAAACCTGCCAGGTCCTGGATTCTTAACAATCCAGTTTGCCGTGTTATGCTTCTTCATTTTAACAGTTGACATTGCTGTTCTTCCAGAGGTCCAAATATAATCCTTCTCTCCTCTCACTCTCACCCACGTAGCCAATTGGTTGCTGATCAAAGCAGTTGTTTGAACCTCTGAAATATCGCTAGAACTTTCCCCCATCTGCATTCACTACCTTGGTCCAGAGCAGCCTTGTCTTTCATCTGAGGTACAGCACAGTATCCTACCTGCTCTCCTCGCCACCAGCCTGGAATGACTTTTCTAAACCCGAAATCTAGGTGTTAATCTAATTAAATAATAGTCCTAATTAAATCCCTTCACTAATCTCTGATTGCCTTTAGGATAAGAACTAAAATCTTCAATGTGTCCTTCAAAGCCACTGCCTAGCTGCCTTCCACAACTACTGAGCCTGTGCTCGAGAGCTCATGTTCTGCAACACAAGAAGTCACTGCAATGAGAAGCCCTCGAACTGCAATTAGAGAGTAGACTGAGAAGCAATGAAGACTTGACACAGTCAAAAATAAATAAATAAAATTACAAAATAACATCCAGTATGGGACTGAAAGGAAAAACAAAAAGATGGTCAAAAAAGGTCAAAATTTAAAATAAGAGACTGGCTTTCCTTAAGAATCAACCTTTTCTTTCTCCTACCCTTTCCCAAACTCTAAAGAGCTATCCCACAGAAAGATGACCACTTCACAATGAAGACTGGTTCTCAACTTCTATAGTTATATCTTTCAAATAGAGTGGAAGACAATATAGAGAGGAAGGAGAGATTCCCTCATACCCCTAAAGCCTACTCAATACCTCCACCTGGATGTCATCTAGTCCCTTAAATTCAAGAATGTCCAAATAGGAAACTCAGCTTAGCCAGAGGTGGGAAAACTGTGGATCTTAGGCCAAATACACACCACTGTCTGTTTTTTGTAAATAAAATTTTATTTGAATACAGTCATGTCCATTTGTACACTGTCTGTGACTGCTTTTAAGCTACAACACCAGAGCTGAGCCATGATAGAATCAGTTTAGCCTGCAAAACCCCAAATATTTGCTATTTGGCCTTTTATAGAAAAAACCTGCCAGGTCCTGGATTCTTAACAATCCAGTTTGCCGTGTTGCGTTCTTCATTTTAACAGTTGACATTGCTGTTCTTCCAGAGGTCCAAATATAATCCTTCTCTCCTCTCACTCTCACCCACGTAGCCAATTGGTTGCTGATCAAAGCAGTTGTTTGAACCTCTGAAATATCGCTAGAACTTTCCCCCATCTGCATTCACTACCTTGGTCCAGAGCAGCCTTGTCTTTCATCTGAGGTACAGCACAGTATCCTACCTGCTCTCCTCGCCACCAGCCTGGAATGACTTTTCTAAACCCGAAATCTAGGTGTTAATCTAATTAAATAATAGTCCTAATTAAATCCCTTCACTAATCTCTGATTGCCTTTAGGATAAGAACTAAAATCTTCAATGTGTCCTTCAAAGGCCTTTGTGACCTGGTCCAGCCTTCCTCCCAGCTCCTTTTCCAGCAACATCCCTTGCTCCTCCCCTTAGCCACTGTTCGGTCACACCTTTCTTCTCTTCCCTCTTTAGGCCTCCGTGTGCATGCTGTACCTTGATCTAATTCATTTCCTCCTTCTGCACGCTTTTGTTTCTAACTCCTATTCATTCTAACCTGCTACTTTCTCCAGAAAGCCTTCCCTAACCACCACAGTAGATGACTGCCTCCCACCTATACTTTTCCACATTATTTATAAGAAATATACAATAACATATATTCAATATTTTATATTATTCTATGTATATAAATAATGTATTGCATATATGTAATACACAATACAAATTATGTATATAAAATGCCATTTATTACAGATCTTAGTTGCCTGACTCTCCTGTTAGACTACAAGCTTTGTAAGTGCAGGAGCTGTGCATTTTACTTCCTATCCCATCCACAATGAACAACCCATGATAAATACTCGAGTCTACAGAGAATGGACCTTTCCTATCCAGGAGCTCCCTCAACAGACTGACACCTACTTCCTACTTCCCAACAGGGATAGCCTCAGCAAAATCATTACCATTACTGTGCTTTTTTTTTTTTTTTTCAATTCACTCCCCACCCTTCCCTTGCTCTGCTCTGTATCATGGTGGTTTGAGCCATGACACACTTCCCAGGCTTCTGGTTAGATTCAGCCAGTGGGAAGCCTTGGCAAAACACTGGAGAAAGATAAAAGGGAAAGCAATGTATTTCTCTCATGCCCATTCATATTCTCTCTCTCTCCTCACCTCTGCCTCTCTGTGAGTGGTATATCCAGCAGTGGCTGTGTGTCTTCATGGCCCCAGCTGTTGTTGGGCAGTCCCTGCCATGATTCCAGCCCCCTGGGGTGACTCTGGCTCCTGAGCTCTGTCAACACTATCTTTTCTATTCTGCCTTCAACACTGGGAATGCTTCCCAATATATACTCTGGGCTCTTTTAACACCTTTGCAATTTCATCCCCACTATTCAATTCTTTTAATTAAATTATCTGCTCTCATTTCTTTTCTTCCAGGGTGGAGTCTAACTGACAGAGTTACTGAAGCTATTTTCTTCCATTTAGAATTCTACCTGGCATTCACATATATTTAAGAACATCTATATAAAGCACACACATTCAGGACAGATCTCACTGAACAAAGACTGAAATCTATGTGAGAGGGCATGCTGGAAAGAAAGTGTAAAATCCTTGACTTATGGAAAGGAGGCAGGACCTTGAACATGTGATCAAAAGAACACTGCCTTGTGTTCTCCTGAGGTTTGAAAACCAAAGTTTGTTGCCTCTGACAGGGTCTAACCGGTAAAGTGGAAATGCAGAAAGGGGACCAAGGGTGAAAGGAAGAGAGAGATGGTGGTGTAGAGACAATTTTTCTGACAAATTTTTAAAACACATGCCTTCAAGTCGAGGAGTCATTTTCAGCGTGCACTCTGAAGCAACACCCAGGCAGAAATGAAAACACCATCAACTAAACAGTATTTCTCAGTAGACTGCAGGAAAGTCTGTTCTCACAGAGAATAATACAGGAGTCATGAACTGCCCCCTATAACAGTGGGGAAACCATTCATAAGAGCCTGGAATAAAGTAGAGCCTGATAATCAGCTAAATGTTTGAAAGCCAAAAATTACAGATGGATAATAAATTGAATAACCAGAAAAAAATTCATAGACTTGGATGTAGAAAATCAGTTATTAGCATTTTAACACTGAAAATACCATTTAAAAAATAATTTCATTCACATGGGCCTCAGTTGTGTGTGATTTTTAATAATTCCACTTACCAAAAAACACATGAAAAGCTACTCAACATCACTTATTATTACAGAAATGCAAATCAAAACTACAATGAGATATCACTTCACACCACTCAGAATGGCCATCATAAAAAAAGCTACAAAAAAAAAAAAAGCTACAGATAATAAACGCTGGAGAGGATGCAGAGAAAAGGAAACATTCTTGCATTGTTGGTGGGGATGTAAATTGATACAACCACTATGGAAGACAGTATGGAGATTCCTTTAAAAACTAAAAATACAAGCACCATATGACTCAGTAATTGCACTATTAGGCTTATACCCTGATGAACTCAAAACTGGAAGAAGCACCTGTACCCCAATGTTCATTGTAGCTCTCTCTACAATAGCTAGAACATGGAAGCAACCTAGATGTCCATTGACAAATGAATGGATAAAGAAGTTATGGTACATATATACAATGGAATACTTCTCAGCCATAGAAAGAAATGCAGAAGAATCAGTCCTAATGAGGTGGATGAATCTAGAACTTATTATACAAAGTGAAGTCAGTCAAAAAGAGAAGGACAAATACAGCATGCTAACACATTATATGGAATCTAGTGAGAAGGTACTAATAAATACTCACGCAGAGCAGTGATGGAGAAATAGACATTGAGAACAGACCTATGGACATTGGGTGGAGGGAAGAGTGGGTGAGAGGTTTGGAAAGAGTAACATGGAAACCTACATTATCATACGCAAAAGAGATATTGTGAATGCACCGTGGAACTAAGGGATCTTACCTGGGGGCTAGGCAACAGCCTGGAGGGGGAGGAGGGAGGAGGGTGGATGGGGTCAAAGATATATCTATGATGGATTTAGGATTATACAGAGCCATAAACAACAAACTCTGTAAAAGCAAAACAAAAAAGAAATAATTCCACTTAAAGTTGGCTTAAGTTTTATATTTTCACTATTATGAAGAAATTCCCTCAAAAGAAAGTTAGGTGCTATTTTATGATCATAAGCCATTTATTTAACCAATAAACAGTCAGTAGATACTTATAAAATTTTTCAGATGATTTAATGACATAAGAAAATATTCACAATTCATTGGTAAATTTAAACAAGGAAAGCCTAAAACAAAGACTAGAAGAAAGTTTATTTAGGAGACATTTCTAGAAACAGGAATGTGATAGTAGGAAGAGTGAGATGAAGAAAAAGGAAAAGCCAGTAAAGGGGATGTTACTGAGCTGCGTGATCTCTAAGGACAGTTGAGCTTCAATTCTACTTTGGATCCTCTCCAAAATCATACAGAATAGTATATTAGAATTATCCTTCTTAAGGACAGAGGCTGAAGTATTTACCTACCCACTCCCATCCACATTGGTTAACCCTATCAAGGAAGTTAATGCCACTGAACCTCTGGATGGAATAAGCAACCTCCTGCAGCTTCAGAGAAAACAGAAAAAATCAAAGTCTCTGAGGTGGTTGAGACAGGAAGTTGACAGCATGCATAAGAATTGTTTACCACAGTCAAAGTCAAGTGAACAAAGGAGACATGACACAAGGTCACAACAGTATGTGTTGCAGTATACCCTTTTCACCACCCAGATCTCCTTCTGCCCAAACAAATATTCAAAGTGGTGGCCAGCTGCAGTCTCAAAAGCAAACAAACAAACAAACAACAAAAAACCCTTAAGACAGGAGGGCTAGTGCAGTGAGCTATGGTCCTTGATGGTGCCACTAAACCCAAGTCTGTAACTGATATTCATCAGCTCATTCTGCTGCCATACATTCTAGATTATTTTACTCTCAGAGTCACAAGTTCAGTTGATCTAGATTACTTACCAAAGGAAGTAACTACATATTTGAAATTGTGTAATCTAGTTGTTTCATTCATTCAGACTGACCTCATCAATTCATTCCCAATCAGTGATTATTGGCTGTAGGGTCTCTTACACTTATGGAGTGTAGGTGAAATGGAAAAACGAGCACATAGTAGTTAGAATCTAGACAAGGTATATTGGAAAAAACGAACTCCCACTCTGGGATATCACACTACCTGTCTCAAATAAAATGGGCCACTAAAATGACAATATATGATATAATTATTACAATAAGTTTGGCATTAAATATCAAAGTATTCTAATACACAGCAAAATGAGATTCAAGAGACTCAGTTACCATGAGCAAAATTAAAGCCATCAAGCTAGGAATTATTTAAGTAAATCCCTTAGTCCAGACTACCAATTTTGCTATTTTTTTTGTCCTCTCAGGTCAAAAACATCTCTTTCTGAGTGAAAATTGTCTACATGACAACTTGAAAATGGCAATTAAATAGAACCCAGGGAGTTACTAAGTCCTCTCCAAATTCAATGCCAAACCCGTGTAAACAAAACTGAAAATGTGTGAAAACCCAAACGTGCCATCAACACGAAATAAAGCAACTGTGGGCAGAAACAGTTCAAACCCAAGCACTGTATAATTGCATCCACACTTGTCTAAGCTGCAGTTTCACTTCAATGTACTGTTTCTGGTCCAAGAACCCAGATGTTTCACTTCAATGGGACCCGTTTTTCTGGAAGTTGACAGCATGCATAAGAATTGTTTACCACAGTCAAAGTCAAGTGAACAAAGGAGACATGACACAAGGTCACAACAGTATGTGTTGCAGTATACCCTTTTCACCACCCAGATCTCCTTCTGCCCAAACAAATATTCAAAGTGGTGGCCAGCTGCAGTCTCAAAAGCAAACAAACAAACAAACAACAAAAAACCCTTAAGACAGGAGGGCTAGTGCAGTGAGCTATGGTCCTTGATGGTGCCACTAAACCCAAGTCTGTAACTGATATTCATCAGCTCATTCTGCTGCCATACATTCTAGATTATTTTACTCTCAGAGTCACAAGTTCAGTTGATCTAGATTACTTACCAAAGGAAGTAACTACATATTTGAAATTGTGTAATCTAGTTGTTTCATTCATTCAGACTGACCTCATCAATTCATTCCCAATCAGTGATTATTGGCTGTAGGGTCTCTTACACTTATGGAGTGTAGGTGAAATGGAAAAACGAGCACATAGTAGTTAGAATCTAGACAAGGTATATTGGAAAAAACGAACTCCCACTCTGGGATATCACACTACCTGTCTCAAATAAAATGGGCCACTAAAATGACAATATATGATATAATTATTACAATAAGTTTGGCATTAAATATCAAAGTATTCTAATACACAGCAAAATGAGATTCAAGAGACTCAGTTACCATGAGCAAAATTAAAGCCATCAAGCTAGGAATTATTTAAGTAAATCCCTTAGTCCAGACTACCAATTTTGCTATTTTTTTTGTCCTCTCAGGTCAAAAACATCTCTTTCTGAGTGAAAATTGTCTACATGACAACTTGAAAATGGCAATTAAATAGAACCCAGGGAGTTACTAAGTCCTCTCCAAATTCAATGCCAAACCCGTGTAAACAAAACTGAAAATGTGTGAAAACCCAAACGTGCCATCAACACGAAATAAAGCAACTGTGGGCAGAAACAGTTCAAACCCAAGCACTGTATAATTGCATCCACACTTGTCTAAGCTGCAGTTTCACTTCAATGTACTGTTTCTGGTCCAAGAACCCAGATGATTTTCACGTCAGACTTTCATGATATTGATGGGTACTCCTGCTTTCTGTTGCCATGGCTCCGTGGACTCATCCAATCAGGTTCTGCTTCCTGAATGGACCGCATCACTAATAGGAAGACCAAGTGCTGGTGATTTGTCACAAATTTCCCATCATTAATGACTCTATTCACTCTCCAGTTTATGATTCAGAACCATGGGAATAATCCGTCAGAGCTTGGTCACTCCAGGTAATAAATCTGACTTTTCAGAGTTCCAGGCATATATGTGTGTAGCCTATTTATTTTCTCATTTCCTTTATCACCTCTTACCCACATAAAATGTTCTGTTTATGCACCAAATTCACAGGGATCGATGTGGCATATGGTCTGGAAACAGGATAAAGTATTAGAAATATAGTTGTATGGTTCCAGTAATAGTTTATTTAATTCTTTAAAGACCTTTAGAAATATCAAAATGATGCTATACCTTTCCACAGAACTGTAAGACTGGATTAACACATATTATAAGCTTCTCAAATTCTATTCCATTTAAGAAGTTGTTTTTCACATACAGTTATCCACCTCTACTAAGAAAAATCATCAATAGATACGACATTTTCCCACAGTCGGCTTATATTAGAATGACCTCCAAGTACTGACTAAATAATAGCTATCACTCAGCACTGCAGTTCAGTGAGGAAAGGATGGTCCCTTTAACTAATTTACTAGATAAATTAGATAACCATATGGACAAAAGATGTATTTGACTCTTACATCACTCTTTATTTTTAAAAAAAATCCAGATGGATTTTCTATCTAAATGTGAAAGGTAAAAGAATAAGCCTTTCCAGAGGAAAGCATCAGCAGAACATTTTGGAACTTGCAAAGATTTCTTAAACAGTACATAAAAAGCACTAGCCATAAAAACACACAAACAGTATTATGTCAAAGTTGCATCCATGCTAGATCACCTCAGTCATGTCCAATTCTTTGCGACCCTATGGACTGTAGCCCACCTGGCTCCTCTGTCCATGGAATTCTCCAGGCAAGAATACTGGAGTGGGTTGCATGCCCTTCTCCCAGGGATCTTCCTGACCCAGGGATCAAAGCTGGTCTCCTGCATTGCACACAGATTCTTTACCATCTGAGCCACCAGGGAAGTCCAGCCAAGATTTAATCAACCAGATCAAGAGTAGAATCATCCCCCACTCTGTGATGAGATAACACTTGCAGTCCAATCTAACTGGGTTAATCACTTGCCAGACAAAATAAATCAACTTTCTCCAGAGAATTATAACAAGATTCAGAGGCCATACAACAAAGGGTTCCAAAATGTACAGATAAAACAGAAAATTACCCAACACACAGAGAATGTTTTAAATGTTATCTATTCTCAACAGATGCCAACATTGCAAGGATCCAGATAAGGGAAATATTAAAGACTTTAAAGTAACAATTATAGCTATGCTCAATAAAATAGATGAACACGCTTGATAGGACTGAAAAGACGAGAGCTCTCAGCAGAAAAAGAGAAACTGCAAAAAGATCAAGTTGAGAATCTAAATCTGAAGACAAAATATCTGAACTTTAGAAATTCCTGGATAGATCAAACAGCACAATGGAGATGACAGAGAAATAGTGAACTTGGCCAGAAACCAACACAGCATCATAAAACAATTATCCTCCAATTGAAAAATAAATAAATAAATCACAAAATAAATTGTGAACTTAAAGGTAGATCAATAAATATTATCCAATAGAAGGAACAGAAAGAAGGAAGATGTTCTTTAAAATCAAGAGAGTCTCAGGGGTTATGAAATAATACCTAAAGATCCAACAGCTGTATTATTGGAGTACCAGAAGGAGAGGTGAAGGAGGTTGGTACAAAAAAAAAAAGTCAATATTTAAAGAAATACATGTACTAGGAAATAATGATGGAAAACTTCCCATCCTAGTTTTTACAGTTTTATCACTGTTCAAATAATTTACAAATTCAAAAAGCTCCATGAATGCCAAATAGAATAAATCAAACGGTGCAGTATCCAGACACATCATTGTCAAATTGCTGCAAAGAAGGAGAAAAAAACATTGAAAACAGTTAAAGAAAAACAACATGTTATTAATACAAACAGGAACACAATGATTCAAGTGACTGCAGATTTCTTATCAGACAATTTAGAGGTACGACAGGGGATCAACATCTTTAAAGTACGAAAACAAGGAAGCAACAACCCCAAATTCTATCCAGAAATATCATTCAAGAACAAATGCTAAATAAATATATTCTTACATGAAAGAAACCAAAAAGACTACATCACCAGCAGACTTGTTCTAAAGTAAGTACTAAAGGCAGTCCCTCAAGCCAAATGAAAACGAGACTAGGAAGAAACTGAATTTCATGAATGAAGAAAGCAATAAAAATGATAAATGCCTGGGGAGATAGATGATGTTTTCCTCCTAAGATCTTTTTTAAAGGAATGACTCCTGAAATCAAAAAATATGATGCCTGGAGAGGTTTCAATGTATGTAGATATAATACATATGACAACAATAGCATAAAGTCCAGGGGAAAGGTAAAGGGCCACATATGGTCGTAAGGTTCTACATTTTACTTGAAGTGGTAAAATATTGGGAAATTGAACCAAAAAAACTTTCAAATACCTTATGGGTTAAATAGGAAATCACAAAAGAAATCTAAAAATATTTTGAGTTAGATGAAAATGAAAACAGAAAATATTGATACTTGTGGAATACAGCTAAAAAAATTCTAAGATGGAAATTTATAGTATTAAATGCTTATATTAAAAAAAAGAAAGGACGTCCCTGGTGGTCCAGTGGGAAGACTCTGCCTTGCAGTGCAAGGAGCGCCGGTTCGATCCCTGGTCTGGGAAGATGCCACATGCCATGGAGCAGCTGGACCAATGTCTCCAATTAGGGAGCTGGCGCTCTGGAGCACATGCGCCCAGAGCTGATGCCCTGCAGCGAGACAGGCCACTGCAATGGGAGGCCCACACAGGCCAAAGAATAAAGATGGATGAAAATAAATAAATGAAAACCAATAAAAACTGGCCAAAAAAAACCTGAAGGTCTGAAATCAATAATCTACTCAAATCAAATGCCTGGGAAATACAGCAATCATGTTAAGAAAAGCAGAGGAAGAAGTCAATGTCAGAAAGATAACCAATGTCTTTAGGTTTAAAAGCTTTATTACATCCCTAGAAATATCAATTGTGGTCATTCTTTTTTTGTTTTAATTTTAAGTGTAAAGAAAATTCTACAAATATTTCGGCATGAAAAACAAATTACCAACAAAGGAAAAAAAACAAGTTGAATTTAGAGTTCTTTTCTGCAATATAAAATGCTAGAAGGCAACAGCTCAATATCTAATAAATTTGAGGGAAAAGGAATGTGGGCCAGTTATTTCATATCACTCACAGTTGTCATATTTGTATGCAGAGACAACAGAAAGTCAACTCAGCAACGCAAAGTCTCAAAAAATATATTCTTTCTATATTCACTTTTGAAAAATGTGCTTGAAAATGAACTCTAAGTTGAGAGATAAGGAAAATAAGAAACTTAGAATAGGCGAATTGTATTACAAAAAGAGCAACAGGGAACATCAAACCAGATAAAACAAAAATTGATGTAAATGGTATTTTACGGATTTGGTTGCAAAACTACATGCAATTGTCAACAATCATTCTTAGAAGAGATATAATATAAAAATAATCCTTGAATAGCAATAATACAGGTATAAGTCTCCAGATAAGGAAGTAATTGGATCAAAGAAAAAGTAAATGCCTTTTTAAAGTTTCTTATTTTTAAATAGAGGGGAATTGTTTCAAGTTGCATTTTACTCTTGACTCAGAGAATTATATATTTTCCCAATAGTTTGAAAAAATTAAGATTAATGAAATTAAAACATAAATTGTTGTTGTTGTTTTAGTCACTAAGTTGTGTCTGACTCTTTGTGACTCCATTGACTATAGCCCACCAGGCTCCCCTGTCCATGGGATATTCCAGGCAAGAATACTAGACTGAGTTGCCATGTCCTCCTCCAGGGGATCTTTCTGACCCAGGGATCGAACCCAAGTTTCCTGCATTGCAGGCAGATTCTTTACCACTGAGACACCAGGGAAGCCCATAGAATATGACATACTGTTTTTCATTTAATCTGAAGCAAGAAGCAGCTGTTTTTAATGTACCACAAGGAAAGAAAAACTGCTGCCAATTAAACTATAGCTATTATCAATTATAAGACACATTTTAACTCTCGAAGTACTAAAATGTTTAAAATACTTCTTAGAATTTATAAAACATATTGTCTTCCAAATCCCTGGAGAAGGTAAGATTCAAGTTTATGTAATAAAAGAAAAATTAAAACAAAGGAACCATAAGGAACAAACATAAAATAAAACAGCAAAAATAAGAGCAAACCCAGCAGGTATAACAAATATTCACGCATCAAGTAAAACTATATTTCAAGTAAAACAAAAACAAAAAGAAAACATTCTTATTCTGGGATGAAATAGAGGGGGAAATCATATGCCCTTTATAGGAGACAAGCTTAAAACAAAAAGATAAAACGTTTAAAATTTTTAAAAAGATAAATAAACCAGGTGAAGCCAAAAATAAAAAGTTAAATAGGATTAAAAAGGTCATTTTATAGTAAATATGTGATTTAAAATGAAACTATGGTAGTCATAAAATGTGCTAAATAACACTGCATTAAAAAGTATAAAACATAAAACTATTTGAAAATACAAGACAACGTAATCCTAGAAAACTGTGACCTTTCTTATATTAGGGGCAACAATAAATAATCTTAAAGATGCAGAGGATCTGTACATATAAAGAAACATAATTAATTTAATAAATGTATATATACCACATAATCTATAAAAGAAAATAAACCTTTTATCAATGTCTATGGAAATACTTTTAAATGATTATATATTAGACCATGAAGTAAGCCTCAATAAATTCTAAAAAACAGTTATTTTGCAGGTTATATTCCTAACCTCACTGTAAAAAAAAAAAAAAGAATTTAGCAGAAACAATATTTCAAACAAAATCATTATTCAACTGCTTGGGAAAATACAAAATTTACAAGAATTCTTGGGTCAAATAGGAAATGAAGCATTATTCAACAATCACTTAGAAAATAAGAGCAAGTCAAATAAATCAGATAAACAGAAACAACCTGAGGCTTCCCTGGTAGCTCAATGGTGAAGAGTTAGCCTGCCAAGGCAGGAGACACGGGTTCAATCCCTGATCCAGAAAGATCCCACATGCTGCAGAGAAACTAAGCCGGTGAGGCACAACTATTGAGCCTGTGCTCTAGAGCCTCGGAGCTGCAAACATTGGCCCATATGCCACAACTACTGAGGTCTGTGTGCCCTAGAGCCCGAGTTCCACAAGAGAAGTCACTGCAACAAGAAGCCTACTCACCTTAACTAGAGAGTAGCCCCCACTCCCTGCAACTAGAGAAGAGCCTGCAGCAGCAGTGAAAACCCAGAATAGCCAAAAATAAACAAACAAATAAAATTTTTAAAAAGAGAAACAACCAATAGAAAATCAAGCAAAGAATATTGATGAGAAATTTATAGAAGAATTAGCAGTGAATAAACAAATGATTACAATAATCAAAGAAGTGTACATTCATGTAAAATAATAATGTATCTCTTTAATATCGGTTTTGCAAAAATTAGCAGTTCCCCTTTGTGTTGGATAGAGTTATTAGAAAGTACACATCTTAGAGGTAAACTGGTAAAACATCAGGGCAATTGGCCATTAATATATAGCTATGATATATTAAAAAGGGAAGTCAACTTACAGAACAATATGTGTAATATCATGCCTATAATGTGTAAACTGTATACTTGTGCATCTATGTCTAATGTATATAAACATGAGTGCACACAAACACAGAACTGCTAAGTAAATGCATAGAAATGGGCTAGGATATAGTGGAGATATAGCATACCTAATCATTAGCAGTGTTTATCTCGATGAGGAAAGTATATTACAGAAAAGAAATACAAAAAGGGGCAAATGTCACTTTTCTCCTCTATATATGTGTATGTATTTACACTTGATAACTGTATTACTGATCCTGTTCCTGACGCCAATTGTATTGCTATTCACACTGTTCGCTGAGCCCAGGGTAGGCAAGGAGCAGAGCTGAGAGGCTGGAAGGAGACGTGAGGAGCCATGAGAACTGCAGACACGTTTACTCACTCCTGGCAGGAACGGCAGCCATAACACAGCCTCTCTGCTGGCTGACACAGCTGCCGTAGCAGCAGCCATAACATAACCATAACACAACCTCATATAACATAACCATGATGCTGCTCCAATGCCGCCCCAACGCAGCAGTCCAGGCTTTCATGGTGAAGCTCCTACAGGTGTATGGCACGAAGGAACTCCTAACCAAACGAATACCTTGTGATGAGCATGTACGGTGCTATAAACAATCTCAGCCCTTACACAGTTATTATTTACAGTATGTGAGGCAAGAGAGCCTGAGCATCTTGGCTAATTTGCTCTCCCCACAAAAATGAACATGTTTTCATTCAGGGAAAATTATGTTATTACAATAAATATGCTACTTTATAATATTTATGGGCTGATTCCAATGTTCTGAGACAAACATACATATAGCTTTGCTTTATTATTAAAAACAAAAACAGGATAAAAGTGAGTTAAACTAAGAGTTAACATAAGCAGTCATGAAAAAACACAAGCAGTCATGAAAATCACAAATAAATGAGACATCAAATTATCAAGAGAAAATAATTAAGATGAAATAAAAACAGAAATGAGTGCATTAGATAAAGAAAACAGAACTGCTAAGCAAATCAACAAATTGCTAAGTAAATTAAGGCAAAGCTAATTAGGTAAACAAATTTCTGGTTGGTTTTACCAGGAAAAAAGCCCTGAAAAGACAACAACATACAACTGAATAAAGATGAAAATATAAAAACTGACAGAGATCAAAGAAACCAGCAGATCTTATAGTAATTATAAAATATTGATGCATTTTATTTATTCATATACTGCACCTACATATAGTATTTTATTCACAGTTTGTCAAGCTCTTGTACTCAGATCGGTCATTTTTACATTTATTAATACTTTTAAAACTCTGTGTGTAGGGCTTCCTTGGCAGCTCAGTGGTAAAGAGTTCGCCAGCCAATGCAGGAGACATGGGTTCAATCCCTGATCTGGGAAGATCCCACATGCTGTGGAACAACTAAGCCCGTGAGCCATAACTATGGAGCCTATGATCTAGAGCCTCAGAGCCGCAACTATTGAGCCCATGGGCCACAACTACGGAAGCCTGTGTGCCCTAGAGCCCGAGTTCCACAACAAGAGAAGTCACCGCAACAAGAAGCCTGCTCACCTCAACTAGAGAGTAGCCCCCCACTCCCCACAACTAGAGAAGAGCCTGCAGCAGCAGTGAAAATCCAGAACAGCCAAAAATAAATTGATTTTTTAAAAACCCTCTGCATGTAGACCTTTTTAAGAATAAAATTATTTGTTAAATAAATGCTTAGAAATGCATGTTATTCATACCAAAGCTTCTTTGCCAAGATGGATATTTTATTTACTTATTTTAGACATTCTAAACTTAATTTCAAAGAGATTAAGTATCTAATTACCCAGGAACACAAGTATCTCTTATAACATGTTCCTACCTTCCTGGCACTTCCAAAGTCACATTTGTGAACTAGTAAGCCCACTTGATGCTTCCCAGTAGAACAACTCAAACAATCATGTAAAAAACACAGTTCAGTTCAGCTTCTCAGTTGCGTCTGACTGTTTGCCACCCCATGGACTGCAGCACGCCAGGTTTCCCTGTCCTTTACCATCTCCCAGAGTTTGCTTAAACTCATGTCCATCGACTCCATGATGACGTCCAACCATCTCATCATATACCCCCCTTTTGAACATATAACACCCATGAACAAAATGCCTCTCTGCGAGTTGCAAAGGCAACAATATAGCAAGGAATCAAGAAGGAATCTTGTCCACCTGTGCATCTGGTAATAGACAAACCTCAGTATGAGCTGCAAAATCAGCAGGAGCCAGTCAACTTACCCAGTCCATCTCAGCCGAATTCAGGAAAACCATGTAGAGTACTGACTTGTTCAGGAACCAGGATAAGAGAGGCATTGCCAAAGTCCAGCCTTCCCAAGGGAAAATTCTAGCACACTGTTAGGAAAAAATAAATAAATAAATAAATAAATAAATAGACACACACATACACACACACACACACAGAGAGAGAGACAGAGAGATGAGTTTGGACTCATTGGAGACAGTAAGAGGAATTTTGCCAGTGTTAGGTCTCTCCCAAGGCAATACTGTATGGGCTGAATGAGCTTGCAGCTGTCCTCTCCTAAGTAGAAAAGGGAGAATGATGAGCGAGTGCTCAGCTTCCCCAGCTGTGCTGGACACTGCTGGAGAAATCTGTTTGGTTCAGCAGCATCCAGGGTACTGAAGTGGAAGCCCCATGAGTGCAGAGAGGCATGAGATCAGCAAAGAGGCAGGTAAGAATCCAAAGGGCATTAAAGGGATGTGGTTCTTGGATAAAGTAGGTGTAATGTATATACACAATGACAAATTATTTGGCTGTGAGAAAGAAGGAATCCTGCCATCGGTAAGAACATGAATGAACCTTCAGGGTATGCTGCTAAGTGAAGTAAATTGGACAGAGAAACACAAATACTATATGAATTCATGTATATGTAGAATCTAAAAAAGCAAAACTCATAAAAACAAAGTAGAATAATTGATACCAGAGACTGGGGGTGGGGAAATGGAAGAAATGTTTAAGGTTGCAAATTTACAATCCGTTGGTAAATAAGTTATGGAGATCTAATACACAGTATAGTGATTAGAGCAAAAAAAAATTGTATTATAAACTTCAAAGTTGCTAAGAGACTAGATCTTAATTAGTCTCACACAAAAGAAAAATATAATAATGTGATGGGATAGAAGTATAAGCTAACCCCACAGTGGTAATCATACAGCCATATAAAAATATATCAAATCAATACTTTGTAAACCTTCCCTCATAGCTCAATCAGTAAAGAATCTGCGTGCAAGGCAGGAGACCCAAGTTCAACTCCTGGGTCAGGAGGATCCCCAGGAGAAGGGAATGGCAACCCACTCCAGTATCCTTGCCTGGAGAATCCCATGGACAGAGGAGCCTGGTGGGATACTTGAAGGTGGCCTCAAGAAACTTATTATAAAGGCAATGAATGATAGAATTGGTTACATAAAAAGTAAAACACTCTTCTATGCCAGGAGAACATCAAGTGGAAAAATAATTGCAATAATAAATAGCAAAAAGTGAATATTCCTAGTGCAAAAAGAAATTTTATAAATCAAAGAGAAAAAGATTAGGCTTCTTTTGCTCAGATAATGTTTGTGAGATTCATCTATGTTATAGCATGTATCACAGATCATTTGTTCTGACTGCTGAACTAAGTAATTCACTGTAGATATACTAAAATTTCTCCATTGTACTTTGAAATACATTGTGAACTGAAAATTCATTCAGTAAACTGGTATAGCCACTCTGGCAAACAGTATGGAGTTCCTTCAAAAACTAAAAACAGAGCTACCTTATGACCCTGCAATCCCATTCCTGGGCATATAACTGGAGAAGAACATCATTTGAAAGAAAATACATGCACCCAATGTTCATTGCAGCACTGTTAACCATAGCACGGGCATGGAAGCAACCTAAATATCCATCGACAGAGGAATGGATAAAGAAGATGTGGTACATATATACAATGGGATATTACTCAGTCATTAAAAAGAATGAAATAGGGATTTCCCTGGTGGTCCAGTGGCTAAGAATCCACCTTCCAATACATGGGATATGGGTTCCATCCCTGGTCTGGGAAGATTTCCACATGCTACAGGCCAACTAAGCCCACATGCCACAACTAGAGAGCTCACACATCACAACAAAAATCAAGCACAGCCAAAAAAAATCTGATTAAAAAAATAAAAGAAAGAATGAAATAATGCCATTTGCAGCAAGATGCGTGGACCTAGAAAGTATCATACTGAGTGAAATAAGTCAGACAGAGAAGGAGAAACATCATATGACATCCCTTATATGTGGAATCTAAAAAGAAATGATACAAATGAACTTATAAAACAGAAAGAGACAAACTTAGAGAATGAACTTATGGTTTCTGGGGGGAAGGGATAGTTAGGGAGTTTGGAATAGACACGTACACACTGTTGTATTTAAAACATGTAACCAATAAGGACCTATTACATAGCACATAAAATTCTGCTCAATGTTATGTGGCAGTCTGGATAGGAGGGGGGTTTGAAGGAGAATGGATACATGTATATGTATGGATGAGTCCCTTTGCTGTTCACCTGAAACGATCACAACATTGTTAGTTGGCTACACCCCAATAGGAAATAGAAGTTCAAAAGAAAAAAAAAAACAGGAAACCCTAAAATAAATTATATTTATAAAAATTCTTGTAGCCTCACTGACTATAATGGAAGAAAAAAAAAGAATCTAACTGTTCATTCTTGGAAGGTGATTAATAATGTCACAATAACACATTCTGTGCACATTCTGAATGTTGGTTATTAAGAATATACATTTATATAAAATTATTTTATGTTAAGTGAAAAAAACAGGATATAAAATGGGATTGCACTCTGATGAAAGCTATGCAAAAAATGGACACAGGAAGCCACACTGGAAAGAAATAGATTAAAAAGATAATAAAGATTGAAATAAGGTGACAGGATTATGGGTGATTTTATTGCATCAATATTCTATAATATAATTTCATTACTTCTACCACTGTGATTAAATAAGAATTTCTTTTGAGAACTGTAAAATTAGACCACCACTGTTTAGTAACATTAAAATGAGTAAGTTCTCTATTGTTTTGCAAAGACTGAAAAGAAAAGAAAAAAGAAAATTCATTCAATAGTTCTAGTTTGGAACTATTATGAATAGTGCTCTCTTGGCCATATTAGCACTTTCGGTGCTCCTAAGAACACATTTCTGTGGATGTATACCTAGGAAAGACATTGCTGGGTCATAGGGTGTGCACATTTCCAGATTTATTAGATACTGTCAAATAGTTTGTACCAATTTACATTACCACCAGCAATGCATTTGCTTAAAAGATGCAAATCAGACAAACAATAGTGGTGGCCTCTGGGAAGGGAAGGAAGAGGACAAGGGCCAAGGTTTAGGGAGGAGGGGGGTCGTTAGAGGGGACATTTACCTTACCTATAATGGTTTTCGTTTTAAAACCTTATTATTGGGCTTCCCCTGGTGGTCCAGTGGATAAGGACACCGCCTTGCAGTGCAAGGGGCGCCGGTTCAATCCCTGGCCTGGGAAGATCCCACGTGCCGCGGAGCAGCTGGACTGATGTGTCCAATCACCGAGCCGGAGCTCTGGAGCGCATGCGCCCAAAGCCGGTGCTCTGCGACAACAGACGCCACCGCGATGGAAGGCCCGCAGGAGCCAAAGAACAAAGACAGATGAAAACAGAGAAATGAAAGACCAATAGAAGTGGCCTGCCTGCTCCCCTCCGTCCCCAACCCAACCCCCACCCTAAATAAATAAATAAATAAATCTTAAAAAAAAAAAAACCCATATTATTCGGGGGGCTTCCCTGGTGGTCCAGTGGGTAAGGACACTGCCTTGCAGTGCAAGGGGCGCCGGTTCCATCCCTGGCCTGGAAAGATCCCACATACTGCAGAGCAGCTGGACCGATGTGTCCAACTACCTAGCCCGAGCTCTGGAGTGCATGCACCCAGAGCCAGTGCTCCGCAGTGAGAGAGGCCACTACGATGGGAGGCCCACACAGGCGAAAGAACAAAGATAAATAAATGAAAGATCAACAGAAGTGCACCTCCCCCCCAAAAAAACTATATTATTCATTACTTCTACCACTGTGATTAAATAAGAATTTCTTTTGAGAACTGTAAAATTAGACCACCACTGTTTAGTAACATTAAAATGAGTAAGTTCTCTATTGTTTTGCAAAGACTGAAAAGAAAAGAAAAAAGAAAATTCATTCAATAGTTCTAGTTTGGAACTATTATGAATAGTGCTCTCTTGGCCATATTAGCACTTTCGGTGCTCCTAAGAACACATTTCTGTGGATGTATACCTAGGAAAGACATTGCTGGGTCATAGGGTGTGCACATTTCCAGATTTATTAGATACTGTCAAATAGTTTGTACCAATTTACATTACCACCAGCAATGCATTTGCTTAAAAGATGCAAATCAGACAAACAATAGTGGTGGCCTCTGGGAAGGGAAGGAAGAGGACAAGGGCCAAGGTTTAGGGAGGAGGGGGGTCGTTAGAGGGGACATTTACCTTACCTATAATGGTTTTCGTTTTAAAACCTTATTATTGGGCTTCCCCTGGTGGTCCAGTGGATAAGGACACCGCCTTGCAGTGCAAGGGGCGCCGGTTCAATCCCTGGCCTGGGAAGATCCCACGTGCCGCGGAGCAGCTGGACTGATGTGTCCAATCACCGAGCCGGAGCTCTGGAGCGCATGCGCCCAAAGCCGGTGCTCTGCGACAACAGACGCCACCGCGATGGAAGGCCCGCAGGAGCCAAAGAACAAAGACAGATGAAAACAGAGAAATGAAAGACCAATAGAAGTGGCCTGCCTGCTCCCCTCCGTCCCCAACCCAACCCCCACCCTAAATAAATAAATAAATAAATCTTAAAAAAAAAAAAACCCATATTATTCGGGGGGCTTCCCTGGTGGTCCAGTGGGTAAGGACACTGCCTTGCAGTGCAAGGGGCGCCGGTTCCATCCCTGGCCTGGAAAGATCCCACATACTGCAGAGCAGCTGGACCGATGTGTCCAACTACCTAGCCCGAGCTCTGGAGTGCATGCACCCAGAGCCAGTGCTCCGCAGTGAGAGAGGCCACTACGATGGGAGGCCCACACAGGCGAAAGAACAAAGATAAATAAATGAAAGATCAACAGAAGTGCACCTCCCCCCCAAAAAAACTATATTATTCAGGCTTCCCTGTAGCTCAGTGGCAAACAGTTCACCTGCCAGTGCAGGAGACAAGGGTTCAATCCCTGATCCGGAAAGATCCCACATGCTGCGGAACAACTAAGCTTGTGAACCACAACTACTGAGCCTGTGCTCTAGAGCCTTGGAGTCACAACTATTGAGCCCATGGGCCACAACAACTGAAGAAGTCACCACAACAAGAAGCCTACTCACTTCAACCAGAGAGTAGCTCCCACTCCCCGCAACTAGAGAAGAGTCTGTGGCAGCAGTGAAAACACAGAATAGCCAGAAATATATTTAATATATATATATATATATATATATTATATATATAACATACATATACTATTCATGCATACTTGTGTAATTAAATGTAAATTTTGATGGAAGTATGAAAACAAAAGTTTTATACAAAAGCTTTTATATGATACAAAATCCTTTGTACACACAATGTACAAAATCGTATTACCTTTGGAGAAAAATCAAAATATTAGTTTATCTCTCAATCGTGGGATCATAGATGATCATTTGTTTTTCCTGTACTTCGTAAATATTTTATAATAAACAACATGTTTAAGTTAGAAAAAAATTATGAGAATCAGTAAGTGTAAACTTCCTCATAGAAAATGGGTAAAAGACCCAAAACAGACACTTCAGAAAAGAATAAATACAAATAGCGCATAATAGGTGGAAATTTGAATTAAAATGAAAATGTCACTTTTAACCCAGACAGGCAAAGATTACAAACATCAAGACTATCCATTGTTGTCTACTGTATGGGAATAATTTCTTATGCTTCTTAGTAGAGATCCTAATGGAAGCAGCCTTTCCTGTGGCTTTACAACAATAAGTGTTCAGTCTTTTACGTATGTGCATCCTTTAATCCAGGAATTCCACTTCTAGAAAATCATCCTAAACAGATAAAGATATACATTCAAGAATGGTCATAGCAATATTGCTTAATACCCAATATTTGAGAAAAGGAAAAATGTACAAATAGAGGACTGGTAACTGGTAAAGAATCCACCTGCAATATGGGAGACCTGGGTTTTTTGATCCCTGGGTTGGGAAGATCCCCTGGAGAAGGGCATGGCAACCCACTCCTGTATTCTTGCCTGGAGAATCCCATGGACAGAGGAGCCTGGTGGGCCACAGTCCATGGGGTCACAAAGAATTGGACACTACTGAGCAATGAGGCACAGCACAGGAAAACACACACTCACACACACACACACACACACACACACACACACAGAGAGACATACATCATGCCATTAAGATATTTAAATTAGAAATCATTTTCACAAACATATAATAATATGGAGAATACTAAAGCTATAATATTAAGTAAATAAAGGAAAGGTATGTAGAAATATACCAATTTGGTTACACGTTCAAAAATAAAAATTAAAACAGTGTATGTGTATAAGTTTAAGAATGTTAAGCGAAAAAAGTCTAGAAGCAAACATAATGGAATACTAGCAGCATTCATGGATAATTTTTATTTTCATCTTTTTGCTGTTCTATATCTCCAGATTCTCTTTGGTGAATGAAAATAAACACATATTTTTAAATGTCTAAAACTTTATCATAAAACTGCCAGTGATACAGTGGTCTGGTGATTTCTTTCATAAAAATTACCTCTGACATTCTAACTACTTTCATACCTCTCTCCAGCCAACTCTGTAATTCATTCTGATCTCACCCAGAGCCTCTTCCTTGCTCTGTAAATCTTGCAATGGCTTTTAGCCAAGAGCAATAAAACCTGACCTGACCTGATCTGAAAGTTCAGTCAGTGGTAACAAAAGGAATTTATATCTTTGCTCTGCTAAATGCTCCTTCCTTCCTAACACAATCCCTACTATTATCGAACTGCTGTCCACATCCCCAAATTATGCTGACCATCAGGGGCTAATGGGCCAACTATTAAGATAGCTATTGATCTTAACATGCCATGCCTGTGAACATTAGCATGTTACAAAAAATAAATATATTGTGAATAATAACTTCATATAAATGAAATGTCAGTCTTCATAAATATTAGAAGAAGCACGCTTAAACCTTTGAAAAGGAAAAATGTACAAATAGAGGACTGGTAACTGGTAAAGAATCCACCTGCAATATGGGAGACCTGGGTTTTTTGATCCCTGGGTTGGGAAGATCCCCTGGAGAAGGGCATGGCAACCCACTCCTGTATTCTTGCCTGGAGAATCCCATGGACAGAGGAGCCTGGTGGGCCACAGTCCATGGGGTCACAAAGAATTGGACACTACTGAGCAATGAGGCACAGCACAGGAAAACACACACTCACACACACACACACACACACACACACACACACAGAGAGACATACATCATGCCATTAAGATATTTAAATTAGAAATCATTTTCACAAACATATAATAATATGGAGAATACTAAAGCTATAATATTAAGTAAATAAAGGAAAGGTATGTAGAAATATACCAATTTGGTTACACGTTCAAAAATAAAAATTAAAACAGTGTATGTGTATAAGTTTAAGAATGTTAAGCGAAAAAAGTCTAGAAGCAAACATAATGGAATACTAGCAGCATTCATGGATAATTTTTATTTTCATCTTTTTGCTGTTCTATATCTCCAGATTCTCTTTGGTGAATGAAAATAAACACATATTTTTAAATGTCTAAAACTTTATCATAAAACTGCCAGTGATACAGTGGTCTGGTGATTTCTTTCATAAAAATTACCTCTGACATTCTAACTACTTTCATACCTCTCTCCAGCCAACTCTGTAATTCATTCTGATCTCACCCAGAGCCTCTTCCTTGCTCTGTAAATCTTGCAATGGCTTTTAGCCAAGAGCAATAAAACCTGACCTGACCTGATCTGAAAGTTCAGTCAGTGGTAACAAAAGGAATTTATATCTTTGCTCTGCTAAATGCTCCTTCCTTCCTAACACAATCCCTACTATTATCGAACTGCTGTCCACATCCCCAAATTATGCTGACCATCAGGGGCTAATGGGCCAACTATTAAGATAGCTATTGATCTTAACATGCCATGCCTGTGAACATTAGCATGTTACAAAAAATAAATATATTGTGAATAATAACTTCATATAAATGAAATGTCAGTCTTCATAAATATTAGAAGAAGCACGCTTCATATGGGTCAGCAGATGTCCACACGTCATTACTCATTTCTTTCCCAAGGGGTCCCAGAGCTTAGTTAATCAAGTGTAGGTCATAAATGGGTCGCCTGACACCAGAGGCTTATGAATAGTGGTAGAAAATTCGAAACAATAAACAGCTCACCGTATCTCTCTTTTTGCATATTGGTGATTACCTGGAACTCTAAAGACAGAATTCAACTATTTCCAGCAATGACTCCAGACCATGCTGAACACTTCATCAATTATTAGCTAGAACTCACCAAGTACCACTAATTCACAAATATTTATTGTGTCCACTAGTGGCAGACTCAGTTCTAGGCACTCGGTATATATTAGTGAACCAAAGACAGAAGTCTCTGCCCTCATGATCCTTGCACTCCAGTCAAGAAAGACAGATTATAAACAGAAAGGAAAGTTAATAAGTAAGATAGTATGTTAGGCCATGATTAGTACTATGGCAAGGTCAAGGAAATCTGGAAGTATAGAAGGTGGGGCCCAGTTTGCAAGTGGAAGTAGAGGATATGACTTTTTGAGAAGGTGACCATGGGATGTCCATATCTCCTTTGAAGGAAAGAGTATAACTCCAGCTTCTGGAAATGCTGAGAGACTGCCTCAGCTGACCTTGCCTCACCTCAGACCTTTGTCTGAACAAAGACTGGCTCTTTCAGCCCAATGAAGGACAACTCTGACAGGCCATTTGAACTCCAGAGCTCACTGTAGGACAGACTGCGGGTCAGTTTCACAGCTTGGCTTCTACCTCTGCTCCTTCTCCTACCCTCCATACATGTTGATACCAAGAGCACTCCTTAATCAACATCCTGCATGCCAAACATCAACAGAGTCTGTTTTCCATAGAACCCAACACACGAGAGTGGCATTTGGGCAAATGTTTGAAGGAGATGAAGGCTTAGTGTGAGCCACAGAGACGGCTTGAGAAACAGCATTCTAGAAAGAGAGCACAACCAGTGCAAAGGGCCTGAGGCAGGAGCAATGAAGTCACCAAGGGTGTGAAGGCAGACACTGAAGATACAAAGACTGAGACCAAGGCCTTCAAATGTTTAGGCTTCTGAGAGAAAAGGAGAAATCAGCAAAGGACACTGAGAAAGACGCAACCATTAAAGATGGAGGGAAGTGAAGAGAGTGTGATGTTTTGGAAACCAAGTGAAAAACATGTGATCAACTGTACCACTAGCAGGTCAAGAAAATGAAGGTTAAGAGGCACCCACTGGAACGAGTGACATGGAGAACTTTGGTGGTGTTGATAGGAGCAGTTTGAGAGGAGAAATAATGAAAATTATTGGAAGAAAAGAGAGGAGATTTAAATTTTTCTTTTTTCACTTTCTTTTTATAAAAAGATACACCTATCAAAACAGTGATCCTTTCTGGAAAACTTCTTTCTGTGAAAAACCTTTTGAAACCAAGGTGGCAACACAACTTAGGGAGGAAAGTTCTATTAAAAAGAAAAAAATAGCCCTTAGTTCCTTTTCCTGGTGGAGTTGATGGCAAATGAGCTCTCCATTCAGCTCATTTGCTAGTCTTTTCAAAGCCTGGGAAAATTCTTCACTGCTAGGATGGAGAGACATCAATGACATTCTTAGACAGGCTGCACAGAGCTCTGTTCTATAATGTAGACCCAATTCTTTCCCTCAAATCCCATAAACACGGGTCAGCTGAGGAGTAAGCCTCAGTCGACCATAAAATAAATAAAAGCTATGATTAACACTTTGTACAATTTACTCTTGGTCATTGAGCTACATGTATTGGAGGAAAGGGCTCATACGCAATGGATGGCTCTCCAACGTTTTAGACTCCAGTGACCTCACCCACCACTCTCCCATTTCTCAGCTCCCTCTGCTGCCCATCCTGGACACTGATGACCTCTTCTCCAGCTCCAGCCAGCAATCGCCACTCTTTTCAGACAGCTGATTTTAACCTCATTGTTACTATGCAGAGCGTGCTTACACACAGTTACATGTGTTTACTCAAACTCTATGTCAGCTGGATCTTATCCAAACTTAAAAGCCCAGTTCAAACACACACTCTTCTGAGTTATCTGTCCTGAAGGCAGGAGCAATGAAGTCACCAAGGGTGTGAAGGCAGACACTGAAGATACAAAGACTGAGACCAAGGCCTTCAAATGTTTAGGCTTCTGAGAGAAAAGGAGAAATCAGCAAAGGACACTGAGAAAGACGCAACCATTAAAGATGGAGGGAAGTGAAGAGAGTGTGATGTTTTGGAAACCAAGTGAAAAACATGTGATCAACTGTACCACTAGCAGGTCAAGAAAATGAAGGTTAAGAGGCACCCACTGGAACGAGTGACATGGAGAACTTTGGTGGTGTTGATAGGAGCAGTTTGAGAGGAGAAATAATGAAAATTATTGGAAGAAAAGAGAGGAGATTTAAATTTTTCTTTTTTCACTTTCTTTTTATAAAAAGATACACCTATCAAAACAGTGATCCTTTCTGGAAAACTTCTTTCTGTGAAAAACCTTTTGAAACCAAGGTGGCAACACAACTTAGGGAGGAAAGTTCTATTAAAAAGAAAAAAATAGCCCTTAGTTCCTTTTCCTGGTGGAGTTGATGGCAAATGAGCTCTCCATTCAGCTCATTTGCTAGTCTTTTCAAAGCCTGGGAAAATTCTTCACTGCTAGGATGGAGAGACATCAATGACATTCTTAGACAGGCTGCACAGAGCTCTGTTCTATAATGTAGACCCAATTCTTTCCCTCAAATCCCATAAACACGGGTCAGCTGAGGAGTAAGCCTCAGTCGACCATAAAATAAATAAAAGCTATGATTAACACTTTGTACAATTTACTCTTGGTCATTGAGCTACATGTATTGGAGGAAAGGGCTCATACGCAATGGATGGCTCTCCAACGTTTTAGACTCCAGTGACCTCACCCACCACTCTCCCATTTCTCAGCTCCCTCTGCTGCCCATCCTGGACACTGATGACCTCTTCTCCAGCTCCAGCCAGCAATCGCCACTCTTTTCAGACAGCTGATTTTAACCTCATTGTTACTATGCAGAGCGTGCTTACACACAGTTACATGTGTTTACTCAAACTCTATGTCAGCTGGATCTTATCCAAACTTAAAAGCCCAGTTCAAACACACACTCTTCTGAGTTATCTGTCCTGAATCTGCCTTCCTTTATGCTTTCATAACATTTTATATGTCTGTTACATACAGATGGTATGTACACACTCTTCATTCACCAAGAGGTGCTATATTTTTTAGCATCCTTCATTTATCTTTAGCCACTCAGTTG
Source organism: Tragulus kanchil (assembly GCA_022376925.1). NCBI lineage: Eukaryota > Metazoa > Chordata > Mammalia > Artiodactyla > Tragulidae > Tragulus > Tragulus kanchil. Next base: position 85,552,826 of record JAIOJX010000001.1, read on the forward strand.
TGTCCAACTCTTTGGGACGCCACAGACTGAGCCTTCCAGGCTCCTCTGTCCATGGGATTTCCCAGGCAAGAATACTAGAGTGAGTAGCCATTCTCTTCTCCAGGGGATCTTTCTGACCCAGGGATGGAACCTGGGTCTCCTGCATTGCAGGCAGATTCTTTGCTCCTGAGCCACTGCTTCCCTCGTAGCACACTCATTTGACCCTATAATCCCATTTCTGTGCATATATCCAGAGAAAACTCTAATTCAGAAAGATACATGCACCCCAATGTTGACAGCTTCACAATTTACACTAGCCAAGACATGGAAGCAACCTAAATGCCCACTGACAGATGAATGGATAAAAAAGGTGTGGAATATATATATATTCCATATATATATGAATATTACTTAGCCATATAAAGAATGAAATAATGCCATTTGTATCAACATGGGTGGACCTAGAGATTATCATACTAAGTGGAGTAAGTCAGACAGAGAAAGATGAAAAACATATAATACCACTTATATGTGAAATCTTAAGAAATGATACAAATGAATTTATTTACAAAACAGAAACAGACTCACAGACATAGAAAACAAACTTACTCACTACAGAAGGGGAAAGGAGGTAAAGAGATATATTAGGAAACAGGACTGACATATACACACTATCACTATCACACTATTTTATCCCTATAAAATAGATAAACAACAAGACTCTACAGCACAGGGAACTATATTCAATACCTTGGAATAACCTCTAATGGAGAAGAATCTGAAAAAGAATATATGTATATTAATACGCATACAAATATATTATAACTGAATCACTTTGCAGTACACCTGAAACTAATACAACATTGTAAATTAACAACACTCCAATTTTAAAAAAGAGAAAAAGGTTAATAAAGAAAAAAGCTTAGTCTAAGGAAATAGCTGCCCCAGAGAAGACTCTTGTCTTTGGTTTTTGGCATGATTCCTCATTACAGAGGTTCTCCAGCTTGAGTGAGCATGAGATCACCTATTGGGCTTGTGAAAATACAATTAAAATGCAGTTTCTTTGTGTATGGATCAAAATGGATTAACGACCTAAATGTAAGACCAGAAAACCTAAAACTCTCAGAGGAGAATACAGGTAAAACACGCAAGGACATAAATCAAAGCAAGATCTTCTATGACCCACCTACTAGAATAGCGGAACTAAAAAGACAAATGAACATGTGGGACCTAATGAAACTTAAAAGCGTTTGTATAGCAAAAGCAACTACAAAAAAACTGAACAGATGACCCACAGAATGGGAGAAAATCATAGCAAATGAAACAACAGACAAAGAATTAATCTCCAAGCAACTCAGACAACTCAACACCGGAAAAATGAACAACCCAATCAAAACATGGGAAAAAGACCTCAAGAGACATCTCACCAAAGAGGACACACAGATGGCCCAAAAGCACATGAAACGATGCTCAACCTCGCTTTCTATTAGAGAAATGCAAATCAAAACTACAGTGAGATATCACCTCACACCCGTCAGAATGGCCATCATCCACAAATCGACAGATAATAAATGCTAGAGAGGGTGCGGAGATAAGGGAACATTCCTGCATTGTTGGTGTGAATGTAAATTGATACAACCACTGTGGAAGACAGTATGGAGATATCTTAAGAAACTAAAAATATAAGCACCATATGACCCAGCAATCCCACTATTAGGCTTATACCCTGATGAAATCAAAACTGAAAGAAGCACCTGTACCCCAATGTTCATTGCAGCTCTCTATACAATAGCTGGAACATGGAAGCAACCTAGATGTCCATTGACGAATGAATGGATACAGAAGCTCTGGTACATATATACAATGGAATACTACACAGCTGTAAAAAGAAATGCAGAAGGGCTTCCCTGGTGGTCCTGTGGGTAAGGACACCGCCTTGCAGTGCAAGGGGCGCCGGTTCCATCCCGGGCCTGGGAAGATCCCACATACTGCAGAGTGGCTGGACTGATGTGTCCAACACCTAGCCCGAGCTCTGGAGTGCTCCACAGCAAGAGAGGCCACTACGATGGGAGGCCCATGCAGGCCAAAGAACAAAAGATAAATTAAAAAAAAAAACAGACAAATGAAAAAGACCAATAGAAGTGGCCCACCCACCCCCCGCCCTCCCCAACCTGCACCCCCACCCCAAGTAAAAAAAAAAAGAAAAGAAATGCAGAAGAATCAGTCCTAATGAGGTGGCTGGATCTAGAACCTATCATAAAAGTGAAGTCAGTCAAAAGAGAAAGACAAGTGTAGTATACTAACACAAAAACTGAACAGATGACCCACAGAATGGGAGAAAATCATAGCAAATGAAACAACAGACAAAGAATTAATCTCCAAGCAACTCAGACAACTCAACACCGGAAAAATGAACAACCCAATCAAAACATGGGAAAAAGACCTCAAGAGACATCTCACCAAAGAGGACACACAGATGGCCCAAAAGCACATGAAACGATGCTCAACCTCGCTTTCTATTAGAGAAATGCAAATCAAAACTACAGTGAGATATCACCTCACACCCGTCAGAATGGCCATCATCCACAAATCGACAGACAATAAATGCTAGAGAGGGTGCGGAGAAAAAGGGAACCCTGTTGCATTGCTGGTGGGAATGTAAATTGATCCAGCCACTGTGGAAGACAGTATGGAGATTCCTTAAAAAACTAAAAATAGAAGCACCATACGACCCAGCAATCTCACTCTCAGGCTTATACCCTGATGAAATCAAAACTGAAAGAAGCACCTGTACCCCAATGTTCATTGCAGCTCTCTATACAATAGCTGGAACATGGAAGCAACCTAGATGTCCATTGACGAATGAATGGATACAGAAGCTCTGGTACATATATACAATGGAATACTACACAGCTGTAAAAAGAAATGCAGAAGGGCTTCCCTGGTGGTCCTGTGGGTAAGGACACCGCCTTGCAGTGCAAGGGGCGCCGGTTCCATCCCGGGCCTGGGAAGATCCCACATACTGCAGAGTGGCTGGACTGATGTGTCCAACACCTAGCCCGAGCTCTGGAGTGCTCCACAGCAAGAGAGGCCACTACGATGGGAGGCCCATGCAGGCCAAAGAACAAAAGATAAATTAAAAAAAAAAACAGACAAATGAAAAAGACCAATAGAAGTGGCCCACCCACCCCGCCCTCCCCAACCTGCACCCCCCACCCCAAGTAAAAAAAAAAAAAGAAAAGAAATGCAGAAGAATCAGTCCTAATGAGGTGGCTGGATCTAGAACCTATCATAAAAAGTGAAGTCAGTCAAAAAGAGAAAGACAAGTGTAGTATACTAACACATATATATGGAATCTAATAAATGGGTAATGATAACACACTCAGTGAACCGATGGAAAAACTGCCATAGAGAATAGACATATGGACATTGTGGGGAACAGCTGAGCTTGGTGTGACAGCCTGGAGGGGTAGGATGGAAGGGTTGGGAGTGGGAGGGGACCAAGGATATGCATATGACTGATCTGGGAACATAACATGTCTGTGAACAACAAAACTCTGTAATAATTTTTTTTAAATCTAAAAAAAAAATTCCATTTCCAATTCCCTAGGCCTGGGCTGGGGCCTCAGAATGTAGATTTTTCACAAGTCCCCAGATGCTGCGGCTCCCAGTTCAGGAACCACACTTGAAGAACCACTACTTTATTACATTGTAGCCCATCAAAAGTAGTGTTTTAGGAAAAAAGCAAAGAGATTCTTTAAAGACACAGATATTAGAGCTCGGGCTTCCCTGGTAGTCTAGTGGGTAAAGACTCCACCTTGCAGTGCAAGGGGCACCAGTTTGATCCCTGGCCTGGGAAGATCCCACGTGCTGCAGAGTGGCTGGACCGGTGTGTCCAATTACAAGCCAGCGCTATAGAGTGCATACCCAGAGCCGGTGCTCTGCAACGAGGGCGGCCACTGCAATGGGAGGCCCACACAGGCCAAAGAATAAATATGGATGGAAAAACAAATAAATGTTTTTTTAAAAAAATAAAACAAAAGAGCTCTAAAAAGAGGTTTCTATTTCAGACTTTGTCCAGTACCATCTCCTCGTTCCTTTCTCACTTGCCCTCTTGGTAGGGATCTGCCTTCACTGATTACACTGGTTCCAGCTGCGAAAAGATGTCTTTCTTCAGAGGAGCCTCATTTTCTTCCTCCCTCAGCTCTTGTGTGTGAAACCCAGGTCTCATTAGCCCTTGGAACACAATTTAGCATCAGCTGCAAATTTAATTAATGTCCCAGGTAATCCTCACCCCGCCCTCCCCAACCTGCACCCCCCACCCCAAGTAAAAAAAAAAAAAGAAAAGAAATGCAGAAGAATCAGTCCTAATGAGGTGGCTGGATCTAGAACCTATCATAAAAAGTGAAGTCAGTCAAAAAGAGAAAGACAAGTGTAGTATACTAACACATATATATGGAATCTAATAAATGGGTAATGATAACACACTCAGTGAACCGATGGAAAAACTGCCATAGAGAATAGACATATGGACATTGTGGGGAACAGCTGAGCTTGGTGTGACAGCCTGGAGGGGTAGGATGGAAGGGTTGGGAGTGGGAGGGGACCAAGGATATGCATATGACTGATCTGGGAACATAACATGTCTGTGAACAACAAAACTCTGTAATAATTTTTTTTAAATCTAAAAAAAAAATTCCATTTCCAATTCCCTAGGCCTGGGCTGGGGCCTCAGAATGTAGATTTTTCACAAGTCCCCAGATGCTGCGGCTCCCAGTTCAGGAACCACACTTGAAGAACCACTACTTTATTACATTGTAGCCCATCAAAAGTAGTGTTTTAGGAAAAAAGCAAAGAGATTCTTTAAAGACACAGATATTAGAGCTCGGGCTTCCCTGGTAGTCTAGTGGGTAAAGACTCCACCTTGCAGTGCAAGGGGCACCAGTTTGATCCCTGGCCTGGGAAGATCCCACGTGCTGCAGAGTGGCTGGACCGGTGTGTCCAATTACAAGCCAGCGCTATAGAGTGCATACCCAGAGCCGGTGCTCTGCAACGAGAGAGGCCACTGCAATGGGAGGCCCACACAGGCCAAAGAATAAATATGGATGGAAAAACAAATAAATGTTTTTTTAAAAAAATAAAACAAAAGAGCTCTAAAAAGAGGTTTCTATTTCAGACTTTGTCCAGTACCATCTCCTCGTTCCTTTCTCACTTGCCCTCTTGGTAGGGATCTGCCTTCACTGATTACACTGGTTCCAGCTGCGAAAAGATGTCTTTCTTCAGAGGAGCCTCATTTTCTTCCTCCCTCAGCTCTTGTGTGTGAAACCCAGGTCTCATTAGCCCTTGGAACACATCCCAATTTAGCATCAGCTGCAAATTTAATTAATGTCCCAGGTAATCCTCCTTCACAGCATGGAAGAAGATGTTAATTAAAGCAGAGGCAAGCCTAAGCCCCCTTTCTTCTATCCATTATTCTCATTCTTAGTATCCAGGAGTTCTTAGAGATATTCCTAGCTCCAATCCTGTATGCATTCCCTTTGTAGATGTCATTTTTTCATTCTTTACATCAGCTAGGCATCTATGATTTGATACACTCTGATTTGAAGTGGGAGTTTCCACCCTGGTTTACTGCTGAGGTATACAAACTGACTATTCCCTACTGTTTACTTAAGACTATTCATGAAGCTCTGGATGTGACCATCTGACTATGAAACAAGCCACTCATAGAAACCTGCCCGCCCTCATGCTCACACTCACTATCAAAATCTCCAGGGCCCCAGAATTGCCTGAAAGCAGATCTAGGAAATTATCAGACTCAGAAACAGAGGCAGAGCAAAAACCATGCAATGTGGGGATATATTAAAAGCACTGTTCCAGGGGTAATTGACCCCAAAGACCTCACCAATGCATCCATATAGATCCCCATTGAAAATTCAGCACTCTGCCTCCTCCCTCCCACTCCTGTATCAAGACTGTGCTGTGCTGTGCTTAATTGCTCAGTCATGTCTGACTCTTTGTGATCCCATGGACTACAGTCCACCAGGCTCCTCTGTCCATGGGATTCTCTGGTCAAGAATACTGAAGTGGGTTGCCATGCCCTCCTCCAGGAGATCTTTCCAACCCAGGGATTGAACCCAGGTCTCCTGCATTGCAAGCGGATTCTTTAGCCTCTAAGCCACCAGGGAAGCCCCAAAATACTGGAGTGGGTAGGCTATCCTTTCTATTTATTTATTTATTTATTTAGGGTGGGGGACAGATTGGGGAGGGAGAGGAGCGGGCGGGCCACTTCCATTGGTCTTTCATTTATCTATTTTTATCCGTCTTTGTTCTTTGGCTCCTGTGGGCCTCCCATCGCAGTGGCCTCTGTTGTCGCAGAGCACCAGCTCTGGGCGCATGCTCTGGCTCGGTAATTAGACACATCAGTCCAGCCACTCAGCGGCACGTGGGATCTTCCCAGGCCAGGGCTCGAACTGGCGCCCCTTGCACTGCAAGGCAGTGTCCTTACCCACTGGACCAACAGGGGAAGCCCAGGCTATCCTTTCTTTAGGGGATCTTCCTGACTGAGGAATCTAACCGGGGTCTCCTGCATTGTAGGCAGATTCTTTACCAGCTGAGTTACCAGGGAAGTCCATATTGAGACGAACAGAATCAAATTCACTGATGTCACACAGTTTAACATTGCATCTTGTTCAAATCCATGGGGATTAATGATAACCTCCTTTTAATACTCTCACATTAGAGCACTGATCTCAACCCTAGCTGCTCCATAGCATCACTTGGGGAGCTTTATAAACCCTGAAGCCCAAGTCTGCAGGAAACCAAAATGGCAAAGGACTGTAGCAAAGTGGTCTGTGTTTGAGGCCAGTGTAAGAATGCTCACTCTACCCCTCAACCAGCCCTCATCCCCAGGACCTCGGTTTGCACGTGTGTATGTGCAGGGTGCCCAGTAAGTGCTTGGACTCACAGGGGAAGCACCCATGGGGTCATGATTGGTTGTTTTGGGTTTTTTTCCTGTATGAAGCGGTTGGCACCACTGAAGTGACCGAATGAGAGACTCTACAGGGGCAGGATGGACATAAAGTGAAAAAGCCAGCATGTAAATTTGGAGAGGATCAGGATGTCCTAGCTAGATGGTCAGATGGCTTGTTTTATCTTGAAACTATCAAAAAGATAAACATATTGAAACAGAGCCACTTTATCATATTTGAAGATAGTTCTAAATTCTGGGTTCTCTGGAAGGACATTCAAACAGGAGCCACTGGAAGTGGGGAAATGGTCTGTACAATATATCAAGAAGAATATTCAGAAGCTCCCAATGAAGTGGTTATCTGTGATAGATGTAGCCAAGGATATCATCAGTTGTGTCACATCTCATATTGATTCCGGTGTGATTGATTCAGATGAAGAATGGCTCTGTCGACAGTGTGTTTTTTGCAACAACAACAAAAGGGGGTGGTGCACTTAAGAAAGGACCAAATGCCAAAGCATTCCAAGTCATGAAGCAGACATGACCCTATAGTGTGGTAGACCTTGAATGGGATACAGGTCATAAAACCAATGTCCAGCAGTGTTACTGCTATTGTGGTCCTGGAGACTGATATTTAAAGATGCTACAGTGCTGCCAATGTAAACAGTGGTTTCATGAAGCTTGTGTGCAATGCCTTCAAAAGCGAATGCTATCTGGAGACAGGTTTTATACATTTATTTGCTCGGTCTGCAGTTCTGGACCAGAATACCTCAAACGTCTACCATTACAATGGGTACATCTAGCACATCTATTCCTTTACAACCTAAGTGTTATTCATAAGAAGAAATACTTTGACTCTGAACTTGAGCTTATGAAATATATTAATAAAAACTGGGACAGACTGCACCCTGGAGAGCTAGCAGACACAAGTCATGAGCATGTTCTGGATAGCTGACCCCTCCCGGTTTGCACGTGGGGGTTTTAATGTGAATGCTCACTCTACCCCTCAACCAGCCCTCATCCCCAGGACCTCGGTTTGCACGTGTGTATGTGCAGGGTGCCCAGTAAGTGCTTGGACTCACAGGGGAAGCACCCATGGGGTCATGATTGGTTGTTTTGGGTTTTTTTCCTGTATGAAGCGGTTGGCACCACTGAAGTGACCGAATGAGAGACTCTACAGGGGCAGGATGGACATAAAGTGAAAAAGCCAGCATGTAAATTTGGAGAGGATCAGGATGTCCTAGCTAGATGGTCAGATGGCTTGTTTTATCTTGAAACTATCAAAAAGATAAACATATTGAAACAGAGCCACTTTATCATATTTGAAGATAGTTCTAAATTCTGGGTTCTCTGGAAGGACATTCAAACAGGAGCCACTGGAAGTGGGGAAATGGTCTGTACAATATATCAAGAAGAATATTCAGAAGCTCCCAATGAAGTGGTTATCTGTGATAGATGTAGCCAAGGATATCATCAGTTGTGTCACATCTCATATTGATTCCGGTGTGATTGATTCAGATGAAGAATGGCTCTGTCGACAGTGTGTTTTTTGCAACAACAACAAAAGGGGGTGGTGCACTTAAGAAAGGACCAAATGCCAAAGCATTCCAAGTCATGAAGCAGACATGACCCTATAGTGTGGTAGACCTTGAATGGGATACAGGTCATAAAACCAATGTCCAGCAGTGTTACTGCTATTGTGGTCCTGGAGACTGATATTTAAAGATGCTACAGTGCTGCCAATGTAAACAGTGGTTTCATGAAGCTTGTGTGCAATGCCTTCAAAAGCGAATGCTATCTGGAGACAGGTTTTATACATTTATTTGCTCGGTCTGCAGTTCTGGACCAGAATACCTCAAACGTCTACCATTACAATGGGTACATCTAGCACATCTATTCCTTTACAACCTAAGTGTTATTCATAAGAAGAAATACTTTGACTCTGAACTTGAGCTTATGAAATATATTAATAAAAACTGGGACAGACTGCACCCTGGAGAGCTAGCAGACACACCAAAGTCTGAAAGATATGAGCATGTTCTGGAGGCATTAAATGATTACAAGGCCATGTTGATGTATAGGAAAGAAATAAAGAAGATGAAGCATTTGTTGGGGTTGCAAATTCGCACTCCTCCTGTGCCACCAAATGTGGCTTTCAAAGCAGAGAAAGAATCTGAAGAAACATCCCATGAATTTAAGATTAAAGGCAGAAAGGCATCTAAACTTATATCTGATTCAAGGGAAATAAGCAATGGCATAGAAAAAAAAAAGGAAAAAAAAATCTGTAGGGTGTCCAGGTGGCCCATATACAAGAAAAATGATTCAGAAAATTGCTTAGCCACCTTTGGATAATGAATCAATTTCAGAGAATCCTAGTTTGGATTTACCTTGTTCTATAGGTCATTATACCATTTAAATTGTTCTGTCTCAGGAGAACTGAGGGAACAGCACATTCATCCAATACCTCAGATGTGGATTTCACAGGTGCTTCCAGTGCAAAAGAAAGTACCTTGTCTCTTATTTCCAGGCATTATGGATTATCTGACTCCAGAAAAAGATCTCATACAGAAAGATCCTAGCCTGCTGCATTACCACCTTTACAGAGGAGAAGGGGTCATCGTCTAAGAAGAGCACTCCATTCTCAGAACTCAGAAATTGTAAAAGATGATGAAGGCAAAGACAACTACCAATTTGATGAACACAGAGATTCGGAATAACTTAGATCAGGAGTTACAACTCGATCATCTAAAAAAACTCCATCACCGGTTATTTTGGTGCTACAAAGTAGAATAGCATGTGGTGAAAAATACCAAAGGTTGGGGCTTCCCTGGTAGCTCAGTAGTAAAGAGTTCGCCTGCCACTGCAGGATACAAGGGTTCGATTCCTGATCCGGGAAGATCTCACATGCTGCAGAGCAACTAAGCCCATGAGTCACAACTATGGAGCCTGTGCTCTAGAGCCTTAGAGCCACAACTATGGAGCCCATGTGCTGCAACTACTGAAGTCCGTGTGCCCTAGAGCCTGAGTTCCACAACAAGAGAGGTCACTACAACAAGAAGCCTGCTCACCATCGGTGGAAAAACAGTCATAGAGAACAGACTTATGGACACTGGGGAGAGGGAAGAGTGGGTGAGAGATATGGTAAGAGTAACATGGAGCCCTATACTAGTATACGTAAAAGAGATAACTATTGTCAATGCGCTGTGGGTTAAGGGATCTTACACGGGGGCTATGCAATGGCCTGGAGGGGTGGGATGGGGGGATGGGGGGATGGGATATACGTATGATTAATCTGGAATTATACATACCTGTAAACAACGAAACTGTGAAAGCAAAAAAGCAAAATATATATGTATATAAATCAACTGGTGAAAAAAAAAAAAAAAAGAAGCCTGCTCACCTCAACGACAGAGTAGCCCCCACTTCCTGCAACTGGAGAAGAGCCTGTGGCAGCAGTGAAAACCCAGAGCAGTCAAAAATAAATAAATAAATAAAATTTTTGAAAAAATCGAGTGTTGGCTCATCAGATGACACTCAATGGAAAGGTGCAGTATCTTGTGGAACATGGAGGATCAATTGCATCCTGACTATAGGACTGAACACTATGTTCACTGCACTCTCCTTTTCTCTAGGTACAGTTTAAAGCCCTAAAGGAGACTGGTTTTTACTTTTTTAAAACAAACAAAAAACGGTTAAAAAAAAAATCACAAAAGAAGATGATACTAGCCTTAACATGTACTTGTTAATGCTATGGAATATTGTCATAAAAAGGTATCTTTTAAAAATCAGAACAGAGATTTAAATTTTTAAATCTTAAGATTTGTAGACTGTTTCTAGGATATTAAAAATGATTCAACTCCCTCCCCCACCCCACCCCCAAAAATCCCTGAAGCCCAGACCACACTCCACACCAGATAAACCTAAATCTCTTTGAATGGAACCTAGGCATTGGTGTTTTTTAAATTCCCTAGGTATGTGCAGCCAAGGTTGAGGGCTGCTGCATTCAAGTGGATCTGCCCAACTCTATTCATTCTAACCCCTGTCTGAGGCATTGCTCTTCACTGAGAACTGGGAGATTTCATCGAGGACCCTTTTCACTGAAGGAGCATTCGTAGGAGAAGGGAAGACCGGTGGAAACATGTGGTGGGGTAAAGAAAAAGGCAAGGGGACTAGGAAGTGTCAATGGTTGCAGGGAAAGTGTTAAAGGTGTTCCTGGTCAGTATTTTTAATGCCTGGGGCCATATCCATACCCAGAAAAATGGGCAAAACCTACATTTGCCTTTAGTTCCTTCTCCCTATGGCTGTCCGTTCAGGTTCAAATTACTGTATTTACTTGGTGCCATGGTTGAGTTAACCAGTGCACTAATAGTACTCATAGGGCTAGCAGTGGCCCACAGCCATGTGAGACACTGTTTCTGTGGGAAATAAGAGTGTTCCAACAATAACCTTACCTGCAGACTTGTAATGTTTGAACTACTTTCCTCCCTTCCATCTTCCCTTCCCTCTCCACCACTCTCCTGCTGGTGGAGCCAGGAACTCATGAAGGCCAAGCTGAGCATGTGATCCCTGGGTAGGCTAGTCACCCCTCAGACCACCCCTTTCACTGTGGTCACTCCTCTCACGAGTGGTGACTATTGCTTTGCAGAGAGAACAAAAGAAGGAAATGTAGCTGAACTAGCACATGGAGAGGCCAGCTGAAACAACACCCCAAGTGCAGGCCTCCGGTAAATCCGTCAGGTCAACGTCAAAACACAAAGCTAACTCATTCATTCATTCATTCAGCTGTGGCCTTTCTGTTCAAGATCACTTCCCTTTAGGATCATCTTACCAACAGCAAGACTCTTAAAATAACTACCTCTGAGGTACCATCAGCACTGTTTCCTTTGAGTTCCTGTTATGAATTGAATTGTGTGCCCCCAAAACTCCTATATTGGAGTCCTAAAATCCCCCTGCCCAGTGCCTCAGAATGTGACCGTATTTGGAGAGAGGGTCACTGCACATGCAAGTAGTTAGGATGACACCATACTGGAGTAGGGTAGACCATTAATCTGCTATGACTGGTATCCTTATTTTTAAAAAAGAGAAATGCACAGAGAGAATGCCATAGGTGACGATAAAGGCAGAGATCAGGGTGATGCTTCTGGAAGCCAACGAACACCAGAGATCGCGCGCCAACCACCAGAAGCTAGGAAAGAGGCATAGAACATATCCTCCCTCACACCCCTCAAAAGGAGCCAATCCTTCTGACACTCCAGCCCTGTGAGAACATACATTTCTGTTTGTGGTACTTTGCTATGGCAGCTCTGGCAAACAAATCCAATTTCATTCCTAAACATACCCAAAGAAGTCTGTCTTAAGTGATTGTTACTGGCCAGAACACTCTGGTTTTTCAGAAAAACGCTTTCATCTTCTATTCTCTTCAGAGCACTTTCATGGATTTTGACTTATTTACCTGTTTCTGTGTCTATTTTCCCCCCACTTCTCCCCAAGAGGTAGTGTGACTCCACAGTTGGGAGCTCAGCCTCAGAAGCCAGATCGGGTTGAGTACCAGCCCAATTCTAGCTCTGAGACCTTGAGGGAAGGTTATTTGATATCTCTGTGCCTTGGTTTCCTCATCTGTAAAATGGGAATAATGGCATTTTCTGCATATGGTTCTGGCAAAGGTTAAGCAAGATAGTCTGACTTTGGTACATTATAAACTCTAAGCAAATGTTAATTATCACTGTTGAGAGCAGATGCATTGACAGTTTTATTTAGTCAAGGCCATCCAATGTCATTAACAGTGCCTGGCACATAGCAAGTGCTCGGTAAATATTTGTCCAGAGCATGGCACATTTTATTCCAATGGATTAGTTCATGCACCATGCAGCCATGCAAAGGATTCCTTGCTCATTTATCCTTGAAGACTAACAATGTAGGTTGAGCAAGTAGCAAAGACCATGAATTAATATTTATATGTTCTCTTAATTTTGGAGGGGCTAGAAAATGTATTTTATGAACTACTCCATTTTTTTTCAAGTATTTGCAAAGTTTTTCTGACTGTCTTTTTGAGATTTCCATTGCTAATCAAATTTCTATTCAAATCAGCCTAAATGTATTTAGATATCTTTTCCCCAAAATTTCTAGCTGAAGTAGTATTCAATTAATCTCCTATGGCAAATGGTGGTGAGTTTAAATATACAGTGTCTAGTAAGAGAAAAAATTAAAAAGACAAAGAAAAATAAGGAGTTTCATCAAATCTCCCAATGTTCTTTCTCCCAAAACAGCAGAACCCTGCTGGGGCACTCCCAGTCGGTGTACTTGTAAGAAGAGAACTCTTGTTCAGAAATATAACTGGAACAGTCTACTTCAGGACAAACTGCTGGTTGCTGCTGATTGAAGCTAAATTTATGATGGATTAAAAATTTATCAGACTTTCCATCCCCCCCCCACACACATGGAGTCATACACAATCACACACGGATGAAGAAAGAAAGCACTTACTAGCACACACACACACACACAGAGTACACAATCACACACTGATGAAGAACACATCTACACACACACACACACAGAGGAGTATTTTACCCCCCTTTGAATCACCCGGCCAAAAAGAGATTGTGTGGATGAGCACAAAAATAGCTCTTTGTGAAGATATTTCTATTAAAATGGAAGTAATTTCTGGTCAAGATCTCTTAAAGTAACAGATATTTCTTTCAAGTATCGTTTAATTCATTAGTATTTTAACAAAGGCCTTGTCACTACAAAAATAAAATGGAAGTCATAACTAATGGTATTGATCTTTGCAGATACTGGACATTCAGGATCCTCTCCACCACATTGCAAACCCACGCTGGGCACTAATTCCTGCTGAGATCCCATCTCAAATCTCAGCAGCCTTTTTTCATGCTAATCTGCCACCAGGACCCTGCGTTGCTAAGCCCGAGCCCCTTGATGAACTCCGAGAGCATTCTGGGCTGAATGTACAATTTGCTCAGCACCTGGGGCAAAGAGCTTCGAGATGCCCGCGAGCAGGAACACAGTGGAAAACTGAAAAAAGACACATGTCAGACATGTCAGGGAGACTGCTCAACCTTCTAATTGCTCCAGAGTGAAGGGGCTGAGTGAGGAGAGATGGGGAAACAGCAAGGGAGGCTGGAATGAGAACACAGTTTTAGAAACTAATAAAGATCCTAAAGGAAAAAAAAAGGCAGGACTCGGTTTCCACTGATCAGTAGTGCTGCAAAGCAGATCCGTTATTATCACCCTATAAGTCCTGCATTTGTCAGGGAGTCAGAAATGTGTCTACTTTGGTTTCTTGAGCCACAGAACCTTTACATGACAAATAGACAAATCCCCCTGAAATGGCTTCCTAGAGGCAGGCTGTGAGAGGGATAAGAGGTGAGTGGCCTTGGGGGTAGGGAGTGCAGCAGGGACAGAGTGAATATTCGGACCTTCTGGGAGAAGTGTAGTGACATTCGATGTGACTGTACCCAGCAGGACAGTGGCTCAGTGTGGGGAAACAAACCAGTGAAGGTTTTTGCAGCTTTGGCCAAGCCAGGAGAAAAACATCTTGGAAATGAAAGAACTAAGAGAAAACAAGTTGATTCGATTCACATGGGCCCATTAGCTGGGGTCATACAGATCAGCAACAGGTGGGAGATCTGCTGTGGACTTTGGAATGCCGGGTCAGCGCACATCAGAACACCGCGTGCGCACGCAGGACAGACTGCTAACTTCTTGCCTGTCTAGTTGTCCCCTCGCCCAGCTACAGCACACCCTTTCCATTCTTAGAGTCACGAGGGTAATTATTGATCAGGGCTGTGACTGACTCCCAGCCTGTGCTAATATCATTCCCTGCAAACACTTGGATGCTTAAGCTCTCAATAAAAGCAGACTGGTGTGTTCAGGGCCTTGACCCAAGAGGTCTTGAGCCCCCCCATTCTCATCCTGTCTGTCTGTCTGTCTGTCTGTCTGTCTGTGTGTGTGTGTCTGTCTGTGTGTGTGTGTGTGTGTGTGTGTGTGTGTATTTCATAATGTGTCGTCATACCCACTATTCTCTATGCACCCAGCTGATGTGCTGCGGCAGCTCAGGATATGAGAATTGAGCTAGTATTTATGAGACACCTAACACTCTCCTAAGCATGTCAGTGCATCACCTCAGTCCATCCACACAATTAACAGTATAAGGTATCCTTTTATCACTATTTTACAGAGAAGGGTACAGAGTCTGACCCCACCCACTGCTGATCCTGCCAGGAGTCTCATCTTGCTGCTCTGTGAAGCTCCAATGATGTGGTACCCACAGAGAACAAAGACTACAGACAATTCCACAAGCATGTGAACAGTAGTGCTGCAAAGCAGATCCGTTATTATCACCCTATAAGTCCTGCATTTGTCAGGGAGTCAGAAATGTGTCTACTTTGGTTTCTTGAGCCACAGAACCTTTACATGACAAATAGACAAATCCCCCTGAAATGGCTTCCTAGAGGCAGGCTGTGAGAGGGATAAGAGGTGAGTGGCCTTGGGGTAGGGAGTGCAGCAGGGACAGAGTGAATATTCGGACCTTCTGGGAGAAGTGTAGTGACATTCGATGTGACTGTACCCAGCAGGACAGTGGCTCAGTGTGGGGAAACAAACCAGTGAAGGTTTTTGCAGCTTTGGCCAAGCCAGGAGAAAAACATCTTGGAAATGAAAGAACTAAGAGAAAACAAGTTGATTCGATTCACATGGGCCCATTAGCTGGGGTCATACAGATCAGCAACAGGTGGGAGATCTGCTGTGGACTTTGGAATGCCGGGTCAGCGCACATCAGAACACCGCGTGCGCACGCAGGACAGACTGCTAACTTCTTGCCTGTCTAGTTGTCCCCTCGCCCAGCTACAGCACACCCTTTCCATTCTTAGAGTCACGAGGGTAATTATTGATCAGGGCTGTGACTGACTCCCAGCCTGTGCTAATATCATTCCCTGCAAACACTTGGATGCTTAAGCTCTCAATAAAAGCAGACTGGTGTGTTCAGGGCCTTGACCCAAGAGGTCTTGAGCCCCCCCATTCTCATCCTGTCTGTCTGTCTGTCTGTCTGTCTGTCTGTGTGTGTGTCTGTCTGTGTGTGTGTGTGTGTGTGTGTGTGTGTGTGTGTATTTCATAATGTGTCGTCATACCCACTATTCTCTATGCACCCAGCTGATGTGCTGCGGCAGCTCAGGATATGAGAATTGAGCTAGTATTTATGAGACACCTAACACTCTCCTAAGCATGTCAGTGCATCACCTCAGTCCATCCACACAATTAACAGTATAAGGTATCCTTTTATCACTATTTTACAGAGAAGGGTACAGAGTCTGACCCCACCCACTGCTGATCCTGCCAGGAGTCTCATCTTGCTGCTCTGTGAAGCTCCAATGATGTGGTACCCACAGAGAACAAAGACTACAGACAATTCCACAAGCATGTGAACAGTTGCTTTAAAAAGGTATCTGTGTAGGGCTGACTCCCTTCACTGTTCACCTCAAACTA
This sequence comes from Tragulus kanchil, assembly GCA_022376925.1. Taxonomy (NCBI): domain Eukaryota; kingdom Metazoa; phylum Chordata; class Mammalia; order Artiodactyla; family Tragulidae; genus Tragulus; species Tragulus kanchil. Next base: position 85,569,273 of record JAIOJX010000001.1, read on the forward strand.
TCACAACATTGGTAACTGGCTATACCTTAATACAAAATGAAAACGTTTTCAAAAAAACGTGTTTGGCCAGTGACCTGAGCTGTAAGTTCTTTAAATGTTTTCAGTACTATCTTTTCTCATATTTGATATGTTTATTTAAAACTTAATTTGTCAACCAAGATGCCAAGACAGTTCACTAGACAAAAAATTATCTTTTCAACGAATGGTACTGGGAAAAATGGATACCACATGCAAATGAAGTTGGACCCCTACTTCATATCATATACAAAAATTAACACAGAAAAAAACCTAAATGTAATAGCTAAATCAAAAAGTATAAGAAAAAGAGGGTAATGCTTCCTTATTTTAGATTAGGCAACTTTTTTTAGATATGACATCTAAAGCATAAGTGAAAAAAAACGGAACATCAAAATTAAAAACTTTTGTGCTTCAAACAACATGATAAAAAAAAAAGACAATGCACAGAATTGAAGAAAATATTTATAAATCATGTATCTAATACGGACCTTGTATCTAGAACATATAAAGAACTCAAGTGTGTATCAGTCATATCCAACTCTTCGTGATATATACTGATATATGCTACAACATGGCTGAAGCTTGAAAGCATTACACTAAGTGAAAGAAGCTAACTGTAAAAAACTATATATTATATGATTCCATTTACATGAAATGTCCAGAATAAACAAATCCATAGTAACAAAGTAGAACAGTGGTTTCTAGGGACCAAGGGGAAGAAAAGGCAATAGATATGGGTTTTCTTTGGGGAACTATAACATTATTATGAAATTAGATGGTGGTAGTGATTATACAAGTCTGTGAGTATGCTTCTTAAAAACTCATTGAGTTGTATACTTTAGAAGGATAAATTTTATGGAATAAAATTCTAACTCAAAATTATTACTTAAAAATTGATTTGCTCAAAAAAGAATTTAAGGCCACAAAATATATTTCATAAAAGATAAAAATTTTCTGAGACCTACCTGGTGGTCCAGTGGTTAAGACTCCATGTTTCCACTGCAGAGGGCAAGGGTTTTATCCCTGGTTGAGGATCATGCATGCTGCAGGCAAAAAATAAATAAAAATTTAAAAAATCAAAATAGTCGTTACCCAATATTAGCATGCATACTCACATAGTCTAAGATCTTCAAACTTTATTGACCTACCAAAATAAAGATTTAAGACCTACTACAAAACTCTGAGAATAAACAAAAGCAGGAAAAACTAAGGAAGCTGGGGCTTTGACCAAAGGGACCACAACTCTGTTTTTATGGTTATTTTTTTTTGTCTGTCCATCTCTCCTTCCTGCTATGTTCAATAACTTTAGATAATTGAAAAATTTTAACAGCAGATACCACATGCAAATGAAGTTGGACCCCTACTTCATATCATATACAAAAATTAACACAGAAAAAAACCTAAATGTAATAGCTAAATCAAAAAGTATAAGAAAAAGAGGGTAATGCTTCCTTATTTTAGATTAGGCAACTTTTTTTAGATATGACATCTAAAGCATAAGTGAAAAAAAACGGAACATCAAAATTAAAAACTTTTGTGCTTCAAACAACATGATAAAAAAAGACAATGCACAGAATTGAAGAAAATATTTATAAATCATGTATCTAATACGGACCTTGTATCTAGAACATATAAAGAACTCAAGTGTGTATCAGTCATATCCAACTCTTCGTGATATATACTGATATATGCTACAACATGGCTGAAGCTTGAAAGCATTACACTAAGTGAAAGAAGCTAACTGTAAAAAACTATATATTATATGATTCCATTTACATGAAATGTCCAGAATAAACAAATCCATAGTAACAAAGTAGAACAGTGGTTTCTAGGGACCAAGGGGAAGAAAAGGCAATAGATATGGGTTTTCTTTGGGGAACTATAACATTATTATGAAATTAGATGGTGGTAGTGATTATACAAGTCTGTGAGTATGCTTCTTAAAAACTCATTGAGTTGTATACTTTAGAAGGATAAATTTTATGGAATAAAATTCTAACTCAAAATTATTACTTAAAAATTGATTTGCTCAAAAAAGAATTTAAGGCCACAAAATATATTTCATAAAAGATAAAAATTTTCTGAGACCTACCTGGTGGTCCAGTGGTTAAGACTCCATGTTTCCACTGCAGAGGGCAAGGGTTTTATCCCTGGTTGAGGATCATGCATGCTGCAGGCAAAAAATAAATAAAAATTTAAAAAATCAAAATAGTCGTTACCCAATATTAGCATGCATACTCACATAGTCTAAGATCTTCAAACTTTATTGACCTACCAAAATAAAGATTTAAGACCTACTACAAAACTCTGAGAATAAACAAAAGCAGGAAAAACTAAGGAAGCTGGGGCTTTGACCAAAACACAAATTAGACTTTTCAATAGGTGACCTCTAACAACTCTGTTTTTATGGTTATTTGTCTCTTTCTGTGTCTATGTCTGTCCATCTCTCCTTCCTGCTCATACAGCCTTTTTAAACAAAGTATCAATAGCAATTGACCTCTCTACTCAGGAAAGGAAGGAGGCAAAATGGATGGATGGATGGATAGACGAGTGGATACAGACAGAGGAAAAGAGCTTTTAAAATACACTGCAGGCTTACAGTTTGCTTTTCCTGTGTTTGTCTCCTGCCTGAAATTCTGCCTAGGTGTGCCAGAGATCTCAATAACCATCAAAGGATTACAATAGCAAAATGAGACAGAAGATGAATGCTGTTGGCACCTACCCAAGATCCCTTGCTGGCTAGGCACACCTAGTTGCCACCTGCTACAGGTGTTGGCTGATAATAATTCACTGCTGTCCTTTTCTCTGAAGACTGGCCCTCAACCAAATGGGAAACACCTCAACCAGGAGCCTCTGCCAACAATTCCCCCACCCTAGAGGGAACTGACCTCAGCCAATCACAAGCTGGCCACTGATGGACCAACACAGGGGTACAAAAGACAAATCCCTTGCCTCAGGTGGAACCAACTTCAATGCAATTTGGGCTCAAAAGCTTCCTCCTGGGATAGGGCTGAAGTTATTCTCCAGCTGAAATCATGTCCCTGCTCAACTTCATCACTGTGCTCCTTTCTGCTTCCCTCAGTCTCTCCTCTCCAACAAATAATACAAGAATCGAAATTTACAGGCGGTACTTCTAAGGAACCTGACCTAAGATGATAGTGCGTCACCATGGCCTTGCTTTTCTTATCTGTTGTCTAGACTTGCCTGAGGTCTCAAAGGGTTTATGGGGCACCCTCTGCCTTTGGGTTTAGTACTCTCATCTGTCCTCACAAACCCTCAATAACCACTGTAGAATCTATTGACAAACATCTCTCTTCCTCTCCTTTCCCCCTATAATTCTATCAAAGGAAAATCAGGTCCCTTACAGTCGTGTCACATAAAACTCCCCAATGTCTCTCGAAAGACTGGGGAAGGAGAGGGTGAGGCATATTTCCAGACTCCAGGCTTTTGACATCATCCAGAGGGAGGAGAAGCCAGTATTCATCAAGCTCAATTGTGTTTTCAATTACACATAACAACTCCTGGCTCCAGTCTGCACCTCCCTCTCCTCACCTCCCCTGACATTATATGTTACGGGTTTATTAAGTCATCAATATCATGGCTTGCTCTTTGTCAGAAATTATAGTCCAGTTCCCTCTTTCTTGCCCACTCTGAATAAAAATGGTTCTTAATCTGTAACAAACTTTGCTATAATCTAAAATTTTCCCTGCCCCATTTCGGGAGGTCACCATTCATTCTCTATAAACACCATTGTACCTTCTTTTAAATAAGTTATGATAAAGGTAGTAAAAGGGTATGAAGTCAGGAACTGGCTTCAGTATGAGAAGTGGGGTGCCCTGGTCATTGGTGGGGCCTGAGATTCTGCATTTCTCGCACCTCCCAGGCGATGCTGCTGTTTCTGATCCATGGACCACACTTAAGAGTAGCAAGGACTTCAGGTATTGTTTTATGAAGTTAAATGTCTGTTCTTTCGTCACAGAAGGCTTCTGTGCCCAAACAGACTTTAAAATAAAGATGGAGTTTTGCTCTCTTTCTCAAAAAATGTGAGGACACATACAGTCACTATTACCCACAGAATGGGATTTGGTCTTGGCAGAACCTTTTAGGGCTTTGAATATTGTCAGAGTAAAGCAGTCACCCTAGAAGAAGGCCTATGTCCATGAAGCCTAAGGCACATCTTTGGTCATCCTCCAGGTCACAATAATATTTATTTACAAAGTGTTCCCAGGAGGAACTGGCATGCTCAGTCGCTTCCATCACGTTGACTCTTTGCGACCCCTCCAGGCTCCTCTGTCCATGGGATTCTCCAGGCAAGAATACTGGAGTGGGTAGCCATTCCCTTCTCCAGGGGATCTTCCCAACCCAGGTCTCCTGCATTGTAGGCAAATTCTTTACATTCTGAGCCACCAGGGAATTCCCAAGTATACTGGTAGACCCATTTTATAGATGGAAAAACTGAGAACAGAAAGCTTAAGTGACTTGCCCAAAGTCAAACAGCAGTTGTGATTCAAACCCATTAAATCTGGTGTCAGAGGTTGTGTCCTTTGCCTCTACGCTATAATATAAAGAATGACCAACCTTCCCCCATGAGGGGTGACTGCTTTTTTCTGCCTTCCTCTTCCTATCCAGTTACATGATTTTTCAACAAATCATCCGCTTGAAAAAGGCCTGGTCCTGTTCTTGGTTCTGTCTCCACAGCCTAGGGAGAAAGGAATCCCACACAAATGCAGCCTTCCAAGCTGGAAAGAGGAGTATTTCCCAGATCGTAACCATCACCTCTGACTATGGGACACCAAGCCTCTTCCCTCACCCCTACTCCTGAAGGCTGGCTCCACAGGAGCGTGTTAGGTCCAGAGGCAGGTCTGCCAGTCTAGCACATAGAGTAGGAGGGATCTGTTGCCCTCCCTCATCTACTGTGCACTTCCCTGCATGCCAGGTATGCAGCTTCTTTCTGGCACACACTGATAATAGGCCATTTCTGTGCTGACTCTCCTCTCCGTCTCCCATGTCCTAGACTTCCCTTTGGTGGCTCTGCGGGTGGCTGGAAGCCTATATTTTGAAATTGTTTAGGGTTTTTTGTTTGTTTGTTTATCTTCTAGAGGCTACACGTCCACAATAAGGAGCTGGTCCAAGAAGGAAGGAAACATAGGAGCTGAGTGGCAGGTGGAAGGAAGCTTGAAATCTAAGGAGACTGGGCTCTAGGAGGGGAGATATGGAGTAAGGGAGGGCTTCTTGTTGGATGCGCCGAAGCGCGGATGGTTGGTGGGGCGTATGGTTTAAAGGATTGGGAGTCTCTAAGAAAAAAATAAAGTTACAAATACATTAGGTTGGAAAGCAAATAGTCTAGAATGAGACAAGACACAGTGAATTGCAAAATTTAAAAGGCCAATAAGTTTCAGGTGGGAGGGATCAAGGGTCTTCCTACGACTGATTCGGGTTTATGTATAGCAGTAAAATTCTTTACATTCTGAGCCACCAGGGAATTCCCAAGTATACTGGTAGACCCATTTTATAGATGGAAAAACTGAGAACAGAAAGCTTAAGTGACTTGCCCAAAGTCAAACAGCAGTTGTGATTCAAACCCATTAAATCTGGTGTCAGAGGTTGTGTCCTTTGCCTCTACGCTATAATATAAAGAATGACCAACCTTCCCCCATGAGGGGTGACTGCTTTTTTCTGCCTTCCTCTTCCTATCCAGTTACATGATTTTTCAACAAATCATCCGCTTGAAAAAGGCCTGGTCCTGTTCTTGGTTCTGTCTCCACAGCCTAGGGAGAAAGGAATCCCACACAAATGCAGCCTTCCAAGCTGGAAAGAGGAGTATTTCCCAGATCGTAACCATCACCTCTGACTATGGGACACCAAGCCTCTTCCCTCACCCCTACTCCTGAAGGCTGGCTCCACAGGAGCGTGTTAGGTCCAGAGGCAGGTCTGCCAGTCTAGCACATAGAGTAGGAGGGATCTGTTGCCCTCCCTCATCTACTGTGCACTTCCCTGCATGCCAGGTATGCAGCTTCTTTCTGGCACACACTGATAATAGGCCATTTCTGTGCTGACTCTCCTCTCCGTCTCCCATGTCCTAGACTTCCCTTTGGTGGCTCTGCGGGTGGCTGGAAGCCTATATTTTGAAATTGTTTAGGGTTTTTTGTTTGTTTGTTTATCTTCTAGAGGCTACACGTCCACAATAAGGAGCTGGTCCAAGAAGGAAGGAAACATAGGAGCTGAGTGGCAGGTGGAAGGAAGCTTGAAATCTAAGGAGACTGGGCTCTAGGAGGGGAGATATGGAGTAAGGGAGGGCTTCTTGTTGCATCCCCCCACCCCCCGCTGCTTTGTGGGGCCTATGGTTTAAAGGATTGGGAGTCTCTAAGAAAAAAATAAAGTTACAAATACATTAGGTTGGAAAGCAAATAGTCTAGAATGAGACAAGACACAGTGAATTGCAAAATTTAAAAGGCCAATAAGTTTCAGGTGGGAGGGATCAAGGGTCTTCCTACGACTGATTCGGGTTTATGTATAGCAGTAAACAAAATTCTGTAAAAGTCAAATAAAAATAAATTAATAAAAAAAGAAAAAATCTTCTATCTTAACAAAAAAAAGACCAATAAGTCCCACAATATCAGTATCATAAAACTCAGAAAAATACATTTCTATTGAATAAATTTGATGTGTAACACTGTATAAGTTTAAGGTGTATAGCATGTTACTTTGACACATTTATATTTTGCAATATGATTGCTGATCTAGTGATAATTATCACATTACATAATTATAGTACAGTATTATTATCTGTGTACATTATACTGTGAAGTAGATATCTATGGCTTATTCACTACTTGCTCTAAGTTTGTACTCTTAAATACCATCAATCTTGCTCCTATCATCTCCTGCTAATCACCGTTTTACCGTTTTTTAAAGGTTGAACCTTTTTAGGTTCTCCAAATAAGTGATACAATGTTTGTCTTTCTTTGACTTATCTCTATTAGTATAATGTGCTCAGGTCCACCCATGTTCCTTTCTCATAGCTGAATAATACTTTTCATTATATATATTTACCACATCTTTTTTATCCATACATACATTTATGGACATTTCAGTTGTCTCAGTATCTTACCTATTGTGAATAATGCTGCAATAAATATGGGAGGGCATGTATCTTGTTGAATCTTGTTTTCATTTCCTTTGGGTATATATATCCAGAAATGAAATTGCTGGATCATGCGATAGATCTAATATTTTAATATTTTGAGGAGCCTCCATATTTTCCATAGTAGTTCAAACAATGTATATTTCCATCAACAATGCCTAGGTGTTCCCTTTTCACCACTGGCTTGTCAGCACCAGCTGTCTCCAGTCTTCTTGTTGAGAGTCTAACAGGTGGTTTTGGTATCAAAGTAATGCTAGCTTCAGAGAATGAGTTTGGAAATGTTTCCTTCTCCTTGATATGTGGAAGAATTTGAAAAAGATCACTGTTCCCTCTAAATATTTGGTAGGCTTCTCCAGTGAAGCCACTTGGTCCTAGAGTTTTCTATGTTGGGAATTTTTTGACTACTGATTCAATCTCTTTACTCATTATTGGTCTGTTCAGATTTTCTATTTCTTCTTGGTGGTGTTTCTAGAAATTTATCCATTTCTTCTATGTTATATAATTTGTCAGTGTATTACTATTCACAGGAGCCTCTGAAAGGTGTTAAATTCCCTAATCTTTCATTGTCTAGGAAGCCTCTTAGAGACAATTTTAAATATGTCATTCCACTCTTTCCTGACCTCGAGTCTCTCCTGGCAGCCTATTTGGGATTCCTCTGTAGGTTACTTTCTTTTCCCCCCAGCTGCCTTTAAAATTCTTTATTATTAACACTTGGCAGTTTTAATGTAATATGTCTCAGAATTATTTTGTGTTGAGATAATAAATGTTCTATTAGCTTCATGAACTTATATAGCCAGTCTCTTCCCCAGATTTGGGGAGTTATCAACTATTATCTCTTTAAATACACACTCTGCTCCTTTCTCCCTCTCTCCTCCTTCTGGGATACCTATTTTTCTTACGATTTCAAGTGGATTCAGATAGTTCTCACAGAGTTTCTTTCCTTTTTAAAAATCTTTGTTAAAAAAAAAAAACACTTTGCTCTCTCTTCTCTTCCACCTACATCATGTATTTCTGTATTTCTATCTTCAAGATCACTAATTCTCTCTTCTATATGATCTGCTCTAGTTTTGGTGCACTTTTAGTATGTTGTTCATATCATTTATTGAGTTATTCAGCACCAGAATTTCTGTTGGATCTTTTTTTAGAATTTCAGTATCTTTGGTAAAGTCCTCCTTTTGCTCGCTAATTTTATTCCCAAGATCACTGTTTTGCCTTTCTGAGTTTTCTTATAGCTTATTGATTTTCTTCATAACAGCTGTTTTAAATTCTTTATCACTTGGTCCACAATATACCCTATCTTTGGGTTTAGTTGCTGCAAAATTGTCAGTTTCTTTTTGTGACACTGTATCACCATGAGTTTTCACGGTGCTTGATGAAAAGTGCTTCAGTCGCCACATTTGTAAGCACATTTCTTATTTGTTTACTTTGATTCTAACAAATCGACAGGTTGGTAGCTAGGAACCTTCCTTTTCTTTTCCAGAAGGTGGCATTATAGCACAAGGTTTTGCTTTCTCTTACCAGCACTAACATGCTGCTAAGGTTGGGAGCACACACTTAAGAAAAAAAAAAAAGGAAGCAAAATGTGGTGGCAGAGTGGGGGGGGGGGGCGGGGGGGCAGTCTGTACTTACCACGGGCATTGGGTGTGTCTATGGTTCAGTAGGCGAATCCTCCATGTTAGGGACCCCTGAGGTCCATGGACAGTTCTCTTGCTTCCCAGAGCAGACTGCTGGAGAGTTCCTTCAGTTCTCTTTGTCTGCCTACTTCCGCTTCCTGTCCCTCCCCCTAATCACTATGATCTCTCTTCAGAGAAAACACCTGACTCCTCCAGCTGCAGCACATTTGACCAGGCCGACTCCCACTCACCACCTTCAGCCTCCATTTCATCTGCCAGAAAGGTTGTGCTGGCTGCCTTCCAAACCAGCCACTGCCTTCTCTGCTCTCACCACCGCTGCCACTCTGCCACCACTTCGCTCATTCAGTCGCCTCCTCCGTAGTCCAGTTCACCCTCTTTTTGGGTGCACAGATGGATGAATGTCTCAGGTATCCTGGTCCGCTGTGTAGAGGCTCTTTTTTTTTTTTTTCTGGTTATGGATGTCTGATTAGTTGTAAACCAAACAGGAGAGAGAAAAGGGATGATTCTCACTGCCTTAATGCTGAGATCACTCCCATGACATTTTTATGTGTTAATTAATCACTTTGACATACCTCCATACCATTTTCTTGCCTTTTTCCCCCCTGCGTACCTATCAGTTATCTACTACCACCAAACAACTCTAAAACTTAATGTCTTAGTGATTTAAAACAACAAAGAGAACTTCCCCTGGTGGTCCAATGGATAAGGACACCGCCTTGCAGTGCAAGGGGTGCCGGTTCAATCCCTGGCCTGGGAAGATCCCACGTGCCATGGAGCGGCTGGACCGATGTGTCCAATCACCGAGCCGGAGCTCTGGAGCGCATGCGCCCAGAGCCGGCGCTCTGCAACGACAGACGCCACCGCGATGGGAGGCCCACAGGAGCCAAAGAACAAAGACGGATGAAAACAGAGAAATGAAAGACCAATAGAAGTGGCCCGCCCGCTCCCCTCCCTCCCCAACCCGACCCCCACCCAAAATAAATAAATAAATAAATCTAAAAAAATAAAAATAAAAAAAATAAAACAACAAAGATCTATCATTTCTCACAAGTGGTTTGAGTGAGTGAGCGTCATGTGGGTCTCATCTGGGCTGAGTCAGGCAGTTGTAGTCAGATGGCGGGCTAAAAAGGTTGGATGATCCAAGATGGCCTCATGCATGTCTGTGGCCTTGCTGCCATCTCTCAGCTGAGGTTCTTTCTCCACATTGTTTTCTTACCGTCTAGCCTGGTCTTCCTTATATTGCGGCAGGAGCCTCCCAAGAGGGTGGTAATAGAAGCTGCAAGGCAGAAAGTGCAATGTCACTTCCACAGCAATCTATTGATGAAAACAAGCCACAAAGCCATTGCAGGGGGTAGGAAATGGATCTACCTCATGACAGAAGCTCCACAAATTCACTTGTTAAGAGATGTGAGAACAAGGACACATGATGTTTTGGGGGTTAATTATTCTCAAAATCAGCTGCAATATTCCTGATTGCCTCTTCAAACAATGATTTCGTGGCTGCCATTTATAAAAAATTAATCTGATCACTTGGACTCAAAAGGAAAACAGTGATCTTTTTACTCTTTCTATAGAAAATTCTATTACAAAAATCACTGAAGAGGCAATCAAAAGTAGTATGGTTGATTTTCAGAATAATGGCCCCCAAAGCATCATGCCTCCAAGAGGTGTCTGGCCCTCCAGATAAGAGTATTCTCTGATCTACTATCTGTTCAAACCACCCTTTCATTCATCTTGTTTATTTATGGCTGTGTTGGGTCTTCATTGCTGCATGAAGGCTTTCCACATGGGCTTCTTGTTGCACTGACTTCCCTTGCCGCAGAGCACACAGGCTCTAGGCGGGCGGGCTTCAGCAGCTGTGGTACACAGGCTTAGTTTCACTGTGGCAGGTGCAATCTTCTGGGATCAGGGATCAAACCTGTGTCCCCTGCATTGGCAGATGGATTTAACCACTAGACTACCAGGCAAGCCCCAAAGCTGACATTTAAGAAAACAAAACACATGGCTTGGGCAGGTATGGGGATCCAAGTGTTCTGGAGTCTACAGCTTATACATTTGGAGACCCTATTTAAGAAATAGAATACAGTATTAGCAATACAAGATTAGATTTAATAATACATATTTATTTGCAATTAAGAAATATATCCCATCAAATTATAAATCTCAAAATACATGCCATATCAAATTTAAAGCACAGAACACAAACTCCCCTCCAAAAATATAGACAAATTTTATAAACAGGCCAATGGACTCTCAAATTACATTATAGACTTCTCTCAGCTGAGGTTCTTTCTCCACATTGTTTTCTTACCGGCCTGGTCTTCCTTATATTGCAGGAGCCTCCCAAGAGGGTGGTAATAGAAGCTGCAAGGCAGAAAGTGCAATGTCACTTCCACAGCAATCTATTGATGAAAACAAGCCACAAAGCCATTGCAGGGGGTAGGAAATGGATCTACCTCATGACAGAAGCTCCACAAATTCACTTGTTAAGAGATGTGAGAACAAGGACACATGATGTTTTGGGGGTTAATTATTCTCAAAATCAGCTGCAATATTCCTGATTGCCTCTTCAAACAATGATTTCGTGGCTGCCATTTATAAAAAATTAATCTGATCACTTGGACTCAAAAGGAAAACAGTGATCTTTTTACTCTTTCTATAGAAAATTCTATTACAAAAATCACTGAAGAGGCAATCAAAAGTAGTATGGTTGATTTTCAGAATAATGGCCCCCAAAGCATCATGCCTCCAAGAGGTGTCTGGCCCTCCAGATAAGAGTATTCTCTGATCTACTATCTGTTCAAACCACCCTTTCATTCATCTTGTTTATTTATGGCTGTGTTGGGTCTTCATTGCTGCATGAAGGCTTTCCACATGGGCTTCTTGTTGCACTGACTTCCCTTGCCGCAGAGCACACAGGCTCTAGGCGGGCGGGCTTCAGCAGCTGTGGTACACAGGCTTAGTTTCACTGTGGCAGGTGCAATCTTCTGGGATCAGGGATCAAACCTGTGTCCCCTGCATTGGCAGATGGATTTAACCACTAGACTACCAGGCAAGCCCCAAAGCTGACATTTAAGAAAACAAAACACATGGCTTGGGCAGGTATGGGGATCCAAGTGTTCTGGAGTCTACAGCTTATACATTTGGAGACCCTATTTAAGAAATAGAATACAGTATTAGCAATACAAGATTAGATTTAATAATACATATTTATTTGCAATTAAGAAATATATCCCATCAAATTATAAATCTCAAAATACATGCCATATCAAATTTAAAGCACAGAACACAAACTCCCCTCCAAAAATATAGACAAATTTTATAAACAGGCCAATGGACTCTCAAATTACATTTATGGTTGTATTTGCTGCATCATTAAATACTTCCTAACAGGAAAATCTTCTGTTTTGACTAGGCATCACGGAGAACCAAATCCTCCAGTCAGAATTTTACACGTCTGATTAGTTTCTAGAAGCCTTAGTACATTTCAAACCTTATTTATCCACTCTACTGTTAAATTCTCCAGAAAACATAAAACCATAACTCTTATACTGATATCAAAATGAATCCATATTAAAGATTCTACTTAATCGTAAGGACCCAAGCAGAGGTTATTAAGGTGAAGCGCAAAAAGCATGAATTTATATGAAGCAAAAGGGGCTACCCTTGTGGTCCAGTGGGTAGAATCTGCCGGGGCACCGGTTCTATCCCTGGCACAGGAAGATCCCACATGCCACAGAGCAGCTGGACCAGTATGTTCAATTACGAGCCAGCACTTTGGAGCCCACGCACCCAGAACGGGTGCTCTGCAACGAGAGAGGTCACTGCAGTGGGAGGCCCACACAGGCTGAAGAATAAAGATGGATGAAAATAAAGAAAGAAAGAAAGAAAAAGAATATTGAAATGAATATGAAAATAAGAGGCAGAACGGGTTTTACCCACAGTCAGGGAGGGAAATCAGTTGGACCACTGCAGGACAGAACAGAATTTACATATCTGTGGCCAAGAGTTATTTTGTATTGCTATTACTGTATTTACAAATGTGCACAGTTGTAAAATTGCTCCCAGAATCTGATAACCTCCAGGAAGGTCCTTTAGACAATGCATAATTTCCCACTGAAGCACTTTGGGATCATTGTGTCCCCTGCATTGGCAGATGGATTTAACCACTAGACTACCAGGCAAGCCCCAAAGCTGACATTTAAGAAAACAAAACACATGGCTTGGGCAGGTATGGGGATCCAAGTGTTCTGGAGTCTACAGCTTATACATTTGGAGACCCTATTTAAGAAATAGAATACAGTATTAGCAATACAAGATTAGATTTAATAATACATATTTATTTGCAATTAAGAAATATATCCCATCAAATTATAAATCTCAAAATACATGCCATATCAAATTTAAAGCACAGAACACAAACTCCCCTCCAAAAATATAGACAAATTTTATAAACAGGCCAATGGACTCTCAAATTACATTTATGGTTGTATTTGCTGCATCATTAAATACTTCCTAACAGGAAAATCTTCTGTTTTGACTAGGCATCACGGAGAACCAAATCCTCCAGTCAGAATTTTACACGTCTGATTAGTTTCTAGAAGCCTTAGTACATTTCAAACCTTATTTATCCACTCTACTGTTAAATTCTCCAGAAAACATAAAACCATAACTCTTATACTGATATCAAAATGAATCCATATTAAAGATTCTACTTAATCGTAAGGACCCAAGCAGAGGTTATTAAGGTGAAGCGCAAAAAGCATGAATTTATATGAAGCAAAAGGGGCTACCCTTGTGGTCCAGTGGGTAGAATCTGCCGGGGCACCGGTTCTATCCCTGGCACAGGAAGATCCCACATGCCACAGAGCAGCTGGACCAGTATGTTCAATTACGAGCCAGCACTTTGGAGCCCACGCACCCAGAACGGGTGCTCTGCAACGAGAGAGGTCACTGCAGTGGGAGGCCCACACAGGCTGAAGAATAAAGATGGATGAAAATAAAGAAAGAAAGAAAGAAAAAGAATATTGAAATGAATATGAAAATAAGAGGCAGAACGGGTTTTACCCACAGTCAGGGAGGGAAATCAGTTGGACCACTGCAGGACAGAACAGAATTTACATATCTGTGGCCAAGAGTTATTTTGTATTGCTATTACTGTATTTACAAATGTGCACAGTTGTAAAATTGCTCCCAGAATCTGATAACCTCCAGGAAGGTCCTTTAGACAATGCATAATTTCCCACTGAAGCACTTTGTTGTAGTCTTCCCACTAGATATCAAAAATAATCTCAAATAAATATTATTCATGATCATAATATAAGGTTCTATTTAGTTGTTTTTTTTTAAAGGTACAATCTATGCAAATAATCATATTGCCATAAAAAGGAAGAAGACTCAATAAGACTTTCTGAATTCTCAAGGTAACCACACAGAGAGGATAAAATATCTTTTACAAATGTTTCCTTTCAGTTTACAAAAGCAGAATCTGCCAAATCCTCTTGGATTACAGATATCTTAAGAAGAAAGACAAAGGGCCTGCTTATAAATAGAAAATAGAATATTGTCTTAGTTGTTCAAGCTATTATAACAAAATACCATAGACTTGATAGCTTATAAATAGCAAAAATGTATTTCTCACAGTTCTGGAGGTTGAGAAACTGAAGGTCAAGTTCCCACCAAATACGAAGTCTGATGAGGGCCCACTTGCTCGTAGATGGGCTTCTCACTGTGTCCTCACATAGTGGAAAAGGCAAGCTAGCTCTCTGGGGTCTCTTTTACAAAGGCACTGATTCCATTCATGAGGGTTCCACCCTCATGACCTAATCACCTCCCAAAAGCCCCACCTCCTAATACCATCACATTGGGGGTTAAGTTTCAGCATGTGAATTTGGGGGTGCATAAACATTTAGACTGGAGCTTCCCTGGTGGCTCAGTGGTAAAGAATCTGCCTGCAATGCAGGAGACCCAGGTTCAATTCCTGGGTCCGGAAGATCCCCTGGAGAAGGGAATGGCTACCCACTCCAGTATTCTTACCTGGGAAATCCCATGGACAGAGGAGCCTGGTGGGCTACAGTCCACAGGGTCTCAAAGAATCAGACACGACTGAGTGACTAAGCATATCCAAACATTCAGACCACAACAAACATCATCCAAAACTAATGCAACATTGTTAATCAACTATACTCCAATATATAATAAATGTTTTAGAATATCATCAATAATAGTTCAAACAAAACAGCTGTCATCTCTCATCAGTGTATTTGGTTACATGTAATTCATCTTCATCTGTATCTTGGCTTAGAATCTACCGTGACTAATTCAGCCTACTAGTATGGTCTCAAAGTTTTCTGAATGATGCCACAGGAAGCCTGTACCCAAGAGTCTACTCTTTGAAGTACTCAGTATAGCCCTTGTCCATAGGACTCTGAGACATCCCTTCTTTGTTGAAGACAAGAACTTGGACCTGTGCAGATTACAACAACATCTTCAGAGAAGCATCAGATTAAAACAACTGAAAAAAACAGAAAGATCTGTAGATGACAGAGACTCAAAATAGCTGCATTTAATTTACTACTGATAATTTTTAAAAGCAAATGATCTGACAAGAGTTCACAACAAGAATGATGCAACTGACAAGGAAATGTGTTTATTTCTGTGGCATGAAAAACAGAAAGATAAAACCAATCCAAAAATTCTAGATAAAATGTCTGTAAGCATTATGATTAACATGGTTTTCAAGGAAGACAATGAACACTGCATCTTATTTATAAAAATGAATAAACATTTTTACAGAGAAAAAATATTGAGGCATAATATATAATACAATATTAATATAGTATAATGATAGTGTGGTATTATATCACATCATATCATATCATATCATAATCTTAAAACATAATATATCATGAATATACCAAGCATATCCCAATAATATACAGAGAATAGCAAGTAATATCATAAATCTGGAGGAGGTCCTAGACATCTATGTTTATTATAAAATCCCTAGGTAAGTTTGATGGGAATCGTTAATAGAAAACCATTGGCCTAGATTCAAATGTAAAAAGAAGAACTGTGACCAAAAAGCATTTTAAATAACACCGAAAATTATGGCTGATGACCCTGTACTAATGTCCATCATAGGCTAATGTCATCATGCAAGCAACTTCCAGGCTCTAGGATACAGAACCATATTCTAGAGAGCAAGGGCATTGACAAATCTCTAGGAACTTCCCAATGTCCAAATTCTAAAATATTTGTATTAAAAATTTGAATATGCAAATTTAACTTAGAGAAAGTTTAGTATCTCTTCTTCTTTGACAATTCTTCCATACAACTCATCAATAGTAACTTATCAAGTGTGTACATGTGCATGCTCAGTTGCTCAATCATGTGCGACTCTTTGCAACCCTGGACTGTAGCCTGCCAGGCTCCTCTGTCCATGGGATGTTCCAGACAAGAATACTGGAGTGGGTTGCCATTTCCTCCTCCAGGTGATCTTCCTGATCCAGGGATCAAACCTGCATCTCCTGAGTCTCCTGCATTGGTAGGCGAATTATTTACCACTGAATCACCAGGGAATAAACCTAATTATTTCCGAAATGTCTCTTTTATAAGATGAAAGAACAAATCTTTGTAGTTTTCCAGGGAACCCTGGAAAAAATATGAAATATTGTTTTAGATATAAAATGATATTCTGAAAGTTTTATTTTATTTTATTAGGATTTGGTTTAGAGAAGGCAACACCTTTTAAAAATGTTATCAGAAGAAATTCAGACAATTGATTAAGATGGTTTTCAAGGAAGACAATGAACACTGCATCTTATTTATAAAAATGAATAAACATTTTTACAGAGAAAAAATATTGAGGCATAATATATAATACAATATTAATATAGTATAATGATAGTGTGGTATTATATCACATCATATCATATCATATCATAATCTTAAAACATAATATATCATGAATATACCAAGCATATCCCAATAATATACAGAGAATAGCAAGTAATATCATAAATCTGGAGGAGGTCCTAGACATCTATGTTTATTATAAAATCCCTAGGTAAGTTTGATGGGAATCGTTAATAGAAAACCATTGGCCTAGATTCAAATGTAAAAAGAAGAACTGTGACCAAAAAGCATTTTAAATAACACCGAAAATTATGGCTGATGACCCTGTACTAATGTCCATCATAGGCTAATGTCATCATGCAAGCAACTTCCAGGCTCTAGGATACAGAACCATATTCTAGAGAGCAAGGGCATTGACAAATCTCTAGGAACTTCCCAATGTCCAAATTCTAAAATATTTGTATTAAAAATTTGAATATGCAAATTTAACTTAGAGAAAGTTTAGTATCTCTTCTTCTTTGACAATTCTTCCATACAACTCATCAATAGTAACTTATCAAGTGTGTACATGTGCATGCTCAGTTGCTCAATCATGTGCGACTCTTTGCAACCCTGGACTGTAGCCTGCCAGGCTCCTCTGTCCATGGGATGTTCCAGACAAGAATACTGGAGTGGGTTGCCATTTCCTCCTCCAGGTGATCTTCCTGATCCAGGGATCAAACCTGCATCTCCTGAGTCTCCTGCATTGGTAGGCGAATTATTTACCACTGAATCACCAGGGAATAAACCTAATTATTTCCGAAATGTCTCTTTTATAAGATGAAAGAACAAATCTTTGTAGTTTTCCAGGGAACCCTGGAAAAAATATGAAATATTGTTTTAGATATAAAATGATATTCTGAAAGTTTTATTTTATTTTATTAGGATTTGGTTTAGAGAAGGCAAAACTTTTTAAAAATGTTATCAGAAGAAATTCAGACAATTGATTAAGATGTGATCCTGGGAGGTTAAGAAACCATATTCAGTTATCAATTTAACCAAAAGGACAAGAAGGGCTTCCTAGGTAGCTCAGTGGTAAAGAATCTGCCTACCAAGCAAAGTTACAAGAAAATATTTATAAATATATAGAACTTTATATAATTAATGAATTTTAGCTCTTTAATAAATGAGGAACCTTTGCTCATTTTCTTAAATGACCCAAAGCATAATAAAGTCAACCAAGAGCACAGAAAACTGCCATCTAGGCAGAGTACAGAGAAACAGTAATCATGCATACTACTTGTGAAGGCAAAAAGTAAACCAAAACAAATAAAAAAGCCCATCAAAACTGAGGGAAGGGCTTCCCCTGGTGGTCCAGTGAGTAAAGACACCGCCTTGCAGTGAAAGGGGTGCCGGTTCAATCCCTGGCCTGGGAAGATCCCACGTGCCATGGAGCGGCTGGACTGATGTGTCCAATCACCGAGCTGGAGCTCTGGCGCACATGCGCCAGAGCCGGTGCTCTGCAACAACAGAGGCCACCGCGATGGGAGGCCCACAGGAGCCAAAAGAACAAAGACGGATGAAAATGGAGAAATGAAAGACCAACAGAAATGGCCCGCCCATCACCCTCCCTCCCCACCCCACCCTCCAAAAGATAAATTAATTAATTAATTAATTAATTAAAAAAACTGAGGGAAACTTTGCTCAGATTTTAACACATTCATGGCTTTTCAGACTTGAACATTCTAAACTAAGACAACTAAAATTCAAAGTTTTGCCCTTTGTTAAGCTTGTTCATGTTCTGGAATAAACTGACACTTTGGGACAGATTTCAGAGGGTCTATAGGCCAGAACTAATCTAGTTATAATACTGAGATATTGTTGACATATGTGTTCATCATTGCTACCTTTAAATAAATCAATAAGAGACACATTTAAGCAATCTTGCTTTCAATTTCCAATACAGTAAATACCATTAATTAGAACCCAGAAAAACAACAAACAACCTCTTTGGAGTCCTCAACAAGGTTGAATGGTGTAAAGAGTTTTGGAGGACCCTCCACTGCCTCCCCACTAAAAACAAGCAAAAAACGCCTCAAACCTCTGAGAACTACTGTTTTTAAGACAAAACTATTTTCCATGAAATATCGAAACATGTCCACAAGTGTGTTTTTCTAAAACTATTACTCTCAAATAGAGTTTCAACCACCTGTATTCACTGCAACTATGGGGACCCACTAGGGAACTCAGAGTTGGTATAAAGATTATTTTAGGCTAAATACTTGTGAGATTCAACAGATGCAGGAGAAAAAAATCTCTCTCAGAACTTCCCTTATTTGACTAAAAGCAGGAACTTGTATGAAATGAGGTTGCCATAAATTCCTCTTTGCTTTGGATCTAGTCCCAGAAGGCAGAGTACTAATAAAACCTACCGCAAATTCCTTTTCCAGGGGAATTTTTATGGCCCACGAAGAAGACCACTCACACCTGGATAGACAAATATCATCACAAACTTTATCTCCTGTTTATTCTCCTGAAAATTCATTTCTAATTCCCAAAAGTCATTTGTTTTTCCGTAAGTGCCCTTTCTGGTTGCCCCATCACCTACTAAGTTGGTGCATGCATGCTCTTCAGCCATGTCCAACTCTTTGTGACCCTCTGGACTGTAGCCTGCCAGGCTCCTCTGTCCATGGAATTTTCTAGGCAAGAAGACTGGAATGGGTCGCCATGCCCTCCTCCAGGGAATCTTTGCCACTCAGGGATCAAGCTCACATCTCCTGAGTCTCCTGAAATAACAGGTGAGTTCTTTACCACTAGAGCCACCTGTAAAGCCCTAGTAAGTTGGTATATAGACTCGAATTCTAACCACCTCCTAGAGTTACTCATCACGAGTTCTCCCACATACATGTGTGTTGCATGTACAAATAGACTCTGTTTTTTCTTCTGTTAATGTCTTTGGTCGATTTAATTTGCAGTCTCCAGTCAGAGGATATAAGAGAGTAGAGGAAAAGTTTGTCCTCCCTTAGTTAACTATTAACTAAAGTAACTTCTATAACATTTCACAAAGAAAACTGGGTGGAGGGGGCTGGATAATTGAGAACTGTCTCTCACATACAAGGATTTTGGAACTCATGAATATGCATGAACATAACTTTCTATAGCCAAACACTTTCTTTGTACACACTCTCAATATGGCAAAAATGAATACATTCCTTAACAGACTCAAAGGTATAGCATCTCCATAGCACATAAAAATAAGAAGCAAAAGCATATAAACTTAAAGTCATACTTAATGATCATTGTTTCAGCATTCTAATTTATTTAAAAATGATCTAGGCATCCAATGAACATCCACAAATGATCAATTTAATAACAATCCAATTTTTGAATATCCTAAAAATCTTGGGTGTTATCTTCAAGGGGACATACTACAAAGCACAATTTCTATTGAAATAAAATTTGTCAGAGTAACAATTCCATTTGCTGAAAGACAAATTTACATTGTTCATAACCTTAAATGATAAGTAGAAGAAATGCTAGTTTATTTTGTAAGTAAATCTTCATTTTGTTGTTCAGTCGCTAAGTTGTGTCAGCCAAATGAATGTACAGCAGTCTTAGGAAGGCTTTTAAAGAATGAGATGTCAGCAATTGGCATAGCATGGAGGGCTATCCCCGTTCACCTCAAATCACAGCCACTCTTGTACACACAAGGGTGGCTCAGGTATCCTGCAAATAACATTCTTTACTTTTTTCTTGCTTATCATACAAGTGGACACTAATTTCCTCAAGCTAAGGAGAAGTAGTGAATTGCACTAACACATATCATTAACATGTATTCCAATCAGCATAAGTTTCAAGTGACCAGAAAATAGTCTGCTCTGTAAAGGCTTCTAAGACTATTTCATTTGGTATTAATTCAGCTCAATGTTTGCTTCCTTCTGAGGATACTTGCCTCATCCTGAGCTTAATCGTGACAGGGCAGCCTGTCAAGGTTGTGGCCAGCCAGATCTGTCCTTCAGCCCTACCAGCAGTTCAAAACATTATTTAATTGAATCCTCCTAGAAGCCTGGCAAGGACAATATTATTCCCCTGCAATGTAGTGATGAGGAAGATGAGGTTCACAGAGTTTAAATAATCTCCAGTTTCCCCAGCTCACACTGGCTGAGATGAAGAGGGACTCACTTCTGCCTGATTCTGTATTAATTTCCTAGGGTTGCCATAATACCCTGGAGGAGGTAATGCCAAGATCTCCTAGAGGAGGGCATGGCAGCCCACTCTGTTATTCTTGCCTGGAGAATCCCATGGACAGAGGAGCCTGGCAGGCTACAGCCCTTGGGGTCACAAAACAGTCACACATGACTGAAGCAATTTAGCACACAGGCACATGATGATACATGACCACAAACTTGGTGACAGGAAACAGCAGAAATATATTGTCACACAGTTCTGAAGACTAGAAATCCAGATCAAAGTGGAAGCCAGGTCATGCTCCTTCTGCAGGCTTTAGAGTGAATTCCTTCCCTGTCTTTTCTGGTGGATGAGTTTCTGGTGGATGAGTGTTCTTTGGCTTGTGGCCACATCACTACAATCTCTCCCTCCATTTTCACCTGACGCTCTCCTCTCTGCCTCTGTGTCTGTCTTCTCTTTTCGTCTCTTGTAAGGTCATTGTCATTAGATTTCAGACATATCCATACGAATCCAAGGTGATCTACTCATCTTAAAGTCCTTAATTATATCTGCAAAGACCTTTTTTACAAATAAGGTCACACCACAGATTCGGAGTGCTAGGGTGTGGACATGCTTTTGTGCAGGAGGCCATCATCCAGCCCACTACTCCTTTCCACCCACAAGCCACACTGCCAGCCCACAGCAAAGGCAGGCAGAAACAAAGGGAACTTTCAACATGGCTGTTAAGATCACTGATGTCAGTGCTGCACAGACTTCGGTGCCAGGCCTCATTCCTCAGTGTACTAGCAGCTGAGAGACTCTGGGCAAACTTATAAACCTTTCTAACTAAAACAGGCCTTGGACTCTTTGAGCAGTGGGAGATACCAGTAATGCATGTGTACGTGCGAGCATGCTAGGTCACTTCAGTCATGTTCAACTCTTTATAGCTCCGCGGACTGTAGCCCTCCAGACTCCTCTCCTTGGCCCCATTCATTGTCTGATGAAGAGCTTTACAATGACAGTACCTTGCCACTAACAGAGAGGACAAATAGAAATCAAGGTGTTTTTCTTCCATGAAGAAGGGAACAAAGAACAATATACAACCATTGCAGCCATTGACGTGCTGGCTGGTGACTAGCTTGATTTCCATGGAAACAGAGAGCAGAACAGGAAAAAGAAAGGTTTCTTAGAATAATAGAGGGGTTTTGTGTTGTGAGTTGCTTTTTAAAAAAATAAAGGCAGCAAGGTGCCTCCATTCTCTTAGCCCTGACCCCTGCACTGCTCTCCTGAGAAGCCAGTAGGCAGCAGGACACAACGGCAAGAGGGCACCTGCCAGTCTTCCAGGCCTCCTCATCAGCCATGGCAGCCTGAGCTAGCAGCATAGCTCACACAGCGTCCGCCTGGAAGAGAGAGACAGCCCTTCAGGAAAAACAAAATACAGTTTACCACCATGGAGAACAAAGCCCTATGCAAGGAGTTAGCTGCTTCTTATGGGTCCTTTTGACCTAAAAAAAAAAAAATTACATAGGTACCAACATTCTTCACTAAAACATTGTTCTGAAATTATGGTAAAGTTCCACATATTGAAGTGCCACAATTGCACCCACCCTCAGCCATCCCTTTCCCTGGGTATTTCAGGGGAGAGTCTGGCAGAACGGATTGGCAGTGACCCACTGGGTTCTCTGTTTTGTCTTGACCTCTCTCTGTGGACCAACCGCATCTGGGAGTGCCCTGCCCCCTGGCATCTAGCTGGGCTCATGGCGGTCCCTCTTGAGCAGACCAAGTAACAGTCGAGCATCTGTCTCTCCAGTCGCATACCTGATCCATTCCATGCAAGTTTCATTAAAAGGAAACATTTTAAGAGAAACAAAGAGCCCTACAGCCCCCACACAACTGCCATGGAGAGAAAAAGTACAAGTGGGGGGCGGGGGGACAAGATAAGCGATGAGTGCCTATCTCTCTTTTCAGAAAGTCAAGTTTCCCTTGGTAACCATGACTCAAAGTTGCCATGGTGATGAATCTGGTTGCTATGGAAACCTGATTTCATAGGCAGAAGATGAAAAAAATCAAGAGTTCTACAGGGCTCTTAAGTTTGGGCTCTTAAGTTTTAGTGAGTAGTGGGATTCTTTCAGAAGCAGCCTCTAGGATGAGAACACAGGCCGAAGTGATTTATGTAGAAGATGCTCCTGAGAGAAACTGGAAAGGGAGCAGGGGACAATGCCAAGCATTAGACTGGGGGCTTAGGTGATGTTCAGCTTCAACTGATACTGCACAGAGCCCCAGGGCAAAAACTGCTCTTCAGAGTTTAGTAGGTCTGGAGGTCTGCATCTATGAGACACTGGCTAAAGGTTACCCCAAGGACATAAATCTTCAGGCACTTCTGGCCCCCATAGTCCTAGGAGAAGCCTCTGCAGAAGGTCAAAAGCACAGGGTATTAGCAGCAAAGCCCATAGAAGGTGGGAGAGAGGCATACCACACCAGCATATGAGGGTCTAAGTCCTTCAAGAGGGCAACCACCAGCAACTGGCTACTGTTAGGAAATGGGGTTTTCCAAACAAGGTTGGACAACTGAAGCTAAATCCGGCCTCTGTACCCCGACAAAAAATTAAATCTCGGAGGCAGAGTTTTGGGGTAAAGTAGAAAAGAACAGATTTATTGCTTTGCAAGGCAAAGGGGGACACAGAAAGCTCACGCCCTCAAAATCTGTATGTCCCAATCTGGGAGGTTTTTTACTTTTTTTTTAATTTTTATTTTGTATTAGAGTACAGGGAGACATGGGTTGGATCCCTGAAGGAAGAACCCCTGGAAATGGAAATGGCAACCCAATCCAGTAGTCTTGCCTGGGAAATTCCATGGACAGAGGAGCCTGGTGGGCTGCGATCAGTGGAGTTGCAAGAACCTTACATGATTTAGGGAATAAACAACAACAACAATAGCTGATTAGCAATGTTGTATTAGTTTCAGGTGAACAGCTAAGGGATTCAGCCATTCATATACATATAGCCACTCTCTTCCAAACGCCCCCACCCCCAACCTGGGATGTTTTGATGAGTTTTATAGCTATAGTTCAAGGGCAGGATTGCTGATAAGGATTAGAGAATGTATGTAGGCCCTGTGACTCCTATAATCTGGCCGCAAGTGATCTCTAATCTCACTGAGCTTCCTTGGTTCCTTTAATTTGGCTTCAGGTGGTCTTCTCTGGAATGAAGAAGGCTAACACCTTTCATTTGTTCGGAGTTTCAGTTCTGTGAAAGTGAAAGCGTTAGTTGCTTGCTCAGGCGTATCCAACTCGATGTGACCCCATGGGCTGTAGCCCACCAGGCTCCTCTGTCCATGGGATTCTCCAGGCAAGAATACTGGAATGGGCTGCCATTTCCTTCTCCGGGGAATCTTTCCTTTCCTATCTTATACATTGCTAGCAGATTCTTTACTGTTTGAGCCACCAGGGAAGCCCTTTATGAAAAGCTCAAAGATACTGTTATGTATATCCCTTGAGGCAAACCAGGACCCCATCCCAAGGCTATACTATTGTTTCATCCCAAGGCTATACTATTGTTTCTTGACTGTTTGTCCTTGATCTCTACATCCTCTCCCTTTCCTGATTAGTGTCTGTTTTAACCTGTCCTTTAAAACTCAGGGAAGTTTCTGGAGACTGAATGTGGCTTATTTCCTATAATCAAGAAATGGGGACATGTACACCTATGACTGATTCATGTTGATGTTTGGCAAAACCAACACAATTCTGTAAAGCAATTATCCTTCAATTTAAAAATAAATTAATTTAAAATTAAAAAAAAAAAAAAGAAATGGCGGACACAGAAAGGTCTTTGTGCCCAAAAGATCCCTAGAGCAGAACCCTGGAAATGGAAATGGCAACCCAATCCAGTAGTCTTGCCTGGGAAATTCCATGGACAGAGGAGCCTGGTGGGCTGCGATCAGTGGAGTTGCAAGAACCTTACATGATTTAGGGAATAAACAACAACAACAATAGCTGATTAGCAATGTTGTATTAGTTTCAGGTGAACAGCTAAGGGATTCAGCCATTCATATACATATAGCCACTCTCTTCCAAACGCCCCACCCCCAACCTGGGATGTTTTGATGAGTTTTATAGCTATAGTTCAAGGGCAGGATTGCTGATAAGGATTAGAGAATGTATGTAGGCCCTGTGACTCCTATAATCTGGCCGCAAGTGATCTCTAATCTCACTGAGCTTCCTTGGTTCCTTTAATTTGGCTTCAGGTGGTCTTCTCTGGAATGAAGAAGGCTAACACCTTTCATTTGTTCGGAGTTTCAGTTCTGTGAAAGTGAAAGCGTTAGTTGCTTGCTCAGGCGTATCCAACTCGATGTGACCCCATGGGCTGTAGCCCACCAGGCTCCTCTGTCCATGGGATTCTCCAGGCAAGAATACTGGAATGGGCTGCCATTTCCTTCTCCGGGGAATCTTTCCTTTCCTATCTTATACATTGCTAGCAGATTCTTTACTGTTTGAGCCACCAGGGAAGCCCTTTATGAAAAGCTCAAAGATACTGTTATGTATATCCCTTGAGGCAAACCAGGACCCCATCCCAAGGCTATACTATTGTTTCATCCCAAGGCTATACTATTGTTTCTTGACTGTTTGTCCTTGATCTCTACATCCTCTCCCTTTCCTGATTAGTGTCTGTTTTAACCTGTCCTTTAAAACTCAGGGAAGTTTCTGGAGACTGAATGTGGCTTATTTCCTATAATCAAGAAATGGGGACATGTACACCTATGACTGATTCATGTTGATGTTTGGCAAAACCAACACAATTCTGTAAAGCAATTATCCTTCAATTTAAAAATAAATTAATTTAAAATTAAAAAAAAAAAAAAAGAAATGGCGGACACAGAAAGGTCTTTGTGCCCAAAAGACCCACTCAGTATCAGAACTAGAGAGAGGCAAGTGAGACATTCACCTAGAGCCAGAATCTAAGAAATTAAGATAAATAATAGCTTAATAAAATATTTTTTACATCCCCGAACATTATCCAAAGTCTATACTACCACAAAGTAGCCATTAGTCTGACTTTTATTATTATTATTATAAATTATTCAATTTATTTAAATTAAAAACACACACACAGAGTTCACCCATTTTTCCCATCCCCTACCACTGCCTCTAGAAACCTCCACCAGTCCACTCTTCGCATCTATGAATCTAGTGGGGCGTGGGGTGTTAATTTTTATTTTATATTGGAGTATAATTGATTAAAAATGTTGTGTTACTTTCAGGTGTACACTGAAGTAATTCAGTTATACATATACATGTATCTATTCTTTTTAAAATTCTTTTCCCATTTATGTTATTTCATAATATTGAGCAGAGTTCCTGTTGTACCCAAGTCATAGAATCCCCCCGAACGCACCACAGGAGTCAGGCCCGATGCAAAAGCAAGAGGAACTGTTTATTCAAGCTCGAGCAGGGACCCCCATTCACAAGGACGCAGCGGCTGTGGGATGGGAGCCCTGAGCAAAGTTGGGCGCAGGCTATTATTACAAATTTCTGCAGGGGAGGGGGTAGTTGGAGATTTCTAGTCGTGGGCACACTTGATAGGTTAGCTGTTGGCTTAGGCTCGTGTGTCTTACTTTGATTGGTTGCAGTGTATATGTCAGCGCTCTGGAATTCTAGGCTCTTCCCTTCTTTCTAGTGATTGGTTCCTCACATCAGGTGAGGGGTGGTCTTGACTCTGGTGGTTTTTCGGGGAATTCCTGGGTGTCTAAAATGGAGGGCTTTTTCAAAATGGAGTCACTTAGGTATCACATTCCCTATGCTATACAGTAGATCCTTGTTGGGTATCTATTTTAAATATAACAATGTGTCAATCTATGTCAATCCCAAACTTCCAATCATCCCTCTCCACCCTGGTAACCATACATTCATCCTCTTAAGTCTGTGAGTCTGTTTCTGTTTTGTAAATATATTCATTTGTATCATTTTATATAAATGGTATCATATGATATTTGTCTTTCTCTGACTTACTTCACTTAGCATAATCTCTAGGTCCATCCATGTTGCTGCAAATGGTATCATTCCATTCTTTTAAATGGTTGAGTAGCATTCCATATTCCTTTGCATATATGTAGCACATCTTTATCCACCAATTAGTATTTAGGTTGTTTCCATGTGTTGGTTACTATGAACAGTGCTGTAATGAACATTGGGGTGCATGTATCCTTTCAAACCATGTTTTTTGTTTTGTTTTGTTTTCTGGACCTATGCCTAGGTGTGAGATTGCTGGATCATATGGTAGCTCTATTTTTAGTTTTTTTCTTTTTTAAGGAACTTCCATACCATTCTCCACTGGAGAAGGAAATGGCAACCCACTCCAGTATTCTTGCCTGGAAAATTCCATCCTGTTTTGGGTTTTCTGGGATGGCCAGGTGTAAGATATTGTTATTTCATAATATTAAAAAGAAAGGGGTTCCTGTTGTACCCAAGTCATAGAATCCCCCCGAACGCACCACAGGAGTCAGGCCCGATGCAAAAGCAAGAGGAACTGTTTATTCAAGCTCGAGCAGGGACCCCCATTCACAAGGACGCAGCGGCTGTGGGATGGGAGCCCTGAGCAAAGTTGGGCGCAGGCTATTATTACAAATTTCTGCAGGGGAGGGGGTAGTTGGAGATTTCTAGTCGTGGGCACACTTGATAGGTTAGCTGTTGGCTTAGGCTCGTGTGTCTTACTTTGATTGGTTGCAGTGTATATGTCAGCGCTCTGGAATTCTAGGCTCTTCCCTTCTTTCTAGTGATTGGTTCCTCACATCAGGTGAGGGGTGGTCTTGACTCTGGTGGTTTTTCGGGGAATTCCTGGGTGTCTAAAATGGAGGGCTTTTTCAAAATGGAGTCACTTAGGTATCACATTCCCTATGCTATACAGTAGATCCTTGTTGGGTATCTATTTTAAATATAACAATGTGTCAATCTATGTCAATCCCAAACTTCCAATCATCCCTCTCCACCCTGGTAACCATACATTCATCCTCTTAAGTCTGTGAGTCTGTTTCTGTTTTGTAAATATATTCATTTGTATCATTTTATATAAATGGTATCATATGATATTTGTCTTTCTCTGACTTACTTCACTTAGCATAATCTCTAGGTCCATCCATGTTGCTGCAAATGGTATCATTCCATTCTTTTAAATGGTTGAGTAGCATTCCATATTCCTTTGCATATATGTAGCACATCTTTATCCACCAATTAGTATTTAGGTTGTTTCCATGTGTTGGTTACTATGAACAGTGCTGTAATGAACATTGGGGTGCATGTATCCTTTCAAACCATGTTTTTTGTTTTGTTTTGTTTTCTGGACCTATGCCTAGGTGTGAGATTGCTGGATCATATGGTAGCTCTATTTTTAGTTTTTTTCTTTTTTAAGGAACTTCCATACCATTCTCCACTGGAGAAGGAAATGGCAACCCACTCCAGTATTCTTGCCTGGAAAATTCCATGGACAGAGGAGCCCAGTCAAAAGGACCATCAGTTTCAAGGAGACGGAATAGAGACTCTATCTTGGGAGTGGCACAGGTGTAGAAGAGATTTCTTGGGTTGCTCCATGGTAAAGAATCGGCCTGCAATTCAGGAGCCCCAGGAGATGTGGGTTCAATC
Organism: Tragulus kanchil; assembly: GCA_022376925.1. Taxonomy (NCBI): domain Eukaryota; kingdom Metazoa; phylum Chordata; class Mammalia; order Artiodactyla; family Tragulidae; genus Tragulus; species Tragulus kanchil. The sequence goes on from JAIOJX010000001.1 coordinate 85,597,702, forward strand.
CCTGGATCTAAGGAAATAACAACCCACTCCAGTGTTCTTACTTGGAGAATTTCATGGACAGAGGAACCTGGAGGGCTACAGTCCATGGGGTTGCAAAGAGTTGGGCATGGTACCGAAATGACTTAGCCAGCACAGCACTATGTTATATGAGGTCCTAAGAGTAGAGACTTCATGAGTAGAACTAGTGCCTTTATAAGAAAAAGAGGTGCAAAAGAGATACCAAAATGTTCTCTCTCCACATGCATGCATCAAGGAAAGGCCATGATAGGACAGGGTGAGAATGTCCTTCTGCAAGCCAGGAAGAGGTCCCTCACCAGAACGTGACCATGTTGGCACCCTGACCTAGGACTTTCAGCCTCCAGAACTATGAGAAAACAAAAATCTGTTATTTCAGTCACCTATTCTATAATATTTTGTTATGACAGCCTGAGCAGAATAAAATAATTTCTTCTCCAGAGCTCGTGCTCAAGAGAGTGAAGTAAAAGTATTTGTGAATACCTTTGTAAGGGTTAGGAGGGAAAGGGGCAGGGCACAATTTTTGAAAAGAAAGACAGTGCAAGGACACAGCATAAACCCATTAGAATCAAATGGGTCCAAGATGGCAGACCAGACCTTGATCCTCAGTCAGCAAGCTAAATGACACACCCAGAGGTGCCATGACAGTTCCACCCCTCCCTAAAAGAGCTGGAATAGCCCTCCCACTCATTAGCATATGGAATTACCCAGCCTATAAAAGCTAAGAACGCCATGCTTTCTGGGCCACTGGATTTGCTCTGCCATGGCCCACACACTGTCTGTGGAGTGTGCTTTCTCTGAATCTGAATGAATCCATTGCTTACCTATCACTTTGCCTCTTGCTGAATTCTTCTCTGCAAAGAGACAGGAAGAACCTGAACCTCAGTGGGTGCAGACATTGGGTGAGTGATTTTAATTACCAGGGTTTTGGCTGGGTTTGAGTCCCGGCTGCGTGGGTTCAAGTCCCAAACAGGGTCTAGGCTGGGTTCGAGTCCCGGCCAAAGTCCCAAACAGGGTCTAGGCTGGGTTCGAGTCCCGGCTGCGTGGGTTCAAGTCCCAAACAGGTTTGATTAAGTCTGGGTCCTGGGTTTAAGTCTCAAATTGAGGTTGAACACTTTCACCTTCAAAGCACCTACAGCAGTGAGTATACCAAGAGGTGGTGCCCTCCTTCTGACCCCCAATTCAACATGGGCATGGTACCGAAATGACTTAGCCAGCACAGCACTATGTTATATGAGGTCCTAAGAGTAGAGACTTCATGAGTAGAACTAGTGCCTTTATAAGAAAAGAGGCAAAAGAGATACCAAAATGTTCTCTCCCCACATGCATGCATCAAGGAAAGGCCATGATAGGACAGGGTGAGAATGTCCTTCTGCAAGCCAGGAAGAGGTCCCTCACCAGAACGTGACCATGTTGGCACCCTGACCTAGGACTTTCAGCCTCCAGAACTATGAGAAAACAAAAATCTGTTATTTCAGTCACCTATTCTATAATATTTTGTTATGACAGCCTGAGCAGAATAAAATAATTTCTTCTCCAGAGCTCGTGCTCAAGAGAGTGAAGTAAAAGTATTTGTGAATACCTTTGTAAGGGTTAGGAGGGAAAGGGGCAGGGCACAATTTTTGAAAAGAAAGACAGTGCAAGGACACAGCATAAACCCATTAGAATCAAATGGGTCCAAGATGGCAGACCAGACCTTGATCCTCAGTCAGCAAGCTAAATGACACACCCAGAGGTGCCATGACAGTTCCACCCCTCCCTAAAAGAGCTGGAATAGCCCTCCCACTCATTAGCATATGGAATTACCCAGCCTATAAAAGCTAAGAACGCCATGCTTTCTGGGCCACTGGATTTGCTCTGCCATGGCCCACACACTGTCTGTGGAGTGTGCTTTCTCTGAATCTGAATGAATCCATTGCTTACCTATCACTTTGCCTCTTGCTGAATTCTTCTCTGCAAAGAGACAGGAAGAACCTGAACCTCAGTGGGTGCAGACATTGGGTGAGTGATTTTAATTACCAGGGTTTTGGCTGGGTTTGAGTCCCGGCTGCGTGGGTTCAAGTCCCAAACAGGGTCTAGGCTGGGTTCGAGTCCCGGCCAAAGTCCCAAACAGGGTCTAGGCTGGGTTCGAGTCCCGGCTGCGTGGGTTCAAGTCCCAAACAGGTTTGATTAAGTCTGGGTCCTGGGTTTAAGTCTCAAATTGAGGTTGAACACTTTCACCTTCAAAGCACCTACAGCAGTGAGTATACCAAGAGGTGGTGCCCTCCTTCTGACCCCCAATTCAACATGACCACCAACCCCGGGAAGGACCCCAGGGTCACCAGTTACTGGCCACAGGAAATGCAAGCCTGGTTGTCCAGGCCCCTGGATGAAGAGACCCCTCCTAGGGTACCTTCTGCCTTGGAGAAGCAGAGGCTAGGGATCTTTGCTCCCCAGAGTGTTCTCCCTGGTCTACTGTGGCAAGATTTAGGCTGTGCCTGACTGCTAAACGTTTCTAAGAACTAGATCTCATGCCTTTGAATACATATAATTTGCAGGAAGAAGGAAAAGCAATCAGAGGCCTTATTTGAATTAGAAGACACATTTTTAAAGTCTATTGACAGTAAAAGATCAAAATCCCATTGTGTGAGTGTTGTCAAAGCCAAATTAGGTTCCCTGTGGGCAATTTTAGAGATGTGAAGTTCTGCTTCTTTAAAAACTTAAATACTCAGGGGAGAGCACATATTCCGTGTGACTTTAATTCTTCTGTTAAAGCTGTAAAAAAAAAAAGAGAGAGAGAGAGAGAAGTAGAAGAAAGCTAGTCTTGTTCTACATTTCAAGTCTGAACAGTGAGGAGTGAGAACAACCCACAATGTGGTATAAGAATAGTAAACTAAAAGAAAAGAATACACAACAGATAAATAGGCTTTATTAATGGTTTCTGGCTAGGTGGAATTAAAAGAAAAAGAATTCCAGTGTATTCTGCTGATACATCTATCAATTTTCAGACAATTTATATTTTTATGTTTTTTCCTATACTGAAAAGTAAATGGTTGTGTGTGTGCACTTTACTGTTATCAAATTCTTTAGGCACACTAAAAATGAGATGTTTGCTCTTCTTTATATTTGATTCAGACTTCTTTAAAACTGTGCTGTCCCAAGGACAAAAGAACAAGGCAAAGAAGGAGGGTCTTGGAATGCAGAAACAGATAAACCAGACCCTTACTGTCCTTCCCTCCCCCGTGCTGCAACTATTGCTCTTCCCCACCCAGTACACCGTCCAATCAGCAAATGACCTGTAACACCCCTATCCTACTCCTTGGACCCTGGCTATAAAAATAGATCAAAGACTGCTGTTAAACGTCAGTTCTCCCTTGAGCTGGCCCGCTGTTCTAACAGTGTCTCTATTCTCCTCTCATTCTGCCTCAAGTCTGGAAATTCTTTTCTAATCCACGCACGGACCATGACAAAAATGACTTAGTTTTTATAAATGGGCACCCAATCCTGGAGTAGTTTGGGATCCAATTTAAAGATTGTATCAGTTATAACTGATTTCTCTGTTTTCTAAAATGGTGTTCCAGTGAATCAATAGCGTAGTGTGTCGATTAGAAAGAAGATTATGAATTTTTCTGTTCCCAGCACCCATATCCCCTGAAAGGTACATTACAGGTTCTTGCATCCAAAGATGGAGTCTATTTTCATACCTACTGCATTTGTGTTGGCCCCTGTGACTTGCTTTGGCCAAGGGAGTATTGGCGTATGTGACACAAGGAGAGCCTTCAAAGCATTTGTGCATTGGAGCTTGCCATCTCCTGCTTCTCTCTCTCTTTTTTTTTTTTTAATATGTTCAGCCGTCTTTCTCTCTCTTTTTTTTTTAAAGACTTATTTATTTATTTATTTTGGGCGGGGGTCGGGTTGGGGAGGGAGGGGAGCAGGCGGGCCACTTCTATTGGTCTTTCATTTCTCTATGTTCATCCGTCTTTGTTCTTTGGCCCGTGTGGGCCTCCCATCGCGGTGGTGTCTGTTGTTGCAGAGCGCCGGCTCTGGGCGCATGCGCTCCAGAGCTCGGGCTCGGTAATTGGACACATCAGTCCAGCCGCTCCGCGGCACGTGGGATCTTCCCAGGCCAGGGATCGAACCGGCGCCCCTTGCACTGCAAGGCGGTGTCTTTACCCACTGGACCACCAGGGGAAGCCCTCCTGCTTCTCTTGAAAACCTGCCAGCCTCTATGTAAACATGCCCTGGCCTGAGAGACACTTGACCAGTCAGCCCTGTGGCCAAAGCCACTACCATCCAAACCCTAGAAGCAGAGCCACCAGTTGATTAGGAGCCAAATGCAGAGGTGTGAGGAAGCCCAGCTGAGACCAACAGAAGAATCTGCCCAGCTGATCTCAGACCAAGTTACAGATTTGTGAGCTCTGTGTAAATATTTGGTGTATTAAAGTCACTCATTATGTTTTGAAGTGTTTTGTTATGCAGCACTAACACACACACACAGACTCTCAAGCTTTTTTCTCTTTGAATTCTAGAAGGTGAACTTCTTTTTAAAAAACAAAAAAATTACTATTTTAATTGAAGAACTGCTTTATAAAATTTTGTTTTCTGCCAAACATTGACATGAATCAGCATAGGTATACATATGTTCCCTCCTGTTGAACTTCCTCTCATCTCCCTCCCCATCCCACCCCTTTTCTGTTCCCAGTGAATCAATAGCGTAGTGTCGATTAGAAAGAAGATTATGAATTTTCTGTTCCCAGTATCCCTGAAAGGTACATTACAGGTTCTTGCATCCAAAGATGGAGTCTATTTTCATACCTACTGCATTTGTGTTGGCCCCTGTGACTTGCTTTGGCCAAGGGAGTATTGGCGTATGTGACACAAGGAGAGCCTTCAAAGCATTTGTGCATTGGAGCTTGCCATCTCCTGCTTCTCTTTTTTTTTTTTTAATATGTTCAGCCGTCTTTCTCTCTCTTTTTTTTTTAAAGACTTATTTATTTATTTATTTTGGGCGGGGGTCGGGTTGGGGAGGGAGGGGAGCAGGCGGGCCACTTCTATTGGTCTTTCATTTCTCTATGTTCATCCGTCTTTGTTCTTTGGCCCGTGTGGGCCTCCCATCGCGGTGGTGTCTGTTGTTGCAGAGCGCCGGCTCTGGGCGCATGCGCTCCAGAGCTCGGGCTCGGTAATTGGACACATCAGTCCAGCCGCTCCGCGGCACGTGGGATCTTCCCAGGCCAGGGATCGAACCGGCGCCCCTTGCACTGCAAGGCGGTGTCTTTACCCACTGGACCACCAGGGGAAGCCCTCCTGCTTCTCTTGAAAACCTGCCAGCCTCTATGTAAACATGCCCTGGCCTGAGAGACACTTGACCAGTCAGCCCTGTGGCCAAAGCCACTACCATCCAAACCCTAGAAGCAGAGCCACCAGTTGATTAGGAGCCAAATGCAGAGGTGTGAGGAAGCCCAGCTGAGACCAACAGAAGAATCTGCCCAGCTGATCTCAGACCAAGTTACAGATTTGTGAGCTCTGTGTAAATATTTGGTGTATTAAAGTCACTCATTATGTTTTGAAGTGTTTTGTTATGCAGCACTAACACACACACACAGACTCTCAAGCTTTTTTCTCTTTGAATTCTAGAAGGTGAACTTCTTTTTAAAAAACAAAAAAATTACTATTTTAATTGAAGAACTGCTTTATAAAATTTTGTTTTCTGCCAAACATTGACATGAATCAGCATAGGTATACATATGTTCCCTCCCTGTTGAACTTCCCTCTCATCTCCCTCCCCATCCCACCCCTCTAGGTTGTTACAGAGCCCCTGTTTGAGTTCCCTGAGTCTCACAGCAGATTTCCATTGGTTATCTGTTTTACATAGGGTCATGTAAGTTTCCATGCAGTAAAAGAAGCAATGTCTGCTTAATCTCCCAATACAAGTAACTGCTGTCATTTTTGAGATTTTTAATCGTATTTTCCTCCTGTCTCTTGACATGATGACACTGAGCTGGTAGGGGTTAGGTTAAACAGAGGGCGGGAGTGTTAGAGAATGAATGTGCCTTTACTTGAGACCACTGCTAGAGGTGTAGGGCTCACTGTGATGAGCTTTTGCAGTGGGAGAGAGAGACTGGGCTCAGCTCTGAATACAACAAACAAAGTGTGAATTGACAGCCAAGCAGCAGGAGCAGATTCCTCAGGATGAAGGGAGGGAGTCAAAGGATGGAAAGTTACTAAGAATCCTAACAGGTCAGGCCACAGTGATCAGACATCACCAGGGGGATGGTGGGGTATGAGGAACCCTATCAGAAATGGAAGGTAATCCAATTTGAAGGATGGTGTATTCTGGCTAAATTGATTGAGGATTTTTGCTAAAAATTAGACAATGAAGAGATGAGCAAAGAAGCCCCAAACGTCAATTGGGGAAAGGATTCAGAAGAGCCCGACTGACTAAAGTTGATCAAGGAGAGTCACCATTTGTCAGTGGTGAAGAGACAGAATGAAAATGGGCACCTTCAGCCTGTTTCTCACCACGCTAGAGGGCAGCCGAGGAACAGCAGCTTCCTGCCCTCACGGCCCCTGACGAAGATTTCCATCCTCAGAGAGCAGCCTGCACCTCAGTCTGAATTGTCCTTTCCTGGGGAGCCCAGCTGAGACCAACAGAAGAATCTGCCCAGCTGATCTCAGACCAAGTTACAGATTTGTGAGCTCTGTGTAAATATTTGGTGTATTAAAGTCACTCATTATGTTTTGAAGTGTTTTGTTATGCAGCACTAACACACACACACAGACTCTCAAGCTTTTTTCTCTTTGAATTCTAGAAGGTGAACTTCTTTTTAAAAAACAAAAAAATTACTATTTTAATTGAAGAACTGCTTTATAAAATTTTGTTTTCTGCCAAACATTGACATGAATCAGCATAGGTATACATATGTTCCCTCCCTGTTGAACTTCCCTCTCATCTCCCTCCCCATCCCACCCCTCTAGGTTGTTACAGAGCCCCTGTTTGAGTTCCCTGAGTCTCACAGCAGATTTCCATTGGTTATCTGTTTTACATAGGGTCATGTAAGTTTCCATGCAGTAAAAGAAGCAATGTCTGCTTAATCTCCCAATACAAGTAACTGCTGTCATTTTTGAGATTTTTAATCGTATTTTCCTCCTGTCTCTTGACATGATGACACTGAGCTGGTAGGGGTTAGGTTAAACAGAGGGCGGGAGTGTTAGAGAATGAATGTGCCTTTACTTGAGACCACTGCTAGAGGTGTAGGGCTCACTGTGATGAGCTTTTGCAGTGGGAGAGAAAACTGGGCTCAGCTCTGAATACAACAAACAAAGTGTGAATTGACAGCCAAGCAGCAGGAGCAGATTCCTCAGGATGAAGGGAGGGAGTCAAAGGATGGAAAGTTACTAAGAATCCTAACAGGTCAGGCCACAGTGATCAGACATCACCAGGGGGATGGTGGGGTATGAGGAACCCTATCAGAAATGGAAGGTAATCCAATTTGAAGGATGGTGTATTCTGGCTAAATTGATTGAGGATTTTTGCTAAAAATTAGACAATGAAGAGATGAGCAAAGAAGCCCCAAACGTCAATTGGGGAAAGGATTCAGAAGAGCCCGACTGACTAAAGTTGATCAAGGAGAGTCACCATTTGTCAGTGGTGAAGAGACAGAATGAAAATGGGCACCTTCAGCCTGTTTCTCACCCTACGCTAGAGGGCAGCCGAGGAACAGCAGCTTCCTGCCCTCACGGCCCCTGACGAAGATTTCCATCCTCAGAGAGCAGCCTGCACCCCTCAGTCTGAATTGTCCTTTCCTGGGGTTAGGCTTCTTTATAGCAGCAGAAGGCCACCATTTCTAGAGCTGATAAGGGCAGCTCACTGTGTCTGAACTGTTTGCCCCATCATGAAGGTTTATGCTGAACACTTGCTGGCCTTCTGGGAATTTGGGGACATGCCAGGCAAGGGGTGTCTATATGACCAGCCCTCAATAAAAATGGAGAGGGTTGAGTCTCTAATAAGCTCCTAAGGTTAAGGACATTTCACATTTGTTGTCACAACTCGTTTATGACTCCACTGGGAGAGAATTCTTGGAAAATTGGCCCTGGCCTCCCCTAGACTTTGCCCCACACACCTCTGCCCTGTGCTGATTGTGTTTTGTGTCTTTTCACTGTGATAAATCTTAGTCATGAGTACAACCATATACCAAGTCTTGTGAGCCCTCCTTGAGAATCATCAAACCTGGGGATGAGCTTGGAGACCCCCAATCCAGCCTCACACTTGGAAATTAATACTCTGCACTCACCATCTTGACATTCTTTTTTATTATTATTAATTAATTGACATTCTTAATCTTATCTTTGCATCGGTGTTTCCTAAGTGAAGTCAGATAGGACCATGGAGTATGCTCCAGAGGCATGGGGCCTCCTATTTCCCTGGGACTGTTCCCACCCCCACCCCAGCCACCCAGGGTCACTGCTGCACTCTGACCCCAGCAAGGACCTGAGCAGAGGCATGCAGTCCTGCCTATACACCCTGTGGCATCTATGAGTGGGACATGGTGGCTATGGTCCATTCCAGGGGTAACAACTCCTTGGCACACTTAGTGGATAACTCAGGGGGTACTAGGAGACCAAGCCTCTCACCCATCCCCAATCTAGATACTGAGCAAGTCCAGGTACAGATGCTGAAGTCCTTTGTGTGTGTGTGTGCTAAGTCCCTTCAGTTGTGTCCAATTCTGCGACCCTATGGACTGTAGCCCGCCAGGCTCCTCTGTCCACGGGATTCTCCAGGCAAGAATACTGGAGTGGGTTGCCATGCCCTCCTCCAGGGGATTTTTCTGACCCAGGGAGTGAACCCTCATTTCTTGAATCTCCTGCATTGCAGGTGTATTTTTTACCCACTGAGCCATCTGGGAAGCCCCTGAAATAGAAGCTATGAACAGACAAATTGCTACCAAATGAAAATGAATGATCGGCAAACAGAGGAAAAAAAAAAACCCGACAGAGGGACTGAATAGACAGTTTTCCAAAGAAGACAGAAATAGCCAATAGACACATGAAAGGTACTCAACAGCACTAACTACCAGGAAAATGCAAATCAAAACCACAATGATATATCATCTCACACATGTCAGAATGGCTATTATCAAAAATACAAGAAACAAGTATTGACAAGGATGTGGAGAAAGGAAAAAACCCCGTTCAATACTGGTGGGAGTGAAAATTTGTGCACCCACTATACAAAATAGTATGGACTTCTGTCAATTAAAAGTAGAACTATCATATGATTCAACAATTTCACTTCCGGGTATTTATCTGAAGAAAGGGCAAACACTATTTCCAGAAGTTATATGCATCGCTAGGGCTTCCCTTATAGCTCATCTGGTAAAGAATCCACCTGCAATGCAGGAGATCCCGGCTTGATTCTTGGGTCAGGAAGTTCTCCTGGAGAAGGGATAGGCTACTTACTCCAGTATTCTTGTGCCTCCTTGGTGACTCAGACAGTTAAGAATCCACCTACAATGTGGGAGAACTGAGTTTGATCCCTGTGTTGGTAACACTCCTTGGAGAAGCGAAAGGCTACTCCAGTATTCTGGCCTGGAGAAGTCTATGGCTCATCCATGGGTTGCAAAGTGGTGGATATGACTGAATGACTTCACTTTCACTTTTTCATGCACTGCCATGTTCATTACAGCATTATTTACAATAGTCAAATTATGGAAGCAAGCTCAGTGTCCATCAATAGATGGATGGATAAAAAAATTTGTGTATATATACAATTGACTATTGCTCAGTCTTTAAAAATCATGAAATCTTGTCATTTGCAACAACATGGATAGCCCTCAAGGGCATTATGCTAAGTGAAATAAGTCAGATACAGAAAGACAAATACTGTAGGATTTCACTTAAATGTGGAATCTAAAAAAATAAACTGAACAAACGTAACTAAACAGAAATAGTCACAGATATAGAGAACAAACAGGTGGTTGCCAGAGGGGAGGAGCAAAATAAGTGAGGGAGACTAAGAGGTACAAACTTTCAGTCACAAAGTAAATGTTACAGTATGAAATGAACAAAGTGGGAAATATAGTCAATAATTATGTAATATCTTGTGTGGTGACAGATGACAACTAGACTTCTCATGGTAGTCATTTTGAAGTGTATCAAAATACCAATGTGTGTACCAAGAATTAACATAGTGTTGTAGGTCAATGACACTTCAAGAACAACCTCATAGAAAAAGAGATTGATAGTGGGGAGGGCTTCCCTGGTGGTCCAGTGGGTAAGGACACTGCCTTGCAGTGCAAGGGGCGCCGGTTCAATCCCTAGCCTGGGAGGATCCCACGTACCGTGGAGCGGCTGGACTGATGTGTCCAATTACTGAGCCAGAGCTCTGGAGCGCGTGCGCCGAGAGCCAGTGCTCTGCGACAACAGAGGCCACTGCGATGGGAGGCCCACACAGGCCAAAGAACAAAGATGGATGAAAATAGACAAATGAAAGACCAATAGAAGTAGCCCGCCCGCCCCTGCTCCCTCCCAAATCCGCCCCCCCCCCCAAAAAAGAGAAAAAAAGAAGAAGATAGTGAGGAGAGGGAGTTGGAGGAAGGTAGTCAAAAGGTATAAACATCTAGTAATAAAATAATAAGTAAACATGATAAAGGTAATTAACATGGAGGGTTACCTATATCATGTTGTATATAAACATATGAAAGTTCTTAACAACATATGAAAGTTAAGAGAGTAAATCATTAGAGTTCTCACCAGACAGAAAAAAAGGGGTTTTTTTTTTCTATTTTTTTAATATTGTATGCATATGAGATAAAGGATGTTCACTAAACCTATTGTGGTAACCATTTCATGAAGCATGTAAGTCAAATCATTATGTTGTATAAAAAAAAACTCAATTGACTATTGCTCAGTCTTTAAAAATCATGAAATCTTGTCATTTGCAACAACATGGATAGCCCTCAAGGGCATTATGCTAAGTGAAATAAGTCAGATACAGAAAGACAAATACTGTAGGATTTCACTTAAATGTGGAATCTAAAAAAATAAACTGAACAAACGTAACTAAACAGAAATAGTCACAGATATAGAGAACAAACAGGTGGTTGCCAGAGGGGAGGAGCAAAATAAGTGAGGGAGACTAAGAGGTACAAACTTTCAGTCACAAAGTAAATGTTACAGTATGAAATGAACAAAGTGGGAAATATAGTCAATAATTATGTAATATCTTGTGTGGTGACAGATGACAACTAGACTTCTCATGGTAGTCATTTTGAAGTGTATCAAAATACCAATGTGTGTACCAAGAATTAACATAGTGTTGTAGGTCAATGACACTTCAAGAACAACCTCATAGAAAAAGAGATTGATAGTGGGGAGGGCTTCCCTGGTGGTCCAGTGGGTAAGGACACTGCCTTGCAGTGCAAGGGGCGCCGGTTCAATCCCTAGCCTGGGAGGATCCCACGTACCGTGGAGCGGCTGGACTGATGTGTCCAATTACTGAGCCAGAGCTCTGGAGCGCGTGCGCCGAGAGCCAGTGCTCTGCGACAACAGAGGCCACTGCGATGGGAGGCCCACACAGGCCAAAGAACAAAGATGGATGAAAATAGACAAATGAAAGACCAATAGAAGTAGCCCGCCCGCCCCTGCCCCCCCCCAAATCCGCCCCCCCCCCCAAAAAAGAGAAAAAAAGAAGAAGATAGTGAGGAGAGGGAGTTGGAGGAAGGTAGTCAAAAGGTATAAACATCTAGTAATAAAATAATAAGTAAACATGATAAAGGTAATTAACATGGAGGGTTACCTATATCATGTTGTATATAAACATATGAAAGTTCTTAACAACATATGAAAGTTAAGAGAGTAAATCATTAGAGTTCTCACCAGACAGAAAAAAAGGGTTTTTTTTTTCTATTTTTTTAATATTGTATGCATATGAGATAAAGGATGTTCACTAAACCTATTGTGGTAACCATTTCATGAAGCATGTAAGTCAAATCATTATGTTGTACATCACACACACACAAAGAACCAAAACTGCGTTAGGAAATGCCACCTCTCCTTTCTCTTATGTTATAGAATGTCCTTGCCCCTTTTAACGTCCAAGACTAATGGACATACCACAAGAGTACCAAGTTTTTTCCAGCTATGCATGTGTGTGTGCTCAGTTGCTCAGTCATCTCAGTCATGTCCAACTCCTGGTGAGCCTATGTACTGTAGCCGTCAGGTTCCTCTGTCCATGGGCTTTTTTTTTTTTTAAATAGGGACATTATAGTAATGCAACACTTTTTAAATTAATTAATTTATTTATTTTTGGGAGGGCAGATTGAGGAGGGAGGGGGGTGGGCGGGCCACTTCTATTGGTCCTTCATTTCTCCATTTTCATCCATCTTTTGTTCTTTGACCCGTGTGGGCCTCCCATCGCAGTGACCTTTGTTGTCACAGAGCACCAAGCTCTGTGCCCCAGAGCTCCTGCTCGGTAATTGGACACATGGGTCCAGCCGCTCCACGGCACGTGGGATCTTCCCAGGCCAGGGATTGAACCAGCACCCCTTGCACTGCAAGGCGGTGTCCTTACCCACTGGATCACCAGGGAAGCCCTCCATGGGCTTTTCCTGGCAAGAATACTACAGCGTTGCCATTTCCTCCTCCAGGGCTATTTCCTCCTCCAGTGATGGTAGTGGCCAAATCTACAGATGATAATAAGCCACGCTGGAAGCATGTATTTTTGATCTTGGCCAGGGGACCCCCTACAGAGTTTGTGTATCTGTTAGTTCATGCCTATGAGGGTCTGGCTGGGGCAGCCCAATTCACTCCAAGCCTTTCTTTTCAAGGCACAGAACTCAGATTTGCTCCTCCACAGCCAAAAAAAAATGGCCTCTTTGTGTCACAAGAAAGGAAAGGAAACTGCCATTTGAAAATGGTTTGGGAATGAGAAGACTTCTGAAGAAAAGCCCTGGGGGCCCATCTAAGCCTGCTGGTCTGCTGTTAAAGATCGTATTTCAACCATTCTTAACTCTCTGCCTGCTGGTCTGCTGACATTGCAAATGAGATAAAGGATGTTCACTATTGGTTTCATGAAGCATGTAAGTCAAATCATTATGTTGTACATCACACACACAAAGAACCAAAACTGCGTTAGGAAATGCCACCTCTCCTTTCTCTTATGTTATAGAATGTCCTTGCCCCTTTTAACGTCCAAGACTAATGGACATACCACAAGAGTACCAAGTTTTTTCCAGCTATGCATGTGTGTGTGCTCAGTTGCTCAGTCATCTCAGTCATGTCCAACTCCTGGTGAGCCTATGTACTGTAGCCGTCAGGTTCCTCTGTCCATGGGCTTTTTTTTTTTTTAAATAGGGACATTATAGTAATGCAACACTTTTTAAATTAATTAATTTATTTATTTTTGGGAGGGCAGATTGAGGAGGGAGGGGAGCAGGCGGGCTACTTCTATTGGTCTTCATTTCTCCATTTTCATCCATCTTTTGTTCTTTGACCCGTGTGGGCCTCCCATCGCAGTGACCTTTGTTGTCACAGAGCACCAAGCTCTGTGCCCCAGAGCTCCTGCTCGGTAATTGGACACATGGGTCCAGCCGCTCCACGGCACGTGGGATCTTCCCAGGCCAGGGATTGAACCAGCACCCCTTGCACTGCAAGGCGGTGTCCTTACCCACTGGATCACCAGGGAAGCCCTCCATGGGCTTTTCCTGGCAAGAATACTACAGCGTTGCCATTTCCTCCTCCAGGGCTATTTCCTCCTCCAGTGATGGTAGTGGCCAAATCTACAGATGATAATAAGCCACGCTGGAAGCATGTATTTTTGATCTTGGCCAGGGGACCCCCTACAGAGTTTGTGTATCTGTTAGTTCATGCCTATGAGGGTCTGGCTGGGGCAGCCCAATTCACTCCAAGCCTTTCTTTTCAAGGCACAGAACTCAGATTTGCTCCTCCACAGCCAAAAAAAAATGGCCTCTTTGTGTCACAAGAAAGGAAAGGAAACTGCCATTTGAAAATGGTTTGGGAATGAGAAGACTTCTGAAGAAAAGCCCTGGGGGCCCATCTAAGCCTGCTGGTCTGCTGTTAAAGATCGTATTTCAACCATCCTTGGCAACTTTGCAAAGACTCTCTGCCTGTCAGCTCGCGTCTCTCTGCTGAGCAAAAGACATTGCAAACTGAAGGCACTAACTGACTGATCGCTGGCAGACCACAGAAGCCTTTTCCAAGAGAAGATAGTTAGGAAACACAATTAAAAACAGGAGCTGGAAGGGTTGTCCCCAGTCCCAGGTCCTCAGGGGCCACTGAAGCTTGTTCCAATGGTTGGAGCATAACTGCTATGGCGCATATGATTTCACATTTTGCCTGGTGCAGCTCATCTGGTTTTGATCACAAGACAAGCAGAGTAAGCAGCTATAGCTGAGTTGACACAAACCCTCAACTGCTCCTGGAAAGCTGAGCACACATATACTTTATGACGACATCAATAATACCATGTCCTGCTGGGAAAGAAAACAGCCCAGGCCTCCATTCCACTTTCCCCGAGCTTTCCCAACTATAAAAGGACTCAGGCAACCTAAGGCTTTCACAGGAAGACTGGTTGGGTAGAGACCATCTTAGCATTTCTGAAGGGATATGAGGAAGACTAGCTTTGAAAGTTCCTGCTTGAAAGTGTTCCTTGTTCAAAAACTTGTAGGAAATACTGCATACTATTCCCTTCTCTTGGAACTTCATAGAACATTTTGCCATGTCTTTTTTTTTTTTCAAGTAAATTGTTCTTTATTGGGATACACCTCACATAAGTGTTTAAAGTTCTGTAACTTTTTAAATGGAAATGCAAACCAAGCCAAAAGAAGTCCCTTTCCCCACTTTTTAAATTCAATTTATGCAGAAAAGGTTCAGATGTTAGGAAACAGACAAAGGGATGCTGATTACCAATGGCCGTGGTCACTTCATTACTGACACATTCCTGAATCAGTCATCAAGTGCTGAAATCCAGCCAGCTAGGGCTAGATCATGGTCACTTCTTAAAAATATCATTCCTCCCGCCCCAGTCATTTTTCTTTTTTTTGGAGCACTACTTGAATCATACACTTGAAAATGGTTGGTAGAAAAAAGCCCCAAATCATGTCCTCCACTCTTTTTTTCATCATTTAGACTTAGGTTGAATAAATGAATAAGGCTTCCTCCGAGAACTACAGGATGGAATCCTCCCAGAGTCTGCGGTTCATCTAAAGAACTGTAATGAAGATGCACATGCAGCCACGCCTTTTTTCTCAATAAAATTTAAAAGAAAAAAAACTGTATGAAACTGTTTCAATAATCAGAAAAGGCACTTCACAGTCATGTCAGTTATTGCGAAGGTTAACATAAAAAGGCCACAGTTGTCTGTACTCTTTCCACTCCAAAGAGAACAACTGAAACCACATGACTTTGATTATAATAATGACTGACAGAACTCCACTTCTGAAGAGTCTAGAGGTGTCATCACTCCATCAATGATACTGAGTATTGATCTAGCCTCCTGGAAGAGGTTCTTCATGGCCACAGCCATGTCATCGTAGCATTCTGCCTGCTCCACCAGCCAGTCTTTCTGCACCGGTTGCTCGTGGTCCACCATCTTCATGGGCTGGGTCGGGTCGGACAAGGAGATCAGGGCGGCCTGAAGAGCTCAGAGGGCGGTTGCAGCACAGCTGGAGGCCATGTGCCAGAGGGACCAACCTATGAAGCTAGCAGCTGAAGTGACGGCACAGACGCTGCAACTTGAGCTGCAACCTCGGGCCATTTTGCCATTTCAAGAGCTCTAAAAAGCCCTGCAGCAACAAAACCACAGGAAAAAAACACAACAGCAACAAAAACCACATTTATGCAACCAGAGAAGCCTTTATTCTTTTAAAACCTATAAGCAATCTTTCAGATTTGGTTTTTCACACAATGCACTTCAGGAAACACTGAGGGTCATCCACATGTATCTTCCCACTCAGAAGCTCTATTCTTTCTTTATATATTTATTTTATTGAAATATAGTTGATTTATAACATTGTACTAATTTCTGCTGTTCAGAAAAGTGTATATTGTGTGTGTGTGTGTGTGTGTGTGTGTATTCTTTGTGACCCTATGCCCCATTGACTGTGGCCCTCCAGGCTCCTCTGTTCATGAAATTCTCCAGGCAAGAATAATGGAGTGGCAATGACATAAATCAAAGCAAGATCTTCTATGGCCCACCTACTAGAATAGCAGAACTAAAAACAAAAATTAACATGTGGGACCTAATGAAACTTAAAAGCTTTTGTACAGCAAAAGCAACTACAAAAAAGCTGAACAGATGACCCACCGAATGGGAGAAAATCACAGCAAATGAAACAACAGACAAAGAATTAATCTTCAAAATCTACAAGCAACTCAGACAACTCAACACCGGAAAAATGAACAACCCAGTCAAAACATGGGAAAAGGACCTAAACAGACACCTCTCCAAAGAGGACATACAGATGGCCAAAAAACACATGAAAAGATGCTCAACCTCGCTTATTATTAGAGAAATGCAAATTAAAACTACAATGAGATATCACCTCACACCCGTCAGAATGGCCATCATCAACAAATCGGCAGACAATAAATGCTGGAGAGGGGGCAGAGAAAAGGGAACCCTCTTGCATTGCTGGTGGGAATGTAAATTGATACAGCCGCTATGGAAGACAGTATGGAGATTTCTTTAAAAACTAAACATAGAAGCACCATACGACCCAGCAATCCCACTCTTAGGCTTATACCCTGATGAAAACAAAACTGAAAGAGGCACCTGTGCCCCAGTGCTCATTGCAGCTCTCTATACAATAGCTAGAACATGGAAGCAACCTAGATGTCCATCGGCAAATGAATGGATAAACAAGCTCTGGTGCATATATACAATGGAGTACTTCTCAGCTGTATAAAGAAATACAGAAGAATCAGTCCTAATTGAAAGAATCGCAAAGACACGATGGACAGCAAGCTGTTAGGGAAAGAGCCTATTTGCGAAGGGTTCCCAGGCAAGATCCACAGGTCCAAAAGGTGGGCCAGTGAAGTCACGCCCCAGAGATGGGACGAGGAGGTTTTACCTGGGAGGAGACGGGGAAAGAAGGAAAGGGGAGGGGGTTTCTTAGAGCAGGCGCAAAAACAAAGTCTTTGTTTAAACTAAGTGGGAAATTAGTGATGAGTCAGCTGTCCTTGAGTTGTCTGTGGGCATGGGAGTGTGCATTTTTACTTTCCACACCTGGCCTGGACAGCTAATGGAGTGGCAATGACATAAATCAAAGCAAGATCTTCTATGGCCCACCTACTAGAATAGCAGAACTAAAAACAAAAATTAACATGTGGGACCTAATGAAACTTAAAAGCTTTTGTACAGCAAAAGCAACTACAAAAAAGCTGAACAGATGACCCACCGAATGGGAGAAAATCACAGCAAATGAAACAACAGACAAAGAATTAATCTTCAAAATCTACAAGCAACTCAGACAACTCAACACCGGAAAAATGAACAACCCAGTCAAAACATGGGAAAAGGACCTAAACAGACACCTCTCCAAAGAGGACATACAGATGGCCAAAAAACACATGAAAAGATGCTCAACCTCGCTTATTATTAGAGAAATGCAAATTAAAACTACAATGAGATATCACCTCACACCCGTCAGAATGGCCATCATCAACAAATCGGCAGACAATAAATGCTGGAGAGGGGGCAGAGAAAAGGGAACCCTCTTGCATTGCTGGTGGGAATGTAAATTGATACAGCCGCTATGGAAGACAGTATGGAGATTTCTTTAAAAACTAAACATAGAAGCACCATACGACCCAGCAATCCCACTCTTAGGCTTATACCCTGATGAAAACAAAACTGAAAGAGGCACCTGTGCCCCAGTGCTCATTGCAGCTCTCTATACAATAGCTAGAACATGGAAGCAACCTAGATGTCCATCGGCAAATGAATGGATAAACAAGCTCTGGTGCATATATACAATGGAGTACTTCTCAGCTGTATAAAGAAATACAGAAGAATCAGTCCTAATTGAAAGAATCGCAAAGACACGATGGACAGCAAGCTGTTAGGGAAAGAGCCTATTTGCGAAGGGTTCCCAGGCAAGATCCACAGGTCCAAAAGGTGGGCCAGTGAAGTCACGCCCCAGAGATGGGACGAGGAGGTTTTACCTGGGAGGAGACGGGGAAAGAAGGAAAGGGGAGGGGGTTTCTTAGAGCAGGCGCAAAAACAAAGTCTTTGTTTAAACTAAGTGGGAAATTAGTGATGAGTCAGCTGTCCTTGAGTTGTCTGTGGGCATGGGAGTGTGCAGTTCTTGTTACTTTCCACACCTGGTGGACAATCTTCATGGCCAGGGCGAGCTCCCTACCTCCGGCCTTGAGAGACTGTCCCAGGCACTAGCAGATCAGCAACAGGCTGCTTGCTGCTGAGTGTTAACCCTTTAATAGCCCATAAACCTAACACTAATGAGGTGGATGGATCTAGAACCTATTATACAAAGTGAAGTAAGTCAAAAACAGAAGGACAAGTACAGTATACTAACGCATATATATGGAATCTAGTAAGATGGTAATGATAACATATGCAGTGAAGTGATGGAAAAACAGACATAGAGAACAGACGTATAGACATTGTGGGGAATGAACAGTGGGTGGGAGGCATAGAGGGAGTAACATGGAAACCTATACTATCATATGTGAAAAAGATAGCTAGTGTCATTGTGCTATGGGAATAGGAGATCCTGCAGGGTGCTGTGAGATGGCCTGGAGGGATGGGACAGGGGGACTGTGAGGTGAGTGGAGGAAGGCTGGAGGCCAGGGATATACATATGACTAATCTGGGATTATACATGTCTATGAACAACAAAACTCTGTAAAGGTAAAAAGTAAAATAAAAATAATTTTTTTTAACAAAAAAAGAATAATGGAGTGGGTAGCCATTCTTTCTCCAGGGGGTCTTCCTGACCCAGGGATTGAATCTGGGTCTTCTGCACTGCAGGCAGATTCTTTACCATCTGAGCCACCAGAGAAGTTCATATATATATACACATACATACATACATACATACATACATATATGGCTTATTCCAGGATATTGAATATAGTTCCTTGAGCTATGACCTTGTTGCTCATGCATTCTACATATACCAGTTTGCATCTGCTAAATTCAAACTCCCAATCCATCGCTCCCCACGCCCTCTCCCCTTTGGCAACCAAAAGTCTGTCCTCTCTGTCTGTGAATCAGTTTCTGTTTCATAGATAAGTACATTTGTGTCATATTTTAGATTCCATGTATAGGTGATATTGATATATATATATATATATTAAAACTTTTATTTATTTTTGGCTGTGCTAGGTCTTTGTTGATGTGTGGGTTTACCTGCTCCGTGGTATGTGGGATCTTCCCAGATCAGGGATCGAACCTGTGTCTCCTGCATTGGCAGATGGGTTCTTATCCACTGAGCCACAAGAGAAGCCCCCTGTAGGTGATACCTTGTGATACCTGTCTTTGTCTAATTCACTTCACTTAATATGTCTCTACGTCCATCTGTGTTGCTACAAATAACATTATTCCATTCCTTTTTTTTTATGGAGCAGCTCAATTCTTGATGCTGAGTCAATCTGAAGGACAATGCTCTCACAAGGTCAAGGTGGCCCCAGGCCCATTTGAGCTTAATGTTGACAGCAGCCCAGGAAAGAGTGGGGAAAGTCCTTTCCTTGGAGGAGCAGCCTGGTGTATGTAGGGTGGTGCTCGATAGACCGAGTCCAGATCCCTGGGTTTAAGTCTAGGTCAGGAACTTCAGAAGAAGCCCAAACCTCTAAAAATATTATATGTCCCACCCCATACATAAGATCTAATTCAAAATAAAACTCAACTCCCACTAATTCTAAATATGGTGAGCTGTATAACTATCTCGTTATATATCACAGTGTAATAATGTTAGAAATAAAGTGCACAGTAAATGCAAAGTGCTTGAATCGTCCTCAAACCATCCCCCTGCCAAACTGTCTTCCTTAAAACCAGTCCCCGGTGCCAAAATATGTTGGGAACTGCTGCCCTAAGCGATAAAAAGTCTTCACCTTTCAAATCAGTATCAAATGTGTCACTTAATGGCTGGCAAACTGACTTCTAGTTCTTTCCCAGTCAAACATGGCTGGTTAAGGAGCAGGCTGAATTATCCACTGCAAGGGGGCAGGGAGGGGTTGGGGTGTGTGTGTGTGTGTGTGTGTGTGTGTGTTCCACAGGGACAGATATACCCAGAATTCAAACAGTGAAGGGTGGAGGCCTTCAGGATCTCTTAAAACTCCCAGGTGGAAACCAGGTCGGACATACATCCTGCATGGACCTTTCCTACACAGCCAGGATATCCTGTGTTTGTCAAAAAGACTCCATAGGGAGGCCCTGGCCAATGTCCTTCCCGAAAATCTGCCCATCAGCCCCTCCCCAGCCTGCAGCAGCCGCCCGGGGCGGAGGAAGAGTAACTCTGAAAACGGGTGTTATCAGCATCCTCCATGGACTTCCTCACCTCCTTCCCAGCCTCATTAGCCCCAAGCTCCTTAGCATCCTCAAACAGAAACCTGGGAAGCTGGATGGGGTCAGCGTCCTGACGCCAGCCGCCTTTCTTTTGCCAAGACCTGCCTCTGCGCAACCCTAAGTGGGTGACCAAAGGCTGCAGCTGGTGTCCTGAGTCCACGATGGAGCCTGGAGCTGCCGCCCTCCACCCGGGCTGGCCGGCGCTGCTGCTGTGGGTCTCAGGCCTGAGCTACTCTGTCTCCTCGCTGGCTTCTCCCTCTCCTTCTCTGGTGCCCCAAGTCAGAACCAGCTACAATCTTGGAAGGACTTTCCTCGGTCTTGATAAATGTAATGCCTGCATCGGGACATCTATTTGCAAGAAGTTCTTTAAAGAAGAAATAAGGTCAGAATCTCAATCAGATAACTCAGAGGGGCAAAATGTTGTTCCCTTCATGTGAGGCTGTCCAGGAGTTTCTTGAAAACAAGTCAGGATGTTAATTGCTGGGGGGAAACTGAAGCAAAGCCATTTAATTATAATGGTAAAGAGTTAAGGTTGGGATGAGGAGGGGGGAAGGTGTGAAATCAAATTCCAGCTCTAAATGCTAAGTCCAACATTTCTTTTGAAAGTGGGAGCATAAATTTTTAAGTTTTCTTTTCTATGAATGGAGTAACCTGAGACTATTGAGTTTGCTAAGTTCGTTTCTCATAGTAGGAGGGAAATAAAATTTACAGAAATCTTACGAAGTGACAGACATTTTTAAGCTACTTTTATTTTTCTCTTATAACAATCCTGGGAGTTTGTGTTTTGCATCCATGATTCTGATAGTGAACTGGAACCTAGCAAGGTTCAGTGACTTGCCCAAGGTCACCATCTAATAAGCGGCATATCTGGGGTTCAAATCAAGGCAATTTATTTCAAAGTTTCTGAGTTTTCTGTTATGAACTGTTATCTTAATCAGAGGAAAGGCTAAGTATAATAAATCGCATGCACATGGCTCTCCCCGAAGAATGGTACCACACTCTGGAATTCAAGTCTGTCAACAGGTCAATAGCTTTACTATGGCCAAGGCCTAGGATGTGCTGTAATCACATTGCTACAATTCTGATCCTTGCCCTCCAGGGGTTCAGGATTGGGGGGGCTAATGGTAGTACAAATAACAATTGGGCCTGATCTGATGCAGAAATTAAGTGTAAAGAACCTCCAGGGACTCCAGGGGCAAGATACTAATTTCAAATGTGGACTACAGAAGGGCTTCTGAGCACAACCATGAAGGATGAGCTGAAATTCAGTGTGAGAAGAGCAACTTAAGGTAGAAGGATCAGCTTAAGCAAAGGCCCAGAGGTGTGGGAAGAGGGGAGAAGTCTTAATGGGCTTGTGTGGAAGTGTGGCACAAGGCTGCAAGGGTGAGATGGGGCATGGAGCCTTGAATGCCATACCAAGGAATTGAGACATTAACCTGTTAGCCAGTGGTCGCCAAGCTTTTCAACATCAAAAAGCCTTTGTAATAGGCCTCTTAGGTCCTCCCCCAAAGTCCTGCCCCTGGCTTGTAAGATTTAGTGGCCAGTCAGAAGACATTAATTTACAATAATTTTATTTCCAATCTGTATTAACCAAAGACATATCTGAGTATTCCACTAAGTTACTAAATAGAAACAACAGAAAGAAAAATACCAATAAAAATGTTGAACTTCTTTTGTGAGATGGTAGATATCATAGGGAGTTGACTTAACTTTTCCTACTAGATTATTTTTAAAAATTTTTCATTGGCATATAGCTGATTTACAATGTTATGTTAGTTTCAGATATATAGTAAAGTGAGCCAGTTATCCATATACATATATTCATTCTTTTTAAGATTCTTTTCCCATATAGGTTATTACAGAATGCTGAGTAGAGTTCCTATTGCTACACAGTAGGTCCTTTTTCGTTATCTATTTTGTATATAGTAGTATGTATATATGGACTTCCCAGGTGGCCCAGTGGTAAAGAATCTGCCTGCCAAGCAGGAGACACAGGAGACCCAGGTTCCACCGCTGCTTTGGGAATTGCCTGGAGGAGGAAATGGCAACCCACTCCAGTATTCTTGCCTGGGAAATCCCATGGACAGAGGAGCCTGGCAAGTGGCCATCCACGGGGTCACAAAGAAAAGTCAGACATGACTGAGCACACATGCACATACGCACGTGTGTGTGTGTGTGTGTGTGTGTGTCCTATTAGATCATTTTTAAGGCATTTTGTATGGTAAAAAGTTAAAAGACTTCCACTTGGGGAAGTTTTATGGAAGGCAATGGTGAAGGTGTTACATAGGGTGGGAATGAGTTGAGGCCTGTATTTTGCAAAGATCTTCTGGAAAGCAGATCGGCCGGGTGATGCTGACAGGGACTGCCAGAGCAGTCCTCCTATTCCAAGAGAAAGATCATTGAGAACAAAGCAGGGCAGAAAGGATGCAAGTCAATTCAGCCAGAAACTCATTTTAGTGATCAACTCAACGTGAGAAGAAATAAAGACGGAGATGTTGAAAAATGAACTCAAGGATTCCCACCTCAGACACGGGATGATGAGAACCAATAACACAGGGGAAGTGGGTGGGATCCATTCCTTAGAGAAAGAAGGCAGTGAGAATATGGGCATATTTTAAGGTAGGAGGGAGGGAAATTAAGGGATTCAGCGGAGGAAGAGCTCCAGACTCACATCCTCCTCCAGATAAGTAAACAAAAATATATGAGTCTTACAGTTGACTCTTCACCAAGTGAAAAGAAATGAGGTTTTCCTCATCAGGCAAGTAATGGCCAGATTCAGGAAGCATTTCCCCAAATAGGTTTGTGTTCCAGTTGAGTTCAGGATATTACTTCAGCTCCCTCAGAATTCATTTTTCACATGTGCCTGCCTGAAAGGGAAGTGTGCAGATCCAAGCAGGAAATCACCAGACAGGGCAGGTTGGGGTTTGGAACGCTTCACATTGAGACATCACATTCTCAATGCAAGGGAGCTGAGGTCAGTGAGTGGGTCTGGAAACATGGACTTGTTTATAGTTCTTTTCTCTACATTGTAAAGAAGCTTTTCCTTATTTTAAAACTGATATCTCTTTATTTTAGAATCTTCAGGAAATATCAATTGAAGAAAGCACAAAACAAAAATCACAGACAATTCCTCACCAAGAGATCACTGTTTAGTTAACATATTAGTGAATTGTACTTAATACCTTTATTCCTATGTGTGGATTAAAATTTTTTCAACAAAAATGTGACCATATGCATACTCTTTTGGAAACTTTTACTTGACAACATATTGGGAATACCTTTTCACATTAACTATTCTCCACAGTTTGATTTTTAGTGGTTTCATGGTATTTGATGGCATTAGTCAACCGTAATTTATTTAACTAAACCGCTATTGTGGGACAACTAGGTTTTTTTGTACTTTTCATTATCATAAACAGTGCTATATTGAACATCCCTATGGTTAGACTTTTATGCAGATCACTAATTAATTCCAATAACATATTCTTAAAGGTAAAATTTCTGGTTAAAAAAATATAGTGAATTTTTAGGACTTGAGACATACATATACATATGCATGTGTATGCATATATATATCCAAATGGAGACTTCTTCCTACAGAGCTTATTTCTTGCATGCTCAGAAACATTTACTATTACTATTATTACTATTTTGTATTTCTTCTGAATTGAGTCCTTTTTTTTCAGACTTCTTGGCCATTTGTATTCTTCTTTGCTAAACTGACTATAAATTCACATCCTTTGCCTCTATTTCCCAAGGTGTGCTTGCTCAGCTTGTTCATATTCTTCTCCAAACATTTCTCTACTTTTAATAATGATCATGATTAAGAGAAAGCCCATCCCAAACTTTCAGATATTATGCTGAAATGCTGTAGCCAGACAAGCATTAGCACTCCAGGCCTGGTCCTCACAAAGGACTGGACAATACTTATTGTTCAGCAACAAACAAAGGGTGAGCTCCCGAGGCTGGCTGGGTAGGCTGAAGACAACATGTTTGGTGGATGGATGTCATCCTTCCTTCTTTGCCTATCTGTTCTTTGGCAAGAATGCTTACCATGAATTGGATGTTTTCCATTCTCAACCAATGATCTTCAACTATTTGAATGTTTTCAGTACCAAATGTCCCATGCATTCCAGGTTAACTTACAAATCCTGAATGTGAAAGTTCAGGGAAACTAGAAAAATGAGTCAATCTGATCAACATATTCTTCTTACTGAAAATATCCATATATATAAAATCATAAGTGACCACCCCAACCAGCAAGATCTACCAGGATCTGATCTACCATTGGTCAGTGTTTGGGAATGTGCAGGTAATAGGCAGAGGGAATGGGCTCTTGGGCTGTTACCAGAATGGACACCTTACTTTGCTTTCTTTATTGTACCTACTTGGCCTTACATCCCTACTCCCCACTCTCAAAGTCTTAAAGAATATTTAAATACTTCTGAGTGGTGGAGGACTCACAGAAAACTAAGTAAATCATTAGGCATAATTTTGCCTTCCCTTCTCCCTTGCCCTTGTCTATCACCTTTCCCTCAAAAGGTGGTTGTAATTATTGCTTTAACGCCCTTCCTCAAATCAATTCAGAGGTTTTGGAGCTTCAGGGCCTCAGAGTTTGTGGTAAAAATATCCATCTACACATTCAGTCATCCATAGATACACTCATCCATCCATCCATTCATCTAGCCATCCCTCCATGCATTCTCCCATCCAACCATCACCCTGTGCATCCCATCTGTCCAGCACTCTATGAATCCCTCTACTCACTTATCTACCTATTCTTTCAAATCCCTATCCACCTATCCATCCAACTAAAATGTATTGGGTACTAACTTGGTACCAAGCAAGGTACTGAGTTACAGAGTTGAAGGGCGCCCAATCCTGGCCCTGAAGGAAGACAGAAGCATAAACTGATGATTAAAGCGGAGTATGAAGAGGATACAAAATGTCCTCCACGAAGTATTCTGAGAGCATGTGGGGACAGAAAAAGAGGACAATGATGTTATCTCACAGGGCAGGGCATCCTGCCTCATGCCACTCCCACCAACTGGGAGATGAAGCCCCCTGATATCTGTCCTCCTCTGCCACTGTCTGTGATTCTTCAGACAGCTCATCAAATTCGTCAACCTCAAAATATAAGGGAAAAGGGGATAGGGACAAAATCATCTTTAAGGATTCTGCTAGCTATAAACCCTGGGTTTCCAGGTGGCACTAGTAGTAAAGAACCTGCCTGCCAATGCAGGAGGACGTAAGAGACTTGGGTTCAATCCCTGGGTCAGGAAGATCGCCGGAAGAGGGCATACTACTCCAGTATTTGGGAATGTGCAGTAATAGGCAGAGGGAATGGGCTCTTGGGCTGTTACCAGAATGGACACCTTACTTTGCTTTCTTTATTGTACCTACTTGGCCTTACATCCCTACTCCCCACTCTCAAAGTCTTAAAGAATATTTAAATACTTCTGAGTGGTGGAGGACTCACAGAAAACTAAGTAAATCATTAGGCATAATTTTGCCTTCCCTTCTCCCTTGCCCTTGTCTATCACCTTTCCCTCAAAAGGTGGTTGTAATTATTGCTTTAACGCCCTTCCTCAAATCAATTCAGAGGTTTTGGAGCTTCAGGGCCTCAGAGTTTGTGGTAAAAATATCCATCTACACATTCAGTCATCCATAGATACACTCATCCATCCATCCATTCATCTAGCCATCCCTCCATGCATTCTCCCATCCAACCATCACCCTGTGCATCCCATCTGTCCAGCACTCTATGAATCCCTCTACTCACTTATCTACCTATTCTTTCAAATCCCTATCCACCTATCCATCCAACTAAAATGTATTGGGTACTAACTTGGTACCAAGCAAGGTACTGAGTTACAGAGTTGAAGGGCGCCCAATCCTGGCCCTGAAGGAAGACAGAAGCATAAACTGATGATTAAAGCGGAGTATGAAGAGGATACAAAATGTCCTCCACGAAGTATTCTGAGAGCATGTGGGGACAGAAAAAGAGGACAATGATGTTATCTCACAGGGCAGGGCATCCTGCCTCATGCCACTCCCACCAACTGGGAGATGAAGCCCCCTGATATCTGTCCTCCTCTGCCACTGTCTGTGATTCTTCAGACAGCTCATCAAATTCGTCAACCTCAAAATATAAGGGAAAAGGGGATAGGGACAAAATCATCTTTAAGGATTCTGCTAGCTATAAACCCTGGGTTTCCAGGTGGCACTAGTAGTAAAGAACCTGCCTGCCAATGCAGGAGGACGTAAGAGACTTGGGTTCAATCCCTGGGTCAGGAAGATCCCCGGGAAGAGGGCATACTACTCCAGTATTTTTGCCTGGAGAATCCAGTGGGCAGAGGAACCTGGTGGGCTACAGTCCATAGAGTCACAAAGAATCAGACACGAGTGAAGCAACTTAGCACACAGCTATAACCCCTGAGAATGTTACCAGTCAGTTCCCAAGAGATAATTCTTAAGATGGATGATGGAGGACTCTAAGTAGCAGCAAAATGGTTCAGAGTACAAGCTCTGGAGCCCCGAAGGCT
This sequence comes from Tragulus kanchil, assembly GCA_022376925.1. Classification (NCBI taxonomy): domain Eukaryota; kingdom Metazoa; phylum Chordata; class Mammalia; order Artiodactyla; family Tragulidae; genus Tragulus; species Tragulus kanchil. The sequence goes on from JAIOJX010000001.1 coordinate 85,624,783, forward strand.
GTTTCCTCCAGTTCCTGGCTGTGTGACTTGGAGTAAATCACGTAACACCTCCGTGCCTTAGTTGCCTTATCTGCATGGTGTCAGCAGCGTGGGCCTCACAGATATGTTGGAAGGTTTAACTGAACCAAGGCACATAAAGTGTTTGGCAAAGTGATTGCTAAAGTGGTTCATACATGTGCATAGCTCTGATTGTTATCTAAGAGAGCCACCTAGTTGGAAACCCTCAGTTACAGGCCCTTGGAGAAAGGTGGTGAGAACCCCCATGGAGAAGAGTCGCTACAGGAAACAGACAGGCCTGCCTCAGGGCCTTAGGCCCTTCCTTATCATCCTAGTGGGGAGGATCAACTCCTGAGATTGTCCTAAAAACACCAGTAAAATTGATTCCTTGCAAGTTTTTTGGCATTTGGACTTTTTAAACAGATTTTTGGCCCCAGGAGCTTACCCTCTGTTGCTGAAAAACAAGCATTGCCCAGTTCTTCATGAGGACCAGGCCTGGACTGCTAATGCCTGCCTGGCTACAGCATTTCAGCTTCCACTGCAGGTTGAACGGTCCAGTATTGCAGAAGGTATTGACTGATAGCTTTCTTGAGCACCTTCACAGACAAGCTCCCAGTGTCTTAGGGTAACTGTGTCCTTCAAGCAAGAAAACAATACTATGTAGGGTTTGGAGCTAGTTCCTCGAAAACTCACTATCAAGAGCTTGCCCAGTAATGCCCAATGATAAGAATGTAAAGATTCTTATTGAAATTAAATTTAAAATGAGGTCCTCCTGTATATATTTGATATCCTGTGATAAACAATAATGGAAAAGAATGTGGAAAAGAATGTATATATGTATAACTGAATCATTTTGCTCTACAGCAGAAATTAGCACAACATGATAAATCAACTATACTTGAATAATTTTTTTAAAAAAGAAATTAAATATATAACATATATACCTAATTTTCATCTGCAGCATAACTCTCCATTATTATTAATAATGAAGATACACATTTTCATAGTGATTTTTCATACATAATTTTTCAGAAGAAGAGTTAACATTCTTTCCTGATAGAAATGTTGGTACACAGCTAGAGAGATGACTAGAGAAAAGGGTCACAGTGGGACACAGAAAATCAGCAAATGGTAATTGGCCAGTGCCTCTCACTGCGGAGCATCTAGCACTGACTAGGCCATTGTTTGGAATCACACACCTCCTGGATCCCAGATAGCTTTGAATCCGATGACCCTTCAGCAGCCACTGTTCCTGACACTTGGCTGGTACCGCTAACTTCAATCTTTGGACTGAAAGCACAATTGATGGGGCCGTTTGGGGTTCAATACAAAAAGGGAGCACTCTCTCCAGTGTAGGACCACAAGCTTCTTGAAGAACTATGGTCTGGGGATTTTCCTGGCGGTCCAGTGGTGAAGACTCTATGTTCCCACTGCAGGGGGCCCAGGTTTGATCCCCTGGTCAGGGAACAAGAGCCGCATGCCATCACTAAAGACCTGGTGCAGCCAAATAAAAATTTTTTTAAAAAAGAAAAACTATGGTTTCAAGACCCAGGTGCTATTCAGAGAATGGGCCATTGCTAGAACCAGTGTAGTAAAGGAGAAAGATCATGGGTTTTGCTGATGGAGAGCACTGGATTTGCATCCCTGATTAGCAACATGTTATCTGACCTTGAGCAAGGCACTTAAGCTCAGTAAGCTTGTTTCAACAACCGTAAAGTGGGGGTGGGATATTAGCAGGAGCAAAGGTACCAGCACGTGTAAAGCTGCTATTGTCACATGGAAAAGAAAATCAGAAAGTCATGGCTAGTCCTTCTGAGCCAGTTAAGTGAAGAATATAAAGCTTGTGTCCGGTATCCAAATCCCTCACCTTTTCTGACATCTCATATAAACTTCCTTAAGCTTGAGGAAGCAAAATTAGTGCTTTGAGCTTCCCTGGTGGTCCAGTGGTTAGTAATATGTCTGGCAATGCAGAGGACACTGGTTCAGTCCCTGGTCTGGGCAGATTCCACATGCTGGGAGGGGTGGGGGGCAACTAAGCCCATATGATGAAGCTACTGAAGGCCGTGGGCTCTACAGCCCATATCTGACAGCAAGTGAAGTCATTGCAATGATAAGTGCACACACCACAACTAGAGAAGGGCAATGATAAGTGCACACACCACAACTAGAGAAGGGCTGTACATAGCAAAAATAAGTAATTTAAAAATAGTCCTTTGACAGAAAGAGCCTGGGCCTGGAGCACTCCAGTCTAAGGAGAAGAATTGGATCAGAGCAGATGTTGTCCTTGTCCCCCGCTCTCCCTGTCCTGCTGGCTCAGGCAGTGTGGCTGGTCCCTGCTTAGTCCCTGTTCCCTCTCTTAGGCTCTCAGGCCGATCCAAAAATGGTTGATCTGAAATTCTTCCAGATTTGACAAGAAGCTGGTCTCACACTTCAGACTGCCTCCCGAACACCTGCCTTCTTACCCTGCAAATTACTCAGATGATTTCAAAACCTGGCGCCCGGTGGAGATCTCCAGGCTCGTCAACAAACAGCAAAACGAGATCTCAGACAGGAGAATCTGTGCCTCCGCGGCTGCCCCCAAGACCTGCAGTATTGAGCGTGTCCTGCGGAAAACAAGGAGGTTCCAGAAATGGCTGCAGGCCAAGCGACTCACACCAGACCTGGTGCAGGTGAGCGTCCTGGCTGTGGGGGGTCAGGGGAGGGAGGGTACGGAATCCACTCCCAGCTCCTATCTCAGTCTGTCTAGGCAAAAGGAATTGTAGTCTGTCCAGTGGGGGACAAAACAATGCCATGAAACAACGTGGCTTGTGATAAGACAGGAAGAAAAGAGGTTTAGGTATAGGAACTCCTCCCATTGCCATTCTCCATTCTCTCTGATATGACCCTGAGGGACTTCTTGGGAAACAGTTTCTAGCTGCCGTCTCTGGTCTGGAACATCTGACAGAAGACCCTCACCAGCTTTGCCCACTCCTCGGAAAGGATTTAGCTCCCCTACAATGTTTGCCAACTCTTAAACTGTGACTGTTCTTTTCTTCTTTTTTTGAATGTTCAGAACAATTTTATTTATTTATTATTTATTTATTTTTTGGGCGGGGGTCGGGTTGGGGAGGGAGGTGAGTGGGCGGGCCACTTCTATTGGTCTTTCATTTCTCTTTTTTCATCCGTCCTTGTTCCTTGGCTCCTGCGGGCCTCCCATCGCGGTGGCGTCTGTTGTCGCAGAGCACCGGTTCTGGGCGTGTGCACTCCAGAGCTCCGGCTCGGTGATTAGACACATCAGTCCAGCCGCTCCGCGGCACGTGGGATCTTCCCAGGCCAGGGATCGAACCGGCGCCCCTTGCACTGCAAGGCGGTGTCCTTACCCACTGGACCACCAGGGGAAGCCCACAATTTTATTTTTAACTGAAGGTTAATTGCTTTACAATATTGCATTGCTTTCTGCCATACATCAGTATGAATTAGCCATAGATATATATCTGTCTCCTCCCTCTTGAACCTCCCTCCCACCTCCTGCCCTTTCCCACCCCTCTAGGCTGTCACAGAGCCCCAGTTTGAGTTCCCTGGATCATACAGCAAATTCTCATTGGCTACCTATTTTACATATGGTAGTGTATATGCTCCCATGCTACTCTCTCCATTCCTTCCTTTCCTCCTCCCTGCTCATGTCCATAAGTCTGTTCTCTCTGTGTGCTTGTGACTATTCTTAGAAGCTCCCATATATAGCCTCTTTCATGATCCAGAGACCCCACTTAGAAAATCAGCTTCTTCTTTCATCTCCCATCATAAAGAAGAACCAAACCTCAGTCACTGTAAAATCACACTCTGGTAACACAGTGCCCTCCTCCCATCCGAGAGTTCCCACCCACTCCCACGAGAAGGCTACCTTCAGAGCTTCTACATGTTGTTGAGGACATCTTATCCTGTGTTGGTCCCCTCCTGCACTGTCACCGCTGGTATCAAATGATTTTCATCCAAACCAGCAGAGTCATGTAGCTCCACACACATCCAGTGGCGCCCCTTGAAGCAGGCAATGCCACCTCAAAAGATTGAGGAGCCTGCTCACGTTTAGCAAAATGAGAAAGAAGAACTCACCCCAATCTTCCTGCCATGATGAGGCTAGGGGATTTGGCATCCCTCGGGGGCATGCCAAGGTTGTTTCTCAAAGTCCCCAGACCACCAGCCCCTTCAAATGGGCATATAATGCCTTAGTAACTTCTGAGAATTAACAGACCTTCCCTTTGGTCTCTTTATGATGAGCCACTCTGAATGTAGCAGAATCACTGTCCCTAGCTATCTCAACCATGTGGCAAGACTATGTGGCTTCGTTTTAAGGTTGTTGTGCGGAAGCTGCTTTGAAATCAAGAGGCATCAAGCTGCTGGCAACATGACCAGCATCTGACACTGATCTTTACAATGTTGTCCTTTTGTACTCTGTATGTTATGAATCTCATTGGCTTGGAGTGGGGGAAAAAATGCGCCAGAGGGAGTCAAGCTATTCCCAGACTGGGGAGATGGTGGCCAGACCCAACCTAAGGGTCTTGGAGTTGGTGTGGGATACAGGAATTGGAGGCTAAGGTGGGAAAAACCTGATGGGAGCTGCTCAACACAGGGCAGAAATAGAAGACAGATATCAGCCCACACCATGGCAAATATCCTAGGTATAACGCCCCCTGCCTCTCTTTCTGTGCCTGCAGACAGACCATCTGTGCACTGGCCTGGGTACCCACCACCTGCCATCCTCAGGCTGGCCACATGGGAAGGATCAATATGAGACCACCCAGGCTTTGCCTCAGATATGTGCTCAGGAACAAATAGAAGTCCCCAGAAAGAGCAAAACAAGAGACACAAGGAATTGTTTCAGAAGCCCTTAAAAATCCCATCACGTCTTCCTGCTCTCATGGCTGTCTGTTCCCGTGCTGACAGGGACAGTTCTCCCAAACCACTGGCCCCAGACTACCTCCACCTGGGACCTGGACCAGGTACCAAGGGACAGAACTTCCTGATACATAAGATACATTTGAGGTTCCACAGAAAATGATGAAACTGGTCTTGGGCTTTGAACTCAGGAAGATCCCCCTTATCCCTAATTTTCTAGACACTTCCATAATACAGTAGAGATTATGCTAGGGGGCCTAGGAAGTCCAAAGCAATCTTCCAGGTACATCTAGTGTCACCTTGCATATAGATGCTGCATAGACACTGTGGGTAGAAGCAAAAGATCCCTGGGGCTTGGAAACTGTGGTTGAGTCCTGAAAGTGAAAGTATTAGTTGTTAAGTCATAGCTGACTCTTTGCAACTCTAGGTTTGAATTCTACCTTGCAGGATCATAGATTGCAAGTGAGCCACTCTGAATGTAGCAGAATATGTCCCTAGCTATCTCAACCATGTGGCAAGACTATGTGGCTTCGTTTTAAGGTTGTTGTGCGGAAGCTGCTTTGAAATCAAGAGGCATCAAGCTGCTGGCAACATGACCAGCATCTGACACTGATCTTTACAATGTTGTCCTTTTGTACTCTGTATGTTATGAATCTCATTGGCTTGGAGTGGGGGAAAAAATGCGCCAGAGGGAGTCAAGCTATTCCCAGACTGGGGAGATGGTGGCCAGACCCAACCTAAGGGTCTTGGAGTTGGTGTGGGATACAGGAATTGGAGGCTAAGGGGGGAAAAAACCTGATGGGAGCTGCTCAACACAGGGCAGAAATAGAAGACAGATATCAGCCCACACCATGGCAAATATCCTAGGTATAACGCCCCCTGCCTCTCTTTCTGTGCCTGCAGACAGACCATCTGTGCACTGGCCTGGGTACCCACCACCTGCCATCCTCAGGCTGGCCACATGGGAAGGATCAATATGAGACCACCCAGGCTTTGCCTCAGATATGTGCTCAGGAACAAATAGAAGTCCCCAGAAAGAGCAAAACAAGAGACACAAGGAATTGTTTCAGAAGCCCTTAAAAATCCCATCACGTCTTCCTGCTCTCATGGCTGTCTGTTCCCGTGCTGACAGGGACAGTTCTCCCAAACCACTGGCCCCAGACTACCTCCACCTGGGACCTGGACCAGGTACCAAGGGACAGAACTTCCTGATACATAAGATACATTTGAGGTTCCACAGAAAATGATGAAACTGGTCTTGGGCTTTGAACTCAGGAAGATCCCCCTTATCCCTAATTTTCTAGACACTTCCATAATACAGTAGAGATTATGCTAGGGGGCCTAGGAAGTCCAAAGCAATCTTCCAGGTACATCTAGTGTCACCTTGCATATAGATGCTGCATAGACACTGTGGGTAGAAGCAAAAGATCCCTGGGGCTTGGAAACTGTGGTTGAGTCCTGAAAGTGAAAGTATTAGTTGTTAAGTCATAGCTGACTCTTTGCAACTCTGTCCACCAGGCTCCTCTGTCCATGGAATTCTACAGGCAAGAATAGTGGAGTGGGTTGCCATTTTCTCTTCCAGAGGATCTTCCAGTCCCAGGGATTGAACCCAGGTGTCTTACATCTCCTGCATTGGCAGTCATGTTCTTTACCATTAACCCCATCTGGAAAGCTCATCTATATTGTAGTCATTGCCACATGCTAAGGTGAAAGGAGAATTAAGAGTGACTCTTTGGGGCTTCCCTGGGTGTCCAGTGGGTAAAGAGTCTGCCTTGCAGTGCAAGGGGCACCAGTTCAAACCCTGGCCTGGGAAGATCCCATGTGCTCCAAAATGGCTGGACCACTGTGTCCAATTATGAGCCAGCGCTCTAGAGCACATGAGACCAGAGCCAGTGCAGTGATATATCTGTATAACCTTGTGAGTTTACTAAAAGCCACTGAATTTTTCACCTTAAAATGGTCCAAATGATGAATTTTATGTGATGTAAATTGTACCTTAATAAAAAGAATTTATAAAGGAAGATTAAGCCATTAAAAAAAAAAAAAAAAACTTCACCAATCTGGCCACTCCATTCCCTTAGAGCCCTGAGAGGTGACAGGTGACATTAACAATTCAATTTATGCCAGGATGTTAATAGCTAATAGCATTTCACTAGTAGCCCTCTGAGAAACCATTTGTGTGTAAAGCCAATATTGTGATGCTCCACTGGCCCATCCCATGACTATCTCAGGCCTTCCTAATACATCCCTGCATTATTTCCCCTGCAAAACCCAGATGTGGCCCCAGAAGCCTCCTGAATAATGTTCCATGCAAGCATTCTCTGCCATGATTTCAAGTGGACTACGAGGTGACATCTGAGTGTTAATTCATCCCAGACTTGGCCAAAGCCCTATTTTTCTGATAATACAGTAGAGATTATGCTACCTCCACCCAGGTACATCTATGGAATTCTGCATAGACACTGTGGGTAGAAGCAAAAGATCCCTGGGGCTTGGAAACTGTGGTTGAGTCCTGAAAGTGAAAGTATTAGTTGTTAAGTCATAGCTGACTCTTTGCAACTCTGTCCACCAGGCTCCTCTGTCCATGGAATTCTACAGGCAAGAATAGTGGAGTGGGTTGCCATTTTCTCTTCCAGAGGATCTTCCAGTCCCAGGGATTGAACCCAGGTGTCTTACATCTCCTGCATTGGCAGTCATGTTCTTTACCATTAACCCCATCTGGAAAGCTCATCTATATTGTAGTCATTGCCACATGCTAAGGTGAAAGGAGAATTAAGAGTGACTCTTTGGGGCTTCCCTGGGTGTCCAGTGGGTAAAGAGTCTGCCTTGCAGTGCAAGGGGCACCAGTTCAAACCCTGGCCTGGGAAGATCCCATGTGCTCCAAAATGGCTGGACCACTGTGTCCAATTATGAGCCAGCGCTCTAGAGCACATGAGACCAGAGCCAGTGCAGTGATATATCTGTATAACCTTGTGAGTTTACTAAAAGCCACTGAATTTTTCACCTTAAAATGGTCCAAATGATGAATTTTATGTGATGTAAATTGTACCTTAATAAAAAGAATTTATAAAGGAAGATTAAGCCATTAAAAAAAAAAAAAAAAACTTCACCAATCTGGCCACTCCATTCCCTTAGAGCCCTGAGAGGTGACAGGTGACATTAACAATTCAATTTATGCCAGGATGTTAATAGCTAATAGCATTTCACTAGTAGCCCTCTGAGAAACCATTTGTGTGTAAAGCCAATATTGTGATGCTCCACTGGCCCATCCCATGACTATCTCAGGCCTTCCTAATACATCCCTGCATTATTTCCCCTGCAAAACCCAGATGTGGCCCCAGAAGCCTCCTGAATAATGTTCCATGCAAGCATTCTCTGCCATGATTTCAAGTGGACTACGAGGTGACATCTGAGTGTTAATTCATCCCAGACTTGGCCAAATAGCTCTGCCCTATTTTTCTGATAATCTGTCAGACATGAAATCCTGCTTTCTAATTTGGAAATTATAGTATTTCTTCTTACATGGAAGAGTCTGGAGTCAAGTGGAGAGAGACTGTAGGAGGGATGGTAGGGAAACTTGTCTCATCCTTCAACTCATATTAAATGGCCCGATGCCAACTCTGCCTGCTGGCTGGGCCAACCCCTGGATCCTCTCTGCATGTAGCTTCAGTGTGCTCTCTCCTAATTCCTCAAGAGTCACTTTCTACCAGGGATCTAGGCCAGGGCCCTCAAGTGTGCATATTTAAGTGTGAATGTGCTGATGTGTGTTTGGAGGAGACAAAAGGAGCCACAAGAAACTGATGGGTTGGCTCATAGTATTGGCAAGACAGGGAAGGAAGGAGAAACCGAGAAATGAAAGAAAATTGCAGGCAGAAGGGATATGTTTGGTGCGAGGACCTCAGAACCTAGACTGTTGGTTCTGCTTGGGAATAAAAGTCTGATGAAAAGTCCCATTGCTCACCATTGCTCACCATTGCTCACCACTGCTGAGCCAGTCAGTCCCCAGCTGTTCTCCTGTGAGGCAAAGTGTGGTTATGTGTTAATATCAAGGACCCTCTCTTAAGCCACAGGCAATACACTGCAGCCAAGGGCTGCCAAGGAGGTGGGAGTGGACCAGGAATCAGCAAAATGGTGAAACACTGCAATATGTGTGCACGTGTGTGTGTGCATGTGTGTGTGTGTGTGTGTGTGTGTATGACACGCTAATAAAACCGTGACTTTCCTCCTCTAACAGCTGCATTGTTCTGATGGAAATATCAAACAGTCTAAACTACTAGCCCACAAATAGCCCACCACGGCCAAAAACAGCACCCAGATTTTATCATGACGTGCTTGTTCACAAAACCACAAAGAAGGTTTCCTCTGCTATTATGCCAGGCGCCAAGAAGCAACCACCCTCAGCAGCACATGATTAATCAGAGGAAAACACGGCTCCTCCATTGTGTCCCCCTCCCATCCCCTCGACTGCCAGCCACTCTCGACATTGTTTTGTACGCAGACCCTGTTTCTACCTCAAGTGGGAAATGGAGCTTTTTCTCCCACTAGATGGTGGTACAGAGTGTTCAGAAAGCTTTGTTTAAAGCAGGATACCTGACAATTTTATTTCCTTGGTCTCAATTATTATTTTTTTTTTACATAAATACAATAGGAGATGGGCTTCTCAGGTGGCTCAGTCAGTAAAGAATCTGCCTGCAATGCAGGAGACCTGAGTTCGATCCCTGAGTCCGGAAGATCCCCTGGAGAAGGGAATGGCTACACATTCCAGTATTCTTGCCTGGTAAATTCTATGGACAGAAGGACCTGCTGGGGCCCAGTCCAGAGGGTCGCAGAGGTCCAACATAACTTAGCGACTAAACCACCATAAGCATACAATAAGAGAAATAGGCAAAGTAACCAAAATAATGTGTTAATCATTTAAGCAGAATATAGTTTTAGAGGTAACTGCGAAATGAATAATAAAATTTATTTCAAAAATATTTAAGGGGTATTTGTAGGACATATCCTAAGCCCTAGGAGGGTATAAGGGTGTCTAGACAAGGTCCCTGCCCTCTGAGAGATAATACCCCAGCTGGCGAGACAGAGTCTCCCCCATGAGGAAGAGGCAGAGTCGATGAGGTCTGATGCATGACAGGTTATGATAAGGTGTTTGAATTTAGATGGAAATTTTACATTCAAGTCACAGCTAGTTTTCAGACTCTAAATATTTTAATCCTTCACAAACTTTCAGGTCAAGGATCTTTCCCCCAAAATTGCATTCTTTAAAAAAAAAACAATAGCATGGCTATCTTGATGCTGAAAGAAAAACTGCTGATTGGTACCTGTACCATTTTCATACTCACCTAACACTGGAAGAGGAAATTTAAGCAACTAAAAGTGCCCTTACACAGGACAGTATTCCCAGGACACAGTGCATACCGTCTGACTGAATAGTCTTCAGAAAGCAGAGCTTTGTCAGAGGTCCACTGTGACCATGACATCGTGAGACCTTGCTCCCCATGACCCTTGGGAAGTAGTAGCAGTCTTTTCTTTTGTTGCCCATGCGAGTTTCTAGAGCCAACTGGAGAGAGATTATGACACGGGTGTGACCCCTCGTCCACAGTCCACTTTCTCCTTTCAATTATATAACTGTTGAGAGTAGAAACAACTAAAACTGAATCATGGGATCTTTTTCTTTTTTTTCATGGGATCTTTTTAGGGTTAAAACCACCAAGACAGGGCTTCCCTGGTGGTCCAGTGGGTAGAGAGTCTGCCTTGCAGTGCAAGGGGCACCAGTTTGATTCCTGGCCAGGGAAGCTCCCACATGCTGTGGAGCGGCTGGACCAGTGTGTCCAATTAAGAGCCAGCACTCTGAAGCGCATGCACCCAGAGCCAGAGCTCTGTGACTAGAGAGGCCATTGTGATGGGAGGCCCACATAGGCCAAATAATAAAGATGGATGAAAATAAATGGATAAAAAATCAATAAAAGAGGCCAAAATTGAAAAAAAAAAAAAAACAAAAAGACCACCGAGACATCATCACCTTGGCATTTGTGGCAAAGGGAATATCTAGAATGCTTTATAAGTAAAGCATTAATAAATAAATAAACCATAAATAAATCAAGCCACAAATAAAGCATTCATCTTCGGGTCTCCATTGTATCATAGGCTCATAAAAAACTCATAGGATTTTTCCAGGAGTCCAGTGGATAATAATCTGCCTGCCAATGCAGGGGACACGGTTTCAATCCCTAGTCTGGGAAGATTCCACATGCCACAGAGCAACTAAGCCCATGCACCACAACTACTGAGCCTGTGCTCTAGAGTCTGCGAGCCACTACTACTGAGTTCACATGTAGCAACTACTGAAGCCCATGAGCCCTAGAGCCCATGCTCTGCAACAAAAGTAGCCATCGCAATGAGAAGCCATGAAAATTCTCCCAACAGACCAACTCAAAAGATTTGTCATTTCTTTTGCTCAATTTAAGCAACTAAAAGTGCCCTTACACAGGACAGTATTCCCAGGACACAGTGCATACCGCCTGACTGAATAGTCTTCAGAAAGCAGAGCTTTGTCAGAGGTCCACTGTGACCATGACATCGTGAGACCTTGCTCCCATGACCCTTGGGAAGTAGTAGCAGTCTTTTCTTTTGTTGCCCATGCGAGTTTCTAGAGCCAACTGGAGAGAGATTATGACACGGGTGTGACCCCTCGTCCACAGTCCACTTTCTCCTTTCAATTATATAACTGTTGAGAGTAGAAACAACTAAAACTGAATCATGGGATCTTTTTCTTTTTTTTCATGGGATCTTTTTAGGGTTAAAACCACCAAGACAGGGCTTCCCTGGTGGTCCAGTGGGTAGAGAGTCTGCCTTGCAGTGCAAGGGGCACCAGTTTGATTCCTGGCCAGGGAAGCTCCCACATGCTGTGGAGCGGCTGGACCAGTGTGTCCAATTAAGAGCCAGCACTCTGAAGCGCATGCACCCAGAGCCAGAGCTCTGTGACTAGAGAGGCCATTGTGATGGGAGGCCCACATAGGCCAAATAATAAAGATGGATGAAAATAAATGGATAAAAAATCAATAAAAGAGGCCAAAATTGAAAAAAAAAACAAAAAGACCACCGAGACATCATCACCTTGGCATTTGTGGCAAAGGGAATATCTAGAATGCTTTATAAGTAAAGCATTAATAAATAAATAAACCATAAATAAATCAAGCCACAAATAAAGCATTCATCTTCGGGTCTCCATTGTATCATAGGCTCATAAAAAACTCATAGGATTTTTCCAGGAGTCCAGTGGATAATAATCTGCCTGCCAATGCAGGGGACACGGTTTCAATCCCTAGTCTGGGAAGATTCCACATGCCACAGAGCAACTAAGCCCATGCACCACAACTACTGAGCCTGTGCTCTAGAGTCTGCGAGCCACTACTACTGAGTTCACATGTAGCAACTACTGAAGCCCATGAGCCCTAGAGCCCATGCTCTGCAACAAAAGTAGCCATCGCAATGAGAAGCCATGAAAATTCTCCCAACAGACCAACTCAAAAGATTTGTCATTTCTTTTCGCTCAATACTTTGCAAAATACAGTTCTTTCAAAGTTTTTCAATCAATGTATAAGTTATACACTTAGATGTGTAAATATTACATATAGAGCTAGGTAAATTTTTACACATGTTCATTCATATAACCACCATTCACACCAAGATACTGAACATATCTAGTCCCTCAGAAGACTATTTCATGTCCCTTCCCTAAAAAATTCTGCCTCTAGGCTGACCATCCATCTGATTTTCTTGAGACTGTACTTGTTTGGGGGCTTCCCTAGTGGCTCAGATGGTAAAGAATTTGTCTGTAATGTGGAGACCTGGGTTCGATCCCTGGGTTGGGAACATCCACTGGAGAAGGGAACGGCTACCTACTCCAGTATTCTTGCCTGGAGAATTCCATGGTTCATTCATGGGGTCACAAAGAGTCAGACACACCTGAGCGATCTTCACTTTTCATACTTGTTTTAGCACTCAGTCTCACATTCTCTGAAATCCCTCGGTTCCAAGAAAAATGGAACAGTTGATCACCCCACCCTCTTCCAATAGTAACAACCATTCCCACCTAAATCACCATAAATTAGTTTTACCTGATTTTGAACTTCATTTAAATGGAATCATGCGGTACATTCTCAACGTGTTATCATGCTATTTAACCATGATGTTGCATAAATCAATAGTTTGTCTTTTTTGCTGCAGTACACTATTCTGTTTTTTTTTTTAAAGATTTATTTATTTATTTATTATTGGTGGGGGGGTTGGGGAGGGAGGGGAGCAGGCGGGCCACTCCTATTGGTTCTTCATTTATCTATTTTCATCCATTTTTTTTGTTCTTTGGTCCGTGTGGGCCTCCCATCGCGGTGGCCTCTGTTGTCGCAGAGCACCAGCTCTGGGCGCATGCGCTCCAGAGCTCCAGCTTGGTAATTGGACACATCGGTCCAGCCGCTCCGCGGCATGTGGGATCTTCCCAGGCCAGGGATCGAATCGGTGCCCCTTGCACTGCAAGGCGGTGTCCTTACCCACTGGACCACCAGGGAAGCCCCTACACTATTCTGTTGTATGATGAAGTCACCATTTATTCACGCTAATGTCAATGAACATTTGTGTTTTATTTAGTTTGGGTTATTGTAAATTAAAACTTCTGCAAACATTATTCCCTATGTTCATTGGTAAAAAGCATACAGAAGTGAATTTTCTGGGTCATAATGTGTACATATGGACAGATTTAGTCAATACTGCAAGTTTCTCGAAGTAGTTGTACTAATTTCTTCCTATAAGCAGTGGAGGAGAGACTGCCATGGTTCTTACATCTTCATCACACTTGATACTGTTAGTTTTTCATTTTAGTCATCTTGGTGGGTATCTCCCAAGATCTCATCGTGTAAGTTGACTTTGTATTTTTCTCATAACTTACAATATAAAGACCCTTTCATATACTTATTGGTTGCTTTGATTTCATCTTTTGTACAGTACTGGCATACATTGTTTATCCATTTTTTGGGGGGGTCGTCTGTCTCATCGTAAAAGTTACATTTATATTCTAGATATAAGGTTTTTTTGGATATATGTATTACAAATATCTTCTCCAGTTCATGGCTTGCTTTTTCACTCTTAATGGTGTTTTTGGATAAGTTGACATTCTTAACTTAAATGAAATCCAGTTTATTTATTAATTTATTTTAAATATCATACCTATCCCATGGTCACAAAGGTATTCCCCTGTTTACTTTTGGAAGTCTTCATGTATTATCTCTCATACATAGCTCACTAATTTTATGTTCTGCTATGTCCAGTTTGGTGTTAAATCTAGTCAGTAGCTTCCTTCTTTTGGGTATTTTCTTTATTTTTGGCTATTCGGGGTTTTCACTGCTGCTGCAGGCTCTTCTCTAGTTGCAGGGAGTGGGGGCTACTGTCTAGTTGAGGTAAGCAGGTTTCTTATTGTGGTGACTTCTCCTGTTGTGGAACTTGGGCTCTAGGGCTCACGAGCTTCAACAGTTGTGGCACATGGGTTTAATAGTTGCAGCTCAGAGGCTCTAGAGCACAGGCTCCATAGTTGTGGCTCACGGGCTTAGTTGCTCCACTGCATGTGGGATCTTCCTGGATCAGGGATTGAACCCATGGCTCCTGCCTTGGCAGGCAAACTCTTTACCACTGAGCTACCAGGGAAGCCCTAGTCAGTAACTTCTTAATTTCAGATACTGCATTTTGTATTTCTAAAACATCAGTTTAACTTTTTTATAGATTCTAATTCTCTATTGAAATTCTCTCCCTGCAGTGGGTGGGAGGCGTAAAGGAAGTAGCATGAAAACCTATACTATCATATGTGAAAAAAATAGCTATTGGCATTGCACTGTGAGAAAAGGGGATCCTGCAGGGGTGCTGTGCCATGGCCTGGAGGGGTGGGATGGGGGGATATACATATGACTAATCTGGGATCATACATATCTGTAAACAACAAAACTCTGTAAAAAATAAAATTAAAAAAAAAAGAAATTCTCTCCCTGTCATTAATCTTGTCTGTCTTTTTCTCTATTTCCTTAAAATCTTAATCATAGTTACTTTGACTTCTATACTTGCTAACTCGAATATCTGGATTATCTCTAGTTCTGTTTTTGTTGGTCATTTTCTCTTTTCTTGATTATCAATTAGTTATTTCTTGCCTCTTCAAAAAAGTTTTCTGGTAATTTTTCACTGTATGCTGAATTTTTTTAAAGTTTGGCCTCTTTTATTGGGTTTTTACTTACTTATATTCATCCATCTTTATTCTTTGGCCTGTGCAGGCCTCCCACTGCAGGGGCCTCTCTCATTGCAGAATGCTGGCTCATAATTGGGCACACCGGTCCAATTGTTCCATGGCACGTGGGATCTTCCTGGGCCAGGGATCGATGAACTGGTGCCCCTTGTACTGCAAGGCAGACTCTTTACCCACTGGAACACCAGGGAAGCCCTATGCTGAATTTTAAGGACAACACATGGAAGAGTCTCTAAATTATGTTATCTTCTCCACTGTTGAGCTTCGTTCTGGAAGTCAATGAAATCGCTCACCTAAATCTAGGGCTTCCCAATCTTGTCACTATTGACCTTTGAGGCTGGATTGCTCTTTTTGGGGGGATAGGGTGGGACTATTCTGTACATTGAAAGATGTTTAGCAGCATCCTCAGCCCTCACCTATTACAGGCCAGTAGCATCACTGCTCCCAGTGATGACAATCTCAATTGTTTCTGTGCAAGTGTGCTTAGTTGCTTCAGTCATGTCTGACTCTTTGTGACCCAATGGACTGCTTTCTCTTGGTTCCCCCTTGAGCTCTGATGCCTGGGTGGAGTTAGCTCCACACCAAAGAGCACCAGGTTCTGCAGGTCTCAACATCATCGAGCTCAAGGGCAATAAGAACTGACATGGGTTTCAGTCCATACCCCTAAGCTCCATCCGTCTTGTGCTTATGGGTTAAACCCTGTCCTTGATCTTCCCCCATTTTGCATCTGTCTTTCCTTCTCAATTGCCTGCATACTGACTTTAAGCTCCAGTATCATACGGGAGAACAACTGTCTTACAAAGACTACTTACTTGTACAGTTACATAAGTTCAAATCCTATTTGTTTCTTTTTTAAATGGAGTGATTCTGCTTCTCTGATTGAACTCTGACTGATAGAGGAGGTGTAACCTCAACAGAGGAGGTGGGGCTAAAAAGAAGCCTGGTAATCACACACACACACACACACACCCCGGGCAAATTTGGGGCTGGTTTGAAGGCTTTCCTTATAATCAGAATTCTATCCGAGCTTCAGAAGCCACTGAGCCTCAGTGAAAATTTCTGCAAGTGTACATGCACAAATGAGTTATCAGATATACTTGGCTTCCTATCTTCTGATTTAAAAAGAAAAAGAGAAAGAAAAAAAACAGCAACCTATAAAATGAAATAGCCCAGTGGAGAATTATGATCAACCTTGGCATACCTGAATCAAAATGACAGACCATGAAATAATGTGTTTTACTCTGTGTTAGCTGCCTTGCCTGTCCCAACTATCAGCTGAATTGCCTGCCACAATGATTATTTCATCTGCCAGAGTGAAAATCTTGGAGCAGTCCACAAATGCTTCAGTGGCAAAGCCTCTGAGGCCCTGCAATGGAGGAAGACAGAGGACGAGGCAGGAAGAAAGAGACAGACTCCTATAGGAGGAAAATGCTAGTTACCACTTTCACCAGTAGGGCCATCCAACTGCCTACCCATAGAGGAAGGGCCATCATTGCCACCAAGGGAGCCTCTGGCTGCCAAACATTTGACAGTAAAAGACACAGTAAGGAACAGTAAGTAAGAGGAGGTAGCCCTGACCAGGGCAGATCTTCCAGAGAGTAAAAGAAGAGCATTCTGGGCAAACCCATGAAAGTGAGTGAAAGTGAAGTCGCTCAGTTGTGTCTGACTCTTTGCCACCCATGGACAAGCCATGGAATTATCCAGGCAACAATACTGGAGTGGGTAGCCTTTCCCTTCTCCAAGGGATTTTCCCAACCTAGGAATTGAACCCAGGTCTCCCACATTGCAGGCGGGTTCTTTACCATCTGAATGACCAGGTAACCCCAAGAATCCTGGAGTAGGTAGCCTATTCCTTCTCCTGGGGATTTTCCCAACCCAGGAATCGAACGGGGGTCTCCTGCATTGCAGGCAGATTCTTTACAGCTGAGCTACAATGAAAGTCAGAATAACATAATTGTGCAAAGTGGCAAATGTCACAACCCATGATTATAGTATGTGTCAAGAATAGTGGGTAGATGCTGTAATGGCAGGTCTGAGGTGGTGGGGGTTCAGAGCTATATTCTATTCTGTAAGGCACTGGTTCTCACACTTGAGCAAGCATCAGAATCCCCTGGAGGGTTGATTAATACACATTGCTGGATCCCAGTCCCAGAGCTTCTGACTCAGCAGGTCTGGGGCAGCATTTGAGAATTGCATTTCTAAAGAAAAGTGATTTGCAGACAATGGCTCTTTCCATGAATGGGACCTAAACGTGGTATACAGAATGGATGGGCAAGGGAGTGAGGTCAGTGAGGTTGTGTGGCAAAAGTAGAACAGGGCACCCCCAAACACAGCTGCTGGTAAAGAAAGTAGGGAGGAGAGGCTGAGTTTCAGTGTGAGAAAACAGTGCAGCCTGGCCTGGAACTCAGGCCTGGGCTCAAATCCTGGCTCCACCACTAAGCAGAGTTCCTCAGTGGAAGATAACTCATAATCATAAGCTTGTTGGGTGGGTACTGAACCGAGAGGGAAGTCAGTCAAGTGAACCTCAGTGGTCTGGCCACCTGCCCATGGGTTGTTGGAGGCCACTGGCTGGGCGCCCTCTTTCCCCGATCCCAAAACCAACTCCTGACCCTTGAATTTCCTGTCTGAGTGTCCAGTCTTAACAATCCCTATGTCTACTTGACCACTTCAAATAGAGGAATGATACAGGATGATAGCACACATTTCCCAACTCTTCTCTCTGAAGTTATTTCCATAGTTCCCTGACTAGGGTTTCCTGGGGTTCCCAACTGTTTTTTCCAAATTTAAAGACAGTCCTGGGTCAACCACAGTCACAGTATGGAGTTCATTTGCTTGACCCTCCAAATGCAACCTTGTTTCCTACTCAGAAACTCAATTTTACTGTGAAATTTACGGAAGGGGAATATTACTATTGACCCCCCCCATTTACCCTTGGAATTGACAACACTACCTTAGGTTCACAAAGCACTCCACAGGGTGTAAAACACAGTGAGATGTTTACTGTGCTTTCAGGAAAGTTGTATCAGGTACCTACAACATCCAGAGAGCCAGCTAGACCCAGGAGTGATGTACCTAGTGTAAACCAACCATCTATGATCACACCCTTATAAGAAAAATCATGACAAACCTAGATAGCATATTCAAAAGCAGAGACATCACTTTGCTGACAAAGGTCTGTCTAGTCAAAGCTGTAGTTTTTCCAGTATAGTCATGTACGAATGTGAGAACTGGACCATAAGGAAGGCTGAGAACCAAAGAATTGATGCTTTTGAACTGTGGCGCTGGAGAAGGCTCTTGAGAGTCCTTTGGAGCCTCAAGGAGATCAAGCCAGTCAATCCTAAAGGAGATCAACCCTGAATATTCATTGGAAGGACTGATGCTGAAGCTGAAGCTCCAATACTTTGGCCACTTGATGCGAAGCGCAAACTCATTGAAAAACAACCTGATTCTGGGAAAGACTGAGGGGAGAAGGGGTGGCAGAGCATGAGTTTGAGTAAACTCCCAAAAGACACTGAAGGACAGGGAAACCTACCGAGCTGCAGTCTACTGAGTCGCAAAGAGTCTGACACAACTTAGTGACCAAAAAATAACAACCATCACACCCTCATAAGAGATGGGGAAAGAGGCTCAGAAAGGGAGAGAGTCTTGCCTAAAGGCATACTTTGGGGCCAGCTAAGCCCAGGGGGAGCACAAGCTGTGGGAGAGGTAACTGAGGTCACAAATGGACACAACAAAATGCATGTTAGAGGTCACACTGATGATAGCACAACTTGACGTGGGGAATCAAAGATGGTAGAGGTCAACCATTAAGATAAGGAAGTTGAAAACAGCTCGAGGTATTCTAACCCAGAAGATTGGGAGAAGGGTCACTTATAGAAGTGGGCAAATTGGGAAAGGTCCTATCTTTGGGGCAAATAATTGCAAATAAAAGCAGTGCTCTTCCCATGTGCCACTTATCGCAAAGATTTGACCTTTCTAACACCCTGATAAGATTGGTACCATAATTAATAGAGTAACCATACATTCATGTTTGCCAGAGATGGCCCCAGCATATGCCAGCTATCCTGATTTAATTATCATTATCATGCCTTTCACTCTCAAAAATACCCAGGTTTAGAAGATAAGTCACAGTCCCCTTATTTATTATCCCATGGTTACACACGAGGAAACTAAGGCACAGATCCACCGAAGAGCTTTTCCTAGGTCATGCAGTTGTTAAGAGGCAGAGCCGGGATTAGAGGTAGCAACACACTCCAGTATTCTTGCTTGGAGAATTCTATGAACAGAGAAGCCTGGCAGGCTTTAGTCCACGGGTCACAAAGAGTCAGACACCAGTGAGCAACTTTCACACTCACTCCTGAACCAAAGAATTGATGCTTTTGAACTGTGGCGCTGGAGAAGGCTCTTGAGAGTCCTTTGGAGCCTCAAGGAGATCAAGCCAGTCAATCCTAAAGGAGATCAACCCTGAATATTCATTGGAAGGACTGATGCTGAAGCTGAAGCTCCAATACTTTGGCCACTTGATGCGAAGCGCAAACTCATTGAAAAACAACCTGATTCTGGGAAAGACTGAGGGGAGAAGGGGGTGGCAGAGCATGAGTTTGAGTAAACTCCAAGAGACACTGAAGGACAGGGAAACCTACCGAGCTGCAGTCTACTGAGTCGCAAAGAGTCTGACACAACTTAGTGACCAAAAAATAACAACCATCACACCCTCATAAGAGATGGGGAAAGAGGCTCAGAAAGGGAGAGAGTCTTGCCTAAAGGCATACTTTGGGGCCAGCTAAGCCCAGGGGGAGCACAAGCTGTGGGAGAGGTAACTGAGGTCACAAATGGACACAACAAAATGCATGTTAGAGGTCACACTGATGATAGCACAACTTGACGTGGGGAATCAAAGATGGTAGAGGTCAACCATTAAGATAAGGAAGTTGAAAACAGCTCGAGGTATTCTAACCCAGAAGATTGGGAGAAGGGTCACTTATAGAAGTGGGCAAATTGGGAAAGGTCCTATCTTTGGGGCAAATAATTGCAAATAAAAGCAGTGCTCTTCCCATGTGCCACTTATCGCAAAGATTTGACCTTTCTAACACCCTGATAAGATTGGTACCATAATTAATAGAGTAACCATACATTCATGTTTGCCAGAGATGGCCCCAGCATATGCCAGCTATCCTGATTTAATTATCATTATCATGCCTTTCACTCTCAAAAATACCCAGGTTTAGAAGATAAGTCACAGTCCCCTTATTTATTATCCCATGGTTACACACGAGGAAACTAAGGCACAGATCCACCGAAGAGCTTTTCCTAGGTCATGCAGTTGTTAAGAGGCAGAGCCGGGATTAGAGGTAGCAACACACTCCAGTATTCTTGCTTGGAGAATTCTATGAACAGAGAAGCCTGGCAGGCTTTAGTCCACGGGTCACAAAGAGTCAGACACCAGTGAGCAACTTTCACACTCACTCCTGAACATTCCATCAGGGCTCAACCCAGAAACTCTGTGGAGTATCAAGAATCTAAACAGGGGCTTCCCTGGTGGTCCAGTAGGTAAAGAGTTCACCTTGCAGTGCAGGGGGCGCCAGTTTGATCCCTGGCCTGGGAAGATCCCACATGCCCCCGAGTGGCTGGACCAGTGTATCCAATTAAGACCCAGCGCTCTGGAGCGCGTGCGCCCGGAGCTGGCCCTCTGCAAGGAGAGAGGACACTGCAATGGGAGGCCCACAGAGGCCAAAAGAATAAAGATGGATGAAAATAAAGATAAATAAAAAAAACAATAAAAGAGGCCAAAATTAAAAAAAAAAAAAAAAAGAATCTAAACAGAGAAGCTCTACCCAAGGAAAGGATGTTGTGGAGCTAGAGGCTCTGTTTTATGTGGATATAGGAGTTCTGTCAGGGACGGGCATTCTAGTGGGAGGGAAATATTTTATATTCACTGCCCTACCCAACCAAGTCTGTTTAGTTTTCGATTTAATGTTGTTTTAACATCTAGTCACCCCTCTGAGATATGTTATCCACTCAGAGATGATCCAAGGCAAACTCCAGAATCTGAACTCACTCTTGGCTGACTTCCTGTCCTTGCTTCTACCCCTTGTGACTAGCTTTCCTTCAGTGACTACATTACAGGGAACCTACATTGATCACCCAAGGCAAATGGTCCCAGAGATAAACTTCCTAAAATGAGGCAAGGGGCTTACTATAAAGCGACCGTAGCTATGGATTTCCAAGCAAAACTAAAAGGATTTAGGGACCATCTCTAGAACAAAATTCCCTCCCTCCTCTAGTAACAGTGGCTGAGACAAGATGGGTCATAAAATAACATAAAAAACTGAGGTTTATGAGGACATTTTTGGATATCTGAACTTTAATAATCCTCCACATCCTTTCTCCAAGATAATCACTGTGGTGGCCAGTGTTTGTAGTATGAAAAGTTAACAAACCAAAAAATATCACATTGAGTGTGGGTTTCAGATTTAAAAAAAAAAAAAAACAAACAAGCAGAAAGAACTCTAATAAAAGAGGGGGGAACATCCATCTCTTGGAGTACGAAAGGAACCATGAGCTATTTCTCTTAATAAATCAAACAGGGATTTTCATGGTTTTGAATACAATGCAGCTTGAAGAAATGTTCAAGCAGCTTTCGGCTTAATTATCCACAACTGATAACAGTTATTCAATTGTCATTGTTCTAATTAAGACACATTGATTACCTCTGATACATAATTAACCTAAACCCTGCTTCACAAGCATATTTAACAGTCAAATCATGTGCAAAGCGTTGAAGTATGCAACCAAAAAGACAACTCACAGGTTTATTTGCATTAGAACTTTCTCTTCTCCCTGGGTACTAGGAGAGCTTGATAAAAAGTTAATTCATTAAAACTAAAAATCATTTGTTCAAGGTTTCCCTCAGCTTTCAAAACTGAGCGGACCAGAGAAACCTTCTTACTGGAAAAGCTAACTTCAGATCTTTCTTCCTGGAATCACTACATGTGTGTATTCATACATTCCCACATAGAAGTAATATGATTTTTTTTTTTACTTTCACTCTGTACACTTCCATAGTGTTTGAGTATCTCATAATGAGCATGTCCAAGATGGCGAACTTTGGTCATGTTTATCCTCTTGCTGCATGGAAAAGTACAAGGGCTAACTATTCTCCACAGACAGCATGGGCACCTGGTCATCAATGGATCAGCGTGTCCTGATCCACTGATTGGTAGTCCTTACCCTTGGAAAGAGTAAGGAGAGGAATACAGTGATTGGAGTTAGCATATCTGTTATCTTTAGATGTGTGCCATAATTTGAAAACATAATTTTTATTTGCCTTATTTTTATGTTCTTTAAAGCCTTAGGACAAAAGAAGTGAAAATCAATTCTCATTGTTAGACAGTAGTAAGTGTCCTTGGAAAGAAGGACAGATTCCTAAAACAAACTGTGCCTTTAGTTAACACTGTGACCTTAACTTGCTGACTTCTGATCTTAAAGGGAAGCCAACTTCTTGTCTTATATTTTACTAAGAGCAGCCGGTATTCTTTCTTCTACATGTTAATTTCCATCAGACCTAGCATACTCAGTGGTGGTAAATCTTTGCTTGTCTTTTGAAAAATAATATTGGCTATATTGCCAGTGGAGTACAATGTATGCTTATAGCTGATTTTCTGCCTAACAGTTTGTACCTCATAATGTCCTACCCCTGTACTGTCCCTCCCTCCTCCCCTATCCCCACTGGTAACCACTGGTTTGTTCCCTGGCTCTGTGTGTCTGCTTCTTTTCTTCATATTCACTAGTTGTGCTTTTTTTTAGATTCCATATATAAGTGATAAATCATACACAATGTGTCTTTCTCTGACTGACTTATTTCACTTAGCATAACGCCCTTCAAGGGTTTCCTAGATGATTCTACGGGTAAAGAATTTGCCTGCCAATGCAGGAGACATAAGAGACACGGGTTCAATCCCTGGGTCAGGAAAATCACTGGAGGAGGGCCTGGCAATGCACTCCATGGAGAATAGACATGGACATTCCATTTCCCGGGTTGCCTGGAAAAATCCCATAGAGTAGCCTGAGGGCTATAGGTCAAAGGGTTGGAAAGAGTTGGACACGACTAAAGTGACTTAGCATACAATGCCCTCCAAGTTCCTCTATGTTGCTGCAAAGGGCAAGTTTTCATTCCTTTTTTTTTATGACTGAGTAGTATTGCATTTACACACACACATACATACATACCGTCTCTTCATCCATTCATCTGTTGATGGACACTTAGGTTGCTTTGTAAATCTCTGCCTTTCAAGTAGTATTTGCTTTGGGGAAACAGCAAAAGCCCTCCAGAACAAAGTGGGATGATTAATATGGGAAATGAACTTGAGGATAATATGCATCCATAAGCAACACGATCTTTAACAGGTCATTTCCCTTTCCTGGTCCTTACCTTAGTATTCGCATCTGGAAAATGGGAGCATTTTACTAGCTCGCTTGATAGCACAGTCTACCATTTGCACTGGCCAGAACAGGGTATGAAAATTAATGTCACTGCATTTTCCACAAATTGTTTAAGCTCTTTTTAAAATCAATCACTTTCAATTTCCAGGAGAGTCACAGGGAAAGAGAGAACTAAAGGCTAAGAGTCCCTTGTATGCTGATATAATGTCTGTGAAAAGGCTTGCATATAGCCTGACACTTAGGACTTCCAGAAAGTGTCCTAACACTTTCCCAACTGTGTCCTGCCAACCATGTTTTCAAACAGTGACCATGTTTTCAAGTAGTGATCACGGGGGCTTCTGCATCAGCCCTCTACACACAGCTCCCTTGCCACCTTCTGGAATCCACCAACACACAGGACCACTGGGAATGGGCTGAATGTGTCCACCATTCTGTGATGGTAGACAGACAGTCAAACCCCTGCAGAAACGTGGTCCCCCTGCTGCTATCTTACACTTCCAACAGGACCCTCAGGCTGGGCAGATCTCACTCATGGCGTGGAACTTAAGAAGTCCTAGGCCAATTCTGGCAAGGTATTGAAGGTCCATGTAACTTGTAAGTTGTAGTTTGCTTTGAGGAAAACCCCTCCTGCTCCCTTGAACTCTCTTATCTCTGGCTCCTAGAGAGGAACAAGAAGCACAACTCTTTTAAGTTTTTAAGGACCTCCATCAGAGTACAAAGTTATTTGTCTAGACAGTTTCACTTTCATGCTTCCGTTCTGGTAAGAACCCTTTAAATGAGGACACTGCTGATTGCTGGTGATTTTGTTGAGCAAACACAGGCAGGGATGTGGATTTAAGCCAACCAAAGGTCAAACAACTCATTGAGGAAGTTACTTCTAGTGTACTCAGATCTTACTAGAAGCTTCAAAAGTGAAAGCAAATCTAGATTTCCGTCTCAGTTGCTGTTTCTGCGAAGAATAAGTGCTTTTCCCTTGGCATCAGTATCATATGTGTGTGTATGTATTATATATGTGTGATGTCTATATTGTATTATGATATATTAGTAACTTATTACTAGTATCAATACATATAATATAAATTATTAATATAATAAATTATATACAAAATTATTATATGTAGTATATGACATATAATATAATACATGTGTATGCAAATATATATATATATATATATAAACAGATTTATTTCAAGGAATTGGCTTATGAGATTCAGGGGATTGGCAAGTCCAAAATCCATAGGATGGGCCAGCATGCTGGAGACATTTGTGCTGGGCCTGATGTTATAGTCCACAGGTGGAAATTCCTTCCTTCTTAGGGAAACCTTAGTTTCGCTCTTAAGGCCTTTCAGCTTCTTGGATCAGGCCCATCCACATTATCAAACATAATCTCACCTACTTAAAGTCAACTGACTATAGATGTTAACCACCTCTACAAAACATCTTCACAGCAGCACCTAGATTAATATTTCATTGAATTACTGGGCACTGTAGCCTAGCCAAGTTGACCCATATGACTGACCATCCCAGTGACATACCCATTCAATTTCATTGACTGTTTCATAGACTATTAAGGATTGTGGTAGTGAAGCTTGACCATCACTCTTAGCACCACCTTGCACTGAAAATCCCTGTAAAGTGACAATGCAGCAGAGCAAAAGTCCAGTCACTAGCACTGCACCATGAAGCCCTTGACCTGCCTATGGCACCAGACAGGAAATACAAGGATGAGGAAACTGGGCATGTAGTGGAGAGAGGCAACAGAAGCTCAGGGTTTGGTTTTCTTTTTGTCTCACTGGAACATAATGTGTTAGCCCTGTTGCCCATGTACAGAGAAGAGAATAGTGATTTAGAACCTCCAAAGCAATGGGTAATCCCCAGAAAGTGCATATTCTGGAAATATTTAGTGGCCTAATTCTGTTTGCCATTGGCCAATATCATTGTGAATTGACCACCATACAACAAACAGAAACATATGGAACCCCACTCTGTGAGTGGGACCTTGGGAAGCCGCTGCCCTCACCTTTAAGGGAGATTGGGGTACAAGATGGTTTTAGAGCCTCTTCTGGCTATAGTTCTAGAAGTGATCCCGAACCTTCTGAGGAAATATTTCAGTTATTTATTTCTGAATGGTGGTTTAGTCTCTAAGTCGTGTTTGACTCTTGCGACCCCATGGACTATATAGCCTGCCAGGCTCCTCTGTCCATGGGATTCTTTTTTTTTTTTTATTTTTTTTATTTTTTGGGTGGGGGTCGGGTTGGGGAGGGAGGAGAGCAGGCAGGCCACTTCTATTAGTCTCTCATTTCTCTATTTTCATCCGTCTTTGTTCTTTGGCTCCTGTGGGCCTCCCATCACAGTGGCGTCTGTCGTTGCAGAGCGCCGGCTCTGGGCACACGCACTCCAGAGCTCTGGCTCGGTAATTGGACACATGGGTCCAGCCGCTCCGCGGCATGTGGGATCTTCCCAGGCCAGGGATCGAATCGGTGCCCCTTGCACTGCAAGGCGGTGTCCTTACCCACTGGACCACCAGGGGAAGCCCCTGTCCATGGGATTCTTCAGGCAAAAACAGTGGAGTGGGTTGCCATGCCCTTCTCCAGGGGATCTTCCCAACCCAGGGATCATCTCCTGCATTGGCAGGCAGATTCTTGACCAACTGAGCTACAAAAGAAGCAACAGCCCACTTCAAACCTAGGGTCTTAAAACAACAATCATCATTTTTGCTCATGAATATTCAATTTGGGTAGACTTGATAGGGAATCTCACAAGGCCCCACATGGCATCAACTGGGGTGTTCAATACAGAACTGGAGGAACCACTGCCAACATGGGTCAGTCACTTGTCTGGCAAGTTGGCACTGGCTGTCAACTAGGCACTCAGCTGGATGGGGGCTAAAGATCTTGCTTTGTCTCCATGTAGCCTGGTGACTGGGTACAAGGGAGAGCCAAGTAGAAGTTGTTTTTATGGCCAAGGCTCAGAAACCATATGGCATCTCTCCTTATATAAGCTTTCCAGTCACTGGAACGGAGTCACCAAAGCCAGTCCATATTCCAGGGGAGGAGAATTAAGACTCTACCCTTGATGGGAGGCATGTCTAAGAGTCTGTGAACATGTTTTAAAATCACCTCCACAAACGATACCTCTGGTGTCCACCCTGATGTTGACTACTAACTCTGACACCTTCCTTTTCTTTGGTCCCATTCCACCAATCATCAAGAGTTGTGGATTCTACTACCTACTAATACCTTCAAATTTTTTCATTCTCTCATTGCACAACTGGGCCATGGCATATTCTTAACCAAATTTCCTACCTCCACTCTTTCCTTCTATGATATTTAGGATTAGGTGCAGCTGCATGTGACAAAAATCCAGGTACCAGTGGCTTAAACAAGATCAAAATGTACTTCTCTTCGACATAAAAGAAACTGACACGTAGTTGCCCAGGGCTGATAGAATGGCTCTGTGACCGTCAGGCATCCAGTCTACTTCTATTGTGCTGCTCCACAACACTTAGTATGCCCTGGTCCAAGATGGCTGCCCAAGCACCAGCCATCACGTCTGCATTCCAGTCAGTAAGGAAGGAGTAA
Source organism: Tragulus kanchil (assembly GCA_022376925.1). Taxonomy (NCBI): domain Eukaryota; kingdom Metazoa; phylum Chordata; class Mammalia; order Artiodactyla; family Tragulidae; genus Tragulus; species Tragulus kanchil. The sequence goes on from JAIOJX010000001.1 coordinate 85,651,954, forward strand.
AGAAGGACATACCCACTTCCTTTAAAAATTTCTACTTAGTGCACAATCTACCACCACCCTGCCCCTTCCCATAGGCATTAAAATTCCTTTCCTATCCCCCTTTACCCTCACATTTCTTCCCATTCCTTTTCTGGCAAAAAGGAATCTTTTCTTCTCTGTGACCCTAAGTGTGTACTGCACAGGGGAAATAGCCACCATCCAGGCCTGGCTCCACTCTCTGTTTCTCTTGTCTTCTGCTCTTTCCTGGCACTCTTTTTGTCACTGGGGTGTGGCTAATAGAACAGCTATAGACTTTGGGGGACCTGTAACTGTTCTGTTTTTTCCTTTTCATTTATAAAAATACTACACATTCAATTTCAGAGAAACAAAAATCCCACTTTCCCACCAAACACTACTAAGGGGCTTGTCTTCTGCTCTATACCTTTTCTGAGTTTTCCTTTCTCTCTGCTAATGTTTTTAAAAACACATGAGGGTTTTTTATACAAATTTTATTTATTATTATTATTACATTATTTTTTACAGGGTTTTGATGTTTCCTGCCACACATCCACCCATGTCCGCCATAGGTATACATATGTCACTCCCCTTCCGAACCTCCCCCCTTCGTCCTCCCCATCCCACCCCTCCAGGTTGCCACAGAGAAGTTTTTAAAGTGTGAAAAAAAAATGTTGTGGAAATTCCAAGAATGGAATCTTTATTCGATGAGGTCATATCATCACTAAAGTTTTTGCGTATCATGTTCCTTCTGTACAGATGCCTCCCACCCTCTTTGCAGGTTCACCTTAACCTTGCTTCAGGTCTCCACTTAGACTTTGCTGTCTTCCAGGAAGCCTTTGAAATTTCCTACCTCCACTCTTTCCTTCTATGATATTTAGGATTAGGTGCAGCTGCATGTGACAAAAATCCAGGTACCAGTGGCTTAAACAAGATCAAAATGTACTTCTCTTCGACATAAAAGAAACTGACACGTAGTTGCCCAGGGCTGATAGAATGGCTCTGTGACCGTCAGGCATCCAGTCTACTTCTATTGTGCTGCTCCACAACACTTAGTATGCCCTGGTCCAAGATGGCTGCCCAAGCACCAGCCATCACGTCTGCATTCCAGTCAGTAAGGAAGGAGTAAAGAAGGACATACCCACTTCCTTTAAAAATTTCTACTTAGTGCACAATCTACCACCACCCTGCCCCTTCCCATAGGCATTAAAATTCCTTTCCTATCCCCCTTTACCCTCACATTTCTTCCCATTCCTTTTCTGGCAAAAAGGAATCTTTTCTTCTCTGTGACCCTAAGTGTGTACTGCACAGGGGAAATAGCCACCATCCAGGCCTGGCTCCACTCTCTGTTTCTCTTGTCTTCTGCTCTTTCCTGGCACTCTTTTTGTCACTGGGGTGTGGCTAATAGAACAGCTATAGACTTTGGGGGACCTGTAACTGTTCTGTTTTTTCCTTTTCATTTATAAAAATACTACACATTCAATTTCAGAGAAACAAAAATCCCACTTTCCCACCAAACACTACTAAGGGGCTTGTCTTCTGCTCTATACCTTTTCTGAGTTTTCCTTTCTCTCTGCTAATGTTTTTAAAAACACATGAGGGTTTTTTATACAAATTTTATTTATTATTATTATTACATTATTTTTTACAGGGTTTTGATGTTTCCTGCCACACATCCACCCATGTCCGCCATAGGTATACATATGTCACTCCCCTTCCGAACCTCCCCCCTTCGTCCTCCCCATCCCACCCCTCCAGGTTGCCACAGAGAAGTTTTTAAAGTGTGAAAAAAAAATGTTGTGGAAATTCCAAGAATGGAATCTTTATTCGATGAGGTCATATCATCACTAAAGTTTTTGCGTATCATGTTCCTTCTGTACAGATGCCTCCCACCCTCTTTGCAGGTTCACCTTAACCTTGCTTCAGGTCTCCACTTAGACTTTGCTGTCTTCCAGGAAGCCTTTGAGGGGCCCACAAAACTGTTTCGATATTTTTCAAAATCAGAAGCAATGATCTTTTAGATCTAAGAGCATGTTTGAATGTCTAATATTAATGCATTTGTCTTTATACCAATGCTGCTGTAAAATATTTTTAATATTTTTTATGGAGGAAGGGGCCTGTGAAAGCAAAGGATTTTATACCAACACCTCCAAAAGTTCTAATGTGGCCTTGCACCCATAGGCTCCCTCAGGCCAGCCATGGCTCTCCCAGTACCATATTGTAACTGCTGGGCATTTGATGGTCTTCCCCACTTGACAGGCCGGAGGGAAGTGTTGTGGTCTCCCTTACATCCACAGTGCCAAGAATACAGTCCATGGATTCTCTGCAAACACTGGTTGGTGAATGAATGAATGAGTGCTCTGAGCTTACTCAACAACAGAGTTACAACCCCAGTAAAGATAAGGATGCAAGTCCTGCCTGGCTCCACCTACCTACCTGTCACCTTGTGTACTGTCTTAGTACAACTACTATGTATGTGTGATCTGGGGAAACCCAATCACCCTAAATCTCAGTATTGCCATCCATAAAATGGGAGCAATAATAGTACCTACCTCATTAGGCTCTTGGGAGGAGGAACTGAAAGAACACACTAGTTGTGAGGGACTTAGAGCAATTCCTGTTGTATAGTAGGCACTCAATAATTATTATCTACTGTTATTTGTTGTTTTATGGCCAAGTAGTATCCTCCCTCTTCCAGAGGTATTTTTCATTTAAGAATCAGCTCTTAGCAGTACTGGAGCAACAGGCATAGAGAACAGTCTTATGGACATTGGGGTGAGGGAGGGGAATATGCTGTGGGACTAAGGGATCTCAAACAGGGGCTCTGTGGTGACCTGGAGGGGTGGGATGGAGAGAGAGATAGGAGGAAGGTTCGGGGAGGAGGGGGTCATATGTATACCTAGGGCAGATCTGGGTCGATGTGTGACAGTAAACAACTCTGTAAAAAAAAAAAAAGTGAAATAAAATAATAAAAATAATTCGCTCTTGGAAAAGAGAAGAAATTACTTACCCTAACTACTATCTCTGCCCCAACAATGACTATCTCTAATGGAAGAATTTCAGGCTGTGTAGGAAAAGATTGTCAGAAGCAAAGAGATCGTCTCATAGCTTCAAATCATCTTTGATGACCCTTCTCTCTGCAGGGCCTGCCCAGCCCTCTCTTACGCTGCCCATCGCAGCGACTCCTGGATCGCGTGGTCAGGCGCTATGCAGAGGTGGCTGATGCTGGCAGCATCTTCATGGACCACTTCACAGACCGTGACAAGCTGCGTCTCCTTTATACACTAGCTGTCAATGCGCATCCCATCCTCCTACAGGTACGCAGTGACCCCCCTCCACCTGGAGATCCGGTCCCTGGAAGGGGTTCATGTCAGGCTCCAAGGGAGTGAGCCCTGGGTTGAGCTCTATCCCATCCCAGCACACCCTGGGGCCACCAGCCCATGTTATAATAGTACCTTTGTGGCACTCAGTAAAAACATGTTGGCTTCTGCAGTGGAGCAGTGCTGTGGTTGTTGTAGAGGAAAGATGTGTGGGAGCTTGGGAGTGGAGGCAGTGGGAAGTCGACAATTCCATGGCCAGAAACAGTCCTGAAGTGCTTTATGGAGGAGGGCAACCCATGACCATGTGTCTCAAAGATTAGTAAGATATGAGCAAGTTCAGGAGGTGGGGAAACAACTGAAGGATGGCCCACTCGGAGATGTTGTGTGCAGCTGTGCTTGGAAAAGACAAAACAATGGAAGTAACCTAAACATCCATCAAAAAAGAGAAAGGTCAAATAGGTAAGGATGCTCTAGAGCACTGGTCAACAAGAAAGGTGTGCTGGTCCCTGCCTTCGTGGGGTTTCCAGTCCAGTGATCGAAACAGTATTCATAGAGCACCCATTTTTTCCAGATCCCAAGAGTCAGGACACTAACTTAATGGGCACAAAGGAAACTAGGAAATGGGAGGGAGGAGCAAGAAAAGGAGGGAGAGAGAGGAAGAAAAAATTTTTAAAACATATATAATTATTATATTATAATTAACCATGGTATATTGATATTAATAATGATGATGGATATTACATTGCTATTACATTTTAATTATTATAATATTTATGTATACTTAATTACTGCAGACTACATATTATAACATTATAATATATTATATATATTTATTTCTCCTAGAGAAGGAAATGTCAATCCATGCCAATATTCTTGCCTGGAGAATCCCATGGACAAAGGAGTCTGGCGAGCTAAAGTCCATGGGGTCACAAAGAGTCAGACACTACTGAGTGACTAAGCAACAATATTAATATAATTAGTAGTTATATTATTATATCAACATAATTCATAGTATAATTATTTTCATATACTTTATTCTGATTATTTATACCATGCTATGCTATTATAATTATTTATGAAATACTACATGAGATAATTATATATTCTTTATATATAATATAATAATTATATCTTATTGACAAAAAGCATGATGGCTGAGTACATAATAACTCATTTCTTGAGCTCCTGATATATGCCAGGCATTGTGCTGAATGTTGGACGTCATGATGTTATCTAATGTTTAGAACAACTCAACAACCCTGCGGCGATGTTACTATTGTCCCCTTTTCCAGATGAGCTAAGTGGAGCTCAGATCTGTGAAGTCACTTGGCCACAGTCCCTTAGCCAGTGCCATTGATGGAACCCAAACCCAGAGCTGTCTGATTTCAGGGTCTGTGCCCATTCTGCTAAAAGTTGCATAGTAACATTGGCATTTCAAATCCTAGATGAGAGGGAGGAATTGCTGGTTGTCCTGCACCCTCAGAGGTCTTCTTCTGTTGTCTTACTGTTGGTGGCTGAGCCAGGTGATCTGGCAACTTCCAGCCCTAGCTCCTCACAAGCCCACAGCATAGGGATGACTCCATGACTGAACATTTAGACATTGCCAGTTGGGGGCGGAACCTACCCCTGCAGTACACAGTAGAAAAGGTCCCAGTGGGCAGAGAAAACAAGAAAACATTCTTCTCATCATGGCGAGTGGGCTTTATGGCAGAAGGTCACAGAACATCATCAGAAAGGAGGATGACTTTGTCTTTTTAAAAAGGAAAATAAGAGGAAACACGCTAAGTACTTAATAGTTTCTGTCATTTCTCCTATAAAGAAACGCCACTCTAGATATAGCTGCTTCAATAAATAGTAAAAAAAAGAAAAGACCAGTGCAGGCAATAATTTCTGGGATAGGACTTCCCAGAAAGCACTGTGGTAAACAATCTGCCTACCAATGCAGGAGATGGAAAAGCCGTGGGTTCAGTCCCTGGGTCGGGAAGATCCCCTGGAGGAGGGCATGGCAACCTTCTCCAGTATTCTTGCCTGGAGAATCCCATGGACAGAGGAGGCTGGAGGACTATGGAGTTGTAAAAAGTTGGACACGACTGAGCACGCACACACACACGTGCACACACACACACACATATATTCTTTCCCAGACCCTTCTTGCCAGCCAGGCAGATTCACACAGGGCCAGTGCAGTGGCTCCCAAAACTTGTCACCCAAGGGTCATCTTCATAATTTTTGCCCTATCTCAGAACTTACTGCTTGCACTGTTTTTAAAATATTTTTCTTTAAATCAGTCTTGAGTTGACCCTCCTTTTTTCCTCCATAGCCTGTTACTAAGCGGAGATATCTGTGAAATCTGAAATGCTAGTCATATTTTTTCAACTCTGAAAATAAACACATTCTGCTGATGCCTGTGTGTGTGTGTGCTCAGTTGTGTCCAACTCTTTGTGACCCCATGGACTGTATATAGCCTGTCCAGCTCCCCTGTCCATGGGATTCTCCAGGCAAGAATACTATAGTGAGTTGTCATTTCTTCCTCCAGGGGATCTTCCTGACCCAGGAATGTTGACCTATGTCTCCTCGGACTCTTGCATTGCAGGCTGGTTCATTACAACTGAGCCATGGGGAAGCCCCCAGAGGCATGAATACCCTCCAAAATCATGGCAAGTGCATCAGCATTCTCTCACCTCGCTTGGGGTAAATTTGTTGAAATGCAATCCATGGTCTAGAAAGAAGAGCTTCCTTTTAGGAATCCCTTCATCCACAATGGAATAAAAACTTGTGGGGAATAAGGGCTAGCAAGGGATTGCCATGTTCCAAGAGGTATAAACAAGGTTAAGAGATGCTTTGTTGATGTGTCTTGAGATGGTGGGTACCTATGCAAGGCTGACTTTTCTGTGTGTTCTTGGTGAGAGAGAATGAGAGAGTGGGGGAGGCAAAGGAGGGAGGGACAGAGCTGTCTTGGGGAGTTTTTTTCTCTCTAATCCTCTCATCTTTCCTCCTCTTGGCTTAACAGATCTTCCCCGGTGCTGAGGGGTGGCCGCTTCCCAAATACCTGGGCTCCTGTGGCAGATTTCTGGTCAGCACCAACACCACTCCACTGCGGGAATTCTATGGTGCTCCCCCAGACCAGGCAGCCGACCTGGCCTACCAGCTCCTGGGTGTCCTAGAATCTCTGAGGAGCAACGATTTGAACTATTTCTTCTACTTCACCCATGTGGATGCAGGCATGTTTGGCATCTTCGACAACGGGCATCTGTTCATCCGGGATGCCAGCGCACTGGGCGTCATCGACAGGCAGGAAGGTACCCAGCAGGGGCCTGGCTGAGCAGCTGTCAGAGGGGAAGGCTGAGTGACAAGGAGTTAGAGAGGGTTGATGGGCGGAGGGGGCAGTCATATCCCTGGGCTTGACTAGTATGTCATAGTGAGAGCAGCCCAGGTTCGGGAGGGGGGAAGGTCCCTCTCCCCCGCCGCCTTTTTTGGCCACTTCTATTGGTCTTTCATTTATTTATTTTCATCCATCTTTGTTCTTCGGTTTGTGTGGGCCTCCCATCGCAGTGGCCTCTCTCACTGCAGAGCGTTGGCTCTGGGTCCATGAGCTCCAGAGCTCCGGCTCAGTAATTGGACACATCGGTCCAGCCACTCCAGGGCACGTGGGATCTTCCCAGGCCAGGGATCGAACTGGCGCCCCTTGCACTGCAAGGCGGTGTCCTTACCCACTGAACCACCAGAGAAGCCCCCCTCCCCCTTTTAAGTCTCTGCTCCAGCTCCAAAGGGAGCCAGACTTGACCTTGTCAATGCAGGAGGGAAGATTTGCGTGGTGGTACGGCCCCAGCTGCACCCTCTGAGGACACTGCCGTTGTTCGAAATGTGGGGTACTATGCAAGGGCTAGCAAGGGATTGCCATGTTCCAAGAGGTATAAACAAGGTTAAGAGATGCTTTGTTGATGTGTCTTGAGATGGTGGGTACCTATGCAAGGCTGACTTTTCTGTGTGTTCTTGGTGAGAGAGAATGAGAGAGTGGGGGAGGCAAAGGAGGGAGGGACAGAGCTGTCTTGGGGAGTTTTTTTCTCTCTAATCCTCTCATCTTTCCTCCTCTTGGCTTAACAGATCTTCCCCGGTGCTGAGGGGTGGCCGCTTCCCAAATACCTGGGCTCCTGTGGCAGATTTCTGGTCAGCACCAACACCACTCCACTGCGGGAATTCTATGGTGCTCCCCCAGACCAGGCAGCCGACCTGGCCTACCAGCTCCTGGGTGTCCTAGAATCTCTGAGGAGCAACGATTTGAACTATTTCTTCTACTTCACCCATGTGGATGCAGGCATGTTTGGCATCTTCGACAACGGGCATCTGTTCATCCGGGATGCCAGCGCACTGGGCGTCATCGACAGGCAGGAAGGTACCCAGCAGGGGCCTGGCTGAGCAGCTGTCAGAGGGGAAGGCTGAGTGACAAGGAGTTAGAGAGGGTTGATGGGCGGAGGGGGCAGTCATATCCCTGGGCTTGACTAGTATGTCATAGTGAGAGCAGCCCAGGTTCGGGAGGGGGGAAGGTCCCTCTCCCCCGCCGCCTTTTTTGGCCACTTCTATTGGTCTTTCATTTATTTATTTTCATCCATCTTTGTTCTTCGGTTTGTGTGGGCCTCCCATCGCAGTGGCCTCTCTCACTGCAGAGCGTTGGCTCTGGGTCCATGAGCTCCAGAGCTCCGGCTCAGTAATTGGACACATCGGTCCAGCCACTCCAGGGCACGTGGGATCTTCCCAGGCCAGGGATCGAACTGGCGCCCCTTGCACTGCAAGGCGGTGTCCTTACCCACTGAACCACCAGAGAAGCCCCCCTCCCCCTTTTAAGTCTCTGCTCCAGCTCCAAAGGGGAGCCAGACTTGACCTTGTCAATGCAGGAGGGGAAGATTTGCGTGGTGGTACGGCCCCAGCTGCACCCTCTGAGGACACTGCCGTTGTTCGATTTAATCTGTGGTGCAGAGGCCTGCCCATCCCCTCCTCACACATATGCTTGCCTGTGTGCTAAGTCACTTCACTCGTATCTGCCTCCTTGTGACCCCATGGACCACAGCCTGCCAGGCTCCTCTGTCCGTGGGATTCTCCAGGAAAAAATACCAGAGTAGGTTGTGATGTCCCCCTCCAGGGGATCTTCCTGACCCAGGGATCAAATCCACACCTCTTACGTCTCCTGCATTGGCAGGTGACTTCTTTACCACTAGCACCACCTGGGAAGCCCCTTCACATACATAGAACCACCCAGATCCAGCTCCCCCCAAGAGCCTCCCCTATCAGATGCTTTTAGCCTTAATCTGAACCATCTGGCTGATTTGCTGGTACATTTCACAATCCACTTGGGCCCCTTGGTTTTTATAAAATTTTTAAATTGAAAAGCATGGCAATGAATGAGGTATATGAGTGAACTGGGTTTCTCGTGATGTGTACTGGCTCATCTGTGGTTCTAGAAACCTTAGAACATCCCAATCTGTGATGGTGACCAGATATTCTGAGCCCAGTGAGTAGGACAGAGGATTTTAATCTTCAATTTCTAATTTTGTTTATATGAGAAGGCCTACAAAGATAGACCAATTAAACCACACTTACTCAGTTCCTGATTTCCCTTTATTAAGAAGAATCAATGGAGTAGGGCATGGTAACCCACTCCAGGATTATTGCCTGGAGAATCCCATGGACAGGAGCCTTTATTTATTTTCATCCATCTTTGGGGGGCCTCCCATCGAGTGGCCTCTCTCACTGCAGAGCGTTGGCTCTGGGTCCATGAGCTCCAGAGCTCCGGCTCAGTAATTGGACACATCGGTCCAGCCACTCCAGGGCACGTGGGATCTTCCCAGGCCAGGGATCGAACTGGCGCCCCTTGCACTGCAAGGCGGTGTCCTTACCCACTGAACCACCAGAGAAGCCCCCCTCCCCCTTTTAAGTCTCTGCTCCAGCTCCAAAGGGGAGCCAGACTTGACCTTGTCAATGCAGGAGGGGAAGATTTGCGTGGTGGTACGGCCCCAGCTGCACCCTCTGAGGACACTGCCGTTGTTCGATTTAATCTGTGGTGCAGAGGCCTGCCCATCCCCTCCTCACACATATGCTTGCCTGTGTGCTAAGTCACTTCACTCGTATCTGCCTCCTTGTGACCCCATGGACCACAGCCTGCCAGGCTCCTCTGTCCGTGGGATTCTCCAGGAAAAAATACCAGAGTAGGTTGTGATGTCCCCCTCCAGGGGATCTTCCTGACCCAGGGATCAAATCCACACCTCTTACGTCTCCTGCATTGGCAGGTGACTTCTTTACCACTAGCACCACCTGGGAAGCCCCTTCACATACATAGAACCACCCAGATCCAGCTCCCCCCAAGAGCCTCCCCTATCAGATGCTTTTAGCCTTAATCTGAACCATCTGGCTGATTTGCTGGTACATTTCACAATCCACTTGGGCCCCTTGGTTTTTATAAAATTTTTAAATTGAAAAGCATGGCAATGAATGAGGTATATGAGTGAACTGGGTTTCTCGTGATGTGTACTGGCTCATCTGTGGTTCTAGAAACCTTAGAACATCCCAATCTGTGATGGTGACCAGATATTCTGAGCCCAGTGAGTAGGACAGAGGATTTTAATCTTCAATTTCTAATTTTGTTTATATGAGAAGGCCTACAAAGATAGACCAATTAAACCACACTTACTCAGTTCCTGATTTCCCTTTATTAAGAAGAATCAATGGAGTAGGGCATGGTAACCCACTCCAGGATTATTGCCTGGAGAATCCCATGGACAGAGGAGCCTGGCGGGCTACAGCCCATGGGGTTGCAAAGAGTCAGACACAACTGAAGTGACTTAGCACAAAAAGAGTCAAATGAGAAGAAATGAGGCTGATTCCAGAGTATTGGCATGTGTGACTCACTGAATGTCAGTCCCATTACAATCAGTCGAAGGCATATTCTTGAGTATCTGTCCTTTCTCCTGACTTTGTGTTTAAAAAGAGCTAATGAAACCAGTCTGAGGAATTTCCTAAGTTCCCTAATTCAGTCATAATCATGGGGGAATCACTATATGCATGTGTGCCTTACAATTAGAAGGTCAAGTTCTGGTACAGAGAAGTGTGTTTTCCATGGCCAACTCATCTTATTACCGCAGAGAGAGGTTCCCCACTCCCACCCCACCATTCCGATTCTCAACAGCAGCCACCAGGATTTAGACCCTGAACCCTAAATCTCCTGGGGATAGGAGATGCTAGGAGCCTGAACCACATTGCCCAGCAACTCTCATTAGTGGCACCCCCTGCTGCCCAGGGAACAGGGGCTGTGGGGTGTGTAACATCTTCTGTCTCTTGTGTAGGCAGCCAGTCAGTCTCCGGGGCAGGAGACAATAAAGACATCTTCAGCTGCCTGGTCTCTGGCTGCCAGACCAAGCTGCCCTCCTGTGACACCATCCGTGAGAAGCAGAACCTGGTGCTGGTGTGTGGCCAGGTGCTGCCCCTGCTTCTCCAGGCCAAGTTTCCATCGCCAGTGCAGGAGGAGATCAACGCCGAGCTCACTCGCTGTGCAGATGGAACCCAACCAGACCCTGAGGTCTTTGGGGCCGCCAGCCGGCTGAAAGACATCTTGAGGCCCCTGAGAACATGTGACCCCAGATTTGCCTACCGCTACCCAGACTGCAAGTATAATGATAAGTTCTGAGGGGCTGGAGTCTAGCCGGCCTCTGGGGACCTACATCCTTGGATCTTCCGCTGCCCACTCAGCTCACGGCATGGTTGAAAGAAGCTACTCCCTTTTAGCCATCTGGAGAAAGGCATTTTCCTGTCCCAGGGAACCAGAGAGCAGTTGTGCCATAGGGTGGCATGACTGCCCGCCCACCCTGGCCCAAGGGTGGGCGTTGGAAGATCCAGGTATGGACACATACTCAGCCTCTATTAGCCTCAATTTTCTCTCTTCTCCACCAGACTCTTGAGTTAGTGAAAAAAAGACAGAGATGTGAAGGACACATGCTCCCTCCTCCCAGTCCAGTTGGCTACAAAGAACATTCCAGAAGCATGCACAGGCAGGGCCAATGAGACAGAGTTGTGGAGGGTAAAAGGCTGGCGTGGAGGAAAGACTCCATCCTGGCCTTCGCCCTCTCTTCTGCCACACTCCCCACACTGCCACGGGGTTGAGGAGACTACAGGCCAAGAGGACAAGTGGATAGAAGGCACTTCATGGCGTGGGAAGGAAGCAGGGGTTAGAAGAGAAGAGGGCTGGGCTGGGGGCCAATGCTTTTGTCCACGTCCTCTGAGAACCAGGTCTCAAGACAGGATTAAATAAGCAAGGATTGTATTAAGGAGGATGGCTATGTGGGAAGATAGGAAGGGGAAAGCCATGAGACCAGGCTGGAAGGCTGATTACCCCCTGCCCCTGCGTGAGGGCAAGAAGGTCAGGTGGGAGCATGCCAGACTTCCCTCTGTGCAACTGAAATAAGGTTCAGAAGGGCTTGTCCTTGAGGCAAAGCCGGTCATCAGAGGAGCTTCCCAAGGATGGATGACCCTTATATTCCTGCTGCAGGGAACAGCCCATGGGAAGTGTGGCCTCAGCCCAACCACAAAGATGGATTTCAAAGCACAGCACAGGGCACTTAGCCAGTTGTGCTCCCTGGAGCAGGAGCTCTGTGAGTAGAACATTCTCATTGTAGCCATGGCTGGGGACCAGGGCCAGCTCTCTCCACACCACGGCCTCCAGGGCAGACACTAAGGAGTCTGAGAATTTTCATTCAAACTTGGCCTTTCAGATAATCCTAAAAATAGTTTTTTCAAGGTCAGCAAACAGAATATATTTTATTCAGCCGCTTGTTTTATACCTTTCAAAGATTAGCCACATGGTAGTTTCTATGTACTGGAGAAAGGCATTTTCCTGTCCCAGGGAACCAGAGAGCAGTTGTGCCATAGGGTGGCATGACTGCCCGCCCACCCTGGCCCAAGGGTGGGCGTTGGAAGATCCAGGTATGGACACATACTCAGCCTCTATTAGCCTCAATTTTCTCTCTTCTCCACCAGACTCTTGAGTTAGTGAAAAAAAGACAGAGATGTGAAGGACACATGCTCCCTCCTCCCAGTCCAGTTGGCTACAAAGAACATTCCAGAAGCATGCACAGGCAGGGCCAATGAGACAGAGTTGTGGAGGGTAAAAGGCTGGCGTGGAGGAAAGACTCCATCCTGGCCTTCGCCCTCTCTTCTGCCACACTCCCCACACTGCCACGGGGTTGAGGAGACTACAGGCCAAGAGGACAAGTGGATAGAAGGCACTTCATGGCGTGGGAAGGAAGCAGGGGTTAGAAGAGAAGAGGGCTGGGCTGGGGGCCAATGCTTTTGTCCACGTCCTCTGAGAACCAGGTCTCAAGACAGGATTAAATAAGCAAGGATTGTATTAAGGAGGATGGCTATGTGGGAAGATAGGAAGGGGAAAGCCATGAGACCAGGCTGGAAGGCTGATTACCCCCTGCCCCTGCGTGAGGGCAAGAAGGTCAGGTGGGAGCATGCCAGACTTCCCTCTGTGCAACTGAAATAAGGTTCAGAAGGGCTTGTCCTTGAGGCAAAGCCGGTCATCAGAGGAGCTTCCCAAGGATGGATGACCCTTATATTCCTGCTGCAGGGAACAGCCCATGGGAAGTGTGGCCTCAGCCCAACCACAAAGATGGATTTCAAAGCACAGCACAGGGCACTTAGCCAGTTGTGCTCCCTGGAGCAGGAGCTCTGTGAGTAGAACATTCTCATTGTAGCCATGGCTGGGGACCAGGGCCAGCTCTCTCCACACCACGGCCTCCAGGGCAGACACTAAGGAGTCTGAGAATTTTCATTCAAACTTGGCCTTTCAGATAATCCTAAAAATAGTTTTTTCAAGGTCAGCAAACAGAATATATTTTATTCAGCCGCTTGCTTGTTTTATACCTTTCAAATGATTAGCCACATGGTAGTTTCTATGTATCCTCTTGCCTGGACCCCAAACATTAATGGGGGTTCCTTGAACCTTTGCCCAGCCTCCCTGCCAACCCTCTACCCTCAGGAATCTCTCAGTTGGCCCCCTCTTTTCTACCTCTGAATCACCACCTTTAAGGTCAGAATGCCTGGCTTAATAGGCTTCACACTGCAGATGGGGAAACTGAGGCCCAGGGAGGCAGAGTGACTTGCTGGGATAGTTTCAGAACTCCTGAAACCAGTCCAGGCTCCTCTTGCCTTCCCCTTCAGCTTTGTGCATGCATGCATGCTCAGTTGCTTCAGTCATGTCCAACTCTGCAACCTGGTAGACTGTAGCCCGCCAGGCTCATCTGTTCATGAGATTCTCCAGGCAAGAATGGTGGAGTGGGTTGCCATTCCCTTCTCCAGGGGATCTTCCCAATCCAGGAATCAAACCACAGTCTCAGTCTTCTGCATTGACAGGTGGGTCCTTTACCACTGGTGCCACCTGGGAAGCCCCCTTCAGCCTCTGTCCTGCCCAACTTTGGTCCCTTCATTGTCATTTAAAGATGAGCCAAGAAAAATCCCATTTTATGGTACAGTGCATTGCAGTTGGGAGTCTTCCTTTTGACTACCTCTGTGGGCAACCATGACAATGAGTACACTGAGACAAGCTTCTGGAAGGGCAGGTTTGGGCTGTCTGACAGTCTTTGAGACAGTTACTTCCTGACTTGGTCTGGAGGGTAATTGAGCACCCTTCCCAAAACCTTGCTTTTTTCAGCCCAGTGAAACTGATCTTAAACTTCTGGTTTTCAAAATTCTCAAAGGATACATTTCTATTGTTTCAAGCCACCCATTTTGGAGTAATCATTATAACAGCCACAGGAAACAAACACATATTCCAAGTTCCACATTAGTGTTTGCTTTCAGAGAACCCAACTTGCAATATTCCCCAACTCCAGCCTAATCTGATGAATTCAAAAGCCAGACCCACCAGGAGGGAGTGTGTTACGCATCCATAACCAGGTCTGAGGCTTAGACCATTCCATCCATTCACTTACCAAGTCCCAGGCATCTTAACTAGACCCTGAGCTCTACCTGGACCCTAAGGTTTTTCTGACAGCTCAGTCCCCATCAAACCCTTTCTCCCTTCCAAGTACTAACTAGGCCCAACCCTGCTTAGCTTCTGAGATGAGACGAGATTGGGCATGTTCAGGGTAGTATGGCCGTAGACGCAAACCCTTTCTGAATCCCTTCTCTGTACCCCTGAACCCCAGGTCTGTGCCCATATGGGGCTAATCCCAAGGGTATTCCAGAGAGATATGTGCCCTTCTTTCCCATCCAGCTGCTCACTCCCTGAAAGTGGCAGTGGCACGGGGCTCTTTGTGTTCCCTGTAGCCACCAGCACAGTGCTGGGCACAGAGCAAATGCTCAGAAAATGTTCTTGCTAAGAATAATGACTATGTTCTTCAGTCCTTTTTATCTAGTGTTTTTCATACATCATGTGCTCCAAACGGATTCTTTGTGTCCCCCTCCAAAATTTATAGGCTGAGATCTTAACCCCCAATGTGACAGTATTTGGGCGTAGGGTCTTTGGGAGGTAGCTATTAATAGGCCATGAGGGTGGAGCCCTCGTGAATGGGGTTAGTGCCCTTATAAATGAGACCCCAGAGAGCTCCATCACTCCAACCATGTGAGGACACAACAGGAAGGTTCTGGCTGTGAACCAAGAAGCTTGTTCTCGCTAGACATCAAATCTGCTAGTGCCATGATCTTGGACTTCCTGACAACTGTAACTGTGAGAAATAATTGTTGGTTATAAACCATCCAGTCTGTGGTATTGTTATAGCAGCCCAAACAGACAAAGACAGCATGCTGGACACATACAGAATACAGACACTCCCTCAAGAACAGCTCTTAGCCCTCAACAGCCAGGAGACAAGTGAGTCAGCACTCAAGAGACTTCAGCCAGAACAAAATTATTGTAGTAAAATCCAATTGGAGACCTTATTTTTCTGAGTTTTGTCAGCCACTGTCTCTTTGCCTGCCGAACCAGCGACATAATTTGTGCGGCCCAGTGCTAAATGGAAACATGGAGCCTCCCGTCTTTGAGAACTGCAAGATGGTGCAGGACCCATGCAACTCTATGTTGCATGCCCACTCAAGCAGCCCTGGGTCCCTGAAAATGCTCACTAACCTCTGTGTATAAGGTTTTGGGGATTTACTGGGGTCACACTTGACCTCCACCAACAAAAAGAGTATCTGTGGAACTAGAGGTGATTACATTTAATAGCCATCATGGCAAAGAAACGGACCTAGAAGAACAGGCTCCAAGGGCTGCAGTTATCACGTCTGCAGCCCCTCAGCCCTGTGGACAAGTCCTACTTTTCAAACAAGGAAACTGGTTCAAGCGATTTGCTCAAAGCAACAATTTTTAGATCTTCTGCTTTCCTAGTCCTCCTGTGTAGCATCTGACTTCTGCTGATAAGCAATTGTATGAGCCTGAAGGGTCTCCTCCAGAGTTCAAATAAATACTTTGTTGGGTCTGCATTCATTTTGGAAAGATCTAGAGCCCTGGAATCAGACAGATCCAGTTTTAAATCATGACTCCGCTGGTTACTCTGTAACCTTGGGCAAGTTGCTTAATCTCTCCAAGTCTCACTTGCCTCATCCATAAAATGGTGAGAAAAAGATTTCCCCTTGCAGGGTTATTATCTCATTTAAATAACTCACCATTTCTCAAGAGTCTGGCACATATGAGCATTCTGAATCTGATGGTAAATGTAGGGAAAGGGCAGAGGGTTTCCTGGCAGAAAGGGCTCCTCATGTAGCTGAAGTGAGTGTTGTGCCCTCTCAGGAGGGACCTTAATCTGTGCTCCAAGGCTCTGCTCCAGACCAGGAGAACCATGAGGATGCCACAGGCTGCCAGACAGTCTGACTTGGGCCACTTTTCTTTCCTCCCACTCTCCAGATTCTGGCTCGATCATGAAACACAGCCTGGCAGCCACTATACTCACCTCCCCAGCCTGGCCCAACACCAGGCTCAGGAGGGAATTCTCCTCAAGCAGGTAATTTGGGGGACCTTGGGAAGTCCATCTGTGCTCAGTATCCAGGAGATTCAAGTAGACCTCTTGGCCTATTGAAAGCTCCTGGGTCACTGCCTGTGTGTGGTGATGTGGCTTTTCTGCCCACTGCAGACTTGTGGGCCTGTTGGGGCTTCCCTGGTGGCTGAGATGGTGAAGAATCTGCCTGCAATGCAGGAGACCCAGGTTCAATCCCTGGATCGGGAAGATTGAAGAAGATCCTTCCCTTGGAGAAGGAAACGGCAACCCAGTCAAGTATTCTTGCCTGGAAAATTCTATGAACAGAGGAGCTTGGCGGGCTACATACAGTCCACGGTGTCACAAAGAGTTGGACACGACTGAAGCGACTTAGCACGCACGCACATCAGGCCTGTTGTACACAAATATTGGCACAGCTGAGCTCATGTGCACACAAGTATACTCTGGTCTGCCCAGAATGGCTTTGTGTGATTGTTTAAAAATGGTCATGACTGTGGGCTGCAAGGGAGAGTCACCACCCAGACAGGGGGCCCCAAATGTGCAGATATAATGACCCTCCAAAAAGACAACTTAGAGAAATAGGCCAGCAAAGGGGAACTGAGCAAACAGCAGCCAGCCCACTGGAGCTCTTTGTAGAAACGGACAAGGAGAGGGAGCCCCTCTGGTCCACTAGGGTGACCAGGGCATCGTCTCAGGCCTGAGCTGCCTTTGGAGACAGTACAGCAGCACAGACAGAGTAGCGGCTCTGGCAGCTGAATCATCTGCCTTCAGATCCTGTGCCTGTCCATCTCACAAAAGTCAGTGCATCAGTTATTGATTGCAGTGTCGTTTGTAATTGCAAATATTGAGAATGACTCCAGTGCCATGGGAGAGTGGTTGAATACGCTCAGTACACATCCACACAAAGCAGTGTTAGGCAGCTCTAGATCTCCAGGAACTGACAGGCGGTGATTTGCAAGCTATACTATGAGGTGGGGAAATGAATAGCACACAGGTGTGTTTATAGGATGCTACTTTTCATGTATGAAAGAAGATATAAGAAAACATTTATGTATCTGCTTACCTGTGATGCAAAAAGATATATATATACACATATGTGTGTCTCTGTTTGTGGGTATATAGATGCATACTATGCTATGCATACTAAGTCACTTGAGTCACGTCCGACTCTGTGCGACCCTATGGACCATAGCCCATCAGGCTCCTCTGTCCATAGGATTCTCCAGGCAAGAATACTGGAGTGGGTTGCCATGCCCTCTTCCACGGGATCTTCTGGACTCAGGGATGGAACCTGTGTCTCCTGTGACTCCTGTATTGCAGATGGATTCTTTACCACTGAGCCATCACCTAAACCCCAGATATATAGATATGAAGAATAAACCAGAAGTTAATGACTTTGGTTTCCTAAAGGCAGTGGGTATCAATGGGACGAAAAGAAAAGAGGAATGGGAGTGAGCAGAAGGGATGAGGAGGGGGTGAAACTTTCCTAAGTGCTCTGCCTCTTAAAATCCTGAGAATGCCTCACACGATCCACAAATAAAGGATTAAGATCAACCAGGATGTGGGTGAACCAAAATGAAATACGAAGAATGACAAACAGACACAACCATATTTAAAAAAAAAGAGTAACTACACCAGGAAACTAACCTAAGTAACTTCAAAGGTAAGCCCTTTGACCAGTTAGTAGTAGCTTAGTAGTAGTATAGTTAGTAGTTTAGTAGTTAATAGTTAGTAGTTCAGTCGCTAAATTGTGTCCGACTGCTGCGACCCCAAAGGACCATAGCCTGCCAGGCTCCTCTGTCTATGGGATTGTCCAGGCAAGAATACTGGAGTGGGTTGCCATTTTCTTCTCCAAGGGATCACATAGTATAAGACAAAAAACAACAGAAAGTATACACACGCTTTAAAATTGTTGTTTTATAGTATGTGAATTATACCTCAATTTAAAAAGAGGAGAAAAAAGAGCTATCCACAGAAATTGTGCTCTGGGGAGTGAATATTCTTATCATGAGAATCTGGGTTAGCAGGTCCAAAACTACTTTAAGTTTTGAGCAAGTAAATAAATATATTGTGGGGCTTTCCTAGTGGCTCAGTGGTAAAGAATCCACCTGGCAATGCAAGGGTCACAGTTTCCATCTCTGGTCCAGGAAGATCCCACATGCCAAGGAGCCATGAAGCGCCATGCACCACAACTACTGAAGCCTGTAAGCACTACAGCCCATACTCCACTAGAGAAGCCCCTGAAAGGAGAAGCCCTTGCAAGGAGAAGCCCTCACACCACAACTAGAGAAAAGCCCATGGAGCAACCAAGACACAACACAGCCAG
Source organism: Tragulus kanchil (assembly GCA_022376925.1). Lineage (NCBI taxonomy): Eukaryota > Metazoa > Chordata > Mammalia > Artiodactyla > Tragulidae > Tragulus > Tragulus kanchil. The sequence continues at coordinate 85,670,574 of JAIOJX010000001.1, forward strand.
AAATAAAGAAATAAATGAATAAAATTATAAATAAATAAATATATTCTGAATAGTGACAGATGAGCTTTTCATGGTTGAAGAAAGGAGTTACAAGTCAGGAAATGTGGAATTTGGGGTTGCTTCCAATTTTGAATGTTGTGGGGTTAGACTGGAATTAGAGATATCATTATGAACTCAGGATTTTTTTTTTTCTGGCCAGACCGCGAGGCATGCAGGAACTTAGTTCACCAACCAAGGATCAAACCCACAGCCTCTGCAGTGCAACTGTGAAGTTTTAAACACTGGACCACCAGAGAAGCCCTTGAACTCAGGATTTTTGAGATATATATACACAGATGGACAGATATAGGAACAGATAAAGATGTGAGCATATGGAGGTGTACAGAAATATATTTTCTAGCTCTGTTCTCTGAGATGGCCTTTAAGCAGTGACACCCCAATACATCGTGCCTGGGTCTTGGTTTCTTCAGTCAAAGAAATCAGAGCTCATTGGAGAAATGGCTGATACCAAGACTAGACAGGGAAAATACGAGATGAGCCTGGAATACTCTTGTGTTGCCAGAAAGGGAGGAAGTGCTCAAAAAAAATTGGGGGTGTGTTAAAAGGATCTAGGAGCCAATTTAAAGGGGCTCCCAGTAGCCAAATTTGGGACACCTTAAATATTAAGTAATGATAGAAATAACTCATAGAATAAAGTCTATTCTTATGAGACCATAATGATATAGATAAATAACCAGATAAGAAATAAATGGGAAAGGCAAAAGTTCTACCTTACAGTAGAATTTCAGTTAATAAATGTAAAAGAAATGATGTGAGTGGAAAATCACCCCTTGGTAAAGACCACATTAATAATGATTGCAGGCAGGAATCATCAGTGAGGTCTAAAACTCGTAGATCAAAGTAAGATGAAACAGGATCCTTGAATCATTTCAAAGTTATCAGGCCACAACCTACCCATTAATTACAAAGAGAAAAAATAGTAAATTATGTTTGAAGAAACCTGCCAGACACAACCATAACCAAGTGACCAAGGTCAACATCACTCGTCATAAGCCACATATTTTTTGCCCCCAATGCAAAAACTCAATTGAATCATGAAATAACATCAAACAAACTGAGGGACTACCTACAACTAGCCATGGGAGACAAGGAAAGAATGGGAAATTATCATAGATTGGAGCATACTAAGGAGACAGGAGACCTACATACAACATGGGGTCCCAGGCTGGATCCTGGAACAGAAAAAGGACATTAGTGGTGTCAACACCCACCAGCCCAAGCTCACCAGCAACAGTGCTGGAGCTGAACCAGTTGGATTGACCACTCATCAAAACAAGGGAGAATGCGCACCATGGAGCGACATGAGGATTTTCAGTAAGAGGGGGTTAGAAAGGACTTCTTAGAGGACTGGGACTTGTTAGGTGATTTGGAGGAGGGTCCAAGGAAGCAGAGCTTTGCTTTAGATCAAACGCTGTCAGGACAGTTGAGGGGATTAATCTATGAGTGCACATTTCAACAAATCTTATCTACAAAGCAGGAGGAATGCAGCAAGGTAACACTACAGTTAGAAAAGCAACAGTCACTCACAGTAGCCAGGACAGGGGTATATTTGGTCATTTTTGTTTAAAGAATGTTCACAATGTTGTTTGTGGTCAGACCCGAGTAGCCCAGAGAGGCCTTTTTGAGTGTTAGTGATCTGAGAAATGCTTTAGGTTCAAGGAGAACATGAAGGCCCAGCTACTGTGGGCCACGTTTCTCTTTCTCAGTGGGACAACTGGTGAAGTTTAAGGCCTAATTAGATTGGTACGTATGCAGTGTGCATTTCTTAGTTGCAGCAGTTCTTACTATAGTTATATAAGATGTCAACATTAACGGACATTGGATGGAGGAACTCTGTATATGATTTGGGAACATTTTTGTAAGTCTAAAATCATTCTAAAATAGAAAGCAAAAAAAGCAACTCAGTGCATGAAGCAGGAATTTTTCAGCACCAGGTGAAGAAGCTGCCTTGCATATTGGGGCTGTGTTACATGAAACAAAAGACAAAACACAAATGCATTACATGTGTGATGAGAAGGTCCCAACTAAGAAGGGAAACTAAGTTGCATTAAAAGGAAGATTCAGGGGGCTTCCCTAGTAGCTCAGAGGTAAAGAGCTCGCCTGCCAAAGCAGGAGACATGAGTTCGATCCCTGACCTGGGGAAGATCCCACATGCTGTGGAGTTACTAAGCCCATGAGCCACAACCATGGAGCCTGTGCTCTAGAGCTTCAGAGCCACAACTACTGAGCCCATGTGCCACAACTACTGAAGCCCATATGCCTAGAGCCCGAGTTCCACAGCAAGAGGAGTCACTGCAACAAGAAGCCTCCTCACCTCAACTAGAGAGTAGCCCCAACTCCCTGCAACTAGAGAAGAGCCTGCAGCAGCAGTGAGAACCCAGAAGAGCCAAAAATAAGTAAATAAATAAAAATTTTAAAAATTTGTTTAAAAAAGGAAGAATCCGAATACTTAAATGTGTGTAACTGAGTCACTCTGTTGTACAGCAGAGATTGGCACAATATTGTGAATCAATTATTTGTCAATAAGATAAATAAATAAAAAGAAAATTCAGGTCTCCCATTTAAGGCTTACTCCAGGGGGGATGCACATTGAGTAGAAGCACCATCACACCATTTCCATTGTTCACTTTGCCGAAGTGAATATACATGTACTCCCAGCAGGGATCCCCCCTACCACAATGGAAGGCAGTAGAGACTTGGGGCTCACACACTCACTACTGATTCCTTCCCTTCTACATATGAACCATAGTGCCTCATGAAGAGAGGTGAAATTGTGCTTCATGACCCCTCACACACACAGTACCCCTAAACCCCCACCCATTTAGCTGAATCCACCTTTCCACTTCATGCCCTTACCTGGAGTGTCTCTCTCTCTCAAAAAAAAAAAAAAAATCATTCTTCAGGAGGAATTGTGCCAAAAGTGAGCTCATATTGCCCATGTCAAAATCACACATACATTTTTGTTTTTAAAATAATCCTACTCAAGGCAGGCAAAATTTCAGGAAAAGAGGCAAGTCATGGGAACTTGGGGAAAATATAATCCTACTGAAAAGCAATTTGGCAATGTTCATCAAGAGCCTCAAAAAGGACTGCACATCCTACCCGATAATTTCACTTCTGGGATGCTATCCAAAGGAAGTAATCAAGAAAGTAAAGCAATTTCAGCACAGACTGACTGTTAAAAACCATGGATTAAATACTTGTGTAAGTGTACGTTAGTCGCTCAGTTGTGTCTGACTCTTTGCAACCCTATGGACTATAGCCCACTGGGCTCCTCTGTTCATGGGATTCTCCTAGGCAAGAATACTCCAGAGGGTTTCCCTTTCCTTCTCCAGGGGATCTTTCTGACCCAGGGATTAATCCTGGGTCTCCTTCAGTGCAGGGAGATTCTTTGCCATCTGAGCCACCAGGGAAGCAACTCCAACTAAAGTGAGACTAAAAGGAACTTTTAATAGGTATAAACTACCACACAGAGGAAAATGACAGAGGAGAAAAACAGAAACAAAATTTTGAAAGCTGCAAGGCAAATAACTTTGCAGGACCAAAAGAATGGACTCCTAAGCTGGCAGCAAAGGATGCTGATGCCCATCCCAATTTACAAAACAAAAATCTCTCAAAAGGTTGAGGAATTTATGGCCCTAGATGTCTCAAAAAGTGAGGGCGAAGGCTGAAAGATGGGTGAGTCTTAAAAGGCCATTTTAAGGGGCTTCCCTGGTGGTCCAGTGGGTAAGGACACCGCCTTGCAGTGCAAGGGGCGCTGGATGGATCCCTGGCTGGGAAGATCCCATGTGCCGTGGAGTGGCCGGACTGATGTGTCCAACTACCAAGCCGGAGCTCTGGAGCACATGCACCCAGAGCTGGTGTTCTGCAGAGAGAGAGGCCACTGTGATGGGAGACCCACACAGGACAAAGAACAAAGATGGATGAAAATAGATAAAATGAAAGACCAATAGAAATGGCCAAAAAAAAAAAAAGGCCATTTTAAGAAGCAGTTGGAGTCCAGTTTTCCACCCCCAAGCCCAACCCTTCACAGCCAGGTAATGGCCAGTTGATGGCCCTCTAAGCTCCAACAGATCAGAAGCTTCTTCCTTGAAGAGTCAATTCAAAGGTTTCCAGGGACCACACGGAGACTAGCACAACAGGTCACCCTGAAAACTAGGGGGTTTCAAGGGCATGTGTGCTCAGTGGCTGTGCACTCCCCACCCCCACCCCCCAAGGCAGAAGAACTGAAGAGTGAGCCTCCTGGGAAAAAGCTAAAAGATCCCAACATTGGAAGCCCCTCAACCATCCCACCCAGCCACATAAGGTCACCCTGGCAGATCCCACTGGCTGTTCTGAGCATTCGGTCATCTTTTTAGTTCCTCACTTCTTCTTTTTTTTCTAATCTTCGTTTTAAATCATTTAAGAGTTTCAGAAAAGTTGAAAGAATAGTACAAATAACTCCCATATATCCTGTATTCATATTCCCAACTGTTAAATTTCCCCTGTGTTTGCTTTATCATTCTCTCTTCATCTTCGCTCCTTTTCTCTCTCTCCTCCTTCTTCTCTCCCATCTTCTCCATTTTTTTCTGAACCTTTATAAGGTAAGTTGCAGATCTGCCCCTAAATGCCTTCAGAGTTTATATCTTAAAAATAAAATAAAAATAAATAAATAAATAAATAAAATAAAATAAAGGCTTATATAACCACAATCAAATTCTGAAAATCAAGGGATTAACATTGATACAACACTATTATCTACCCTATAGGCCTTATTCAAATTTGGTCAATTTTTCCAATAATATCCTTCAAAGAAATTTTTTTTTCTGGCCGCATAGGATCATATATTGCATTTAATTGGCACGTCTTTCTAGTTTCTTTTACTCTGGAAGTTTCTCAGCATCTGTGTGTATGTGTGGCTGTGTGTTTCTTCACTTTGACATCTTTGAAGAGGGAAGGCTACTTATTTTGTAGAATTTCCATCAATGTGTATTTATCTGTTGTTCCCTCATGATTCAGTTTAGTTTTTTGTTTGTTTGTTTCATTTCGGGCAGGAATGCCTCAGACGTGATGCTGTGTTCTCTTCACTGAAGTCTATCAGAAGATATATAAGGTCAATTTGTTCTATTTTGGATGGTGTTCATTTGGTTAAGGTGAGGTCTGCCAGGCTCCTCCACTGAACATTGACTCTATAATTGGAGAGGAGATACTTTGAGAGTATTTAAATGTCTTGTATTCATCAAGCTCACACCCACTCATTTTAGCATCTGTTGATGATTCCTGCCTGGACCAATTACTACTATGATGGCTGCCACATGGTGAATTTTGTTTGTTTGTTTTGGCTGTGCTGGGTCTTCACTGCCATGAGAACTTCTCTAGTTATGGCACTTGGGCTCAGTTACCCTGAAGTATGTGGGATCCTAGTCCCCCAACCAGGAATCAAACCCATGTCCTCCGCATTGGAAGGCTGACCCTTAACCACCAAACCATTAGGGAAGTTCCCAAATGGTGATTTATTTTTATTTTTATTTCTATTTGTCCTTTTATATTTATTAGCTGGCATTCTATTGAAAAAAGAAACCTTTTCTTCCCTCCTATTTACTTATTAATGCACTTATATACACATGGACTTGGAGATTCTTATTTTACTCAATGGTTGTAATTTATTATTATCATTTATTTTGGTGATCCAAATTCTCTCAAGTTTGGCCAATGGAAAAAATTCCAGGAAGTAGAACAAAATGTCAGGCTAAAAATGAGAGAAAAAATTTAATTACAGAATTAGCCCAAGATGTCCACCATCTAGTAATAGGACTTTCAAAGAGAACACACACAGACACAATATAGTGACACAGGGAAACACACAAAGACATATGCACAGACACATATACCCAAACATGGATACAAACACAAACATGGACACACATATGAGAATGAGAGGAAGTCATCAACAAAAAAATTAGATTTCCCATAGTGAAAGGCCCTTAGTGTTCACGAAATGGAATTTCTCAGTTTTTTTTCACTTTGACATCTTTGAAGAGGGAAGGCTACTTATTTTGTAGAATTTCCATCAATGTGTATTTATCTGTTGTTCCCTCATGATTCAGTTTAGTTTTTTGTTTGTTTGTTTCATTTCGGGCAGGAATGCCTCAGACGTGATGCTGTGTTCTCTTCACTGAAGTCTATCAGAAGATATATAAGGTCAATTTGTTCTATTTTGGATGGTGTTCATTTGGTTAAGGTGAGGTCTGCCAGGCTCCTCCACTGAACATTGACTCTATAATTGGAGAGGAGATACTTTGAGAGTATTTAAATGTCTTGTATTCATCAAGCTCACACCCACTCATTTTAGCATCTGTTGATGATTCCTGCCTGGACCAATTACTACTATGATGGCTGCCACATGGTGAATTTTGTTTGTTTGTTTTGGCTGTGCTGGGTCTTCACTGCCATGAGAACTTCTCTAGTTATGGCACTTGGGCTCAGTTACCCTGAAGTATGTGGGATCCTAGTCCCCCAACCAGGAATCAAACCCATGTCCTCCGCATTGGAAGGCTGACCCTTAACCACCAAACCATTAGGGAAGTTCCCAAATGGTGATTTATTTTTATTTTTATTTCTATTTGTCCTTTTATATTTATTAGCTGGCATTCTATTGAAAAAAGAAACCTTTTCTTCCCTCCTATTTACTTATTAATGCACTTATATACACATGGACTTGGAGATTCTTATTTTACTCAATGGTTGTAATTTATTATTATCATTTATTTTGGTGATCCAAATTCTCTCAAGTTTGGCCAATGGAAAAAATTCCAGGAAGTAGAACAAAATGTCAGGCTAAAAATGAGAGAAAAAATTTAATTACAGAATTAGCCCAAGATGTCCACCATCTAGTAATAGGACTTTCAAAGAGAACACACACAGACACAATATAGTGACACAGGGAAACACACAAAGACATATGCACAGACACATATACCCAAACATGGATACAAACACAAACATGGACACACATATGAGAATGAGAGGAAGTCATCAACAAAAAAATTAGATTTCCCATAGTGAAAGGCCCTTAGTGTTCACATTGAGAGAACTTTTGGAGAGCCCATTATGATGCATGACTGTTCAGAGCTCTAGGAACAAAGGAAAGACCCTACAGGTTTCTGGAAGCGAGGGAATGGGGCAGATGATCACATACAAAAGGTCAAGAATCAGAAAAGTCTCATATTTCTCAACAATAGAAGAATCCAGAAGACAGTGACTTCAAATTTCTGAAAGAAAATTATTTCCCACTTTTAATTGTCTACCCAAACAAATTATCAATCAGTTCTATATCTGTTCAAATTACCAATCTCAGGCATCCAAGTTCTCAAAAGTTTTCATTTTTAAGCACTCTTGTCTTAGGAAACTATTGGAGGAGGTGTTCTACCAAAAGGGGGCAGTATACCCAAGATAACGGCTTCCCCAGGTGGTGCTAGTGATAACCTGCCTGCCGATGCAGGAGACATGGGTTCAACTCTTGGGTGTGGAAGATCCCCTGGAGGAGAGCATGGCAACCTACTCCAGTATTCCTGCCTGGAGAATCCCATGGACAGAGGAGCCTGGTAGGCTACAGTCCATGGGGTCGCAAAGAGTCAGACACGACTGAAGCAACTTAACACACAGAGACCTAGATAAAGGAGGCCAGAGATATAGAAAACAAGGGGTCCAGTGCAGGAGAAAGGAGAAAAGGTCCCTGGTGATGGCAAAGGGCGGGTCCAGGAGACAGAAGTGCATCAGGCACAGGGTTGTGTAGTTCACAGGAGAGCAGGTTGGAGGGCTTTAAGAGCTGTACCTTTGGGAAGATGCAACTCATACAAACCTGATGCATCCGGATGGTTTTTGGGTCGGTTTTTTTTGGTGGGGGGAGGGGGGCGGTGGTTATTTATTTTTCATATGAGCCATAGTATGGAGCAGTCCTATCCTTATTTCCTTTGCACTAAATATGCCTTAGGTCTTATGACCCATCACTGGAGCCCCTTCCTTTTGCTCCCAGTGCAGGGGGGGCAAGGAGGCAAGAAATGAGAGTGAGCATGTATGTGGGGGAAGTCCCAGCTATCTAGCCAGGCTCAGCACTCCCTCAGGAGTTCCCGGCGGCCCTCTCCCTATAAGACTTTGACACACAGCAGGTCAGAGACAGCTGGTAGAGTAAGACATAGACAGACCACGACTCACATACAGACATACACACAGGCTGGCCCCTTTCTTTGGCATGGTTTACTCTAGCCCTAGGGGTAGGGTCTGGAGGTGGTGGTGTGGGGCCTGAGCTCTGCGAGGGCCTTTGAGAGATGGGACCAATTTGAATCCTTGGTATCCAGAACTCCCAGGCCAAAATAGCCCCCAGTCTTGCCTACCTGGATAGACACCCCTGCACCTTCTCATCCAACATTTAGACATTAAGATTGTTCAAGTAACAACGATAGATGAGGGAAAGGGAGACTCCACCCTCATCTGATCTTTCCACCTAGGGGCCTGTGAAAGGGGCTTCAAGCCCTGGGCATCTCAGCACAGACCATTCCCCTCCTCCCTCCACTCGGTGCAAATCAGAAAGAATGAATGTGGATGAGTCAGACCCTTCCATCTAGTAGAAGTAGGGGAGGTCAAGAGGCTGAGCACCATAGCCCTCCAGAAGGTTGCTGACAATCCAGATGGCAGAGAGGTGGGGAGATATCTTCTGGCTCTGGCAAGGAGCATTATGCTGGCTTTTTTGAGTTCTCAGCATGGCCCTGGACCACTAACTTTGCTAGACGGATCCTTTCCCTGCCTATCCCCTCCAACGTGTACATTTCAGAGGCCCAACCTGCTGCCCCAGGCTGGTACTGCAATCATCTTGATCTGGCTCTGGCAGGCTCCCAGGTTCTGGTGCCCAGCCCCAGGAGAAGAAAGGGGTGACCAGAAAGAACCTGGTCTCTCATTTGGCCTGGCTCCGTCAGCAGTCCTTCACTGGCTCCTGGCTCTCGAATGCAGACAGGGCAATGTGCATCTGGGCGGCATAGTAGGTGGCCATGATGTGAGCCCGCAGATAGGGCATGAGAAAGCACAGCTTGTTGAGGGCGATGGCAGGTCTGAGACGATACAGAGCATGGCGCCACTGCCCATCGCCAGCTCAGTCCAGCGCCAGGCTGCCCCAACCAGCCGTAGCCCCACCATCACTCGCCAGCCCATGAAGCTAATGAGGATTATGTAGACCCCCATCAGGTAGGTGAAGGCACCCATGAAGCTTGGGTAGAGGAGGGCATAGCACAGGCCCAACAGTCCCGCCATCACCAGACCCGTCCGGAGAGCCAGGGACCACATACCAAAGGCAGAGGCGTAGAGCATGTGGGTCACGGCAAACATCAACAGACCTGGGAGGAACAGGGGAAGATGGGATGTGGAAGGCCAGCTCCGGGGAGTCCTGAGCCACAGGAGGTGCGGGTAGCAGTGGAGTCCTTGGGATAACCCAGGAAATCTCAATACTCCTGAACTCTCCTGTGGTCCTCCAGAACTGGGCATCATATCACCCAAAAGGTCATCCACCCACAGGGGCCTCAACAGCCTTTGGCCTCAGAGCCCCTCCAATTCCCCGTATTCTTTTTGTTTTTGTTGTTAATTCTCTTTCCCAGATCCTTGGCCCCTCCCCAGGGTCCACTAACCCCAACTTCAAGATTCCTCCCAGGTAGCTACTGTGATGACTGCCGGTGTACAAAGTAGCCCTGGTCCTGCCAGATGAGGAAGGCATCACCTACAGCTGAGAAGGCAAGCCCCATGAAGATGCAGGTGGCCCTGGGGTGGGTCAGCAGGAATCCTATGCCATGGGTCAAAAAGAAAAGCTAGAGGCAGAAGATAGGCAGGCACTTGAGGCTGCCAACCCACAAAGGACTGGATAGGGGCAGCCAGAGCACAAAATATACACAGGTGGCCTTGAAGAAGGGCACCAGCTTGGGTTCCTCACTCTTCACCTGGAGAAGAGAGGACAAAGGCAGCACTCAGCGTGGGCGTACAGAAGCCCAGAGTGGGGATCAGAGCAGCATCCCCAGCCCAGGCATCCACCCCAAAAACAGGCCCACCTCGAAAGCAGGGAGGAGTGACACAGAAACCCTGTTTGACCTGCCCCAAGCAGCCAGAATGTAAAAGCCTCCCTACCCTGAGGTCTAAATGATTAGGAAGACAAAGGGCTCAATTGCTCCCTCTACTCCTCTCCCATTCTTGGCCCTGAGGCAGGACCAGAATAGTCACTCACCGGACAGAAAACAGACTTTGGGATGGAGGCCCTGTCCTGCAGCCCAAGGCTTCTCCCTTCCTGCCCCCACACTCTACTCCCACACAAAGTCCCTTCAACCCCCATCTGGCAGCCTCAGTCCCCAGCTGTCTGGAATACAGTGGAGTCAGCAGCAAACCAGAGATGCCACCGCTGGCCAGCTCGTGATCCTCAGCAGTAGGGCCAGGACACGGCCCGGAGGCACCAGGTGAGTGTCAGGAATGCGTGAGGATGGGCATTGTCAACCATTTCGGCACCCACAGGCTCTCTCCTCGGCCAGTCTACAACCACTCTAGCTGCCCTAGCCTAAAGGTACCATTGAGGGCAAGGAGACAGGGATGCTGCCTAGAGAAATGGGCCCATGAGTGGAGAGCAAGAAACTTTCTTTGTAATACCAGCAATCTCAGGGACTGGGGGGTGGAGAGGGTGTCAGTCAGTCTCATTTCCCAGAGAACGAGAGTGAAGAGGAGAATTAAAACTTACACTTAAGCAGAAATAACTTCATGCTTGTTCTGCTTCTGGAAGATATGCTTGCGGTGCTCTGTAACTGCCCCACCCAGAACCCATAGCTCTGTATAAAAGAAGACCTCGCTTTGAGCTCAGGGCCCAGAACATTAGAGCACTAACTCGTCTGGGACTGCCAGCGTAATAAACCTGAGTTTTCCAACCCTCCAAGTGTGGTGTTTCGTGTCTTGACAGTTTGATTTCTGCAACAAGAAAACTCAAAGCACATCAGAAAGAGAGGCAGGAAGGGGAGAGAGGGGTTCTCTTCCCAGCTTCTGATCTAAAGCCAGCAGTCAAGCTAGAATGAGATGAGGAACTGAGAGGGGGAAGTTAAAACAGCTGAGTGGTTCTCAGCCAGATTAGGCAGGAGGGCAGCTAAAGAAGGGTTGTGTTCCAGGCCACACAGGCACTCTGCAAGCTTAGGGAGGAGGCTGTTATGGCCATTCTGATTCTGGGATCTCCTGAAGCTCTTTTTCTTGGGCATCTGGTACTGGGCTCAGAGAGTGACTTGGAGCAGCTGAGGTGCCCAGTATAGGCACATCGTGCCCAAGTGATGGGTCTCTAATCCGGTGAGCTGCCCAGCACAGGGCTCTGGGAACACACTCAGACTCTCGGACCTCCAGACCCTGGTTACCTGGCACTGAACAGGCTGTGATGGAGGAGGTTGGGAAGAGGCAGGCAGTGGGTCCAGGGTCGAAGCCTGCCCTTGACTTGCCAGGGGTGAGAGCAGTGACAAGGAATGAGAAAGATCCTTCCTATAGAGATCCCTCCATGCAGGCTGCTCAGGGCAGGGACATGGGCAGAGGGGAAGAGAGCTTATTCTCATGGTCCCCAGACTTTCCCAGCCTCACCTGCCAGCCTACTTCACACCCCTCCCCTAGGCCCATATTTCCTATAAGGAGAAACAGCAGTGATAGCTGGGGAGGCTTTGACAGTCAGAGAGAACCCAGAGTTAGGAGCAGGAGAGGGGAGGGGAAGAGACAAAGGTTCAGGTGAGAAAGTCTGAACGAGCAGTGTCAACAGAGAACAGCCCCTTTTTCCCTTCAGCGCGTGATCAAGGCTGCTCAGACTCAGAGGCGTCGTCTACACCGCCCCAGACTTCTTTATAAGATGAAGAAAGGGAGGTAACTAATTTGGAACAAGGTCCCCAGGAGGTTCCAGTCACTCTTCTGCTCTCCCCCGCCCCACTGTGGTCTGCCCACGCACAAGCAGGCGGCCAGCTGCCTTCCTTTTCCGCTCCCAGGCAGCGACCTAGCCGACCCGCACCAGACACACAGACATCAATAAAGTCACACTTCCGAGTCACGTGCCCACTGTTTTCCTCCCTCCCATGGGCGGTGGAGGTTGGGATATGTGGAGGAGCGGGGATGTGTGTGGGGGGGCCGCGGGGCGGGGGCATGCGGGCCACCACAGGATCCCTGTCCTTCCTTGGCAGCTTGGACTGTCACAGCTCAGTCCCCAGGCCAGTGGGTTCCGGACACTGACCTGCTCACTCGCTCGCTTACTCGCTCACACATTCACCACAGTGATCAGGGACACCATGGTGCAGTGGCTGACACCCGGCTCCCGGCTGCAGCGGCCAGGACAGGCCACAGGTGAGGAGGCCCCCACGTAACCAAAGCCCTGGTGAGGGACAATACATGTGGATATTCTGAGAGAGGATTCAGACCATCGGTGAAGTATTTGGATTTGAATTAACAGTAAATATATGGAAAACCAAGGAAAGGAATAAACCACACAATTAGCAACTTCTGAGAAAACAAAAAGTTATGCACAAAAGGAAAAATGAGCACTGTGTACTACATGGCTCAACTTTAAATGGCATTTACACAGACAAATTAAATTGAAACACTGTTAAAGCAACCAGATTAGGTCAAAAATGGAATCACTCCATTGTAAGCCACAAGTAAGCAACCCAAAATTTAACTAAATTTCTATGCTCCACTCTCCAGAGAAAGGAAGATAAGGGTTTGCCTGCTCCACACAAGATAAACTGACCTGGTCCAACATTTCTTTTGTGTCAAATGCCTAGTATGACTTCCTTGTCCCTGCTCCCTTTATTCCATAAAAATCTCTCACCTAGGAACTTCCCTGGTGATCCAGTGGCTAAGATCCCATGCTCCCAATGCAGGGGGCCCGGGTTCCATCCCTGGTCAGGGATCTGGATCACACATGCCCCAACTAAGAGTTCGCATGCCACAACTAAAGATCCTGTGTGCTGCAACTAAGACCTGGCATAGCCAAATAATGGAGTATGTTTTTTAAAAAAGAAAGAAAACAAGTGGAACCTGATTAAATTTAACAGCTTTTGTACAGCAAAGGAAACTACAAACAAGGTGAAAAGACAACCCTCAGAATGGGAGGAAGTAATAGCAAATGAAACAACTGACAAAGGATTAATTTTCAAAATACACAAGCAGCTCATGCAACTTAATATCAAAAACACCAAACAACGCAATCAAAAAGTGGGGAAAAGACCTAAACAGACATCTTTCCAAAGAAGACATACAGATGGCCAACAGACACATGAAAAGATGCTCAACATTGCTCATTATCAGAGAAATGCAAATCAAAACTACAATGAGATATCACCTCACACCAGTCAGGATGGCCATCATCCAAATATCTACAGACAATAAACGCTGGAGAGGGTGTGGAGAAAAGGGAAGCTTCTTGCATTGTTGGTGGGAGTGTAAACTGATACAGCCACTATGGAAGACAGTATGGAGAGTCCTCAAAAAACTAGGAATAAAACCACCATATGACCCAGAAATCCTACTACTAAGCATATGCCCTGAGGAAACCAAAATCGAAAATGACTCATGTACCCCTTTGTTCATTGCAGCAATGTTTACAATAGCTAGAACATGGAAGCAGCCTAGATGTTCATCCGCAGATGAATGGATAAAGAAGCTGTGGTACATATATACAATGGACTATTACTCAGCAATAAAAAGGAATGCACTGAGTCAGTTCTAATGAGGTAGATGAATCTAGAACCTATCATACAGAGTGAAGAAATTCAGAAAAATAAATATTATAAACTAACATATATATATATATATATGGAATCTAGAAAGATGGTACTGATGAATTTATATGCAGAGCAGCAATGGAGAAACAGACATAGAGAAGAAACTTCTGGACATTGTGGGGAGGGAGGAGTGGGTGAGATGTATGGAAAGAGTAACATGGAAACTTACATTACCATATGTAAAATAGACAACCAATGGGAATCTGCTATAAGACTAAGGGAACTCAAAGAGTGGCTCTGGAACAATCTAGAGGGGTGGAATGGGGACGGAGATGGGAGGGAAGCTGAACAAGGAGGGATGATATACCCATGGCTGATTCATGTTGATGTTTGGCAGTAAGCAACAAAACTCTGTAAAGCTAAGATCCAGCACAACCAAATAATTTTTTTTAAAAAAGAAAGAAAAAACTCTCATCTTGTACAGCTATGCAGCTATATCCTTTCTATCTGCTAGACTGGATCATGCCTAATTCATGATTCGCTAATAAAAGCCTACTAGAACAGCACATTGTCTGTGGAAAATTTTCTTCTTGTAACACTCACATTGACTTAGCGAGAATGGTGATATATTCACATTCGAAGTATGGAAAGAGTGTACGTAGGAAGGGAGAGCTAGGGAGAACAAAAATAACACAAAACATCTTCATCCTTTAAATCTTTATCTTCCATAGCAGAGATTCAATAAAATAATCAAGATCTTCATTCAATCTGTTATTTAGAGAAGTGGTAGTAAGTATACCAAATAATTAGCTAAAAGATATTATTCTCTATTATGTGACAAGGCAAATGGAGAGGTAGAGGTGGGGGGGGGCAGCTCTGTGTGTGTGTGTGTGTTTAATAGTTCCTGTAGCACTATATGACTCTTTAAACTATATACATCTATAACTTTGCCAAACTTTTTTTTGAAGCAACACTAAATGATTTTAAACATAAGAAACAGAAGATGCATGCACTGAAATTATAGTCACACAATTATTTTAAATAGCAGAGAGTAGTATGTAATTTAAATTCACAAGAGTAGAGAAATGCCTTTGTATTTAGGGTTGTGCCCACACAATTATATATTCAAGTAAATTAAGATAGCATTTATGGAGAAGTTATAATGCCATAAAAAATGCCTCTGACTCTAGGGCTAAGTGAAAGTAACAGGTCACAAAACTGTTCTATATATGTTGAGCTTTTTCTATTTCTGTTTTTTCTGTTTCTTTTTCAATAAATAAAGTTTTGCATAGAGATAAGACTGGAAGTAAAGAACAAAATATTAACAGTGGTTGGATTTCGACAATGGGGATTTGGATAAATGTTCTTTTGGAACTTTGAAAATATTTTAATAATAATATTAAATATGTGGTCACTATAGAAAATTGAAATCGTTAACATGGACCAAGAATAAAAGAAAAGGCATGGGGGCTTCCCTGATAGCTCAGTGGTGAAGAGTTCACCTGCCAACGTAGGAGACACAAGTTCGATCCCTAATCCAGGAAGACCCCTCTTGCTGCAGAACAACTAAGCCTGTGAGCCACAACTGTTGAGCCTGTGCTCTAGAGCTTCAGAGCCACAACTACTGAAGCCCATGTGCCCTAGTGCCCGAGTTCCACAACAAGAAAGGTCACCACAATAAGAAGCCTGCTCACCTCAACTAGAGAGTAGCTCCCACTCCCTGCAACTAGAGAAGAGCTTGCAGCAGCAGTGAAAACCCAGAAGAGCCAAAAATAAATAAATAAATAGATAAATAACTTTAAAAAAGGAAAAGGCATGAAGATGTATTTTTTTTATTATGAAAAAACACAGACTTTTTTTTTTTTAAAAAAACGCAGACATTTTTAAAGAGCAGAGATTTCTCCCTTGTGTGTGCTCGCTCAGTGGTCTGGGAGCAGCCATGCCTAAGATGGCCTGGCCAACTGTGACTTGACCAAGGCCTCCCTCTGAGATTTGGCCATAACTTGAGACAGACTTCATCTGTAGTGCCAAGATTGCTTTAAAAGAAAAAAAGAAAAAAAAAAAAAACAACACAGAGATAAAACCTTATTGAAAGCCTGAACCAGTTTTAATGTCCAGTTTCCAGTAAAGTCCCAGGAACTAAAAAGTAAGTCACACAAAGTTTCAGAAGAATTTCAGAAACTTTCATTGTGACTCACAATGAAAGTTGAAAAAAATAATTTTCACACTGACCATCTCCTTTGTTTTATGTGCTTCAGTGCTAAATTCCCAGCCTGCTTTCTCTCAGCTTCCTTCTGAGTTTTGACTGCTCCTTAAAATTGTGAGTTGTGTTGGGAATCATAATTTTAACTGCCTTTGTGTATTCATAGAAATGGAGGATAATATTTATACATTGTTAAGTTGACATGCATAATTTTGGAACTTTGAAAATATTTTAATAATAATATTAAATATGTGGTCACTATAGAATATTGAAATCGTTCTCATGGGCCAAGAATAAAAGAACAGGCCTGGGCGCTTCGCCGATAGCTCAGTGGTGAAGAGTTCACCTGCCAACGTAGGAGACACAAGTTCGATCCCTAATCCAGGAAGACCCCTCTTGCTGCAGAACAACTAAGCCTGTGAGCCACAACTGTTGAGCCTGTGCTCTAGAGCTTCAGAGCCACAACTACTGAAGCCCATGTGCCCTAGTGCCCGAGTTCCACAACAAGAAAGGTCACCACAATAAGAAGCCTGCTCACCTCAACTAGAGAGTAGCTCCCACTCCCTGCAACTAGAGAAGAGCTTGCAGCAGCAGTGAAAACCCAGAAGAGCCAAAAATAAATAAATAAATAGATAAATAACTTTAAAAAAGGAAAAGGCATGAAGATGTATTTTTTTTATTATGAAAAAACACAGACTTTTTTTTTTTTAAAAAAACGCAGACATTTTTAAAGAGCAGAGATTTCTCCCTTGTGTGTGCTCGCTCAGTGGTCTGGGAGCAGCCATGCCTAAGATGGCCTGGCCAACTGTGACTTGACCAAGGCCTCCCTCTGAGATTTGGCCATAACTTGAGACAGACTTCATCTGTAGTGCCAAGATTGCTTTAAAAGAAAAAAAGAAAAAAAAAAAAAACAACACAGAGATAAAACCTTATTGAAAGCCTGAACCAGTTTTAATGTCCAGTTTCCAGTAAAGTCCCAGGAACTAAAAAGTAAGTCACACAAAGTTTCAGAAGAATTTCAGAAACTTTCATTGTGACTCACAATGAAAGTTGAAAAAAATAATTTTCACACTGACCATCTCCTTTGTTTTATGTGCTTCAGTGCTAAATTCCCAGCCTGCTTTCTCTCAGCTTCCTTCTGAGTTTTGACTGCTCCTTAAAATTGTGAGTTGTGTTGGGAATCATAATTTTAACTGCCTTTGTGTATTCATAGAAATGGAGGATAATATTTATACATTGTTAAGGTTGCACATGCATAATTTTGGACTACTCTTTTCTTGGTGGGGAGTTGGTGAGTAAGGGGGGGCGGGTGGGCCACTTCTATTGGTCTTCCATTTCTCTATTTTTCATCCGTCTTTGTTCTTTGGCTCCTGTGGGCCTCCCATCGCGGTGGCGTCTGTCGTTGCAGAGAACTGGCTCTGGGTGCATGCGCTCCAGAGCTCCGGCTCTGTAATTGGACACATCGGTCCAGCCGCTCCGCAGCACGTGGGATCTTCCCAGGCCAGGGATCAAACTGGCGCCCCTTGCACTGCAAGGCGGTGTCCTTACCCACTGGACCACCAGGGAAGCCCCTAGACTACTCTTATATCAAAGAGTGATTGTCCACTCAAGTGCCCATAACAGAGTTTGTGTGTGTGTGTGTGTGTGTGGAGTGATGCATGAAAACTACACGTTGGAAGTGGACAGAGAAAGAGAAAAAAATGCAATTTGCCATGCCACTGTTAGGACCTCTGGGAGGAAAGAAAGGGAAGCAGGGGCCACTCTAGATTGAGTGAAAGGGAACAAGCGACCTCAGAGTTAACCAAACAAGCAAGTGAAGCAACAGCATTGGTGTGAGCGGCGTGAGAACAGGAGGAAACTCCACCCAACACAGAACTGGGTGGTGGCTTTGGGAGACGCTCTGGCCCTTCAGTTGAAGCTGTTGGCTTCCAAGTACTATTCCTCTGGCTTTTTTTTTTTTTTTTCCTAGTTACCATTTCTCTTCCCACATTTGGCAGCAAATCTGTGGGATTAACGCCCACTCTGTCGCACTCTCTGGAAACTGTCTGAATTGTCTCTGTTATGTTCCTGAAGCAGCTGCCAAAAGGTTAAGAGACTGAATAGGGTTGGCAAAAGCTCATGTAATTTTTAGCAAATTATCTGTCTTCTCAGAAAGACTATGTGATAACTTGCTCCTGGAGGCTGAGGAGTCCCTGACTGGGTAGAGTCAATCCCTGCATCCAGATAAAGGCAGGCCTCCCCTCTTGGGGCCACTCTGCACAGGCACCCCTAGAAGTAGCTGGGAACCCTGGCTCCATGTACGGGATCATGCTTCAGCTGCCTGCTCCCATCCTCAGAGGACTGGCTGACGTGGCTCTTCCATCTAGACTTCTTACTGTGCTGTACTGCTTTAATTGATGATTCCATTTCTCAGTTCCCACCCTTTTTTTCTTATTATTTGAATTGTGGTATAACCTGAACATCTAAAAGGTATACATCTTCAGTGTTCTCTTTGATGAATTTTCAGATCTCTACACCCATGTGAGCACCATCACTCCTCAAGAAACGTCCTCCATGTAACTTCCCATTCACTACTCTGCCCCTCCCACCTGCAACCAGGCTCATCATAATTCCAAATGGTCCCACCATAGATTTGTTTCCTCTGTTCTTGATGTTCACTTCATTCTCACAGTGCCTA
Organism: Tragulus kanchil; assembly: GCA_022376925.1. Classification (NCBI taxonomy): domain Eukaryota; kingdom Metazoa; phylum Chordata; class Mammalia; order Artiodactyla; family Tragulidae; genus Tragulus; species Tragulus kanchil. Next base: position 85,689,250 of record JAIOJX010000001.1, read on the forward strand.
CTTTTTCGTATCTGGTTTCTTACACGCAACAGATTTTTGAGGTTTATCCATGTTGTGTGTATCTGTTCTTTGTTTCTTGTTGAGTAGAATTCCATTGTGTGGAGATATCATCTATCCTTGATCCATTCATCCATTGAGGGACATTTGAGTTGCTGCCAGTTGGAGTTATTAGAAATAAAACTGTTATGAATCTTCATGTGACATGTGTATACTCCTTTTGTATTGAAGAATCGTTTTCTCCTAGGGAAGACCAAGACAGCTAGGTCTGGGTCCAAAACCTTCAGTGACAGGACACTGGCGGGATGGCCAGAAGACTGGTTCACAGATAGATTTAAAGCATCAAAGAAGTGCCCCAGATATTCCCAATCAAGGAAGCTGTCCAATGCTTCTAATAGCCCAAAGGCAACTGTGTCTGATGGCAATGAATGGGAGCCCTGACTGGGCTCAAGCTTTTATTTCTAACTAAAATTTTGTGCTTGGCAGAATTCTTCAGACTCTGGCAAGTCTAACATAAATGACCTAGGCATCATCTGTGGGGGTTGAACCCAGCTCTTCATACATGACTCTGTCTTAGTCATTTATCCAGGAGAGGGTATTAGCCATTGGTTGGGAATAAAGACTACTGATTCCACTCCATGCTATGAAGACCAAGGAAACTGATCTGGGCTCCTCTGCAGAATCTATGATGCTAAAGAAGGTTCCATGCAATCACACCAATGCCCTCCCTCCACTTCCACTCCTTAAGGGAAACTTCACAGATTTGTTGAGTGTTTACTGTGTGCCAGGAACAAATTATTTTGTTGTTAACTTGCATGCATTTACTTCTCGTATAAACCTTAAGAGGTAAATATTGTATTATTCTTTTCATAAGTGAGGGTTTCCCTGGTGGCTCAGATGGTGAAGAATCTGCCTGCGATACGGGAGACCTGGGTTCCATCCTAGGTCTTCCTAGGTCAGGAAGATTCCCTGGAGAAGGGCATGGCAACTCACTCTAGTACTCTTGCCTGGAGAATTCCATGGAAAGAGAAACATGGTGGGTCAAAGTCCATGGGTCACAAAGAGTTGGACACAACTGAATGACTAACACTTTCACTTTTCATGGGTGAGAAACCCATGGCTTAGAGAAGATAAGCATCTTAGGTTGGGGCTGCCTTAACAAAATACCACAGATTGGGTGGATTAAAGAATAGAATTCGATGGTCTCAGTTCTGGAGGCTGGAAGTGAAATATCAGAATGCTAGCCTGGTCAGGTTCTGGTGAGAACTCTCTTCCTAGCTTGGTAGCATGCTACATGTGGATAGTGCCTTTTTGCTATGTCCCTGTACAGCAGGAAGAGGGAGCAAGTTCTCTGGTGCCTTTGCTTATAAGGACACTAATTCCATCATAGAAGGACCCAGCCTTATGACTTCATCTAAACAAACTTGTTTCCTAAAGGTCCCATCTCCTAATACCATCACACTGGGAATTCAGGCTTAAACATATGAATTGGGGACAAGGATACAATTCAGTGCATAGTAGTCAATTGCCCATGGCACACACTAGTAAGCAGTGGACCTGGGGTTTGCACCTAGGTCTGATTCTACAGTCAATGTACTTAAACGTCATGCTATAACGCTTTGATGGGATCAGGACCTTGGCTCACATCCATGTTCTACCACTAATTGTTGGGATGGGATCCAGCCAGGTAGATCCTGAGTGTCGGACCACAAGGTCAGATCACAGTTGCAGTGACTACCAACCAACCCGAATACCATGGAGTACCATGGTATTCAGAGTACCATGGTACTTGGAGTACCAAAAGACTCCAAGCTCAAGCTCACCCCTGCCTTTGCTCTTTTTCCTGCTTGGGATTTCTTAGAACTAACCATCCTTCAAAATCCAGCTAAAGCTTATCTCCTCCTGAATGTTTGAATTTGAATAAGAGGTAAATATTGTATTATTCTTTTCATAAGTGAGGGTTTCCCTGGTGGCTCAGATGGTGAAGAATCTGCCTGCGATACGGGAGACCTGGGTTCCATCCTAGGTCTTCCTAGGTCAGGAAGATTCCCTGGAGAAGGGCATGGCAACTCACTCTAGTACTCTTGCCTGGAGAATTCCATGGAAAGAGAAACATGGTGGGTCAAAGTCCATGGGTCACAAAGAGTTGGACACAACTGAATGACTAACACTTTCACTTTTCATGGGTGAGAAACCCATGGCTTAGAGAAGATAAGCATCTTAGGTTGGGGCTGCCTTAACAAAATACCACAGATTGGGTGGATTAAAGAATAGAATTCGATGGTCTCAGTTCTGGAGGCTGGAAGTGAAATATCAGAATGCTAGCCTGGTCAGGTTCTGGTGAGAACTCTCTTCCTAGCTTGGTAGCATGCTACATGTGGATAGTGCCTTTTTGCTATGTCCCTGTACAGCAGGAAGAGGGAGCAAGTTCTCTGGTGCCTTTGCTTATAAGGACACTAATTCCATCATAGAAGGACCCAGCCTTATGACTTCATCTAAACAAACTTGTTTCCTAAAGGTCCCATCTCCTAATACCATCACACTGGGAATTCAGGCTTAAACATATGAATTGGGGACAAGGATACAATTCAGTGCATAGTAGTCAATTGCCCATGGCACACACTAGTAAGCAGTGGACCTGGGGTTTGCACCTAGGTCTGATTCTACAGTCAATGTACTTAAACGTCATGCTATAACGCTTTGATGGGATCAGGACCTTGGCTCACATCCATGTTCTACCACTAATTGTTGGGATGGGATCCAGCCAGGTAGATCCTGAGTGTCGGACCACAAGGTCAGATCACAGTTGCAGTGACTACCAACCAACCCGAATACCATGGAGTACCATGGTATTCAGAGTACCATGGTACTTGGAGTACCAAAAGACTCCAAGCTCAAGCTCACCCCTGCCTTTGCTCTTTTTCCTGCTTGGGATTTCTTAGAACTAACCATCCTTCAAAATCCAGCTAAAGCTTATCTCCTCCTGGAGGGGCCTTTCCTGTTGATACCACCCCTCAGTAGTTTTCCTCTTATCAAGCACTTCTTGTCTTTGTGATCAATCACACAATCAGCACCATGGTCACTATCTTGTTCATGTCTCTATGAAACATTCTGCTGTATGAGAGAAAGGGAATGTCTGAACTATGTTGGTTTAATGAAAATTCAGGAAGGGAAGAGAAGTGCCAGAGAGCATTCAGCTGAGGTCCTTGATTAGAAGGAGGCAGAGATAATAAAAGATTACTACTTATGTGAGGATATTTGGCAGATTAAAAGAGGCTTAGGCCTGCATTGCTACCTCACACTTTACATAAGTATTCTGGTGGGTTATAAATCTAAATGTGGACCAAACTTTGAAGTTTTTGAATAGAATATGGGAGAATATCTTCATGACATGAGACCAAACAAGCCACAGAAAGCAGTAACCATAAAGCAAAAACTGAATACATTTGACTACACTAAAATTACTATTTTTATTCATCAGACGACTACATAAAGAAGCCACAAAGTGAGAGAAGATACTTGCAACTCATTTGTTAACAAAGGACTCACAGGGAGTTCCCTGGAGGTCCAGTGACTAGATTAGGCACTTTCACTGCCAGGCCCAGGGTTTGACCCCTGGTAGGGAAATTAAGATCCCGCAAGCTGTGTGATGTTGCCAAAAAAAATTTTTTTAAAGGAAAAAAAGGACTCATTCAGAATATATAAATACCTATATACAAATGAAGAGGGAAAAGACAACTCAGTATAAGAATGGGCAAAACACTGAAACAGCCATTTTGAACAACTAAATATAAATAGCTAATAAACATACGGAAATCTGTATGATCTCACTGTTAAAAAGGAATACCAATTAATACCATGATGATATAACACTACACATATATCATATGGGCAAACATTTAAAAGTCTGATAATACCAAATGTTGGGGAGGATGTTCAGCAAAGTATTTGAAATGGCTGATGAGTATGCAAATTGGTACCATCTAATTATAAAGTGGCATAGCATATTCTGATAAAGGTGAAGATACACATACCCTATGACCTAGCAGTTCTACTAGGGTATATACTAAAAAAATTCATGCATACATTCACCTTAATTTATGACAAGTTCCTCATTTTCCATCTTTGTGGGTTTTTTTTTTTTAAATTGTTTGGGGCTTCTTTTTATTGATTATTTATTTATTTATCTTCATCCATCTTTATTCTTTGGCTTGTGTGGGCCTCCCATTGCAGTGACCTTTCTCATCACAGAGCACCAGCTCTGGGCGCATGCACTCCAGAGCGCTGGCTTGTAATTGGACACATCGGTCCAGTCACTCCGCGGCATATGGGATCTTCCTGTGCCAGGGATCGAACCGGCGCCCCTTGCACTGCAAGGTGGACTTTCTAACCACTGGACCACCAGGGAAGCCCCATCTTTGTGTTTTTGTGCTGTGCATTGAAGTATTTCTTCCACTTGAGTTTGCAATCCTCCTTTTCTTCTAATCAGCTCCTGAATTGAGCACTTGGAAAGTAATGCTGACACAGAAAATACTTGGCACTAAAAGTGACTCCTCCCATGTTCATCTTTTTTTCTTTCAAATTATCTTGAACAAGTTGTGTTGGTTATCCTTGATCTAAATTATCTTTCTCTAGTTTCTGGGACTTTTTATTTATTTATTTTTTAGCTGAAGAATGTTTATCATTTTTATTTTAATTGGAGGATATTTACAATACTGTGGTGACTTTTGCCATGCATCAGTATGATTTGGTCGTACACAAACATGTGTCCCCTCCCTCCCAATTCTTTTTCTTTTTCTTTTTTTAATGGAACGCTTCACAAATTTGCCTGTCATCCTTGTGCAGGGGCCATGCTAATCTTCTCTGTATTGTTCCAATTTTAGTATATGTGCTGCCAAAGCGAGCACCCCATTATTTTTCCATGTAATTTAATGTACCAAATAATCCTAGTTACTTTAACATTTCTTCTGAGATGCCTCAGGGGTTAAAAGGAATACCAATTAATACCATGATGATATAACACTACACATATATCATATGGGCAAACATTTAAAAGTCTGATAATACCAAATGTTGGGGAGGATGTTCAGCAAAGTATTTGAAATGGCTGATGAGTATGCAAATTGGTACCATCTAATTATAAAGTGGCATAGCATATTCTGATAAAGGTGAAGATACACATACCCTATGACCTAGCAGTTCTACTAGGGTATATACTAAAAAAATTCATGCATACATTCACCTTAATTTATGACAAGTTCCTCATTTTCCATCTTTGTGGGTTTTTTTTTTTTAAATTGTTTGGGGCTTCTTTTTATTGATTATTTATTTATTTATCTTCATCCATCTTTATTCTTTGGCTTGTGTGGGCCTCCCATTGCAGTGACCTTTCTCATCACAGAGCACCAGCTCTGGGCGCATGCACTCCAGAGCGCTGGCTTGTAATTGGACACATCGGTCCAGTCACTCCGCGGCATATGGGATCTTCCTGTGCCAGGGATCGAACCGGCGCCCCTTGCACTGCAAGGTGGACTTTCTAACCACTGGACCACCAGGGAAGCCCCATCTTTGTGTTTTTGTGCTGTGCATTGAAGTATTTCTTCCACTTGAGTTTGCAATCCTCCTTTTCTTCTAATCAGCTCCTGAATTGAGCACTTGGAAAGTAATGCTGACACAGAAAATACTTGGCACTAAAAGTGACTCCTCCCATGTTCATCTTTTTTTCTTTCAAATTATCTTGAACAAGTTGTGTTGGTTATCCTTGATCTAAATTATCTTTCTCTAGTTTCTGGGACTTTTTATTTATTTATTTTTTAGCTGAAGAATGTTTATCATTTTTATTTTAATTGGAGGATATTTACAATACTGTGGTGACTTTTGCCATGCATCAGTATGATTTGGTCGTACACAAACATGTGTCCCCTCCCTCCCAATTCTTTTTCTTTTTCTTTTTTTAATGGAACGCTTCACAAATTTGCCTGTCATCCTTGTGCAGGGGCCATGCTAATCTTCTCTGTATTGTTCCAATTTTAGTATATGTGCTGCCAAAGCGAGCACCCCATTATTTTTCCATGTAATTTAATGTACCAAATAATCCTAGTTACTTTAACATTTCTTCTGAGATGCCTCAGGGGCCTTCTAGAATACTCAAAATTAGCTATAGAAGAAACTTACAATCTGTTATCAAAAGCAGTTCAGTATTCCAGGAAAACTTTGTTCTCTTCACAGAGAGAGAAAATCAAATTCCAGTCTTGAACCAGCTTACTATTAATAACGAAATTAATTTATCTAATTAAATTCAATCTAATCTCAATCAATCCTGAAATGTACAAAATTCTTTTCTCATAATTTCATTTACACAAATCTTCCATCATTTTCTGGATCCATATAAACTTGTTTCTTATTTTCCCCACATATTAGGATCAGCACTAGGACAAAATTATTCTACTTTTTTTTATTTTTGGCTGTGCTGAGTCTTTTGGGGGGCGGGGCGGACCACTTCTGTTGGTCTTTCATTTATCTATTTTTCACTCGTCTTTGTTCTTTAGCCCATGTGGGCCTCCCATCGTGGTGGCCTCTGTTGTCGAAGAGCGCTGGCTTTGGGCGCATGCGCTCCAGAGCTCCGGCTCGGTAGTTGGACACATCAGTCCAGCCGCTCCGCGGCACGTGGGATCTTCCCAGGCCAGGGATGGAACCGGTGCCCCTTGCACTGCAAGGCGGTGTCCTTACCCACTGGACCACCAGGGAAGCCCTATTCTTCTTTTTTTCTACAAAAATATCTCCAGTCTTTATACCTTTATTTGCCAGTATAACCTACATATAAATATCCCACTTATTTTACACCCTGAAATGTCTCCTTTATTACTTTTGTATCTTTAATTACATATCACAATTTTCAACCTTAAAAAAATCTTACCAAAACCATGAAAAAAGTAACCGAACCATTATACCAGCATTTTCTGATTGGCAATTTAAGAACATATTCCATAACTTCAAAAATGTGTTTTTCTCATAGCACAATTTTTCTTTAATACAGTACAAAGTATGTGTTTAATGAACCCAAACATCTTTTGAAGTTCTACTAATTAACCCAAAGTTGAAATCTCAGGCAAAGTGGACTGTATTTGTATTTCAAAGACATGATAAGACTTAATTTCAAGCTTTCTTTTAGCCATATTTTTTGTTCTCTCGGTGTCAGAATTCTGAAAACAGTATTTTTCTTTTTTTTTTTTTTTCTTTTTTTTTTTTTAAATCAAACTAGCTTTCTCCAACTGTCTGTGCAGAAAGAACCAGTTTGGGAATTTCAACAGTTTTATTATAACCAGTTTTCTCTGGATTCTGAAGAACACTGCTTCCATACATTGTTTTTAAAAAATCATCTTTCTTTTTCTTGAGCCATAATTTCATAGCTAACATTTTTCTAATGAATTGAACCTGAATTTCCCACTTTACAAAAAACAACAAAAACACCAGTCACACAAATGGAATATACATTCACAAATTATAAGACAGAACGGTCACAAATCCTGGGAAAGGATGACCAATATGGAGTATCCAACAAACGGTCCTTGACGTCCGACATACATCAGAACCTCCTGGCACACGCAGTGAAGCGACAGAAAGACAGACATGGACAGTGGACATATGGACATTGTGGGGAAGGAACAGAAGGTGGGAGGCGTAAAGGAAGTAGCATGAAGGCCTGTACTATCGTAAGTGAAGAAAATAGCTCTAGTCATTGCTCTGTGAGAAAAGGGGATCCTTCAGGCGTGCTGTGTGATGGTTGGGAGGGGTGGGAAGAGGGGGATATACATGTGACTAATCTGGGAACATGCATATCTGTAAACAACAAAACTCTGTAAAAGTTAAAAGCAAAATAAAGGTTTAAAAAAAAAAAAAAAGAAAAAAAGAACCTCCTGGCAAAAATGTCCAAACAGCACTTCCTGCTCAACAAATGTTTCCTTAACACTAAACACCTGAGAACCAACTGGCGCAAATGCCCAATAGCACTTCCTGCTCCCAAACAGTCTCCACGTCAAACACACATCAGGACCAACGGGCAAAATGCCCCAGTAATACTTGGAGCTAAAAAGAGAAGTTTTCCGTGCACGCAGGTGTACTTACTCAGTCTTGGGGCTCCTCAGCTCTTCTGGATGCATGTTTATGTTCCACTACGGAAAAGTGTAAATCTACAGCCGATTCCGAGCAGGGGAGAAACAGGGAGGATCCCCAAAACAAACAGTTTGGCAGCTGCTAGGAATGTCCCCCCAAACCCTCCTCTCAGGGCCACCTAGCCATGAAAAGCAGGCTGCTTGCAACCATCCTAGCCCTACATCATGGCTCCCAGTTTACCTGGGGAAAAACCCCAGGGAGGGAGATATCGCGAGAGTACAGCCTGCTTGGCTGCTGCAAAAGTGTTACTGAAATTGGATGTCTGGCTGCCCATCTCTCTAAATCCAATACAAAGGTTGGTGGAAAAGAAAGTTTGCTTTATTGCTAAGGCCAGCAACGTTGCCCTGGGGGTAGGGGTGCTGTGGATAGACCAGATTCCTATCCAAAGGCCAACTCCACACTAACAGCAAAAACTATTATAGATGTCACTGATTCTCTTTCATAGATGGGCTCATCTGTGTCATATTTTAGATTCCACATATGTGATGTTATATGGCTTTTGTCTTTCTCTTTCTGACTCCACTTAATATTGTAATCTCTAGGTGTACCCATGTGTTGCAAATGGCATTATTTCATTTCTTTTTATGGCTGAATAGTATTCCATTGTGCATATGTACCAAATCTTTATCCATTCATCTGTCGATGAACATTTATTGTTTCCATGTCCTGGCTATTGTGAATAGTGCTGCTATGAACATAGGGGTGTGTGTATCTTCTTGAATTAGGTTTGGTCTTGATATACACCCAGGAGTGCGATTGCTGGATCATATGGTAGCTCTGTTTTTCAGTCTCTAATAACTAGTGATATTGAGCATGTTTTCATGTTGGAGAAATGTCTCTTTAGGTCTTCTGCTCATTTTTAAATTGGGTTGTTTGCTTTTTCGTTGTCAAGTTGTGTGAGCTGTTTGTATGTTTTCAAAATTAAGCCCTTGTCAATCACATCATTTGCAAATATTTTCTCCTATTCTCTAGGTTGTCTTTTTGTTTTATTTATGGTTTTCTTTGCTGTGAAAAAGCTTGTAAGTTTGATTAAATCTGTTTACTTTCATTTTTATTTCCATTTCCTTGGGAGACTGAGCAAAGAAAACAGTGGTGGAATTTATATCAGAGAATGCTTTACCCATGTTCTCTTCTAGAAGACGGCAAGGGAATTTTCTTTATGTGAGGCGGCACTGTGAAGTTTTTGAGGCATAGGACCCTAAACACAGAACAGTATACAAAGGCTGTAGCAGCTGTTCAGAATGCAATCTATGATGAGAAAAAAGAAAAAAAGAGCTACTACCCAGACCACTGGATTGTTTCTTCAAGAGGGTAGATAGAATTGAATCCAGCAAGGAAGCAGTCCAATCAAGGTCAGGATCTCTTATTGCTGATGATCTTTCAGCTCTACCATCACCCACCTCCTCTCCCTCCTTGAGTCAGTAACTCTTCCTGCCTGCTTACTTAATGGCAGCCCCTGTGTGCCAGCTATTGTACCATACTGTACTTTTCAAAGTACTAGAAGATAAAAAATGTTTTATTTTTTGTGCTTGTTTTTTATATATAATTTGTATGCAAAATATTATAAACCTGTTGCAGTATAGTACTAGAGAGCTGACTGTTAGTTGGGTGCCTCGCCTAACTTTGATGGATTTACGAACAAACTGGACTTAGTAACGTGCTCTCACAACAGAACTTGTCTATATGTTGGGGACTAGCAGTATTAGAAAATGTCTCAAAATCGATGATCTCAGAATCCACCTAAAAACCTAGAATAAGAGGAGCTAAAGAAACCTGAAGTGAACAGAAGGAGGGAAAATAATAAAGGTGAGAGAGAAAATCGAGGACAAAAATCCAGAAATACAACAGGGAAAATTCAATAAAATAAAAATTTGTTTTGAGACAATCAAGAAAATTTGTAAACCTACAGCCTGACTGATGAGGAAAAAAGACAAATTCACCTATATCAGGAACAACAAAGAACTGTGGATTCCACAGATATTAAAAGGATAAATTACCTGAAAGCCACATACTACCAAGCTCACTCTAGAAGAAATATATATATTAAAGAAATTAATTTTGTAATTATAATATTCTGTCAGATATTTTAGGAAAAAATAATACCAATTCTATACAACGTCAAGAAAACTGAGCTGAGAAAATACTTCCCAACTCATTCTCTGAGGCCAAATTATCCTGATAACAAAGCCAGACAGAAACATCAGAAAATACAACTGATAACAAATATCCCTCATGAACACAGATGTAAAAATCTCAGCAAAAAACTGGCAACAATGTATAATCCAGCAATACATAAAATAATGAAACAGCATGAACAAATGGGCTTTACCCCAAGAATTTAAGATTAGTTGAACATTTATTAATAAAAAGCAGTGTAATTCACCATGTTAGCAAAAGTAAAAAAGAAAAACCATATCATCATCTGAATCAATGCAGAAAAATCATTTTTATTAAATTCAACCTATATTTCTGATTTTTTTTCTTTTAATCTCAGCAAACCAGTGATAGAAGAGGAGGTCCTCAATCTTTAGGGGCATCTATGAAAAATGTTCAATTAACTAGAATTGGGAACAGGCAAGGATGTCTGCTCTGACCACTTCAACATTGTATTGGAGGTTCTAGCCAGTACAAAAAAAGCTAGAAAAAGAAATAAAAGGTACCTAGTTTGGGAAGGAAGCAGTTAAATTATCTTTATTCACAGATGGTATGATTATGTAGAAAATCCTCGGGAATCTACAGAAAGCTACTAGAACTAATTGAGCTTAGCAAGCTTGTAGGACATAAGGTCAATATTCAATAATCAATTATTGTTCTAGGGCTTCCCCTGGTGGTCCAGTGGGTAAGGACACCGCCTTGCAGTGCAAGGGGCACCGGTTCAAGCCCTGGCCTGGGAAGATCCCACGTGCCGCGGAGCGGCTGGACTGATGTGTCCAATTACAGAGCCGGAGCTCTGCAGTGCATGCACCCAGAGCCGGTGCTCTGCAACGACAGACGTCACCATGATGGGAGGCCCACAGGAGCCAAAGAACGAAGACGAATGAAAATAGAGAAATAAAAAAGACCAGTAGAGGGCTTCCCCTGGTGGTCCATTGGGTAAGGACACCACCTTGCAGTGCAAGGGGCACCGGTTCGATCCCTGGCGTGGGATCTTCCCACGTGCCGCGGAGCGGCTGGACCAATGTGTCCAATTACCAAGCTGGAGCTCTGGGGCGCATGCACCTAGAGCCAGCGCTCTGTGACGACAGACGCCACCGCGGTGGGAGACCCACATGGGCCAAAGAACAAAGACGGATGAAAATAGAGAAATGAAAGACCAATAGAAGTGGCCCGCCTGCTCCCCTCCCTCCCCAACCCGACCCCAGCCCAAACTAAATAAATCTTTAAAAAAAAAAAAAAAAGACCAGTAGAAATGGCCCACCCACTCCCCTCCCTCCCCAACCCGACCCCCGCCCAAAGTAAATAAATAAATAAATCTTTAAAAAAAAAAATATTGTTCTATAAAGTAGCAACAATCAGAAATTACATTTTTTAAAACTTATAATTTACAGTAACATCAAAAATATAAGAAAGTTAGGGATATGAAGATGTGCTTACTGAAAACTACAAAATACTGCTGAGAGAAATTACAGAATATCTAAATCAATGGAGAAATATGCTTTTAATGAGTTTGAACACTCACTATTGTCAAGATATGAACTCTCCACAAATTGAGCTACAGATTCAATGCAGTGCCAGTCAGAATTCCAACAGATTTTTTTTAATTGGCAAGCTAAAATTCATCTAGAAATGCAAAAGACCCAGAATAGTTAAAACAACTTTGAAAAAGAAAAGTTGGAAAATTTACACTAGCTGAAAGACCTCATAGACCATAAAACAAAAGACCACAAAAATGAAATTGATGACTTACAGACATAAATGTAAAAACTGAAACTATAAGGCTCCTAGTAGAAAATATAGAATACCTTTGAAATGAAAAACACTAAACATTAAAAAAAAAACTGATAAAATAGACTTTATCAAAATTGAGACTTCGGCTCATCAAGACACCATTAAGAAAATAAAAAGGCAACTCTCAGACTGGGGAAACTATTTGTAATGCAATATCTGACAAATGGCTTATAATCAGATAATATAAGGAGCCCTCCATAAATTAGTAACAAGAAAGAGATCCAATTTAAAATGAGCAAAAGATTCCCACACTTCATGAAGGATATACAATCAATATACATATGCAAGGACATTCAACTTTTAGTTATCACAGAAATGCAAATTATAACCATGATGAGATACTACACATTGACTAGAAAGGTTGAACTTCTGAAATCTAACACTACCAAACGTCTGTCAGGATGCGGAGCAGCTAGAGCTCTCATACATTGCTGGAGGAAGTATAAACTGGTACAATCACTTCAAGAAGAAATCTAACAACTTATTGTGAAGTTAAATATATACCTATCTTATGATTCAGCCATGTTTATTCTCAGAAAAAAAACCTTGGAAGCAAAAATCAAAAACAACCCAAATGCAATTAGCAGGACTACTGAGAAACACAATGTATTCTACTTATGAGATCATCTTCAGCAATTAAAAAAAAAAAAAAAGGAACTACTGATACACCCATCAACAGTAACATCAAAAATATAAGAAAGTTAGGGATATGAAGATGTGCTTACTGAAAACTACAAAATACTGCTGAGAGAAATTACAGAATATCTAAATCAATGGAGAAATATGCTTTTAATGAGTTTGAACACTCACTATTGTCAAGATATGAACTCTCCACAAATTGAGCTACAGATTCAATGCAGTGCCAGTCAGAATTCCAACAGATTTTTTTTAATTGGCAAGCTAAAATTCATCTAGAAATGCAAAAGACCCAGAATAGTTAAAACAACTTTGAAAAAGAAAAGTTGGAAAATTTACACTAGCTGAAAGACCTCATAGACCATAAAACAAAAGACCACAAAAATGAAATTGATGACTTACAGACATAAATGTAAAAACTGAAACTATAAGGCTCCTAGTAGAAAATATAGAATACCTTTGAAATGAAAAACACTAAACATTAAAAAAAAACTGATAAAATAGACTTTATCAAAATTGAGACTTCGGCTCATCAAGACACCATTAAGAAAATAAAAAGGCAACTCTCAGACTGGGGAAACTATTTGTAATGCAATATCTGACAAATGGCTTATAATCAGATAATATAAGGAGCCCTCCATAAATTAGTAACAAGAAAGAGATCCAATTTAAAATGAGCAAAAGATTCCCACACTTCATGAAGGATATACAATCAATATACATATGCAAGGACATTCAACTTTTAGTTATCACAGAAATGCAAATTATAACCATGATGAGATACTACACATTGACTAGAAAGGTTGAACTTCTGAAATCTAACACTACCAAACGTCTGTCAGGATGCGGAGCAGCTAGAGCTCTCATACATTGCTGGAGGAAGTATAAACTGGTACAATCACTTCAAGAAGAAATCTAACAACTTATTGTGAAGTTAAATATATACCTATCTTATGATTCAGCCATGTTTATTCTCAGAAAAAAAACCTTGGAAGCAAAAATCAAAAACAACCCAAATGCAATTAGCAGGACTACTGAGAAACACAATGTATTCTACTTATGAGATCATCTTCAGCAATTAAAAAAAAAAAAAAAGGAACTACTGATACACCCATCAACAAACATTTCAAAAACCATGCTTCATGAGAGAATTTGAACACAAAATTCTCTGCATGACTGAAGCTATGAAATTAAAAGACACTCCCTTGGAAGAAAAGCTATGACGAACCCTAGACAGTGTATTAAAAAGCAGAGACATCACTTTGCTGACAAAGGTCTGTATAGTCAAAGCTGTGGTTTTTTCAGTAGTCAGGGATGGATGTGAGAGTTGGACCATAAGACTGAGAGCCGAAGAATTAACTGATGTTTTCGAACTGTGGTGCTGGAGAAGACTCTTGAGAGTCTTTGGACTGCAAGATCAAACCAGTCAATCCTAAAGGATATTGACCCTGAATATTCACTGAAAACACTGATGCTGAAGCTGACGTTCCAATACTTTTGCCACCTGATGTGAAGAGCTGATTCATTGGAAAAATACCTGATGCTGGGAAAGATTGAGGGCAGGAGAAGAGGGCGACAGTGAATGAGATGGTTGGATAGCATCACTGACTCGACAAACATGGAATTTGATCAAACTCTGGGAGATAGTGAAGGACAGAGAAGCCTGGAGTGCTGCAGTCCATGGGGTCACAGAGTTGGACATGATTTAGCAACTCAAAAACACGTGGCACTGAATAGCTTTAAAACCCTGAGAAAACTGTGATTCTACATTTTTTTTCAGTTTGGCACACGTAAAATTTTTGTATTTTGAATGTTAAATCAGATTGCCACTTTAAGTTAAACTGGTAAGTGGCAGTCAGACCAAGTTTAGAAAAATGTATTATTACTCTTTACATTGAAAATATATCTTGTTTCTTGAAGTTTATTTGGTTTGTTTTTTCTTACGTTTGTTCTCATACATTGCTGGAGGAAGTATAAACTGGTACAATCACTTCAAGAAGAAATCTAACAACTTATTGTGAAGTTAAATATATACCTATCTTATGATTCAGCCATGTTTATTCTCAGAAAAAAAACCTTGGAAGCAAAAATCAAAAACAACCCAAATGCAATTAGCAGGACTACTGAGAAACACAATGTATTCTACTTATGAGATCATCTTCAGCAATTAAAAAAAAAAAAAAAGGAACTACTGATACACCCATCAACAAACATTTCAAAAACCATGCTTCATGAGAGAATTTGAACACAAAATTCTCTGCATGACTGAAGCTATGAAATTAAAAGACACTCCCTTGGAAGAAAAGCTATGACGAACCCTAGACAGTGTATTAAAAAGCAGAGACATCACTTTGCTGACAAAGGTCTGTATAGTCAAAGCTGTGGTTTTTTCAGTAGTCAGGGATGGATGTGAGAGTTGGACCATAAGACTGAGAGCCGAAGAATTAACTGATGTTTTCGAACTGTGGTGCTGGAGAAGACTCTTGAGAGTCTTTGGACTGCAAGATCAAACCAGTCAATCCTAAAGGATATTGACCCTGAATATTCACTGAAAACACTGATGCTGAAGCTGACGTTCCAATACTTTTGCCACCTGATGTGAAGAGCTGATTCATTGGAAAAATACCTGATGCTGGGAAAGATTGAGGGCAGGAGAAGAGGGCGACAGTGAATGAGATGGTTGGATAGCATCACTGACTCGACAAACATGGAATTTGATCAAACTCTGGGAGATAGTGAAGGACAGAGAAGCCTGGAGTGCTGCAGTCCATGGGGTCACAGAGTTGGACATGATTTAGCAACTCAAAAACACGTGGCACTGAATAGCTTTAAAACCCTGAGAAAACTGTGATTCTACATTTTTTTTCAGTTTGGCACACGTAAAATTTTTGTATTTTGAATGTTAAATCAGATTGCCACTTTAAGTTAAACTGGTAAGTGGCAGTCAGACCAAGTTTAGAAAAATGTATTATTACTCTTTACATTGAAAATATATCTTGTTTCTTGAAGTTTATTTGGTTTGTTTCATTTCTTGACGTTTGTTAGTTTCTTGCCATTCTTTGGTTTTAGAATGGGTACAACTCAGGACATCGCTAAAACTTAACAGGAAAATTTCCCTTTCCTCTCTCATTTCCACTTTAATTCATCGCTTGCATTTCCACCCTGACATTTCACCATCTTTTCCAACCATGATTGTGGATTCTAATGCAACCAAAGCTCGTGCATGTTTCCTTCCCATTCTACACAGGACAACAATTTAGGAGTATGATGTTAGAACATCAATGCTATTCCCAATATACTTTTTAAGACCAACTTAACCACTATGGCATACATCCCTGTTTGCCCAGAATAGCCCCATTTAGGGGCTGATGTCCTATCCAATTACTAATTATTATACTCTTTCGATCTCAAAGTTGTTCTGGTTTAGACTATAAAAATGTCAGCCTAATTATAGGTTATACATTTCAAGGCATTTTTTCTCATTAAATACTTGAAGCTTCTTTCAAACGCGACTATCCAGCAATTCCTGTTTATTTGCAGTGAGAGATGGAATAGCACTTGCTCTGGAGTCCTGTCAATGTGGTTGCAATCTTACTTTCAGTGCTTAGTAACCACGAACCTTGGGCAAGTTACATAATCTTTCTTTGCCTCCATTTACTTATCTGTAAGATGGGGCTAAAGAGCAGTCCTTATTGACACCAGGGTTTCATAGAAAATAGTTTTTTTCATGGATGAGGGTAGGAGAGTAGGTCAGGTGCCAATGAGAGGGATGTGGAGTTACAGAGAGCAACAGTTGAAGCTTCGATTGCTAGTTTCCTCGCAGCTCGCATCCCGCCTGTCTCACCCAGCTTCTAACAGGCTACAAACCAGGAGCAGTCTGCAACCACTTTTAGCCTAAGGGGTTGGGGACCCTTAGGCTAAAACATACCTTGGAGGGTCACTGTGAGGACTAAAATGAGTAATTACTACTGTGCTTTGCACAAGTATTCAGTAAATGGTAGGTATCTTTGTTGTTGTTCAGCTGCTAAGTTGTGTCCAACTCTGCAACTCCATGGACTACAGCACACTAGACTTCCCTGTCCTTTACCATCTCCCAGAGTTTGCCCAAATTCATGCCCACCAAGTCAGTGGTGCTATCTAAGCATCTCTAGGTATCTTTAGGCCATACTAAAAAATGCCATCTCCATTTTCCTGTTCAACTAAAAAGTATTTCTTCCTTTTAAAACCAAAACACGGGCTTCCCTGGTGGTCCAGTGGGTAAGGACACCACCTTGCAGTGCAAGGGACGCCGGTTCGATCCCTGGCCTGGGAAGATCCCACGTGCTGTGGAGCGGCTGGACCCATGTGTCCAATTACCAAGCCAGAGCTCTGGAGCGCATGTGCCCAGAGCTGGCGCTCTGCAACGACAGAGGCCACCGCGATGGGAGGCCCACACAGGCCAAAGAACGAAGATGGATGAAAACAGATAAATGAAGGACCAATAGAAGTGACTTGCGCCCCCCTCCCCCAAAAAACACCAAAATACTTTCAAAACGTGGGTTGCTTCACTGTGTGGTGAGGTTGGTGGTTTAGTTGCTAAGCCATGTCTATCTTCTCCAAACTCCTTTTCTATTAATTATGACAATAAGATAAATATATCCATCTTCATCTCAGAGCTTCCAACAGGTCTAAGTGCTCAGTTGCTCTGTCGTGGCAGACTCTTTTCAACATCATGGACTGGAGCCCAGGCTCCTTTGTCATGGAATTCTCCCAGGTAAGAATACTGGAATGGCTTGCCATTTCCTATTCAGGGGGATCTTCCCAACCCAGGGACTGAAGCTGCATATCCTGCATTGAGGCAGATTCTTTACTAAGACACCAGGAAAGCTGCTTCATCCTCTATATACAAAACTATTAATTACTGTGTAAAGCATGTGTCAAGACCATGATACAGTGTTTAAACGTTATGAGTATCTGTTTATATTTCACAAAGATCAATATAATTACATCCCTAGTGCTCTTGAATTCAAAAGACCAAAGTGACTCCACCACCCTTCAGATTCAATACATTTTCCCATCCACTGTGATCCAATTGTTGCTCCACTGACAAACATCACCATCTTGTGCCAAACTCAAAGAAGTCCATTTAATTCTCATCTTTGCAACAGGGCTTGGTTACTTCTGCAAACTTGTCTAGAACTACCTTGGCTGTTTGCTTTTAGCTTTCTTCTCCTTTGCAACCTCCTCTCCTCTTACTTGCTGGTGTTCTTAAGTGGGTATTCGATCTGCCTCTTCTCACCACACTGTTCCTGTATGAATTTATCTCCCCTGGCACTACCTCGATGATGGCCAGACAGATGCATGGTTCTGGTTCAAGCCTCTACTGATTCCAACTACTTAGATGAACCACAAGCAATTCTGCTCTTATTTTCTTTTCTAGTTAGAAGCACTCCCATTCATTGGTCGACATTTAACCCGTCCTGTGGACTTGACTTTTCTCTTTCAAATCTGTGCTCATTTCCAAACTCGCAACATCTGAAGTTCAAGTCCAAATCAGGTCTTTCTTCAATTTTCAAGTTTTAGAAATACGCCCTGGGCAGCCGCATGGAAGACAGAATGTGTTAAAGCAGGCAAAAAGACTACTGCATATTCAATGCTGTTTTGGCTTAATTCTACGGATGGTTCCACAGTAAATACAGGGTAAAGTGTAAAACCTCTCTTGTGGAAGAGCAGCTTTCCTATCTGGCCAGTTGTCTTTAGAATTCCTCTAACCCGTTAGTCTAAGTTCTCAGAAAGCTGGAAACACATCTTATGCAGACTCATTTTTTAGGAGACGCTAAATATATATATCAACTAAATGAAAAGACACATAATCATTTCAAGATTTAAGTTCTAAGAAGCAGGCATTTCATTTAAGATAATTTCACAATCTCACATGATTTTTTACTTCAGTTGACCGATTACTAGTAATTTCAAAGTTCCAACTGTCACATTACTATGTTGGGAAAGTGACTTAGATTTTAGTTCTAAATGCAGAAGCCAAAATGTTTTAATTGATATAGTGCTAAACAAGTTGAACTGCTATACTGACAGTGTTAAGATTTACTGTTTAGTTGATGACAACAGGAAAAAATGCCACCACCCTTCGAATCTTCCATCCATGTGATCCAATTGTTGCTCCACTGACAAACATCACCATCTTGTGCCAAACTCAAAGAAGTCCATTTAATTCTCATCTTTGCAACAGGGCTTGGTTACTTCTGCAAACTTGTCTAGAACTACCTTGGCTGTTTGCTTTTAGCTTTCTTCTCCTTTGCAACCTCCTCTCCTCTTACTTGCTGGTGTTCTTAAGTGGGTATTCGATCTGCCTCTTCTCACCACACTGTTCCTGTATGAATTTATCTCCCCTGGCACTACCTCGATGATGGCCAGACAGATGCATGGTTCTGGTTCAAGCCTCTACTGATTCCAACTACTTAGATGAACCACAAGCAATTCTGCTCTTATTTTCTTTTCTAGTTAGAAGCACTCCCATTCATTGGTCGACATTTAACCCGTCCTGTGGACTTGACTTTTCTCTTTCAAATCTGTGCTCATTTCCAAACTCGCAACATCTGAAGTTCAAGTCCAAATCAGGTCTTTCTTCAATTTTCAAGTTTTAGAAATACGCCCTGGGCAGCCGCATGGAAGACAGAATGTGTTAAAGCAGGCAAAAAGACTACTGCATATTCAATGCTGTTTTGGCTTAATTCTACGGATGGTTCCACAGTAAATACAGGGTAAAGTGTAAAACCTCTCTTGTGGAAGAGCAGCTTTCCTATCTGGCCAGTTGTCTTTAGAATTCCTCTAACCCGTTAGTCTAAGTTCTCAGAAAGCTGGAAACACATCTTATGCAGACTCATTTTTTAGGAGACGCTAAATATATATATCAACTAAATGAAAAGACACATAATCATTTCAAGATTTAAGTTCTAAGAAGCAGGCATTTCATTTAAGATAATTTCACAATCTCACATGATTTTTTACTTCAGTTGACCGATTACTAGTAATTTCAAAGTTCCAACTGTCACATTACTATGTTGGGAAAGTGACTTAGATTTTAGTTCTAAATGCAGAAGCCAAAATGTTTTAATTGATATAGTGCTAAACAAGTTGAACTGCTATACTGACAGTGTTAAGATTTACTGTTTAGTTGATGACAACAGGAAAAAAATATGATTTAGCTTCTTTCTGTAAACTGTGTGTGTGCGTGTTATGATGTTATTAAGGCACCCAGATAAGAGTGTGCATAGTAGGATTTACCTATAGAAGTAGTAAAAAAAAAAAAAAATTATTCTATTTCTTCTGAGACCTGAAAATGTAAGTTAAGTTGTTAAACTGATTAGAAGAAAAGCAGTTTACAGAAGGCTTTGTTCAACTACTTATACTCCAGAATAACGTTGGTATCTCTGATTGGTTTTCTATCCTCTATCCAAAGACTAAGTCAGCAATTATTATTCTTGATGTTTAACTTTCAAATACGTATTAAATACCACTAAATCACTCTTAAACGCTAGACAACTTATGCTAATTTTGCCAATAAACTATCTTAATAAAATGACAGAAAATAATATGCTGTGTTAGTAAGATAACTAGAAATGGTTAAGGAGCATTTAGGCATAGCTTTAGCATTCCTACAATCTTTTGCTACTGGAGAGCTGACTTGGATTTTTTTTTTTTTTTTTGCAAAAATGTTTGTTTCGAGTTCTTTTAAAAATATAAGTGGGTAAATGTCATAAGCAACACTTTGACAAGTACTCTGGCTTCTTCACTAAAATTAATTTGTAATTATTTCCTTTTGAAATTTTAAGAGATGATTGCTGCTAGTAGATATGCAAACTCAGTATTTACCAAATTATTAACTAATTGGATAAAATATCTCTATGCTTTTCAGCCTTCAAACTGTTTCTAGAAGGACAATACTCAAAAAATATCTGAAAAAGGGCACTTGTTATATACAGCATTTCACGAGATAGGATTATAAATTCTCTATAGTTATATTCCGATGCTTCTTCATGAAATATTCCTGGAAAAACCTTAGAAAGAGCAGCATGATAAAATAAGAATGTGTGTGAAATGCAAGGTACATTATAATATGAAATCCTATTGTTATTTAGAAGTGATCCGTTAAGGCTAATACAGCTACTATATTTTACTAGTGATACAGTACAGGAAGACTCCCTCCCCTGCCCAAATCATGTCATCCAAGCAGGAAAGCATGAAATGTCGAAACTGCCTAACATTAAAAAATAAGTCTCTTAATTTATTGGGATTCTAAAATAGAGCCCTTCGTCTGAACCTTTCTTCCATAGAAAACACTAATAAATGATGTACAGGATTTGTCAAGCCCATATAACATGCCCTTTAAAATCTTAAGTTCAATCACTATTTGTTTTCTACTATTATACTACATTTTGACAGCAACTGTTTATTGGTCTGTCATTGCAGAATTGCAACTTAACAATAAACCAGTCTGACATTTTAGGTCTTGAAGATACATACCATATATATTTCTTTAAAAATAATTATACTTTTGTAAGCAATACTTTACAGTAGACACCTCAAAAATCTACCATAGATGTGAAACTTAAAATGAGAAAAATTTAAGTTCTAAATCTTTATACATATATATCCAGATTTCTATATATATTATATATACATACACAAGTATATATAAAATATATATAATCAGATCTGAAAAATGAACAAAAACTGGGCACTGTACATAAAATCTTTTTAAAACTCAAACAATAGAAAACTCTTTAAACATTAAACAATTTTAATAAAAGTTCCTGTACAATGCTAAGCAGTTTTATTTACACATAGAAAATGTAATAGGAGTAGTGTTTGAAATTACAGAACTCCTTAAAATTTCAATGGCAGGTAAATCTGGAAAAAAATAACAGCATTCCATTCACAAATATTTTCAAGCAATAAATATGTATTTATAAATAGTGTAAATTTACATCAAGATTAGAAACAAAAATCACAAATCTGGTTTATTCCTTAGTCTATGTGCAATCTATTATCTTTGTGACTTGGCTGTTAATTTTTTAAACTTTTTATTTAGGAACCAAAGTGTAATAACCGTCATGGTTTCAAAACAAGACAGAAAAACATAAAAGCAGTAAAAAAGTTCCTTACGTAACTTTTCACATTAAAAAAAAGTTGAGCAAATAAAGACTTAAAATTGCTAACTACCTTACAAAGAAATGACCAGCTAGGCTAGTATTTTTTTTCCAAGGAAAATTTTGAAGAGGGGAAAATATAGATGAAAACCAATCCATTAGCCCAGAAAGAGAGACATATAAAAGAGGTTGTCTTCAAGTCAGTAGTCTGTAGGATGTTGCCAGTTTTGTCAGATATATACAAAACATGAAAATTATTATTTTGTTTCTGAAGAACAGCTGAACAGCTTGGTGAGAGTCCTGGAGTAGGAGCAAAGCTCTCCCCTGTCCAGTTGGTTGACACTCCGCACTTGGAAGGTTGCATAGACACAGTTTTCAGCCAGCAGCCTTACGAGATAGCTACAAAAACCAATGGTGCAGAACTGGGTTACTTCCTGAATAGCAGAAAAGGTCTCGTTTAATGTCCATGGAAATATCAAGATGAGGAGGATGGTAATGGAGGAGCCTGAAAATAACAGTGAGGTATGTTACTTTGGTACACAAATTGCTAATAGTGTTCCCTAGCTCAAGGCTATAAACACGGTCTGTGTATGAAGGCAGGGGAAATAACAATTTCCAGGAAGACTCAACTGCTTGCCACTCTGTCAAGCACAACCTCCCTTATTGTCTCCCACCTGGCCAATTTTCCTAAGAGTCTGAGACCATTACCCTATTCCATGCACCCTAATTTTGGGGTCTTCTTCACCAATTAGTCAAAAGCTCTTAAAATGTTACTAGGTTGACCATTTTTTGGAGATTGCTTAAAAATTGAAAGCAGGCTTGTAGAAAATAATATAACAAAATCAATGACTATTTCCTTAGTGACTTGCTTCAGAACCTAATTCAACTAGGTAATAGATTTTGTTTAACATATTACAGATAATTTTCTTCTTTTTCCAGCAATCTTGAAGACCATTCAAGTGAAAATATCAGGTGTTAAACTTCAAAATTTCAGTTTCTGATCACATATGTAAGAGAGAAAGTACTGAAGGAATTCAACAATTCATAAAGTATGTCTATTTCTTATTCAGAAAACTATTGATGTGCTATAGTAAAAATGCTTTCCCCTAAGCATCTGCTGTTCAAATTTTAAAATTCTGTGCAATTTATAAAGATACTTGAATTTCATAAGGTCATAGAATGTACCAGGAATGTACTGGTACATTCAAACATAGTAAGCTGTATTACTACACTGCTACAGGTTCACTGAATATCCCCATAAAGTTAATACTTCTGGTCAGGACAAGATTTTAAATAAACATGATTAGGTCTAAAAGCAGAAGCTATTTACAAAAAAACATACAGATTCATTTTTGTGGACGCTAATAACCTGTATATATAAACATTTTATCAACTGAGGTCAAATGACACAAAGGATATGATAGTGTTCTAAAAGCAGACAAAGATTTGAAAATGTAATTATTGTGACATTATTTAGGGCTGGTCTCACTCAGGAAGAAAAGTAAAATGAAACATGCCAATTTCATAGAAATAAATACCTGGAAGTGGAGAAGGGGTAATGATATGAGTATTTCCTCATGAAATATCTAATAAGTCCAAGGAAAATTTAAGTATTTCATTACCTCCTACTCATCAGGTGGCAGAACAAACCCTGGTGCTTCCCTATCCAGCTAACTATATACTCACATGTAGATTTCACTTACTAATGTAAATTGGTCATAGACTTGCATCAGGTCCTCCATTTTGTACTGTTCTAGCACCACAAAATTTTCCAGGTTTCCACTTGTTTTTCGTGCACAATCTTGGCAATGCACTATGTAGGTCTTTCGAGAATTGCTCTCATTAGTGACAAAAAGCAGATTAAAAACCTCCACCTATTTTATACAAGAGAAAAGGCATTCAATAGAGACAGCAGTATTTATTTTATTGTACTACTATTACGAGTTGTGGACAGTGATCACTGATTAAGAGTGGGTACTGTGACAAACATAGGTGTGTTTAAGAATCTTTAATAGACTGAGTTTCTTTTGTACCAGACTCCACGACATGGGTGATACTACATATTTAGGGGACTGACCTAGGGGAATGACATACTTAAAACCACTAGCAAAAGCCTAGTTCAAAAGGTTGATAAAGGTCAGCCTATTTGTTTTAAATGCAAAACATCATTATATAATCAAATCAAAGTGATCATTACTTTCCTTTTACTCTCAAGATCACACCTAAATCTGAATAATTTATTTTGCTTGAATTTCATAAGGTCATAGAATGTACCAGGAATGTACTGGTACATTCAAACATAGTAAGCTGTATTACTACACTGCTACAGGTTCACTGAATATCCCCATAAAGTTAATACTTCTGGTCAGGACAAGATTTTAAATAAACATGATTAGGTCTAAAAGCAGAAGCTATTTACAAAAAAACATACAGATTCATTTTTGTGGACGCTAATAACCTGTATATATAAACATTTTATCAACTGAGGTCAAATGACACAAAGGATATGATAGTGTTCTAAAAGCAGACAAAGATTTGAAAATGTAATTATTGTGACATTATTTAGGGCTGGTCTCACTCAGGAAGAAAAGTAAAAATGAAACATGCCAATTTCATAGAAATAAATACCTGGAAGTGGAGAAGGGGGTAATGATATGAGTATTTCCTCATGAAATATCTAATAAGTCCAAGGAAAATTTAAGTATTTCATTACCTCCTACTCATCAGGTGGCAGAACAAACCCTGGTGCTTCCCTATCCAGCTAACTATATACTCACATGTAGATTTCACTTACTAATGTAAATTGGTCATAGACTTGCATCAGGTCCTCCATTTTGTACTGTTCTAGCACCACAAAATTTTCCAGGTTTCCACTTGTTTTTCGTGCACAATCTTGGCAATGCACTATGTAGGTCTTTCGAGAATTGCTCTCATTAGTGACAAAAAGCAGATTAAAAACCTCCACCTATTTTATACAAGAGAAAAGGCATTCAATAGAGACAGCAGTATTTATTTTATTGTACTACTATTACGAGTTGTGGACAGTGATCACTGATTAAGAGTGGGTACTGTGACAAACATAGGTGTGTTTAAGAATCTTTAATAGACTGAGTTTCTTTTGTACCAGACTCCACGACATGGGTGATACTGCATATTTAGGGGAGTGACCTAGGGGAATGACATACTTAAAACCACTAGCAAAAGCCTAGTTCAAAAGGTTGATAAAGGTCAGCCTATTTGTTTTAAATGCAAAACATCATTATATAATCAGATCAAAGTGACCATTACTTTCCTTTTACTTCTCAATGATAGTACCCATCACAGGGCACTGTGTATGGATACTTGTCTTCCCAACGCACTGAGCTCCTCAACGATGAAGACTATGTTTCACTCATCATTGAAACTCCAGAGTGTAGCACAGTGTTAGCACTTAGCCAAACCTCAAAACAAACTCGCCCAATGAATACAATCTGATTATTTTACAGATGAGGAAACTGACAGGTAAGTGACAGTAAGTGAGTGATCAGCTATGAGCCTCAGGTTAAAGAGTATGAGTACAATCAAGAAGTATATTCATGACTATGGCATGCTTTCAGAAATAATATCTCTATCTTAAAGCGACTGAGGAGTTGCTAAGGTTCAGGAAGGATAAGGGAATAACAGTATAAAATAAAAGTCATTCTCAAATACTGGAAAGCTTATACATTCATTTTTCTGAGGTATAACACACCTAACTAGAATTTATCTTATCTCCCAATGGCATACTTTGGCCAGGTTATACAACATTAGAATAGCTGATGGATTTCAGTCATCTCAAATAAAAATCCATGGAAAAATTACAGAATTTCAAGGGTTGGAATGAATCATTAATATCCCTGGCTTTGGCATATCCTTCAGTGTAAACAATGAGAGAAAATTCTCATGATTTCATGTCTTCTTTGAAGTTACATTCATGAGTCAACCATGCTTTTTTCATGATTATCAATGAGCAACAACATAAACCTCATAATCTCAGCTGGAAAATTTGTGAACATTCATCCACTTGTCTCTCACTTCTGCCATTTAATGAGTTGTCTTGTGAGGTTTAACTCAAAATGTTTAATTCTCATCTTTTAACATTCCCACTGCCAGGTTCTAGGCTAGGCCTTGGGACAACTTTCAACACCGCTGTGATAGCTTCTTATCTCCATCCTCGCCAACTGCTTTTCTCTTTGAGATACTTACCCAACTTGGGTACTGGCCCAAAAACTTCTGATGGCATCAATGATCTCAGTATCAAATTCCTCAAAATCATTCAAAATGTTCTGCAAACTTCTTACCAAACAGACTTGTAAACAGAATTTACACAGTCTGTGTTCCGGCCAAATTGGACTATTTACACTTTTTTGAAGAAATCACTCCATTTCCCATGTTGTTCCTACAGCTCATAAAAATGTTCACTTTTTTTTAGCCACCCCAAGTCATACTCATCCTTCAAGGATGAACTCAAATGTTAATACTTTGGTGAACTCTTATGCCAATACTAGAAGGGCAAACGCAGGTCATTTTCTCCCCTAGTGTTATCCTAACAGTAAGACCAACTTAGCATTCACCGCAGTATTACATACATTAGAACTGTTAATAATTTGTCTTCCCTAACAAGGATGTAAGCTCCTTCAGAGGAGGTACCACATCTTAGTTTCTACATCTCTTGCAAACCTTGGCCACAGGAGAAGACTGAGCAATGTACTTGTGAATTGTACCATAGAAAACCGAACAATGAGCTGCTCGGAACTATAATGAACTACATACAGTTTACTGGCATCTGTCTACACCTGCAGCGTTCCCAGTTTAAAAATCTCAAGACTAAACTTGATGCTTATCATCTGTTAAGCACAGCTGTCCCTCAGTATCCATGGGCAATTGGTTCCAGGATCCTCCATGGTATCAAAATCTGAGGATGCTCAGGTCTCTTACCAAAATATGGCATAGTAACTGCATATAATCTATGCACACCTGCTCCTATAGTTTAAATCATCTCTAGATTACCTATACCACCTAAAATAATGTGAATAGTTTTTAGTGTATGGCAAAAGCTCTGCTTTTTGAAAATTTCTGGAATATCCTCCCAACCCTTATCTATCCTGGAATCCACAGATAGGAACGCATGGATAGGGCAGGCCAATTGTTATCTACCAGATAAATGACTCTAGTAGATACTTTTATTAGAGTTAATTCAGAGTTACTGAAATAATGTATCACCAGATTAAATTTTAATATAGTAGTTAAAGAACAAGGCTGAACACACCAATTTCAATAAAATGCCTTACATAAAAGCACATTCTAAAAAATAACTAAAGAAAAAATCTCGATGGCATCAATGATCTCAGTATCAAATTCCTCAAAATCATTCAAAATGTTCTGCAAACTTCTTACCAAACAGACTTGTAAACAGAATTTACACAGTCTGTGTTCCGGCCAAATTGGACTATTTACACTTTTTTGAAGAAATCACTCCATTTCCCATGTTGTTCCTACAGCTCATAAAATGTTCACTTTTTTTTAGCCACCCCAAGTCATACTCATCCTTCAAGGATGAACTCAAATGTTAATACTTTGGTGAACTCTTATGCCAATACTAGAAGGGCAAACGCAGGTCATTTTCTCCCCTAGTGTTATCCTAACAGTAAGACCAACTTAGCATTCACCGCAGTATTACATACATTAGAACTGTTAATAATTTGTCTTCCCTAACAAGGATGTAAGCTCCTTCAGAGGAGGTACCACATCTTAGTTTCTACATCTCTTGCAAACCTTGGCCACAGGAGAAGACTGAGCAATGTACTTGTGAATTGTACCATAGAAAACCGAACAATGAGCTGCTCGGAACTATAATGAACTACATACAGTTTACTGGCATCTGTCTACACCTGCAGCGTTCCCAGTTTAAAAATCTCAAGACTAAACTTGATGCTTATCATCTGTTAAGCACAGCTGTCCCTCAGTATCCATGGGCAATTGGTTCCAGGATCCTCCATGGTATCAAAATCTGAGGATGCTCAGGTCTCTTACCAAAATATGGCATAGTAACTGCATATAATCTATGCACACCTGCTCCTATAGTTTAAATCATCTCTAGATTACCTATACCACCTAAAATAATGTGAATAGTTTTTAGTGTATGGCAAAAGCTCTGCTTTTTGAAAATTTCTGGAATATCCTCCCAACCCTTATCTATCCTGGAATCCACAGATAGGAACGCATGGATAGGGCAGGCCAATTGTTATCTACCAGATAAATGACTCTAGTAGATACTTTTATTAGAGTTAATTCAGAGTTACTGAAATAATGTATCACCAGATTAAATTTTAATATAGTAGTTAAAGAACAAGGCTGAACACACCAATTTCAATAAAATGCATTACATAAAAGCACATTCTAAAAAATAACTAAAGAAAAACCCAAAATGGAGAGTTCTTAGTTGTTTATAGAACAACTGTAAGAACAGTCCCTTACCTCACAAATGCTACAGTAATGTGCTGGCTCTTCTTTTGTTCGCCCATGCCATATAATCTCTTTTCCTGCAGCGATGAGCGCTTCTCTCAATGTCTGACACTGCTTCAGAGTTCTCAGAAGACAGTATCTAGAGCATGGGGGGAAGAAGTTATTTCTGACAAGCAAGTGAATATTGAATATTTTTAGCATGAAAGATGTATCAACAGAGGTAATGCCAAGAGATCCTGTGCTAGTATCTGTAACTTCATTTTTCTTTCATCAATTTCTCAGATATTAAAAATAAGGCCAGTACTTAGTGGGTTTGGGTCTGACAAACATAGTATTAGGTCATTTAAAGTTAAGAACCACTGGTATCTGAGTTATCAAAATATAACAACCCGACCCCTTGTTTTAAGTATAAGTTCCTAATTTTGGCTCTTATTTGGGCAAGTCAAATTTTAACCTCTTTGGGAGTCAATGTTTTATCCTTGAAATAAGGGGTCTGAATTCTAGATGTGAATTTTATGATTCTAAGTAAAGCAGGAAAGCACATTATTTCTATCAACTTTACCTAGACACTCATTAAAAGAATCACTAATATGGTTGCTTTTGAAACTTTTGAGTATATAAGCCAAAAAGTATTTATGAATCAATTTAGCCACCAAACAGTGCAAAAAATGATTTCACTGTAGTGCTGAAGAAGGAAAAAAAGACAATAAATTCCTTGATTTTGACTTGAAGATAATACAGTGAAACCTTTTGTTCATATTAACATAATTGAACATATTGTCTGCTAAGTTCTCTTATTCTTCTGTGAATCTTAGTGGCTCAGGTTTTTCATTTGAACACAGAAGTTGGACTAGATGATCTATATGGCACTCTTCAGCTCTAAAATTTGGAGACAATGAAAACACACTGAAGAAAAGGGAATGGGTTTAGCAATTGTTGTTTGAAAGTAAAGATCTTATCTGATCTATGCATAGTATATTTTTTATATTAAAAAAATATATTTTTTACAGAGTTTCGTTGTTTACTGCCAAACAGTAACATGAATCAGCATAGGTATACATATGTTCCCTCCCTGTTGAACTTCCCTCTCGTCTCCCTCCCCATCCCACCCCTCTAGGTTGTTACAGAGCCCCTGTTTGAGTTCCCTGAGTCTTACAGCAGATTTCCAATGGTTAGCTGTTTTACATAGGGTCATGTAAGTTTCCATGCAGTAAGAGAAGCAGTGTCTGCTTAATCTCCCAATACAAGTAACTGCTGTCACTTTTGAGATTTTTAATTGTATTTTCCTCCTGTCTCTTGACATGATGACACTGAGCTGGTAGGGGTTAGGTTAAACAGAGGGCGGGAGTGTTAGAGAATGAATGTGCCTTTACTTGAGACCACTGCTAGAGGTGTAGGGCTCACTGTGATGAGCTTTTGCAGTGGGAGAGAGAGACTGGGCTCAGCTCTGAATACAACAAACAAAGTGTGAATTGACAGCCAAGCAGCAGGAGCAGATTCCTCAGGATGAAGGGAGGGAGTCAAAGGATGGAAAGTTACTAAGAATCCTAACAGGTCAGGCCACAGTGATCAGACATCACCAGGCGGATGGTGGGGTATGAGGAACCCTATCAGATATACAGGTAATCAGATTTGAAGGATGGAGTATTCTAGCTAAATTGACTGAGGAGCCTTGCTGAAAAACACATAGTCCACTCAGTGCTAAAGACAGTGCCAGGCATATAGTAGATAATCAATAAATACCTGACTATGGAACTATTAATATTTAAAGTATGATACATTATAGCATATTTAATTTCTCTTAATTTATATTTCTTTGCTATTTTATAAGTTACTAGGGTTAAAGTACTATAACTTAGAACCCACATAAGTTAAAAACCAGCATAAAAAAGATGATCAAAGATACATAAAGTCTGGTAACTTGTTTGACAAATAGTAGTATCAACTTTACAGTCCTAAGGCAAATCCCTTAAGTATCATATTCAAAGAATTTCTCAGTTTGGCTCTAGCAATTCTTATGTTTAACTTATTTAGAAACACAATAATGCTTTAGACTATGGTTGCAAGTCAAAGCCAAGGTGTGTGTGCACGCGTGTGCACATGTGTGTGTATGCCAGGGAGGAACAAGTAAGAATTTAGACCATGACAATAACAGAGACCACATAATCCAGGCTTTGCGCCTAGTTCTTGAACAGTCTCTGCTCCTTCATTTTTTCTTTCCTGTTCCCATATACTTCATCTCTGAAGCCATTGATCTAACTGAACAAGTTTTTCAAGCAGGGATGCACAATAACATCTTTTTCACAGGAAATAATGTCTAAAACTCTGCAGATACCTTTGAAAGATTTATAGACTTCACTATGCTCCTACGTGGGTAAATAATAAAACAATATAATAAAGATAATTGAAATTCTCCAGGCAGGAATACTGGAGTGAGTTGCCACACGCTCCTCCAGGGGATCTTTCTGACCCAGGGATCAAACCCGTGTCTCCTGCATTGGCAGGTGGGATTCTTTACCACTGAGCAACCTGGGAAGCCCTTTAAGTAGTTGGGCTAGGGGTTTGTAAATGCAAAAGACCTCAAAAGTCTCCCCTCACTGTTTTACACACTGTTTTATCTTCTTTCTGGTCTCTTTTCACATCTTATCCACCTCCCCCTTCTCTTTTGAAGATAAGATTCTTGAGGCTCAGTCAGTGCAGCTTTCCCTCTACAAACAGAGCCTTGGTTCTCAGTGAATGAACTTTCACTTCCAATGCTAGTAACTACTGTGGCAGTTAGACAGCAGTATAATTTATAGCTACTTTGGTAGTTTCATCCAGAAAAAGGTAATATATCACTCTTCTACAAACAATAAAGGATTAGAGCTAAAGTTGCAGAGAATAAATACTAAGTCAACGGTATTTTGCTTCTGAAATCACAGCTCTAGAATTTTTATTTTGGCAGGTAGTAGAATCAAAGAAAACCAACAGTTCTATTAATCTGATCTGACAACGAATAATCAAATTGCCCTTATGTTTTATCCTTAATACTACAACTTTTTTGTTCCTTCCCATTTTCAAAAGGTAGCAGTTGGAACATAAGAATTGAGGAAGACAGAGGCTCTTCTGGAGTCCACAGCAATGAGCAAGTCCTTAAGAAAGAATCTGACTTAGGGCTTCCCTGGTGGTCCAGTGGTTAAGACTCCATGCTTCCACTGTAGGGGGCACAGGTTCAATCCCTGGTTGGGAAACTAAGATCCCATATGCCGAAAGGTGTGGCCGACTACAAACCTACACATATCACTTTGCTGTACAGCAGAAACTAATACAACATTGCAAAACAACTATATTTCAATAAAAAAGTAAATCACTTTGTTGTACAGCAGGGATTAACACAACTTTGTAAATCGACTATATTTCAATAAAAAAGAATGTAATTTGTTAAAAGCGAACAATATATCACTAGCAAAATGCATAAATATATGTAAGACAGAAGATACTGTTTCTACTGCATTTCAGGGAGAGGGTCAGAACTGATTTTAGAAGCTAGAGAAGTTGGGAATCAAACTTCCCTTTGACTTATCACGATCAGTCAGGATCAGTCTGGCTTCAGGACTCAAGTAATGTTTTTAGTTGTATGGATAAAAGACAACACAAAAAGGCAGGGGTTATTAAAGGCAGATCTGGCTTCGAAGAAAATCATAAGGAAGAGGCTGCCTGAGGGCTGCGTGTATTTGAGGTTACAGAGAAGAACATAATCCAAACAAAAAACCTGTCTGGCAAAGGTGGGAGGAAGGTACCTTCTAGGCAAAAGGAATTCCAGGAGCAAAGGTAGTGTGGGGATTATTTAGGGAATAAACAACTGTTCTTATGACTTTAATCTTAGGATGAAGTTTCTGGGGTAGGAGAATAGAGGGATGAAGCTAAAGTATTAAAAAAAACACTGGGGGTGACATTTTGGGGGTAACCTAACATTTCCAGACTAAGTTTCCAAATATTGGTCGAGAGATAAGAAGTATGGGTTAACTTGGTATGGCGCTTTTAAAATCTTTATGGTAACAATCTCTGACACTAAAACGTAGATGATGTATACATTTTTACAGTATACCAAGAAATGTCTTGCTTTGCCTCATCTCTTACTAAAAAACCATGTAGGGAAACTGAACCAAACGGTGAGCCCTCAAAATTGGCCATCTGTCACTTCAGAGATGGATTCACCTAGAAAACAGTGTCTGAATGTCAGTAAGGCATCTAACAGTTTGATTTAAACCAACCACGTGGCTGAAAATCCAGGTCTCAGTTAATGATAAAATGAGTATCTTAAACTCTCAGAAAAAACAACCATGAAAGCAAATAAATATATGTTAACCATGAGAATGCAGAGCTTTTGAATTTTTAGATTTTGTTTGCTTAATGTTATCACAAAGCACTGTGTACATAACCCAATGGTTAAATATATTCCCAAGGGCAATAGCACTAGAATCTATGCTAACTATGGACTGGTCTTCGTGGTTATACCCATTTATTCAGTTACTAGGCCAGTAGGCTATGACTACAGTGTTGTAGAACACCTCCTATATCCATTAAAACATAGGAATCAAAGGAAAAGGGGAGTTAATATTTAAGTTTGCTTTAATTTATACTCAAAAATCTCAGTGGCTGTGATAAAGTACATATTATATAGATAGAGCTTTGAATTTTCTTACTAGAAAGAGAATCTAGAAATCTATTTTAATAAAGGTTTCAGATGATTTTTATGGTTAGGCTAGTAAGAACCAGATAAACCTCTTACTTCATCAGAAACAATGTCTAAAATTTATAACAATATTTTTCAGAAAATCACCATGTTTTCATGATTAGAGCCACGAGAGATCACAGAGAAAAAGCCACAGGGGAGGAAAGAGCAGATTCTGGAGCTAGAGTGCCTGGGTTCACACCCCAGCTCCACACGTAAGTCTCAATTTCCCCAAATGGAAAGAGGGCACATCTGACTTAAGAGTACTATTATGACCACTTTTTTTAAATTTGAAACAACTGTACGATAAATGCCAACTGAAAGTATAGTAGTTATACCTAAAAGCACATAAAACATTAGTTAGAAGGTGTCAGTCTGGATTCCATCAGGTCAGAATTTCTCAACCAAGGCAGTCCTGTTATCTGAGACTGGATGACTCTTTGTTGTGGGGGCAGTCCTGTGCACTGCATGCTGAGCAGTGTCTCTAACTTCTACCCACAAACTATTACTAGCATCCTTCCCACTCAAGTCATTACACTGCCATGTGTCCCTTGAGAAAAGAGGGTAGGGGGAGGCAAAACAGCTTGCACTTGAGAACCACTGGACTGGGTCCATGAATACTAACTTACTCAAAAACCAAGGGACTGACCCTTCTAAAATGAGTGTTAATTACCACAACAGCTACCACTTACTGAGTGCTTACTCTATGCTAAGACCCATCTAATACTCATGAAAGCTATTAGAATTTTCTCAGGAAAGGAAATTAAGACTAACAGGCTTAGTAATTTGACCATGGTCTCTCAGCCAGTAAATCGAGGTGCTAAGACTTGAAGGTAGACTGGATTCCAACTACACAGCATGGCCTGTAATATTTCACTGGAATGTTGAATAACACACACTCTAAGACTGAGGAAAATTAAAAAGGAAAGGCAAGTAACAAACACAGAATGATCACACATACACAAAAGGCAAAGGGAAAGCACATTAATATTGTGCACATAAGACATTGCATGTAAAACCTGAAATATAAAACTTGTGCTCTACAAGATAGTCAAAAGAATGACAAAATAATATAACAAGATATTAAATTTGTGGGGAATGGTTTCCAGTGGACTTGGTACTGTTGAAATTTTAGAAAATTTATTTTCAACTACTGACTCATACATTATCAGTATTTTTAGAATGCATTAACATCTGGCAGATTATGGGGAAGTAGACAAGAGAATGTGTATTCTGAAAATTCACATTCTACTACTATTTGATATGCTCCTTCTAAATCTAAGACATCCTAATACTGAACTTCTTAGAGGAAAATGGGCTCTTTTGCATTCTGATTTTTGACATTTTAAAAGATACTGAACTACTTATTATGGTGATTTCAGTGGAATAACAAAGTAGTTGAAGAAACCAGTTTCCAAGGCATCAGAAACACACTATCATTACATTAATTTGCTAACAGTCCAACACAAATCTAACAATGTACACCATATTAGTTGGAGTTGGCCTTGTCTACCACTGAGATAAAACCATTTAACTGCATCTAGAAAGAATCTATCCTGAAAGTCTATTTTATCTATAGGGAAGTCTCTGTGCATGTTCAGTCACTAAATCCTGTCCGACTCCATGGATCGTAGCACGCCAGGCTTTCCTGTCCTCTACTATCTCCCAGAGTCTGCCCAAATTCATGTCACTTGAGTGGGTAATGCCATCCAACCATTTCATCCTCTGTTGCTCACTTCTTCTCCTGCCCTCAATCTTTCCTAGAAGCAGCGTCCTTTCTAATGATTGGGCTCTTTGCATCAGGAAGACAAACTACTGAAGCTGGATTGACTGGTTTGATCTTCTTGATGGCCAAGGGACTCTCAAGAGTCTTCTCCAGCACCTAACCATTACCAATAATCTGCACTGCTCACTTGCATGCTCATTTGACTCCTTTCAAGAATTCTATTAAAATAAATACTTTAATGCACACATAATGAGTTTTAAAAGTGAAAAAGAGCCTTAACATTATAAAGGGAAGAAACGTAGGCCAAAGCAGTGTGTCTCAAATATCTGAAAATGGGAATAATGGATTTGTAAGAATGAGGGTTTCTCTTAGCTCTCATTCAACTAGTTTAAAGTTAAAATCAATGGGTAAATACTATATATATAATGAAGAAGATGGATAAGAAGCAGTAATAATCTCCCTACTCTCAACTTTAAGTTTTATATTACCTATTTAAAACTTCATTCACTCAGGACTCACTAACGAAACATGCATGACAAAGTTTATACACTGCAGTGGGACAGTGGTTTACCAAAGGTAAACCATAAGCAGTTACTCTAAAAAAAAAAAGGTATAATCCAAATAAAATTACAAGAAAACACATCAAAATATGGAACCCTATACAACACAAAGGTCTGCCCACTTCAAAATAAAATCACAGCAGAAGAATTCCATAATAAATTTAAAAAGAGACTACAGTACTGAATTCAATGTGAACCTTGATTTAATTTGGACTTGGGCAGGAGGGAGTGGAGCTAAATATTTCGGGTAGTTGAAGAAATTCAAAAGTAAACTAGTATTAGCTGATTACTTTTTTTTTTAAGAAATGCATTTTATTTATTTTTAGCCATTCTGGGTTTTCACTGCTGCTGCAGGCTCTTCTCTAGTTGCAGGGTGTGGGGGCTACTCTCTAGTTGACGTGAGCAGGCTTCTTGTTGTGGTGACTTCTCTTGTTTTGAAAATCGGGCTCTAGGGCACACAGGCTTCAGTAGTTGTGGCACACAGGCTCAATTGTTATGGCTCTGAGCCTCTAGAGCACAGGCTCCATAGTTGTGACTCATGGGCTTAGCTGTTCCGCAGCATGTGGGATCTTCCCGGATCAGGGATCAAACCCATGTCTCCTGCATTGGCAGGCGAACTCTTTACCAAAGAGCTACCAGGGAAGCCCCAGCTGATTACTACTGAACTCCATATTTCATATGGATGGTAAATAATATTCCAGTTATGTGAGAATAAAAACGTTTACTCTTAAAGAGATACAGGTTGAAATATTTGGGGTGACATGTCATAATGTCTACAAAATGCTTTTGCATATGATTCAGCCATGAATGTATGTGCACATGTATATCAGAAACATGCATATTCATCCTAAATAAAAGAAGCATACATCTATCTGGTGGTTACTTTTAAAAGATTTCCATTCAAACAGCATACAAGGGGGGATATAGAGTTCGACATGTCTAAGGCCAGTCAAGCTGGTAATCACCACTTCCCATATCTAACTCATTTCTTCTTTTCTTCCTTTACTCCCAGTTTCATCAACAAGCACAAATATCTCTCTGCATGGTCTAAGCCAAAGCCCTAGCCATTCTGATTACCCTCTTACCTCCACCACTCAACTAATCAATGTATCTTATTTTACCTTTTATGCTTTGTCTTCCCTCTTACCCGAAACATAACAAATACCTTCTACCATACCTCTAAATCTTCTGCCCTCCACGGAGTACATCACCTTGCTGTCATGTGATCTAACATGCAAATTTGATTAATAAAAAGATTAAAAATTCTAAAGGCTTCTCATTAGCAGCTGCTGCCAATGTTAAGTCTACTTGAAGTTTTTAGCAACAGAATTTTAAATCTATACTCTTTGGATATAAATGAACAAGTAGGGTTTAATCCTGAGAGAAATTTGAGAGTTTAGTCTAAAGAAGGACAAACTAAGCTTGCGTGCAGTTTATGGGGTATGTGGAAAAAAGTTTACATTCATTAAAACAGTGTAAAGACCAAAAAAAAAAAAAAAAAGTGAACGGAAACCAAAAGAGAACAGATGCAATGAGCTTCCACTAAAATGTTCTAAGGAGTTAGGCTGTGAACTTTTCAAGTCAAGTTCACTGCAGTGTGAAATGAAATCAAGATAATGAGTATTCTCTTCTGACTCATGCCAATGTGGGAGACATCTGGAAGAACATGAAGCAGAGTATGAAGATTAGCGTAGTTTAGAAACACAGCTAGGATGTACAAATTCCGAGATTTACTAAATGACTTACTCAGACAAATGACTTTATGGAACTGCAGGGCTCCAAAACACTCAACTTGAATTCAAAAGTAGAAAAAAAAAAAAAACTCAAAAAAGAGAAAACAAGAATGGTGTTGACTTTTAAAAATAACTACAGGTAATTCATGCTTTTATGCTCAGAATAACAAAGGATTAGTGGGTGACAACAGGAGAGAACACCATGTCCCATTATTAATCACTCAGCTCAGAATTTTAAAAATTTTTTCATTCTCAGAATACAAGGGGGATATAGAGTTCGACATGTCTAAGGCCAGTCAAGCTGGTAATCACCACTTCCCATATCTAACTCATTTCTTCTTTTCTTCCTTTACTCCCAGTTTCATCAACAAGCACAAATATCTCTCTGCATGGTCTAAGCCAAAGCCCTAGCCATTCTGATTACCCTCTTACCTCCACCACTCAACTAATCAATGTATCTTATTTTACCTTTTATGCTTTGTCTTCCCTCTTACCCGAAACATAACAAATACCTTCTACCATACCTCTAAATCTTCTGCCCTCCACGGAGTACATCACCTTGCTGTCATGTGATCTAACATGCAAATTTGATTAATAAAAAGATTAAAAATTCTAAAGGCTTCTCATTAGCAGCTGCTGCCAATGTTAAGTCTACTTGAAGTTTTTAGCAACAGAATTTTAAATCTATACTCTTTGGATATAAATGAACAAGTAGGGTTTAATCCTGAGAGAAATTTGAGAGTTTAGTCTAAAGAAGGACAAACTAAGCTTGCGTGCAGTTTATGGGGTATGTGGAAAAAAGTTTACATTCATTAAAACAGTGTAAAGACCAAAAAAAAGAAAAGTGAACGGAAACCAAAAGAGAACAGATGCAATGAGCTTCCACTAAAATGTTCTAAGGAGTTAGGCTGTGAACTTTTCAAGTCAAGTTCACTGCAGTGTGAAATGAAATCAAGATAATGAGTATTCTCTTCTGACTCATGCCAATGTGGGAGACATCTGGAAGAACATGAAGCAGAGTATGAAGATTAGCGTAGTTTAGAAACACAGCTAGGATGTACAAATTCCGAGATTTACTAAATGACTTACTCAGACAAATGACTTTATGGAACTGCAGGGCTCCAAAACACTCAACTTGAATTCAAAAGTAGAAAAAAAAAAAAAACTCAAAAAAGAGAAAACAAGAATGGTGTTGACTTTTAAAAATAACTACAGGTAATTCATGCTTTTATGCTCAGAATAACAAAGGATTAGTGGGTGACAACAGGAGAGAACACCATGTCCCATTATTAATCACTCAGCTCAGAATATTTTATCATCCCACAAATTTTTCATTAACTCACTGGTGTTAAAACTTGACCTTGGGCTTTTTAGAGTTTCCACTTAG
Source organism: Tragulus kanchil (assembly GCA_022376925.1). Classification (NCBI taxonomy): domain Eukaryota; kingdom Metazoa; phylum Chordata; class Mammalia; order Artiodactyla; family Tragulidae; genus Tragulus; species Tragulus kanchil. Next base: position 85,727,752 of record JAIOJX010000001.1, read on the forward strand.
CTCATCAGAGTGACTATGTATATGTTTTACTACAGAAATATAATTACAGCATATGGCCACAAATTCTGGTGGGAGGGTAAAATAAATGCAGTGTATTACCTTTCTAAATACAAAGAATTCAGAATACCAAAACATATTTGGCCTAAGGGGTTCAGGATAAAGGACTAGCTGTAGTACTACTTCTATGAAGTCTTTTCTAAAATGTTCCCTTCTCAGAAGTGCCTTCTACGGTCCCACTGTTGCTTTTTTTTTTTTTAAATATATTTCAAATCATGTATTTTATTTATTTATTTGGTTGAACTGGGTCTTAGTTGTGGCATGTGGGATCTAGTTCCCTGACCAGGAATTGAACCCAGGCCCCTTGCCCTGGGAGCTAGAGTCTTAGCCACTGGACCACCAGGGAAGTCCCTCCCATTGTTCTGGAAAAAAAAAAAAAAGTATCTTCATTATTAAAGCAACAATCATGCATTTTAACGTTTTGACTACTTCCCATTTGTTTTAAGCAGCCTGAGAAGTGATCAGATCCTTTGGTCACATAGCATGATCCCTGAGTTCCAACTCAGATCACAGCATAGATTAAATAAATAAAAGAATGAACAGAACTGGGTAGAGCTGAGTGAATGAGTGTATACAAAGGTACAAGGTAAATTTTGCTTAGATTTTTTATGGTTGGGCAGATTTACTATTTAACCATGAAAACCTAAAAATCACACATTGTAAATTCAGAGTATTTAAGACTTAAAAGCAATAACACAAGGAGAAAATTAAGAAGACCATCTTTGCAAATCTTCTCCATTCACTTCTTACATCTAGCTGATGTTTCTGTTAAAATAGCCTACAATTCATATGCTCAGTGTATAAGGAATTAATACTTTACTGAAAGATAATACAAAGAAAGGGGATGTAAAAATTGCAGTTCATATTAAAGATGGTTTAAAATACCAAGTGGTAAAAATAGAAAATTCAAGCACACATCTAAACAAAATGGAGAAATGGACAAGGGAGGTGGGGTCAGATTTTAAAGAAAGTTTGTATCTGCGCTTTTGTACATTTAGAATAGTTGGTTGTTCCTGGTGGCCTCAGTAAGAGAAGTGACAGGAACATATTGAGGTGCGAAGTCAAAATACTGTGGATGGTGGAGTGAGCAGGAAGGAGATGAAGAAAATGAATCAAAGCAGAAGGAAGGAACTGTAAGGGAGAACAAATTAAGAACTGGTATAGCTCATGAGCCAGAACAAATACTGCTTCCTTTGTTGGCAGAATACTAGATTTCTGGAGCAAAGTGATGATGTGGATACACAGTTTTATAGTGAAACTGAGCTTGTGGGAAAAGATTCCTCTATTTCTTTAACAATACAATCTCTGTGTTCTCTTCTGACCTTTACTGAGTTCTATTTGTTTTTCTTAAAGAAAAGTATTTCCCCATGTTCTGTCCCCAAGTCTACTCTTTCCCTTCCTCTCAAGGCAATCTCAAATCACTAGCTAGAAGATCCCCTAGTCAGTCAGCTCTGACTTTGCTCTCTGGAACCCTGCATTTCCTATAGCTTCTGATAAACAATGCTTATACAACTATTTTACTGGCTCTTCAAACCTACCACTATTTCAAAATGAAGCCCCATGTCACAGATACATGCAAGTGGCTTTTACATAAAACAGATATGGACTTAAACCTTGGCTCTAACCTCACTGGAGGAAAACATGACTGTGTTGAACCAAAGGAGACATGGTATTAGTCTACGGATGAAGCGAAGAATCTTTCTAATGGTTCAGAAGATTGGTCTTAAATTGGTTTCAGATGCTATACTTCTATCTTCTCTCTGCCCCCATACCTGTACCCTTCACACAAAATATCTACCTCCCACAACACACAGACTTCTCTGACTCCTTGGGGCTGGAAAGAACTGAGTGCATCTGCTCTATTTCTTTCAGTTTGTTTATTTTATGCACTAACTATTACTTTTTAAGACTGGAACTGGACTACCCAGAGCCTTGCATATAGTCAACAAATACTCATTAAATGAAAGAAAGTACAAACAAAAGGAGCAATGTTGGCTGGTGAAATCTCTAATGTATTCAGAGAACTGGGATCAAAACACAGACAGATTTTAGGCCAATTTATAAAGAACTTTTAACAATTATAGTGAGGTAATGAGACAGGTCAAGAAGTTGCTGGATGCCCACAAATACAAATGCTATAGAAAGGATTATTGCATTAAGTAGAAGTCCTGACTAAATGACCTTTAAATCTTTTCTAATAAAATCTTAAAATATTTAGTTCCATCTTGTGGGGCAAAACTGGTATAGCTCATGAGCCAGAACAAATACTGCTTCCTTTGTTGGCAGAATACTAGATTTCTGGAGCAAAGTGATGATGTGGATACACAGTTTTATAGTGAAACTGAGCTTGTGGGAAAAGATTCCTCTATTTCTTTAACAATACAATCTCTGTGTTCTCTTCTGACCTTTACTGAGTTCTATTTGTTTTTCTTAAAGAAAAGTATTTCCCCATGTTCTGTCCCCAAGTCTACTCTTTCCCTTCCTCTCAAGGCAATCTCAAATCACTAGCTAGAAGATCCCCTAGTCAGTCAGCTCTGACTTTGCTCTCTGGAACCCTGCATTTCCTATAGCTTCTGATAAACAATGCTTATACAACTATTTTACTGGCTCTTCAAACCTACCACTATTTCAAAATGAAGCCCCATGTCACAGATACATGCAAGTGGCTTTTACATAAAACAGATATGGACTTAAACCTTGGCTCTAACCTCACTGGAGGAAAACATGACTGTGTTGAACCAAAGGAGACATGGTATTAGTCTACGGATGAAGCGAAGAATCTTTCTAATGGTTCAGAAGATTGGTCTTAAATTGGTTTCAGATGCTATACTTCTATCTTCTCTCTGCCCCCATACCTGTACCCTTCACACAAAATATCTACCTCCCACAACACACAGACTTCTCTGACTCCTTGGGGCTGGAAAGAACTGAGTGCATCTGCTCTATTTCTTTCAGTTTGTTTATTTTATGCACTAACTATTACTTTTTAAGACTGGAACTGGACTACCCAGAGCCTTGCATATAGTCAACAAATACTCATTAAATGAAAGAAAGTACAAACAAAAGGAGCAATGTTGGCTGGTGAAATCTCTAATGTATTCAGAGAACTGGGATCAAAACACAGACAGATTTTAGGCCAATTTATAAAGAACTTTTAACAATTATAGTGAGGTAATGAGACAGGTCAAGAAGTTGCTGGATGCCCACAAATACAAATGCTATAGAAAGGATTATTGCATTAAGTAGAAGTCCTGACTAAATGACCTTTAAATCTTTTCTAATAAAATCTTAAAATATTAGTCACTTTCAGTCTTTATAGCTGTTGCATATAAGTGGTTTCTACACTGTACCATCCCTTTATCTTCAGGTGATCTGAATCAGCCTCTAGTTTATGCCTGTTTTCAACTTACTAAATACCTTGGGTGACTTTACCTAATTATTCCTCCAGAAAGTAACCCTGAACCTTAACAGAAAGTAATCCAGAGCAAAAGACCAATCTGAAATATAACAGGATAATGCTACTACCAATTATATTTAAGACTATGATACCTAAGATTCAACTTTTAAACGATTTGTACATTACTTGCTGGGGTTTGTTTTTTGTTACCTTTAAAAATATATATTTATTTATTATTTATTTGACTGCGCTGTGTCTTAGTTGTGGCATGCAGGATCTTTTCAGTTGCAGATGTGAATTCTTAGTTGTGGCATGTGGGACCCAGTTCCCTGACCAGGGATAGAACCCAGGCCCCCTGCCTTGGGAGCCAGGAGTCTTAGCCACTTGATCACCATGGAAATCCTCTGTTTTTTGTTACCTTTTGTCTCCCCCATCACTTCTGCCTAAGACTAGATAAACTAGTGCAAATGATAAAGGAATAAAATAATCCATGGGGATGTTACCTTGGCTATACAATTTTTGTTTGAATAATATTTTAGACTTGGGTTTGAAATCACTTTAATAAGCTAGAATTCCTTTCAAAAAATAGTATTTTGAAAACAACACATGCTGACCAAATTAATATAGATGTACGAAAAATACTTTAAGGTAAGTACTATTTTAACAGAGATGAAGACAAACTAATTTTATCAGTGAGCATAAAGCAGCATATTTCAAAATGAGTTTCTGAGACCAATTCTGCAAAAATATTGGTCAAACGAATAAGTCTGGGAAATACAATACATTATTACTCTTTTCTCCTTCTCAACAAATATACCAACCTGTATAGTCTCTAAAACATTTTACAAAACACTAAAAAATAAAGGATCTGTTGAACTTTATATAATCCATCATTTCCCATATTTCTTTGACAAGAATTCACCTTTTGGGGGTTGAAGTAGTAGTGGTAGAAAACACAGTTTAGGCAAATGGGACCTACTTAAACTCAAAAGCTTTTACACAGCAAAGGAAACAATAAACAAAACAAAAAGACAACTCACAGACTGGGAGAAAATATTTGCACATAATGTGACTGATCAGAGATTAGTCTCCAAAATTCACCAACAGCTTATGACACTCAATAGCACCAAAACAAACAACCTACTCCAAAAGTGGGCAGAAGATCTGAATAGACATTTCTCTAAAGAGGACATACAGATGGCCAATAGGCACACGAAAAGATTTTCAAAATCACTAGTTATTAGAGAAATGCAAATTAAAACTACAATGAGATACCATTTCACACTGGTCAGAATGGCTATCATCCAATAATCTACAAACATGGAGAAGGCGATGGTAACCCACTCCAGTATGCTTGCCTGGAGAATTCTATGGACAGAGGAGCCTGGTGGGCTACAGTCCATGGGGCCACAAAGAGTCAGAAACAATTGAGCAACTAAGTAGAAGCACAAGGAAAACCTGGGGTTGTAACTAATAAAACTGACGCATAAAGAAAAAAAAATCCACAAACAACAAATGCTAGAGAAGGTGCTGAGAGAAGGGAATCCTCCTGCACTGTTGGTGGGAATGTAAATTGGTACAGCCCCTATGGAGAACTGTGTGGGAGGTTCCTTAAAAAACTAAACACAGGGCTACCATAGGACCCTGCAATCCCACTCCTGGGCATATATAAAAACATGGCCAGAAGAGAGACATGCACTCCAGTGTTCACTGCAGCACTGTTTATGATGGTCAAGACATGGAAACAACCTAAATGTCATCAATAGAGGAATGGATCAAGAAGATGTGGTATGTATATACAATGGAAAATTACTCAGCTGTTAAAAAGAACGAAATAAGGTCATTTGCGGCAATACGGATGAACCTTTCGAGTGTCATACTGAGTGAAGTAAGACAGAAAAGGAGAAATATCATGACATCCTTTATATGTGGAATCTAAAAATAAATGATACAAATGAACTTATTTACAAAACAGAAAGAGACTTGCAGACTTAGAAAACAAACTCAGGGCTGCAGTGGGGAGGGGATGGTTGGGAACTTTGGGAAAGTCATGTACACACTACAATGTCTGAAATGGATAACCAACAGAAATCTATTGTATATCTCATGGAACTCCGTTCAATGTTATGTGCCAGCCTGGATGGGAGAGAATGGATACATGTATATGTATGGCTGAGCCCCTTCACTGTTAACCTGAAACTATCACAAAATTGTTAATTGGCTATACCCCAATACAAAATGTTTTTGGTATTAAACAAAACGAAGCACCAAAAACAAAATAAAAAATGAAAAAAAAAAACACCCAAAAACACAGTTTAGGGAAACACTGCTATATAGCACCATTTGCAAATATTATCTCTAAATAGACTTATAGAAAATATTACTTCTAAAAAGACTTATAAAATAGCTAGTATAGAAGTTTTGATAATAAATGAGATGCTTATAGGGATATGTATATATATTCATACAACTTGTATTAAGTGTTTAAAGCAGATAAAAAAGGAACAATTATATGATGGATATTTTAATTAAAATTTTAAAAAGTTAACATTTAAGCCAAATGCCTATATTAAAATGTTCTATACCAGGAAATATTCTGTGATGCCCCCCTGCCCCCGACTAAGTGTGGTCTTTCAATATTAAAACTAAAGTTTCTCCTAGCAATTGAGTGGTTCAGTGCAGGTTTATGAACCTACTAGTTTAGAATTATTTGTGCTTTTGTTTCTCTTTGTTCCATGGTGCACTATTTGGAAGGGAAAAGTATTTTTAACTCGTGGATTTCTCTTATATTACATTTTGTTAAACATCTGGACCCTTTTGTTTTGATGTCAACATACTTCTACAGGGTGGAGCAGAGTACTGAATAGTTAACACTCCCCAAAAAGAGAGGAACTACACCAGTTTTAGAAAGCACTTACTTAATCATTTCAAAAAGCTTTGGATCTGAGACCTTGATATTTCGTGCCATATTCCAGGAAAGATGAACCATGGGTACTATTGACTTCACACTTTGCAATTTGTTCCATTCGTACCGTTCCACTGCCAATTTATACTGGCAGGCTAGGGAAAAAACAAACAACAACAATTATAAAGGAACTCAAAGTATCAAAGATATGAAGATAACCATTATCACTTTCTCAGGTGATACCATCAACAACAATTCTGAAAATCTCAAAATATTACTAAAGTATTTTTAACTTTTAAAAGAAAACCAATTGTGGTAATAACACTAGTGATCATATAAAGCGTGCTTTACTATAACTCTGTGCCACACACTATGCTGAAGTATTCAAGACATTACACCATTTAATCTTTACAATTAACCTATTAATTTTATCATTTCCATTATACAGATGAAGAAATTGAGGCCCAGAGAGGTTCTGTAACTTGCCCAAAGTTGCAAAACTCAGGTCATGGTCCTAATTCAGGTCTTTCTGGCTCAAGAGGCCATATTGGTAATCTTAAATATCTACTACCTGAATGCACACATAATTCAAATAGATTTTGACATAATAGGGCTAAATATATGCCATACTAGATACAAGAAAAATTTCAAAGAATGAATAACCACTGTACTTTCCTTTTTCCCATAAAGGGTTTCCTTTATAAAACAAAATCAAGCACTCTAAAAATCAGTGAAAGTATCTCTTGTATATAAAGACACAAATTTATTGTTTGGTGAGATCTATCTTGGGTTTATATTTGTTAACTTACTATCTTGTATTACAAATTATACTTTTACTCAAGGAGACATTCTTCCTGCAATTTTTACTGAGCTACATTCCAAGAAAATAAGAATAAACTCATCAGGTACAATCCATTATAAACGAAAGTGTTTTTCTTAAAGCCATATCTTTAAAATACCTGTAAGTGGACCAACATTCCAAGCAATGTTGTTGCACCAGCCAATAGCCTGAACCCAATGCACAGTGCCTGCATTTATCCAGACCAAATCTCCAGGTCGCTGAATAAACCTATACACCGGAACATTTGCTTCATAAAGATCTTCAAGGTTGGGCCACCAGGAACCCATTAGGAAATTCAAATTATTTCTGAAATGAGAAAAAAAATATTACAAATTGATCAAGTACTTTAATAAGCTCCTTACATGAGTGCAAGACAATGTCAAAAGTTTTTAAAAACATGCTAATTCACCACACTGTAACTTACTCCTTATGCAATGAGAAACTGCAGTATGTAAAGTGAGTGAAACTAGTTACAGTTAAGTAGTGGATGACTTATACAAATATCAGAATTACTACCTTCAGTTGACTTTTCAAAGGTCCAAATAAAATAAAAAGCTATTTTAAGTAACAGTTACATATATTAACCTTTAATTTCATTTCACTAAAGTCTATTTTGATTAAACCCTTCTCCTTGGTGCACCTAGAAATCTCTGAAAGGTAAATGGAAGGCGGGGTTGGCATCAAGGCATTTAAATCTATAAACAGTACCACTAATGGCAGATGTAAGTTCATTTGCTGAGCAAAAGTACAACAGAAAAGCATGGTCCTAATTCAGGTCTTTCTGGCTCAAGAGGCCATATTGGTAATCTTAAATATCTACTACCTGAATGCACACATAATTCAAATAGATTTTGACATAATAGGGCTAAATATATGCCATACTAGATACAAGAAAAATTTCAAAGAATGAATAACCACTGTACTTTCCTTTTTCCCATAAAGGGTTTCCTTTATAAAACAAAATCAAGCACTCTAAAAATCAGTGAAAGTATCTCTTGTATATAAAGACACAAATTTATTGTTTGGTGAGATCTATCTTGGGTTTATATTTGTTAACTTACTATCTTGTATTACAAATTATACTTTTACTCAAGGAGACATTCTTCCTGCAATTTTTACTGAGCTACATTCCAAGAAAATAAGAATAAACTCATCAGGTACAATCCATTATAAACGAAAGTGTTTTTCTTAAAGCCATATCTTTAAAATACCTGTAAGTGGACCAACATTCCAAGCAATGTTGTTGCACCAGCCAATAGCCTGAACCCAATGCACAGTGCCTGCATTTATCCAGACCAAATCTCCAGGTCGCTGAATAAACCTATACACCGGAACATTTGCTTCATAAAGATCTTCAAGGTTGGGCCACCAGGAACCCATTAGGAAATTCAAATTATTTCTGAAATGAGAAAAAAAATATTACAAATTGATCAAGTACTTTAATAAGCTCCTTACATGAGTGCAAGACAATGTCAAAAGTTTTTAAAAACATGCTAATTCACCACACTGTAACTTACTCCTTATGCAATGAGAAACTGCAGTATGTAAAGTGAGTGAAACTAGTTACAGTTAAGTAGTGGATGACTTATACAAATATCAGAATTACTACCTTCAGTTGACTTTTCAAAGGTCCAAATAAAATAAAAAGCTATTTTAAGTAACAGTTACATATATTAACCTTTAATTTCATTTCACTAAAGTCTATTTTGATTAAACCCTTCTCCTTGGTGCACCTAGAAATCTCTGAAAGGTAAATGGAAGGCGGGGTTGGCATCAAGGCATTTAAATCTATAAACAGTACCACTAATGGCAGATGTAAGTTCATTTGCTGAGCAAAAGTACAACAGAAAACAAAATGTTCATCTACTACTGTTTTGAATCCTAGGCAAGAAATGGAGATAGCACATCAGTCTCTATACAGTTTTGATAACTGGCTGACTAAAACTATGCAGTGAAAAATGAACACTCACACATGTACAAATATTAATAATAAGCATCACTACCACTACCACTACACTTTGGAAACAACATGCTACTAAGCTTTTCCTTTAAAATCTGATTTATTCTATTTCATCATGATATGAAATACTCTTAAAACTTCAGTTTAGAAAAACCGGTCTGTAAAGTTGAATATGGTTATAAACAAATCCTAGCTCTACTTATCCCATGTGTTGTCATTATAAAATTGGAGAAAACTTTCTATCCAAAAGCAAGCAAGCAAGCAAACCCATTTAATAATCAACAGTTAGGTTTAAAAAAGAAAGAAAGAAAGAAAGACCCTCAAGTTAACAAAACAAAAATCAAGCATCTTCTTTATTATATAGTCAAGTGACTGGTTATTTCATGGCAAATATTATCTAAACTCATAAAATAAATTATACAGATATGGTCAAATCAGTTAATATTACAAGCAACAATTGTCCTGTGAAACAAAATTACACTGAAATGCAAAGATAGAAAGTCCTATTTCTGCACCTTAGTTAAACTTACCTAACCCTTCAGACAATAGTATCTCAAAGGTTAAGAAACAAAAACATTTCTGCAGCACCAGTTGCAGAAATATGATACAGTTCTTTCTCTGCTACCACCAGACTGCTGGTCCAGTAACGATTAAAGTGGATCAGGTTATCCCATAAGAGCATTTGAAACTTTAAAATTCCATACCTTAAGCTTTCTTACATTAAAGGAAACCTATATAGCAACAAAAATGAAAGGTGATTATCTTCTGCTTATATATAAAGAAATTTTGTCTTATTATGGTTGTTCTCTGCAACTATATTTATACTTCATACTAAATCAAGATATCTAACAGAGATCTTTTAACTCAAAATTTGCAAACAGTAAGCTAGTATGTAAAATATGTATATAATTAGTTTTGAAAGTCTCATATGTAAATATTTTTGGTGGTTTTCTGCCTCTTTATCCTACTGGTCTTGAGGGGAAATAACACCAAATGCATGTATAGTTTATGGGGTTTTTTTTTTTTGGCCACTTCTATTGGTCTTTCATCTATTTATTTTCATCTTTGTTCTTTGGCCTGTGTGGGCCTCCCATCGGAGTGGCCTCTGTCGCTGCAGAGCACCGGCTCTGGGTGCATGTGCTCCACAGCTCTGGCTCAATAGTTGGACACATCAGTCCAGCTGCTCCACGGCACATGGGATCTTCCCAGGCCAGGGATTGAACCAGCACCCCTTGTACTGCAAGGCGGTGTCCTTACCCACTGGACCACCAGGGAAGCCCCTAGTTTACATTTTTAACTATAATAATTTTCCAGTTCTACTACTACTAGAAAAAAAATCAGGATCTTAAGTAATGGAGTAATTTTTAAAAACAAAATAAGACAAATAATTAAATTTAAATCAATGAAAACAATTCCAAGATATCCTTTAACAAAAGATAATTAATGAAAGATTTTCTAGGAACTTAAGGAAAGGAACATTTTCACTATGTGAATTCTTTCAATTCTAGGTGATAAAACCCTGAAGCTGTTGTTAAAATTTTACAAAATTCCTTTATAAAAAACTTGCCAACATAGTTTTAAAAAGAATTTGTATCATGATGATACAGCAAAGAGCAATATGTTCAAGTCTGAGTTATGAACAACCTTTAAGGGTGCTCAATTATAGAATTCCTTCCATTTCTAAAACCATTTATCTTATAACAACGTTTCTTTCACACAAATAAGTATTTATCCCTCAACTGTAAACAACTCAACTTTCCACCCTCTAAATTCAAGACTATCCCTATTGCACGAAGTGGTTTTAAGGCAGCTTTCTCTTTTGGGGGCAGTGGGGGCGGGGGCACGGCAGGCCACTTCTATTGGTCTTTCATTTATCCATTTTCATCCATCTTTGTTCTTTGGCCCGTGTGGGCTTCCCATTGCAGTGGCCTCTGTTGTCGTAGAGCACCGGCTCTGGGCGCATGCACTCCAGAGCTCCGGCTCGGTAACTGGACACATCGGTTCAGCCACTCCACGGCACGTGGGATCTTCCCAAGCCAGGGATCGAACCAGCAACCCTTGCACTGCAAGGCGGTGTCCTTAACCACTGGACCACCAGGGAAGCCTCAAGGCATCTTTCTTAAAGCACTCTCAATAACACAAAATGATAAGTTTGTAATTAAATCACTGTATAAATGAATTTCTTAATGAATTTTAAGTGAAAAATGCTAACATGCATTAGGATATCCAGCTTAATAAGCGGCCCTTTACAATGACTGTTTTTGAATAATTATACTTAATAAAATTCAGCTTGGAAACCTACTTTTCGCAGAAGTCATTCAGAACACCCCAGTAACCTTCTGGAACAACAAACCATTCACAGTCACCTGGACCAATATTTATGTTAACTGAACAGAAATTGTTATTTTCTTGATGACCTGAAATGTAAAAAGAAAAAAATAACCAGCATAAAGTAAATTCTATAGAGAAATGTATCTTGAGAAATAAAACCTTACAGAATGAAATGAAACCTAATGCTCCAGTGGTATTCAGCTGTTTATCTGTATAACATTTTTGTGTCAAGTCTAGTTTTAGAGCTGAGTTCGGCCAACTCCTAATTTATTTCATGGGACCTCTGTGGACGACAACCTAAACTATGGTTAAAAGCTGAGGTTCTGAAGCCAGGTTCCTTGGTTTAGTTCTTATGTGAACTTGGGTAAACTTCTAAACCTTTCTGACTCAGTTCCGTATAAGATTTGATGATGATTCCAGTTAAGTCAATGGGTTATTCTGAGGATCAATGAAGTAAGGACTGCTTTGAATACTGCTTAATATATGGTAAGTAATAAATATTAGCTATTATTGATATTGTTACCACTTCTTCCTTGTTAACTACTTCCTGCAGGAAACTTGGGAAACTCGCCAGAAACACCGAACAACAACAATAACAAAAATACCTAGTGAAAACTGTCAGAAGCAACCTTATTAGAAATTTGGACAACAGTCAAAGCTTTACATAAACCAAGCAGCTGGCCAAAAGAGAGGTGACTTAAACACAGCAGGAGATCTGTATGTCACTTATCTCCATTTCTACCACTGGTATGATCGTGGACTTAAAAAAAGGAGTACTGCGAATCCCTAATGTGAATGTCCCTGGTTCTGGAGGGATCAGAGTAGATCTTGTCCCTAAAGAATTGTTTTTTTCTGTTTTACCTACCCTGCAGTTTCCCCAGGACTGACAGAAGGGACTTTTCTTTGTTTCACCTGCCTCAGTGCTCTACTGGGGCAAGCATTTCAATGGAGGAGGACCTCCCAAAACACTACTGATGAACAAGTGGATGCCACCAAGGGCAAAAAACAAAACAAACAAAAGAATCAGCTGGAGCAAAAAACAGACATTCCAAAGGCTTGGATGAAAAAGCTGGGAAGTGGGAAATTAGAGGAATAAAGGCTTTGAAAAGTTCCTCTGTATATTAGAAATCCTTGTTACATCACTACTGAGACAATGGAAAGAACACTTCAGTGCCCACACAAGACAAGGAATACTGTCTTTGTAAAATATAGTGTGACTACTACATATCAAAATAGATAACTAATAAGGACCTACTGTATGGCACAGGGAACTCTACTCAATATTCTGTAATAGACTATATGGGAAAAGAGCCTGAAAAAAACAGATACAGGTATAACTGAAAAAGAAAAATAGTGTGGAAAAGTCACTACATGAATAGACAATTTTAGCTCACAAGAAGCAATAACAAAGCTTAGAAAGAGAGGAGATCTGATTTCTGTTAATTGCCATACCATAATCAAAAGTCAAAACACTTAGTTGAGCACTACGCTAGACAAACAGACTTCAGAGACCACATTTTACAGAGAATGTACTCAAATACTCAAAAAGTTAGTTTTCAACAAAAAATCATGAGGTATGTAAAGAAACAAGAAAGTATGGTCCAGTGACAGAAAGAAAGAATTAACAAAAGCCATTCCTGAAAAGGCAGACAATGGACATCCTAGACAAACACTCCATACCAACTATATAAAAACATGCTTAAAGACTTAAAGAAAACTGCCTAAGAACAAAAGGAAGGAAGGAGAATGATATCTCGACAGATTATCAGTGAACAAATAGAAATCATACTAAGGAAGGAGATAAAAGTCTGAAGCTGGAAAATATAACAACTGAAATGAATATACTACTGGGCTTCTCTACAGCAGATGTGAACAGGATAACGAAAGAATCAGCAAATTTATAGATGGGTTAAATGCTGTATATTCTAGGAAGAAGAAAGAATACAATGAAAAAAATTCACAGACCCTAAGAGACCTGTGGGACATCATCAAACATACTCATTTTAAGAGTTCCAAAAGAAAAGAAAGGGGCAATAAGAATATCTGAAGAAATGACAGTCATAAACTTTCCAAATTTGACAAAGACATGAATTTACATATTCAAAAAGCTCAAGAAAGTCTAAGAAAGATAAACTCGAAAACATCCACAGTAAAATAATAATAATCAAACTGTATAAAGGCAAAGAAAACCCAGAAAGCAGGAAAACACAAGTGATTGTCACATAAACAGGATTGTTGATAATATAGCTGGTTTCCTATCAGAAACCACGGAGACTGGAAAGCAATGGCTTAACATATTTAAGTTTCTGAAAGGAAAAAAAAATAATCAGAAAAAACTTCACCAAGAATTTGGGAAAGGGTGGTGGTCCAGTGGGTAAGGACACCGTCTTGCAGTGCAAGGGGTGCTGGTTCGATCCCTGGCCTGGGAAGATCCCACGTGCCGTGGAGCTGCTGGACTGATGTGTCCAACTATGGAGCCAGGAGCGCATGTGCCCAGAGCCGGTGCTCTGCAGTGACAGAGGCCACTGCGATGGGAGACCCACAGGCCAAAGAACAAAAAAGATAAGTGAATGAAAGATCAACAGAAGTGGCCAAAAAAAAAGAATCTGGGAAAATTGTTCTTTAAAGATGAAGGAGAACCCAGTCAGCTCTATAAGAAATGCTAGAGTTTTTCAAATGGAAACGAAAGAATATAAAACAATAACTCAAAGCTCTATGAAGAGATAAAGGACTAAACTGAGGACTCACACCTTCTAATTTTACAACTTACCTGAAAGGTAATCAAACCAGTGTGGTACTGGCATAAATATGGAGATATAAATCAGTGGAACAGCTTTAAGATTCCAGAAATAAACCCACACATCTATGGTCAATGGATTTTCAACAAGGGTTTCACGATCATTTGACAGAGGAAAAAAATAGTTTTTCAACAAATGTTGCTGGGACAACAGGTTATGGCTATATGTAAAAGAATACGGTTGGACCCTTAGCTCATACCGTATACAAACAAATAACTCAAAATGGATCAAAGATCTCAATGTAAGAGCCAGAACTGTAAAATTCTAAGAAGAAAACGTAAGACGCACATCTTTATGACTTTGAATTTGGCAATGGTTTCTTAGATATGACACCAAAAGCATAAGCAACCAAAGGAAAAAATATATTGAACTTCATCAAAATTTAAAAAATTTCATACATCAATGGACACTATCAAGAGAGCGAGATAAGGTTACATCTGCTGGACCAGCTATAATAAGAAAAAAATTAAAAATAATCAATGTATACAAGTATGAGGCAAAACTGGAACCTTTGTACACTGCTGTCAGGAATGTAAAATGGTGTAGTTGCTGTGGAAAGCAGTTTGCAATTCCTCAAAAAGTTAAACATAGAATTGTCATATGACCCAGCTATTCTAATTCTAGATATATAATCAAAGAAGTGGAAACAAGTATTAAAATTCTTGTACATGAATGTTTATAGAAACACTATTCACAACAGCTAAAAAGTGGAAGCATCCCAAATGTCACTCAACTGATGAATGACTATAAATTGTTTTATGTCCATATAATGGAATATTATTTGGTCATAAAAAAATGAACCACTGATACAGTATGGATGACCTTCAAAAACATGCTAAGCGAAAGAAGCCAGACACAAAAGGCAATATACTCTACAATTCCATTCATATGAAATATTCACAACAGGTAACACTACACATCCAGAAAGCAGATTAATGGTTGTCAGCAACTGAGACAAAGAGGAGAAATGGGATGGCTACTTAATGGGTATGAGGCTTACTTCCAGGCTAATGAAAGTGTCTTGGAACTACATAGAAGTGATGGCTACATAGTACAGTGAATGTATTAAATGTCATAGAACTGCATATTTCATAAGGTTGAATTTTGTTATATGATTTTTTTTTTTTAAAGATTTATTCATTTATTTACTTTGGGTGGGGGTCCAGTTGGGGAGGGAGGGGAGCAGGCGGGCCACTTCTATTGGTCTTTCATTCCTCTATCTTCATCCGTCTTTGTTCTTTGGCTCCTGTGGGCCTCCCATCACGGTGGCGTCTGTTGCTGCAGAGCTCTGGCTCTGGGCACATGCACTTCAGAGCTCCGGCTCGGTAATTGGACACATCGATCCAGCCGCTCCGCGGCATGTGGGATCTTCCCAGGCCAGGGATCGAACCGGTGCCCCTTGCACTGCAAGGCAGTGTCTTTACCCACTGGACCACCAGGGGAAGCCCTTGTTATATGATTTTTACCTCAATAAATAAAAATGTAGCTGCTCTTGCCACACCTTATGTACACCACACACTAAGCATTTTATATATTACAGTATAATGTGAAGATAGTACTTGTAATACTACTATCTCTAATCACAGGTAGATGGCTGGAATGGTCCATGGCTTGAACTCTTAAGTAAAATTAAGCTGTAATTAAAATTAAGAGATGTCAGGAGACCATCATCTAACTAAAAACTTTTCAGGGTAGAGCCTGAGAGCAACTCTAGTTCAGATCATAGGCTGATCAAAAAGTCCATTAAAGTAGGTAACATATCCATTTAGGTAAATCCAGAAACAAAGTGCTTGTCCCATGAAAAAGTACTCAAAGCAATTTAAAAAAACTGAACCGAACTAATTAACATTTCTTCTAATACTAAGTTGTCTAATATAGTAACCACTTAAGATATGGTAACTGAAAAGTATATACTGGATTTCAAAGACTATAATGGAGGGGAGTCCCAATAATTTTCATACTGATTACATGTTAAAGTGATTACCTGGATATAACTAGGATAAAATTAATCTCACCTTTCATTTTTCATTAATGTTATTATAAAATTTTAAGTCATATATATGACTTGCATTATATTTCTATTGGATAGCACTACCTTAAGGGAATTCGTTAAGGTTTCACAGGACACTTGTGAAAAATGCCTTGTATACAAACCAACCAAAAAGCCCCAACATTCTGGACAGAAGTGACAAAGAAGTAATTTATCAAGTTTGCTTTCTCCTTGATTTGTAATGAAAAACTGCATTCTCTGATGTATGGGGTAATACTACTTACCTAAAATAACTCAAATTGGTAAGAGAAAACTTCAGTTGAAATCAACCAATCCAATACAACATACCTTAGAAAAATGAACTATTTATTGAGAATTCAAATAACTCGCTCAGCATTTACAATGGAGTCTAAATGACAAGAGAGGGGAGCAGGCTGATCTTCTGCCATTTACTCCAGACTGTTTCCACTTTATCCAACTATGGATAAAAAAATCACAGAATTGGGCTTCCAAATGGCCAGAGGACACAAACTACAGCCTAAAGGTATTAATCCTGGCTATACACTAGAACTCTCTGAAGAACTTTGATTTATTTTAAAAATATGGAAGGAGGGATGTCAATCTCCAGATATTAGTCAACTATTTAGCCAGAACTAGGAAGTACTGGGCTACTTTAGCCAGAAGCAAGCATAGACCTATTCTGAAACACTTTTTTAGCTACAATTCAATTAGCAGGTAATAAAGAAGGAAGCAATCTGGTCTTCAAACCATGCCTACTTCAAGGAGCAAACAGAAATACCTGAGGATGATATGCAATGTGTAGGCACTGGTACAATTGAACTCATTATCACCAACACCCATCCTAATTACTTAATACTTTGAACATCACCCTGTGAAATTTCATGTCAATCAAAGGGAACACAAAAAAGATCATATATTAGTACTGGAAAGAATTTTAATTTAAAAAGCAATACAGCTTTATTTTACAAATGTGAAAAAAAAAAAACAAAAACAAGTAAGACCCAGAGAAGAAAAGTGACTTGTCAAAGTGACAAGTCTAGTCAGTGGTAAACTATGGACAAGATACCAGGATGAGTCTAGTAATGTCTCCACATCAAGTGCTGTTGTAAACTATATAATCCAATAAGGGGATTGTAATGTATACTTTCTTTTTTAAATGAAATAGAGTGGAATAGAGAATGTATTATTCTATAAAACTGTTTTGCCACTGTCATAATATAAAATATATTTCTTACTTTGATTGTGGTAAGAGTTAAGTTTAGAAAAAACAATCCCATCACTCTGCAATAGATGGTATCAAAATTAGTCTTTACCTCACAGGGATTTATTTTCTCAGGAATGCTCCAATGACCCTGCTTCCAGATCACACTGCTGTTATTTCAGGGATATTATATTTTTAAAAAGATATTACCAGGGGGAAAAAAATCGTAATAATCTAAGCTCAGTTCAAGAGTCAAATCTCGTAATAGAAACAATCCTTTCAGTTTCATTCATTAGAAATGGAAAGAAATCAGGTCTCTTTTGCACATTTCACATTTTGATCAATTTGTCTGTGAACTGATAGTTCATAAAAGTTACCTGGTGTTCTACTTCCTGGAACTTTCATGTATAATTGAACTGTGTTCATACCCAGTATGGTATGACCAACATGGCTTAGAAGATTTCCTGCCGATACAACACGACCAAAAGCAGAACTTTTGATTTATTTTAAAAATATGGAAGGAGGGATGTCAATCTCCAGATATTAGTCAACTATTTAGCCAGAACTAGGAAGTACTGGGCTACTTTAGCCAGAAGCAAGCATAGACCTATTCTGAAACACTTTTTTAGCTACAATTCAATTAGCAGGTAATAAAGAAGGAAGCAATCTGGTCTTCAAACCATGCCTACTTCAAGGAGCAAACAGAAATACCTGAGGATGATATGCAATGTGTAGGCACTGGTACAATTGAACTCATTATCACCAACACCCATCCTAATTACTTAATACTTTGAACATCACCCTGTGAAATTTCATGTCAATCAAAGGGAACACAAAAAAGATCATATATTAGTACTGGAAAGAATTTTAATTTAAAAAGCAATACAGCTTTATTTTACAAATGTGAAAAAAAAAAACAAAAACAAGTAAGACCCAGAGAAGAAAAGTGACTTGTCAAAGTGACAAGTCTAGTCAGTGGTAAACTATGGACAAGATACCAGGATGAGTCTAGTAATGTCTCCACATCAAGTGCTGTTGTAAACTATATAATCCAATAAGGGGATTGTAATGTATACTTTCTTTTTTAAATGAAATAGAGTGGAATAGAGAATGTATTATTCTATAAAACTGTTTTGCCACTGTCATAATATAAAATATATTTCTTACTTTGATTGTGGTAAGAGTTAAGTTTAGAAAAAACAATCCCATCACTCTGCAATAGATGGTATCAAAATTAGTCTTTACCTCACAGGGATTTATTTTCTCAGGAATGCTCCAATGACCCTGCTTCCAGATCACACTGCTGTTATTTCAGGGATATTATATTTTTAAAAAGATATTACCAGGGGGAAAAAAATCGTAATAATCTAAGCTCAGTTCAAGAGTCAAATCTCGTAATAGAAACAATCCTTTCAGTTTCATTCATTAGAAATGGAAAGAAATCAGGTCTCTTTTGCACATTTCACATTTTGATCAATTTGTCTGTGAACTGATAGTTCATAAAAGTTACCTGGTGTTCTACTTCCTGGAACTTTCATGTATAATTGAACTGTGTTCATACCCAGTATGGTATGACCAACATGGCTTAGAAGATTTCCTGCCGATACAACACGCACAAAAGCAGGAAGTTTAGTCAGCTCATGTAGCTGCAACTTCCACCTGCAATAAAATAACAGATCAAGAGTGAAACCCTGTTATAAGTATTTATAGAAGTAAACCATTTCTTCAGAAACCTTGTGCTCCAATCAGAAAATCAATCAAATCTATAAATATTTTACTTTTGCATAAGAAACCCTGGAATGCTTACATTCTTAAAATTTGCAAAGAAAACATCTTACCAATAAGAAGCATAAAAATTAATCAAAGAAAAAACTGACCTCCTTAATTTTATAATTGTGTAATTTTATTTTATAAATATACTTCTATATAATTATAGTTTTATGACTGTGTAACTACATATAGAGGGGTCTTGAAAATTTGTACAAGAGTTTTAAGTCAAAGCAAGTAATTGCAAAACCTTGTAAAAATAATTTGGCTAAAACCTGCATATCAACTTAGAAAAATGACAAGGAACAAAACAGAAGAGGAAACTGTAGACAATTCTAAGTCTTGCTAATAGGACACCTCTTTGTATCAGTTCACAGAAAACAGTACTACAAAGACTTACTTTTTGTCATCAGACAGGTCAATGTTGGTCCCAAACTTTATGGTTTTAAAGGGTCCTTTCCTTCTCCTCCCAGAACTTAAAAGAGAAACAATATTAGAAACATGCCTTTTAAACAGAAATACTAAGTGGACCTTACAAATGACTTACTTATCTGAAGACGTAGATTCACTATCTGAGTGGTCTTTATGGTGACTTCTTTTCTCATTTTCTTCCTATAGATCAAGCAAAAAGCATTTCAGCTAGGTATTTATTCACAACCAGGTATCCTGTTTACCAAACAACTGAAAAGTTCACATATAGACCAATGGTGATGTTTCTATAGACCTCTTCCACATGAAAATTTCTTCAAAGAACACATTAAATAGAAAACCAAGAAGTATCTAACCTCCTCCATCGGCCACAAAATTATACCAAATTCTTCCTTACTAATATTCTCCTACAAGGGGAAAAACTATAGATTCTTGTTTTTGCTCCATTTTGCCCATTTTCAAGAGAGGAAAATTCAGAGGCCTAGAAAGTGAATGTCAATTTTCCCAAAGGCCAATCTTAGAAGATTTCCTGCCGATACAACACGCACAAAAGCAGGAAGTTTAGTCAGCTCATGTAGCTGCAACTTCCACCTGCAATAAAATAACAGATCAAGAGTGAAACCCTGTTATAAGTATTTATAGAAGTAAACCATTTCTTCAGAAACCTTGTGCTCCAATCAGAAAATCAATCAAATCTATAAATATTTTACTTTTGCATAAGAAACCCTGGAATGCTTACATTCTTAAAATTTGCAAAGAAAACATCTTACCAATAAGAAGCATAAAAATTAATCAAAGAAAAAACTGACCTCCTTAATTTTATAATTGTGTAATTTTATTTTATAAATATACTTCTATATAATTATAGTTTTATGACTGTGTAACTACATATAGAGGGGTCTTGAAAATTTGTACAAGAGTTTTAAGTCAAAGCAAGTAATTGCAAAACCTTGTAAAAATAATTTGGCTAAAACCTGCATATCAACTTAGAAAAATGACAAGGAACAAAACAGAAGAGGAAACTGTAGACAATTCTAAGTCTTGCTAATAGGACACCTCTTTGTATCAGTTCACAGAAAACAGTACTACAAAGACTTACTTTTTGTCATCAGACAGGTCAATGTTGGTCCCAAACTTTATGGTTTTAAAGGGTCCTTTCCTTCTCCTCCCAGAACTTAAAAGAGAAACAATATTAGAAACATGCCTTTTAAACAGAAATACTAAGTGGACCTTACAAATGACTTACTTATCTGAAGACGTAGATTCACTATCTGAGTGGTCTTTATGGTGACTTCTTTTCTCATTTTCTTCCTATAGATCAAGCAAAAAGCATTTCAGCTAGGTATTTATTCACAACCAGGTATCCTGTTTACCAAACAACTGAAAAGTTCACATATAGACCAATGGTGATGTTTCTATAGACCTCTTCCACATGAAAATTTCTTCAAAGAACACATTAAATAGAAAACCAAGAAGTATCTAACCTCCTCCATCGGCCACAAAATTATACCAAATTCTTCCTTACTAATATTCTCCTACAAGGGGAAAAACTATAGATTCTTGTTTTTGCTCCATTTTGCCCATTTTCAAGAGAGGAAAATTCAGAGGCCTAGAAAGTGTCAATCCTGATTATAAATTTCCTCAACTAATGTGTGTGCTGAATATATGTACAGAATATATATGGGAAGGTAAGTATTCTCTATTATGGAAAAATTTCTTCCTGGGTGAAATCTATTTTCCCACAATGAATTGTACATGAATGACAAACATTTACAATGAGTAAGCAAATTAAGTGCTGGACAAATATAGGTGCTTTTCAATGCAAATACTACTACTATTTATGATTTTTCTGTCACAGACATGGTATCTATTCTGTCTTATGATTTCTGACTTAGTGTATATTTAGTGACATTTCTGCCTCCCTCCCTTTAAATGCGTATGCTTTTTAAACATTTGTCCAATTTTTCAAACATAAATTTTGTGTCTCCAAAGCACACAAAAAACCATTGTTTCTCTATGGATCTCTTTCCACTTATATACTCTGCCTATTATCATCTTCTTCCAAATAGTTCCTTGATGATCTCTGAATCCTGCTTATTATCCGCTCTTTTCTGACCATAGTACTATCATGGAGTTGAACTAGAGAGATTTTATATGGAAACAAATTCACTGCAACTCATATAATTTGCAGGATAGGTTTTTTTTTTTTAATGTTTATTTTTTTATTTTTATTTTTACAGTCTTGTTGTTTACAGATATGTATATTCCCAGATTAGTCATATGTATATCCCTGGCCCACTCCCTCCAGGATAGTTTTTATTCGATGACTTTCTCTATGGAATGTAGGGAGTGGTAGTGAGAAAGGAACACAAACATATGATTAGCAGGTACAAATGTTGCCTAGATTGAAAATATGAGTTTAGGGCAGAATTTTAAACATAGATAAGCAAATCTAATGAATTGCAAATTAAAGACTTGCAGGCACATATTAAATTTCAGCTGTGGGATATGTACAGGTAAGTATTTGAGTAATACATTTAATAAAGTCACTTTTACGGATGTTTTACGTTTTAAGTTTTATGTTCACTTGGTAGGAGAATTCATGGAGTTTTCATTTCAGTGCTGAGGGATTTTTGTAATGCTTCATTACTGAAAGGCCTGAGACTTAGTAATAATTCTGTTTATTTTTCTAAGTTCTGTTCTTTAATTTTCTGTATATTTTGAAATAATTTATGCTTCTCTTGGAGTTTTCTCTTTCAAACTGAGATGGGTAACGCTTCCTGATGGTTATATATCTCAGATACATAACTAACCTGATCAGATAATACTAACCTGATCGTTTAATGGGAAGGCATAAGACAAGGAACACTGCAAGCATAAAGCAAACTTGAGACTTAGTTTATCCTCTAATATCAGTAGCTCTCAATCAGGGATAATAATTTTTCCCTTCAGGGGACATCTGGCATGTCTGGAGACATTTTTGATAGTCATAACTAGGACAGGGGGTGAGGGGTGTGCTATGGACATCTATTAGGGAGAGGTCAGGGAAGCTACTAAATATTCTACCATACACATGGAAGGTCCCCACAACAAAGAACTGTCCAAACCAAAATGTTAATAATGCCAAGGTTAAGAAACACTTCTCTAAACAGAAATATTCCAGAAATAACGGAGATATCTCACTAGACAGTAACAGTATTCATCAACCTACAGGTTTGCTTAGACTTAGTAGTAAGAGCGAACTGGTAACACTTGGAAAGTTTTTTACAAAAATAATTATAAACTATTATATCTAACAGCAAAATAATGAGACACTTACAAAAGTACCCTTTCAAAGTAAAATACTCTAAAATGATAAACCATCTCCAAAATAATCTTCAGGAAATAAATACTTACTCTCAAAGATTCCTGGAAAGAGGAGGCCTGGTACTGTGCATATTTGGCAATTGTAGTATGAGATCGATTACTTTCACAATGCCAGATTTTCTTCGTTCCAGTGGGATCCCAGTTCTCATCTGCTGGCTGCAACAACTGTGTCCTCACTTCCACCATATGTTCATTGTTTGCTTCTACCAAAGTTTTGGTAGAGAAAAGTCCCAGGTCTTCATAAATAAATAAATGTAGTTAATAAATAAAAATTATCTTTGGAATGATATTTTTTAAAGTGCTTTTATTTTTAGAAGTAAAAAAGAAAAATAGTTCATGGTGTTCTATCCCATTCCCCTATAAAAAGAATCAGGGCCTCTGCACTCTGTGAGCTTTGTGTCAGATTTGCACAGCCATACACAGGAGCCCTGGACCTAATCATCATGCCACCAACAGAGGGAGAATAGTCAAGGGGCCACAAGCTGAAGATTCACTTGTTTATTCAATCTCTAAAGGTGAGACGAACTATTTAGGAAGCTACAATACTTATTAGTAATATCAAATTTTACCTTAATCTTACATTAAAATTTTCTATTAATCAATATAAACCATAATTATGTAACAGCATGAAAATAAAAGTCAAAAAAACCCACCCAGCCCCACCAGTTAATTTAATCACCACCACCATCATATCTTCAAGTTATGAAGTCATATTCCCTCCCTCCCTCTTATTCTCATAGGCAGGAAAATGTTAAAATGAAAATGTGAAAAACTTCAACAAAAGAATGGAGTTTCTGTCAGTGCTTTAGAAGTTAACAGACAGCAAAGGAAATACATGTACATTTCCTTTTTCTTATTTAAAGCTTACCCAACTTAAGAGCTCCAGCAAGGCCACGTATTACGGTAACAGGGTTGTTTGGATTTGTACAAAATTGATGTAATGGAGGAAAGAAAGCATCACGTTTATTTTCCAACTGTAAAGTTAAAACATACTGTTAGATTCTCCATAAAGTAGACCTTTTAGAAGATATTATGCCAAATTTACATTATGTCTTTTGCAATTTAAATAAATAATGCATTCTATATGCCGCTACTTCTATTTTATATTTTATAGCATTTTATCACTATGTCTTTTGATTTGAAATGTAACTAGATAGTAACCATATACATTTCCCTTGTCCATTATATTTTGGACAAAATAAATAAGAGATAAAATTCAAAATGGTTTAAGTATCACTCGGCCTTTAAAAGGAAGAAAGTCTATCACACGATACAATGTGGATGAATCTTGAAGACACTAAGTGAAAATAAGCCAGTCACAAAAAGAAAAAATGTGTATAATTTAACTTATCTGAGGTATCTAAGGTAGCCAAATTCATACAAATAGAAAGTAAACTGGTGGTTACCAGGGGTTGGGAAGACCGAGGAAGAGGGGGCTGTTTTTTTTAATGGATATTAAATTTCAAATTTGTCAGATGAAACATTCTGGAGAGCTGGATTAAACAATTAGAATATACTTAACATTACGGAACTATACAGTTAAAAATGGTTAAGATGATAAAATTTTATGTTATGGGATCTTTTGTTATGACAGAGATTAAAAAAAAATCAGTGTTTAAAATCAATAGCTTAAAATTTTTTCATTTGAGGTAGAATTGAGGAAATGGAAGGAAATAGGGTAGTAGGACCTATTTCAGAGAAAGACAACTAAGAGTTGCTTTGACTGAACTCTTATCAACTGCATACATGAAACATGCTTATAAAGTAAAACCAATCCTCAGTTTTAAATAATCTATTAAGCCTTTTAATGACATACCTATTATCATAGTTTATGTTCTTAACCACCTTTTTGGGGGAAGGTAAATATTATTTTTTTATAAAACAGAATGAATGTTAAGGTCCTTACAACAAGTACAAAGCAGACTTAAAACATGGCTTACTCCAAAAAAAAAAAAGTTCTTCAATTTTTAGGCACTAGTTTTTGCCCAAATCTATTAAAAATTGGAGACAGTAAAAAGATTTCTCACTACTATAATATAATCACAGTTAATATCTGAGAAGCCATGTTTTAAATGCTATTACAAAATGGTTTTGAATACACCATTTTCCCTGAAACATTCAAGCTGCCGCCAATAACTTTACTGTTTCCTAAAGGGCATCCATATTGATTTAAAGCAAGACCTTATGAAAGACAGGTAGGTGCAAACACTGGTTTGATTTATTTCTAGTCAGTCAATTCAGACTCACATAAATACTAGGTGTAGGTGGATTCAACTTGTCCTTTGGCAAGGGAGGGTATGGTGAAGATGGTGGTCTTGGAGGCGGACATTTATCCAATAAAATGCTACTGCTAGATAAGCCATTTTTACCTAGATTCCTTAAAAAAGAGAAAAAAAGGGGGGGGAGGAATAAATCAGGTGTAATTTAGAAAACAGAAAAAGAAAAAAAAACCTCCTGAATTAAGTCCAAACTAAATTACTGGGTATTTGAACAAATCCGTAAGATTATCCACCAGAAAAAACTGAGAACACTATTCATTTTAGTAAATCATTAGTTTGATTCCTGTATCACCATTGAAGAAAAACAATAGAAAAGACTCCTGTGTGCTCAGTTCCATCTGATTCTTTGCTACCCCATGGACTATATAGCCTGCCAGGCTTCCCTGTCCGTGGAATTTTCCAGGCAAGAATACTGGAATGGGTTGCCATTTCCTACTCCAGGGAATCTTTCCGACCCAAGGATCAAACCAACATCTCTTGCGTCTCCTGCATTGGCAGGCAGACTCTACCAGTGAACCACGTGGGAAGCCAGAAAAGATACTACAACATATGAATTATCGACAACATTCCTTATTCTGCTGGTAATTTTCCAATTTATTTTCTTTAACTAAAGAACACAAATTCCAATTTCCTCTCCACGATAGTCCACCATCAGATTCATTTCATTAAATGTTAAAACAATAACTTGACCAAAAAAGGTCTAGATGATAACTAAAAATATCTCTCTTCGTGTCTCATGTCAGTAACCATAACAAGAATATCTTTGTGACAATTCTTAAACCCCAAAAGATATTTTCTTTTCTCAAATGTTGAAAGAAATTTCTGTGTAACTCCTTGACAAAATTCAGCAAGACTCCAACCTACTACACTTTACAGCAAATTATACCATTTTTTAAAATGAAGTATATAGGTCCTACCCATTATTTGTCACTCTCTATAATAACTATTACTTACTAGCATTTGGTGTTTCTTTTTCTTTAATGACAGTATCATGTTTGTTAAATTATAAATTAGTAAAAGGTTTTCCCAAATGCAATTCTTAGTATAGACCTTATGAAATCAGTCAATCAGACTCACATAAATACTAGTGTAGGTGGATTCAACTTGTCCTTTGGCAAGGAGGGTATGGTGAAGATGGTGGTCTTGGAGGCGGACATTTATCCAATAAAATGCTACTGCTAGATAAGCCATTTTTACCTAGATTCCTTAAAAAAGAGAAAAAGGGGGAGGAATAAATCAGGTGTAATTTAGAAAACAGAAAAAGAAAAAAAAACCTCCTGAATTAAGTCCAAACTAAATTACTGGGTATTTGAACAAATCCGTAAGATTATCCACCAGAAAAAACTGAGAACACTATTCATTTTAGTAAATCATTAGTTTGATTCCTGTATCACCATTGAAGAAAAACAATAGAAAAGACTCCTGTGTGCTCAGTTCCATCTGATTCTTTGCTACCCCATGGACTATATAGCCTGCCAGGCTTCCCTGTCCGTGGAATTTTCCAGGCAAGAATACTGGAATGGGTTGCCATTTCCTACTCCAGGGGATCTTTCCGACCCAAGGATCAAACCAACATCTCTTGCGTCTCCTGCATTGGCAGGCAGACTCTACCAGTGAACCACGTGGGAAGCCAGAAAAGATACTACAACATATGAATTATCGACAACATTCCTTATTCTGCTGGTAATTTTCCAATTTATTTTCTTTAACTAAAGAACACAAATTCCAATTTCCTCTCCACGATAGTCCACCATCAGATTCATTTCATTAAATGTTAAAACAATAACTTGACCAAAAAAGGTCTAGATGATAACTAAAAATATCTCTCTTCGTGTCTCATGTCAGTAACCATAACAAGAATATCTTTGTGACAATTCTTAAACCCCAAAAGATATTTTCTTTTCTCAAATGTTGAAAGAAATTTCTGTGTAACTCCTTGACAAAATTCAGCAAGACTCCAACCTACTACACTTTACAGCAAATTATACCATTTTTTAAAATGAAGTATATAGGTCCTACCCATTATTTGTCACTCTCTATAATAACTATTACTTACTAGCATTTGGTGTTTCTTTTTCTTTAATGACAGTATCATGTTTGTTAAATTATAAATTAGTAAAATATGGTAGAATTATTCCCAAACTGCAATTCTTTTAGTATAAGGAAGAAAAAGAAAGGTATTTCCAATTTCTTAAAGCTTCTACCTAACTTGGAAAATCAGCAAGATATAATTTTGAGCTTTCAAATCATTTCATATTAACTAGTGTACCTTACCCAATTATTACATATTCAAAGCTAATCATTACATTAAAATATCAAATATTCTTAATGTATTAAAATTTCATATAAGAACTTGAAAATTGTAATTATGGTAGAGAATTAAAACCTTGGTAATTTTACTTCCTGAAGAAGGAACTAGCAATTTTCCCTCATAAATAATAAAGGTTGAAATAAAATTAATTTTTCTTATTTTGCTGTTTTTCTAGCAGTAGAATTTGTAGCACTGAAAAACCTTACAAACCAGCCTGTTCTGGTTGGTACTAATGAAAACTAAAGGTCTGAAATTTCACTGAGATGTTACATTACAGAACCATGGGTGATCCTCTTTTTAATTTTCTCAACTACAACTCCAATTAAAAATAAGAATTCAAGGGGGCTTGGGCTTCCCCTGGTGGTACAGTGGGTAAGGACACCACCTTGCAGTGCAAGGGACGCCGGTTCAATCCCTGGCCTGGGAAGATCCCACGTGCCACGGAGCGGCTGGACTGATGTGTCCAATTACCGAGCCGGAGCTCTGGCGCGCATGTGCCCAGAGCCGGCGCTCTGCAACGACAGATGCCACCGCGATGGGAGGCCCACACGGGTCAAAGAACAAAGACGGATGAAAATAGAGAAATGAAAGACCGGTAGAAGTGGCCCGCCCGCTCCCCTCCCTGCCCCCCCACCAAAAAAGAAGAAGAATTCAAGACAGGCATCTAAGAATGAAGTAAGTTTAAAATAACTGACTTTTTAAGGCTTCCCTGGTGGTCCAGTGGGTAGAGAGTATGCCTTGCAGTGCAAGGGGCACCGGTTTGATCCCTGGCATGGGAAGATTCCACATGCCGCGGAGCGGCTGGACCAGTGTGTCCAAATACAAGCCAGTGCTCTGGAGCACTGGAGTGCATGCACTCAGAGCCGATGCTCTGCAAGGAGAGAGGCCACTGTGATGGAAGGCCCACACAGGCCAAAGAATTGAGACGGATGAAAATAAATAAATGAAGGACCAATAAAAAAAGAGGCCAAAATTTAAAAAAAAAAAAAAAAAAACTGACTTTAAAAAAAATGTGAAACAGTCATTTAAATGAAATTTTAAGTTCAACATTTAAGGTTAGAAGTTAAATAAGCAAATATTCTACTTATTACCACCTTTCAACAGTTCTCTGTGGTGTACATTTAAAGACATATGACATTTAAACTCTTAAATTTAGGTATAAAATTGGTATTAATTTATAAACTCCATGGCAGTAGAAAATGCATGGTTGAGGCTAGTAAAGAAACAATTCAAATTATTATCATTAAACCAATGCCAAGGTAAAATATTCACTTAAAATTGCCACATAAATAAGTTTTCATGCTGAATCGTGTATCAATCACCCTTTGGAATTTAAACAAAATCTCATTCCAAATACATACAATTTGTTTGCCAGATCAGGAGATGGATGTACCGTATAGCACATAAGTAATATTTTAAGGTACTGGATCAAGCATCTTAAGGATATGGATCAAGTATTAAATCTGTATCATAAAAGAGCATCTCATGCTAATTAAATATGACACAAAAATTTAAGCTTCTAAAACATTTTGGACATTGAAAAATGAGGGTAAAAAAAAAGGTTTGATTAGTTAGCAGAATTCTGCTTCTATCATTTGCACAGTTCTGTAACAGGAGGGAAAAAAGCAAATGGGAAAGTAAATAAAAGGAAGATACAGCTGCCTTTATTTAAAGATAGAAATAAGTGAGGCATGACTAAGTGAGCTGAAACTGACTCAGCCACTGAGTGTTGCAATTTCAATTTTAAACCAAAAAAAAAAAAAAGAGGCAAAAATATTTTAATTGCCTTCAGATGTACAGCACTGACCACTAAAATGAACTCAAGAGTCAGATTTAAAATAATGAACACGTTAAAGACTAACCACTATGCTAAAATAAGAAGGTAGTTAGAATGACTATGCAATCACATTGTAGCCAGGAGTTTCTTACTATATTTCAAACATTGACTCCCTAACTAGTGAGGTCAAGTCTGAAACAAACAGAAATTTCCCTTAAGAAACTGATACAGGTAGCTGTCTATATAGTGACTATAACCTTTGTCAACTGAAAACACCAGTGCAAATGAGATGTGGATAACAGGAATAGACCTCATCTTTGAACATGTATATGTCCAACAGTGTTTACAATACTTCAAGCCCAAAAATATACCTAACAATCGAAATATATTTTTTTAATATAACAATCCAAAGTGGAGAAAGACACTGAAGTTAAAGAAAGAAGCAAGTGGTAGAAAGGATTTAGACATTATCCCCAAATCCCTTTCTCCCATTTTGAGACTCTTTTCCTAAGCAAAGTATTCTTAGTTGGTGCTCAATTATTTTAAGGGCTTCCCTGGTGGCTCAGACAATAGTTTGCCTGAGAAGCAGAAGACCCAGGTTCAATCCCTGGGTCAGGAAGATCTCCTAGAGAAGGGAATGGCTACCTACTCCAGTATTCTTGCCTGCAGAATTCCATGGAAAGAGGGGCTTGGAGCGCTTAAATCTTGGCATACATTTATTTTCAAATTTACGCCCAGCATTTGGTAGAGAAATGAAACAGTGCTCTGTAGATAAAATGGCCTACACTTTAATTATCTTTGGGTATGAAGTTCCTAGACCAGACAAATCAAGTCTCTTACATCTATGTCACTTCCCCCTTCTAAGTTCTGTCTCCCTGCCCAGCTCAGGACACCATCAACAGAACAGAAATGGCAAGCAATATGCTTACCATTTGCTCTCGTAACTTTTCTCTAAGCCTCAGAAGATTTTTATCTCCAATTTATCAGAGCATTTTTTTGGTCTCTTCACTAAATAAACTGAGGCCTCAATTTACTGAAATAACCCAAGCAACCCCAAAGATCTATAATGTTTTGATTTATCTAGCTACTTGTAAGTTGCTCATATATGTGTATGCACACACACAAATCAAGTCTCTGTAATAAAGCAATTAAGAGTCAAAAGCTAAAATAAATTTCTAAAAATATACTTTAAAATAAGAAGGTAGTTAGAATGACTATGCAATCACATTGTAGCCAGGAGTTTCTTACTATATTTCAAACATTGACTCCCTAACTAGTGAGGTCAAGTCTGAAACAAACAGAAATTTCCCTTAAGAAACTGATACAGGTAGCTGTCTATATAGTGACTATAACCTTTGTCAACTGAAAACACCAGTGCAAATGAGATGTGGATAACAGGAATAGACCTCATCTTTGAACATGTATATGTCCAACAGTGTTTACAATACTTCAAGCCCAAAAATATACCTAACAATCGAAATATATTTTTTTAATATAACAATCCAAAGTGGAGAAAGACACTGAAGTTAAAGAAAGAAGCAAGTGGTAGAAAGGATTTAGACATTATCCCCAAATCCCTTTCTCCCATTTTGAGACTCTTTTCCTAAGCAAAGTATTCTTAGTTGGTGCTCAATTATTTTAAGGGCTTCCCTGGTGGCTCAGACAATAGTTTGCCTGAGAAGCAGAAGACCCAGGTTCAATCCCTGGGTCAGGAAGATCTCCTAGAGAAGGGAATGGCTACCTACTCCAGTATTCTTGCCTGCAGAATTCCATGGAAAGAGGGGCTTGGAGCGCTTAAATCTTGGCATACATTTATTTTCAAATTTACGCCCAGCATTTGGTAGAGAAATGAAACAGTGCTCTGTAGATAAAATGGCCTACACTTTAATTATCTTTGGGTATGAAGTTCCTAGACCAGACAAATCAAGTCTCTTACATCTATGTCACTTCCCCCTTCTAAGTTCTGTCTCCCTGCCCAGCTCAGGACACCATCAACAGAACAGAAATGGCAAGCAATATGCTTACCATTTGCTCTCGTAACTTTTCTCTAAGCCTCAGAAGATTTTTATCTCCAATTTATCAGAGCATTTTTTTGGTCTCTTCACTAAATAAACTGAGGCCTCAATTTACTGAAATAACCCAAGCAACCCCAAAGATCTATAATGTTTTGATTTATCTAGCTACTTGTAAGTTGCTCATATATGTGTATGCACACACACAAATCAAGTCTCTGTAATAAAGCAATTAAGAGTCAAAAGCTAAAAATAAATTTCTAAAAATATACTTTAAAATTCTGAAGTAAACTTGTTCACATATACCTCAAAGCTGAGAGGGAAAAGTATCTTTAATATTATACTTTTACAATCACAAATTACACCTAAGTTACCCACAGCATAAGACTTTATTAATGAAAACTTATGGTAACTGCTACTGTATACTGTTTGTAACTTGCACCTACATGGAACTCATTCTGACAATACTCCTCTCCAGAATACTTTGAGGTCCCACACGGTCCATGATGCTAGTTCTGGATCTCTATATTTTCCCCCACTTTCTAGCAACTATCCTTAGACTACAGAGACTAGAAGAGGGAATAAGATCCTGCTCCAGCACTGGCAGCAACGCTATCTAGGAAATGGGACAGAGGCCCTAGCAGCTGAGCGGAGAGCAGGCAGAGGGTAGTACAAATTGGCAGCAAGTCAAGGCACTGCATCTAAGGAAAGTTCAGTATAGCACTTGATGTTGATAATAACAGACCTTTAGGCCCAGAGTTGAAGGGAATGACTAACATTAAAACCTTATTTTCTAAAGAATTATATTTTAGAAATTTAGGAATCTCACATATACTTAAGAAGAAATCAGTCTGATTTAGAGATCATCCAGTGTGATGAAGGGCTTCCCTGGTGGCTCAGATGGTAAAGAATCTGCCTGCAATGCAGGAGACCCAGGTTCAACCCCTGGGTTGGAAAGATCCCCAGGAGTAGGAAATGGCAACCCACTCCAGTATTCTTGCCTGGAAAATTCCATGAACACATGAGCCTGGCAGGCTACAGTTCGTGGGGTTGCAAAGAGTCGAACACGACTGACCAACTAAGACTTTCAATGTGGTTTTAAGTCACTGAACATGAAACATCTTGTAAGGCAGGTAAGATGTACAGAAGTAACCATGTTGTAAGCCACTGAGGAAAATGCTGCTAGCAACATGGACCCAACAGGCAATACAAAGAAAATAATAAAATACGAAAGAGATGTAATTCATGCTTTAGATCACAATCATTAAAGACAACAGCTGAATAGTTAAAAACTGACAGAAAATAGTGAAAAGCAATGGAAAATAAAACATAGATCAGAAGATATTTTAAATATTCAAGTTCAAATAGTCCTCAAAAGAAAAAGAACCATAATGTATTTACAGTATTATTAAAATTTTAGTATCAATTATAACTTTTACATGCAAAACTTACTCTTTCCTTATTCCATTGCTTCTAAGCCCATGTTCCTCACAAGCAAACTATATAAAGAATAAAATTTAATTTCACCGTAGTTATGTACCAATGACAAATATCTAATGACTGATCCATAGTACTTTCTAGTAAAACATTCTGAATACTAGAAAGGACAACCACACAAAGCAAAAATGAACTATTTTAAAGATAAAAATTACTGGATCTCTATATTTTCCCCACTTTCTAGCAACTATCCTTAGACTACAGAGACTAGAAGAGGGAATAAGATCCTGCTCCAGCACTGGCAGCAACGCTATCTAGGAAATGGGACAGAGGCCCTAGCAGCTGAGCGGAGAGCAGGCAGAGGGTAGTACAAATTGGCAGCAAGTCAAGGCACTGCATCTAAGGAAAGTTCAGTATAGCACTTGATGTTGATAATAACAGACCTTTAGGCCCAGAGTTGAAGGGAATGACTAACATTAAAACCTTATTTTCTAAAGAATTATATTTTAGAAATTTAGGAATCTCACATATACTTAAGAAGAAATCAGTCTGATTTAGAGATCATCCAGTGTGATGAAGGGCTTCCCTGGTGGCTCAGATGGTAAAGAATCTGCCTGCAATGCAGGAGACCCAGGTTCAACCCCTGGGTTGGAAAGATCCCCAGGAGTAGGAAATGGCAACCCACTCCAGTATTCTTGCCTGGAAAATTCCATGAACACATGAGCCTGGCAGGCTACAGTTCGTGGGGTTGCAAAGAGTCGAACACGACTGACCAACTAAGACTTTCAATGTGGTTTTAAGTCACTGAACATGAAACATCTTGTAAGGCAGGTAAGATGTACAGAAGTAACCATGTTGTAAGCCACTGAGGAAAATGCTGCTAGCAACATGGACCCAACAGGCAATACAAAGAAAATAATAAAATACGAAAGAGATGTAATTCATGCTTTAGATCACAATCATTAAAGACAACAGCTGAATAGTTAAAAACTGACAGAAAATAGTGAAAAGCAATGGAAAATAAAACATAGATCAGAAGATATTTTAAATATTCAAGTTCAAATAGTCCTCAAAAGAAAAAGAACCATAATGTATTTACAGTATTATTAAAATTTTAGTATCAATTATAACTTTTACATGCAAAACTTACTCTTTCCTTATTCCATTGCTTCTAAGCCCATGTTCCTCACAAGCAAACTATATAAAGAATAAAATTTAATTTCACCGTAGTTATGTACCAATGACAAATATCTAATGACTGATCCATAGTACTTTCTAGTAAAACATTCTGAATACTAGAAAGGACAACCACACAAAGACTGAATTTATAGAGATGGTAATTGAGAGCTATTTTGAGCTTAAAAAAGTGTTTTAACAGGTATGTTAAATGGTCAATGTAGACGAACTAGAACTAATGTGTATATCTTCTATGCATTTAAAAGTACAATGTATAAAAACAAGAACAAAAAAGCTCTTTTAAAAATCCACTATATGATATAGTGGATTTCAAACACAAAGTTAAATGTGCTAGAAAATACTGCAGTTTTTTCTTATGTTTGATCTAGGTTATGTTAACTGCAACTGCTATTCTATGCTCAGTCATGTCTGAATCTTCACGACCCAATGGACTGTAGCCCACCAGGCTCCTCTGTCCATGGGATTTCCCAGGCAAGAATACCGGAGTGGGTTGCCACTTCCTGCTCCAGGGGGTCTTCATGACCCAGGGATCCAACCTGCATCTCTTGTGTCTCCTGCACTGGCAGGTGGATTCTTTACCACTATACCACCTGGGAAGCACTAAGAGCATGTTAACTGACTTTCATTCAAATTTAGTCACTTATAAATAGGACAACAATTATGAGTAAATGTGAAAAAATTAGTTATGTATAATGAAAAGGCCATTAAGAATCTGTATGCTATATGACGGCCTGGAGGGGTGGGATGTGGGGGATATACATATGACTAATGTGGGATCATATATATCTATAAACAACAAAACTCTGTAAAAGTAAAAAGTAAAATAATAATAATAAAAAAGAATCTGTATGTCCTCCAATACAGTTCTGACTAATCCTTTGAATGAAGGGGTGGATGAGACTAATCTCTTCCTAATTTCTGAGGCCCCATCCTTCCAAAACTAGCAGAATACGGCTGCTCCTTTTAGAATGGCTGACAGTCTGTCATGTCTATCCACTGCCCTGACCCTCTGCTTCCTTCTACTTCTGCCTGCTTTGTAAATCTCATCTAGATTCAAACAAAAAGGTCCAGTTTTCTCAATTTTTAGCATAGACGAGCCTCAATAATTGTGATGGTTCATTCCTAGTCTAATATTTAATAGGCTGTGCTCAAACCCAAAACAAACAGTAGGGTTTTCCAGGCCATGCTGTGTTCTGCCAAATATGATTTAACCCATTCTCATGTTCAAATCCCAGAGCAGTCACACTGAAGCCAACATCTTCAGTA